>CM053027.1:444409455-445009455 GCA_028564925.1 Lithobates sylvaticus | reverse complement strand
AACATCTCCATACCCTCTGGTAGATATTACGTGTCTCAACCTTTATGCTTTTCAGCAGTGTGTCTATCAGACGGCTTGAGAACCCTTTCGCCTTTAGTAGCTGTTCCTCAGATACCAGGCGGCTAGTTTCCACCTTTCCACCTGTGGACAGTGCACTGGGCCCTGGGCTAGCAGATCCTCTTGGATTGGTAGCAACCAAGGGGGCTCTATGGCTAGTTCTTTGAGCATAGAGAACCACGGTCTCCTGGGCCAGTGAGGTGCTATGAGGATCAATGACGTGTCTTCTGTACGTAATTTCCTTATTACTGCGGGTAGTAGCACTGGTGGGGGAAGGCATAACATCTGCTGAATTCCCACTTCTGCGCTAATGCGTCTACTCCGAGTGCTCCCTCCTCCCTTTTTAGGGAGAAAAAGGCTTGGACTTTCCTGCTTTCTCTGGAAGCAAATAAGTCCACCTGAGGTATTCCCCATTTCTCTGTAATCTGGTCGAATACCTCCTGCTTCAGTACCCAGTCTCCTTCTCTTACTTTCTTTCTGCTGAGAAAGTCTGCCACTTTGTTTAAGTCTCCTTTTAGATGTACTGCTGAAAAGGAGAGTATGTTTTTCTCTCCCCACTTCAGAATCTCTTCTGCCAGGGCCCACAGAACTCCTGGGATTGCAGATGTTAGCAACCCCAATGTTGACATTATTTTTCTTATAGAACAGGGTACATTGGTCTGTATTGTTCTTACTTCTTTTTGCATTTTTTCTATCTTCTCTTTGGGTAGAAAAACTTTTTGCTGGACTGAGTCTATTATATACCCCAGGTATTTTATCTGTTGTGTGGGTTGTAGACTTGACTTCTCCACATTCACCAACCAACCTAGACTCTCTAGGAATGCCCGAGTATACTTGAGGTTCTCTAATAGCCTTTCGGGTGTTTTTGCAAAAAGGAGAAGGTCGTCTAAATAGGCAATAATGGATATGCCTTTTAGTCGCAATGGTGCCAGAGCTTCTGCCAGAACCTTGGTAAAGATTCTTGGCGAAGATGATAGGCCAAAGGGTAGAGCCTGAAACTGAAGGTGTACGGTTCCTTTTCCTGTTTCTATAGCTAGCCTTAGAAACTTCTGGTGATTTAGGTGTATGGGTATGTGCAGGTACGCATCCTTTAAATCTAGCGACGCCATATAACAGTTTGGGGGCAACAGGGCCTTCACTGAGTATATGGAGTCCATCCTGAACCTTTTGTAGGTTATGGATAGATTTAGTGGTTTGAGGTTGAGGATTGGTCTGACCTTTCCTGAGGGTTTCTGTACTCCGAATATATGGGAGTAGAAGCCCTGTCCTCTCTCTGCCTTTGGTACCGTGATGATTACACCTGGTTTCCTGAGGTCCTTTATGGATCTCATTAACCCTCTGGCTTTTTCCTTGCTGTTTGGCAGCTTGGTGATGTACAGTCTGTTTGGGGGGGAATTTTGAGAATTCTAGGGAATACCCGTCTCTTATCGTCCTTAGAATGAATTGACTGGAGGATATTTCTTCCCATTGTGAAATGAAGGCCCCCAGTCTTCCTCCCACTGGGAGTGCTTCATTCTTTATTGCGGGTCTGCTCAGGAGGGCGAAAAATTGCTCCTCCTTTGCTATTCCCTCGCTGACCCCAAGGTTTCTTTTGATTAGTTGCCTTGGGTATTGAAAAACGGGACTTAGTATCCCTCCTTTGCCTCTTTCTGTTTTGCTGAGGCTGGGACCACAGTGCTTTCCGTTTCAGCGGAAACGCTTTCTTTTTGTCCGCTGTACGGTCTAACACTTTCTCTAATCCTGGCCCAAACAGGAGGTCCCCTGTAAACGGGATCCCGCATAACTTGGCTTTGGACGCAGCATCCCCTTGCCAAGTCTTTAGCCATAGGGCCCGCCTGGTAGAATTGGCTAGAGCCGAGGATCTGGCTGCCATGCGTACCAGTTCTGCTGATGCGTCTGCGATATACGCGATGCCTTTGAGCAGAGTGGGAAAAGAGGACAAAATTTGCTCCTTTGCAGTTCCTTCCTCAATATGTGCCTGTATACGGTTGAGCCAGAACTCTACATTTCTGGCTACCACCGTGACCGCCATGGCTGGCTTCAGGCTTCCCACTGTGGCGTCCCATGACTTTTTTAATAGGGCATCCATTCTTTTGTCCATTGCTTCAGAAAGGACCCCCATATCCTCAAAAGCTAGATCGGTGTGCCTGGAGACTTGTGAGAAGGCAGCGTCTAGTTTTGGGATTTTGTTCCACACTGATGACTCATCATCTGAAAATGGGAACCGTCTCTTTAAGGCTTTAGAAAAGAATGGTTTCCTTTCAGGTTCCTGACATTCTTTTTTGATTGCCTCTATTAAGACCTCATGAACAGGAAAATTCTTCTTTTCCCGTTCTCCTAAACCCTCATACATCTGATCATGCAGGGATAAAGGTTTCTTTTCAGTCTGTATACCCAGCGTGGTATGAATGGCTCCCAACAGCTGGTCTACCTCTTCTAAAGAGAGTTTGTATCTAGAGGGTCTTCTGGAATCCCCTTCCAGTGTTTCACCCTCAGATTCTTGGGAGCCGGACGCTGCGCTGTCAGGCTCGTCCTCTGCCTCCTCTCTAGGAGTTACTAAAGGACCGGCACTAGTGGAGGGTAGTGCCTGTGCGTTTGCTAGCACCGGTAGTACTGGTGGGGGAGCAGTCTGCAGTTGAGGGATCTGAAATCCTTCAAAAAAGGTTTTGAAAGATACAAAGGTACTAGATAGTTCCTTAACAGATGCCGCTAAATCACTGCCCTGCTCTGTGGAATGTTCTTGCACTAACTTGTGAATACATTCCTTACATAATGCTTTCCCCCAGGAATCTTTAAGTGTGTTTTTACAAGAAGGGCACCTCCTCTTTGAATTATGAGAGGGCTTAGACTTGTCAGGTTTCTGAAAAGACATAAAGAAAAAACCCACACACATTAATACTGACATAAGCTTCCTGCAACTTGCAGGTGCGCAGCGTCTTCCATATGGGCTTACCACACTAGGGGCCCAATGAAAATAACCCTCTGACACAGGAGGGACCTGCCCACCCCCCCCTTCGCTGAACCCTTGAGGGGGAGGGGGATGGGTGGTGGTTATAGGCCAGGGGAGGTCCTCCCCAGGTTCCCCTTACCTTTACATGGCTGGAGCTGGTCTCTGTCGTAGCAGTCTGGTCCCTCCCTTCTGCGTCCGACATGCTTGTGTCACCACTGGAGCTTTTGCTGTCTCCACAGCAATTGTAGCTCCTCTCCTAGCCCATGCCTGGTCCCTTTTCATGGTTCGCGGCCGGAACCGGAAGCCGCGAACCCGGAAGTACACGCCCCCTCATGCCGGACGTGACGTCACCCGTCGCCGACATCGCCGGTCCCTATACCCAGCGTGTTCCGCGCTGCGAGCGCTACACGCCGCTGGAGGTATGGGACGGCAGGGCCTGTATCCGTGCTCCGCACTCGGAGCTGAGAAGGAACCCCCCTGACCTCCGCTGCGCTCAGGGATGCAGGGGTGGCAGTCTCTCCCAGGTTAGTTACCTGGTCTGTTGTCCAAAAAAAGTAGCCTCTGCTGCTTTGTTTGTGGACCTTTTCCTTTGCCTGAGCCTTATATACCCCCTGGTAATCCTGACTCTCCTGGCTGGTTCCAAAAAAGGTGTCTCCCCACCTGGAGGAAACACAAATAACTGAGGAGCAGCAGGGGAGGAGGAAATTTATAGCAAGCTGGCGCAGGTGTTTCCTACAGAGGGGAGGAGCCAAGGTCTCTCAGGTGGCTGTCCTGAAAGACGATAAGGGAAAACAGCTCTTTATAAAGCAACATAGAAAAGTAGTAAAGCCCACAAGTAATAGTTTGCCTTTCCATTTTTCACCACTTTTTTTTCCCCAATATTACATTGTAACACTTAAGTAGGAATTTGTTTTCTGCATAAAACAGAGTATCTTTAGGGTCTATTCACACTATTGTGTGAATGTTACATGTGGTGGTGCCATTCATTCTAAACAGTATCACAACACACCTGTTGCATTGCCAGCAATAGTATATATACCCGTTTGGTGCGTTAGGCAGCTGCCTCAGACCCCTTTCACACTAGGGCCGCGGCAGCACTAAATCGCTGCTCCGTTTAGCACTTTTTAAGCGGTGCTTTTATCCAAATAAGGGGTTAAAAACTCCCATTTTGCAGCGCTTTCAAAGCTCTGCCCATTCATTCCAATGGGCGTGAGCATTTTGAAAGTGCTGTCACAATGGAGATGAAATGAGAATGCAGCATGGGTAATATCAAGGCCAGCGCCCGGGTGAACACAAAGGTTGGCAATGAGAGGCTGAAGGCAGGACCAAACAGGTAATATAGCGATCTCTCAAATGCTGGTATAACTGGGTAAGGGGGTAGGTATGCATGCTTAACCACAGATTCCAGAAAACTTGCACTAAAAATGCAACTGCACTACCCTTATTTATCATGTCAGAGTGGTCCTGGCAGCCTGCTAGACTTCCAACGTAAACACCATATGCTGCAAACTGTTCAGAAACAAACCGAGTTGCTGTAGAGATGATTTGATGATGTATTACTCCACAGCACCTGCAGCTATAGTGGTCTTGTAGAAGGACATGGATTACAGCTTTGCAATGCACCAACGTGCAGTAAGCTGTATGTTAATGTGCTTTGCTTTAAAAGACAGCCCTTTTATTATGAATGAATTGAACAATGCACATCAACCCAGATTTGCGTGTTACTGTGCATTCCGGCAAGGTGAAATGCAGGCACATTGCATAGGGCATTAGGGTGCCATTTAAAAAAATAAAACGTGCATATACATGTCATTTTAAAATTTCTGGTGCATTTGAGGGGTAGGGTATTTAACATTTACTTATTTTACACACGTTTCCTCATGGATAGTTGGTTCACCTTACCATGGTAACATTTCACTTAAAAAAATTGATCTAGATGCATGGTGTTTTGTGAATAGATCACTACTACAAATGCATGTTGCTTCAAAGGGAGACTGAATAACTGGATATGCACTTCTCCAATAAGGCTGTCGGAAATCAAAGAAAATACTGTTGATGTCAGAGGGGCTACTTATATAATGAGAATAGTGAGGCGTTGGGATAAAATTGTACTTTAGAGTGCCCAAACGAAAGAGCCCAGGAGCAGAACAATGTATTGGGTTGAGTGCCGGGCCACTGCTGGCAGCCAGTAGCTTCAGCACAAAACCCTGGTAAACCTGCTTTAAGGCAAATACTGAGAACCAATCCAAGGTTGAGAGCAGTCTCAGAGTACTTTCAAACTTTTTGCGTAAAATACAGGGTTCCAATGTTTTTGTATAGACCAGACGAAAAAATAAATAAAAAAAACGACCACATCAAAAAATTATACCATCGTGAGCTACAGAATTCAAAATACTAACCTTGCCAAACGTCCACCGCTAGACCCTGGCACACAAGTGATGAAATCCTCCAGAAACGACTGCTCATTGCTTTGAATCTGCAAAGGAAGATTTCCTTCTAGAGCTTCCAGAATGGTTGGAGAATGAGACAGAGCCAGGCCTTTTCCTAAAATCCCAGAATGAGTTTTGCACACCTATAAGATAAATACGCATTTTAGCAAATCCAATTGGTTTTAAAAAGGTATTGGTGCAATATAAAAGTCATTTTGGGTGTACACATCTATTGTAACACAAACATCTCTCACTTGCTGTCTTTTGATTTGATACAGTACGTTATTACCACTTAATGGGCAAAGAACCTTTTTTCCTCTGTACAGTGCTCCTTTGGTAAAATTACCTTTTTTGTTAACAGCACACTCAGCAGAAGAAATGCCACCAAATAGGTGTCAAAATTATACAGGTTATCAAGATTTTTTTTTTTTTTTTTTTTTTACACAAAAGGGTTGCGAAAAATAGAAATGTTTTTGGAAAATAGAAGGTGTAACAGGCTTTTGTACCATGGGCTTTGCCTTTAAGTGGCAACAGGGTACTTTTACCCAGTAACCTTTTTGATGTTATTATTCGGAGCAGAATCAAACCACCGTTTCCCTTGAAGAGGTAAACAATTGACTTTTTTTTCTTTTTGACAAGCCACTCAAGCAAGAATGCTGTTGAATAGCATCCATGAAAGCATCCACAAATAAAAAATAAAAATAAGGGCACAGGGAAAATCATCCAGGTATCTGCCCGATATGGCATCTCTGTGCATCAGAATCTGACAACTTCTGATTGGCCCAGATCTTGAGGCTTTGACACTCCCACAACAGCAGCTGCACATTGTTAGGCTACTTCTACAACAGCAAAAGAGGCTTCAGAATTAGCTTCCAGATGATTGTCCAAAGCAGCCTTTAAGTGATTGTTATTTTTATAAGGGGGAAAAAAAAAAAAGCCAGACTTAGCAAACATGGAATACTTACCTGCCCTGTTGCAGTGGATTTGCACAGAGCAGCCCAGATCCTCCTCATCGGGTCCCACTTTGGTGCCCCAGGCCCCTCCCACCAGTTAAGTGCCACCACAGCAAGCAGCTTTCTATGGGGGCACCCGAGCAGAGTCACAGCACCCTGTGTTCATTCAGACACGAAGCCCCGACCAGGCTCCAGCTAAAAATGCCATTTGCCTCGCTGTGTCTGGCTTCAATACTTTGGGGTGCTGGCCTGGGAAAAGTATGAACATAAAAGCAGAACTTTCTACACACACTTGCTCTGTGTCAGTGATCTAGAAAATAAGCTGAGCTGGTGTACCAGCATGACAGCCAGGGACTTTGCATCGTTAAAAGGCGAGGTTAGCAATAGCAGTCCCCATACTACCCCATTACAGGCCTTTAAAAGAAGTCATTGGCTGACACAGATTTAACCTACATATTTGCACAACTTTAACCATTTTAAATGAAAAGTCCATTTTAAATGGAAAGTCCATCTCAAAACTAATTTCAATGCATGCTAAAGCTTCTTATACCTCCTGCTTCTCCAGAAGCAAGGTCTCTACATTTGCACTACTTTAATTTTGCCAGTACCCTTATATATTTATATTTTACATGCAATACTATGGAGAAATCAACTGGAGGAGAAAAACGCCTCACTGGCTAATGAGGTCTCATTAGATTACAGCCAAATGTTTCAAAAGTGAGCCTTTAGACTATTATCGACCTATGGTGCTGAAACAAGGGGGCCATTTGTATTAGAAATGCATTAAACCAAAGCCATAATTTCTAGCAGATCATTCATGCAGTCTGGGTTGTTGTTTACCTGCAAAGCAGCCTCTTCAACAATCTCCAAATCTTCTTCCAATTCACTACCTGAAAAAGAGAATGGTTAAGTTGCTTCTCTATCGAGTTAAGACATAAGTCTTAAGCAGGCCATAGAACTCATAATCCGATGGCATAAATTCTGTACAAACTCCTTCAGAGCCATCAAACATTGCAATAGGAGGGTCTAACAATATCTTCAATTTGTTTGCGATCAGATATGCCCTTGCATTCAATCTGATAGTATAACCACCGTTGGATCCTTTACCAACAACATGTATGGCCAGCTCTACTCTTCCAAATGTACTGTAAGCTAAAAAATCATTCCAACAAAAACTACTAATTATTCACAACAAAATTGGTCGCAACACATTACTTGACTACTCAGTAAATGTTTTTTTTCAGTTTAAAAGCAGAGTTCCACTCCTTTGCAAGTATATTAAAAGTCAGCAGCTACAAAAAGTGTAGCTGACTTTTAATTGCACACGCGCAATGCGGCCGCCCAAAGCCTCGCTCCTCTCCCCCCCACACCGTCATTGCAATTGTGGTCACCCAGATGTGGCAGCATGCCGCGTCACCGCTGGGTGCACATGCGCGAGTCGTACTGCGCTCTTAATGGCCAGGCAATCTTCTGGTACCCGTGACGTGTCCCAGAAGATTGCAGAGAGGGAGGGGCTGCCTAGGGGGGGAGAGTTGCCACGTACCCGACGGAAGCAGTACAGAAAGTACCTGTCAAAACTAGGTACCCATCCCCCAAACAAATTACATCCAAATGTGGAATGTAGGGGGGGGGGGGGAGTGCTTAAAGCAGAAGTTCCACTTTTGGGTGGAACGCCGCTTAGTAAAAAAGTATTGCAACAACCGCCATTTTATTCTCTAGGGTGAAAAAAATAAAAATAAATGATTGATAGAGATATATATATATATATATATAAATATATATAGCATATATAAATATATATATATATATATATATATATATATTATATATATATATATATATATATATATATATATATTTTTTTTTTTTATTTTTTTTCCTAGAGAATAAAATGGCGGTTGTTGCAATACTTTAAAATATATAGAATGTTAGGGGGTTTTAAGTAATTTTCTAGCAAAAAAATAAATAAAATTTTTAACTTGTAAACACCAAATCTCAGAAATAGGCTTGGTAAAAGTGGTTAAAGTAGAACTGTAATTTTTCTAACCCTTTATAGTCCTGGCCAACACTAAAAAAGGAAAGGTGCCCACCACCTTTATTAGCCCGAAAAGCATTCCATTTTAAAATGCTAACTGATCAGTTAGCAGGCTGGCCACAGAAACTGTCCTGTCTATCTGGGGTTCTAATGGACGACCAAATAAGGAATGCCAACTAACAGGATCAATCTTTTGAACAGAAATTGTGTATTTTATTGAATAGCTGAAATATATTGTATTACCAATAGGGAGAGCCAAATCTTTCTTCATTAAAGCAGCAGCACATATGCTTCCTAGGTTGGCAAGTTCTTTCTCCAGCTGGATAATGCCCTAAAAACAGATTTGAAGAATAAAGTTATTTAAAAACAAACTGATAAAAATGTAATGTAAAAAGGTAAGACACCTGATGGTGGGGTGAATATGATTATTTCCTAGTCTATGCACTAGTACATAGACAGGGCAGTCAAAACGCTAAAGCTGGGTATACACGTTTTTTCCCATTCAACCGTAGGGCTGAACAAAAAAAAAAAAAAAAAAAAACACACATACCACCACCTCACAAATCCCCACAACACGAGCAGTTTGGATGCATGGGTCTCTACAATATGGTATTCTGAGAGCAGGGTGTGTTAATTAACTTTTCATTCTTTCAATTACATATTTAAGCAGTTTGCCCGATTTTCATCTTAAAAACAGGTGAGAGACAGACTCAAGGTATCAGTCCAGCTCAAGAACAGAGCTCCTTTCCTTGATGCAGAAGGACTCCCATTCTTTCTCAGTAGTGAAGGCACAGCAGTACCTTCATTGTGTTCAACAAAGTCTGATGCAGGATCCAATAAAGAAGAGGGAACATCCTGTTCTGGAAGATCAGAAGACAGCTTGGGAGAAGCCACCAGGATATGTGGAACAGACTCTTTACTAGTCACCTGGAGGTGAGGCTGAATGCTTACAGAGACCATCTTGTCGATAGTGGCAGACATTTTAGACTGCTCACTAATGCCTCGTTTCCACTGAGCGGATCGGTACACTATTTTCAGTGTTTCCATTATGAAAGTGGCCCATACAACCAAACCATACCGCACCATTCAGTGTCCTGCTTCAGATGTGGGAGCCATAGAAAATGGAACGGTTCGGTTAGGGCAGGGCGGAGCTACGATACATTCCACTGATTGGCGGACAGAAAAACGTCTGCCAATCAGTGTGAGGCCACGCTAGGCATTTTATCTAAACCCCGTACGGACCCTGGTGGTCCGACTTGCAGTGGAAATGCTCACCTGAATAGGCCGGACCATTCTTCCCCTTCCAAACTGTACCGACCCGAACCGCTCAGTGGAAACGAGGCATAACTAAACCCTCATTGTGGAGAAGGAGAAGGAGGAGGAGAAGGAGAAGGAGAAGAAGAAAGTGTCTGAAAGGAACTAGGGTAGTCCCCTTCTACTACAGATGACAAAATTAGATAGTTTTCACAGCTGAAGCCAGAAAAGGTGAGATCCAGCTGAATCCTGCAGACAAACCCTTGAGGGAGAGGTTTTCCACTAGGATCTATTAGGCCTACTCTATACGGGGGTCATTCAACTGTCCCAGGAGAAAAACAAACAAACACACTAGGGCAAACACATGAGCCAAGGCTCTGACGTATCAGGTGTGCATGGCTGGCACCAAGGATTCCGATCCCCAACCAGGTGAGAGACCGTCAAAGCTGATCCTATTGAACCTAGTAACAGAGGGTCCCTCTGGCGAGGGAGGATGGTGTGGTATAACAGACACCACTGAGGCTTTGTTCTGGGTTAAGTGAATTATCCTGAGGGGGAGAGTGGTGGCCCAGACATGGCACAGCTCCAGAGGCAGAGCCGACACACCATCTGTAGAAAGGGGGCCGGGAGGTGAGAGAAATCTAAGGGGACAGTGCATTAGTCTGCAGTAGCACAGGTAAGACCAGAAGAAATGGCTTGAGAGTGCCAGAGCCAAGGGATAATCCTGGAGAGACTAAAGGCGCTCTATCCACATGCGAGTGCCCAAAAGGTCAAAACTACCAAAGAACCCACAAAGACTCACAATCAATCCCCACTTAAAGGCCAAGTTCATTTTTTTTCTTCTCTAAAATCCAGCTCCCCTATGTACCAGTAATGTACCTCTGTTGCACAAAAATTGTTTTCTTTGGTTTTGAAGACCAGGCCTCACCTTCATCCATTGCTGTAGCTTGCAGATCATTTCAGAAACTTCCTGGTATAAACACAGGACAGACCAGACAGTATGACCCAGGAAAGTTTACCAGGTGTCCTCATTAGCACACCTTCACCCATCAACTAAGTTTCCACAGCACAGCACTTCTGGAAGATGACCCAACAGGAAGTGAATGCTGATACAAGCTACAGGAAGTGATGCAATCTGAAAAGCCATTCAAAAGATACAAGAAGAACAAGATTCTAAATATCATATGAATGAGGCAAGTGAGAGAAAAGCACATTTGGGGGGGCTGGGTTAGGAATGGCATTGGAAAACGCTTCCATTATGAAAAGTGAAATTCTGCCCAAAAAAGTGAACTTATCCTTTAATGAAGTAGGGGTGCACCTTCATGCAGATAGTTTGCAGACTTAGCGGATATCTGACTGCTAGAATTGCAGGCAGAGAGTCAGACTCTCCGCCCGTAATGCTTACTACAGTAGTAGATGGAGAATGGGGATTCAGCTGACCCTTCCTTGGATCTCATATGCCAAAGCAGATGTATGCTTTGGCCTACCATAGAACCCTTGATGGTATCAAGAGTAGGCCCACAAGGACCATGACCTTTAAAAAGGTCAAGCGAGTCAAATGCTCTTTGGAATGTCATCAGTGGCTCAGCACCTTAACCAGAGTGCTCTGCACATCTGTATGGACATTAACCCCATGCAGGTTACAAGTTTAGATGCTTCTAACAAGCCATCACAACTACAAGTGTAAGGCCTCAGATATCTGTTCCACCCATTCTAGTACTAAGAAAGTCTACCCTTGCAAAATGAAAAGATCTAACCCTATTCTGCCATGGATTGACAGAGGAAAAACAGACTCAAAAAAGGTGGTATTTTAGCAGCTGGCCAATATAATCTCTAAAGGTATGCCATCTGCAGGTGTAGTGGCTTTCTTGAAAGGGTGGATCATTGTCAGATCCACAGTGGGTATAGACTAAAATTTACCAATTTCTCTTTCAAAGGGAATCAGTTCAAACACTCTAGTGTGGCCCAGGACCATGCTGGGTGCTTAGGGTTGAGCTACTCCAAATAGATGCAATAAAATATGCATGCAGCTGAAGAAGCTCTGAAAGACCCAAGGCTGAAGACAGCTGGTTGATCTGCCAAATGTAGGATATTGTTTACTAAACCAATAGCTAGAAAAAAAAGGGAAGCCACAACAACAGGAGATTGTATGGTTGCTGCTCACCCCTAAAAGGATAAGAAAAGGAAAAAATCCCCCCAAAAAGGTATGTGGGGTTTTTAGGCAACAATTTTAAGGGGAGTTGAATGAAAAGTATGATACGATACAAGAGGTTATCCAAATATAAGTTTTTATTAAAGATGTCACAAAATTGACATAGTGGATATGAAACATGGGTCCCACAGGGGGGAGATAAAACAAAAAACAATGAAGTATATATAAAAACTACGAATACACACAGTATTACAACAAAACCAATGTTGGCGAAGTAAAAGGAAGGCTGACGCGTTTCGATCCTTATTTGTATAGGTCTTCAAGAGGAAAAATTTGTCTGCTGAAAAAGGGCAAAGAAAGCAAAAATATTGCAATAATGTATATGTTTCATACAGTGCTCTTCATATTATTTAATGGAGAGAATATATAATATATATATAAAATATATATATATATATAAAATATATATATATATAAAAATATATATATATATATATATAAAATATATATATATATAAAAAAAATATATATATATATATATATATATATATATATATATATATATATATATATATATATATACACACACGATCTAACATTATACCATATTTACCCAAAGACGTGTATTCCTGGTATGTTATAATTCCCATGTGGGGCTTCCCTGGTGTGGCTCTTTGTCCTCCAGGTGGTCCTGAAAAACGCTCACCGAAAAGCACGGGCCGGGCCGGGAAATGGTAGTCCAAAAGTGTGACTTACGAGTGGTCACATCCGATAAGGAGCCTCTTACATGCGGGCATGTGTCATTGTGGCCGGAGCGCTAGGAAGGGTCCCTCAAAAAGAACGCACCTGCCATTGGGAGTCCACTACCAACCAATTATATTTCGAATAGTTTGAACTATGGGTTATATAGTTTATTGTTTTTACATGTGACCAGAATCAGCAAGTACATGTCTCAATGTCCACCTTTCAATAGAATTTATATATACGGCAGTGACTGCTTATAGAATAAAATGAATGATGAAGTGGTGGTGGGGAACAGGGAAAAGTGAAAGAAAAAACGAAGTGATGAGGAAGTGACGAAACAGAAGGGGAAAAGAAAAAAAGAAGAAGAGGGAAAAAAAAAAGGGAATGGGGAAGAAGAAAAAAAAGAGAAAGGAGAGGAGGGGGGAGGGAGGGAGGGGGGGAAAAAGAGCAGTTGAGATGAAAATAGAGGGAAAGGGGGAAACAGGGAAAGAGACATATACAGGTAGTCTGGTGGCGAGTGGGAAGCAAAAGAGGTAGAGACAGGGCAGAGTAATAGAACCAAGGGACAGTGGTATAGTAAGGAGTGAAAATACATGTATTTTTCTTCTTCTTTCTTTGCCCTTTTTTCCCCCCTTTCTTTTTTTTTCCCTTCCGTTTCGTCACTTCCTCATCACTTCGTTTTTTTTTCTTTCTTTCACTTTTCTTTCACTTTCCCTGTTCCCCAACCCCACTGCATCATTCATTTTATTCTATAAGCAGTCACTGCCGTATATATAAATTCTAGTGAAAGGTGGACATTGAGACATGTACTTGCTGATTCTGGTCACATGTAAAAACAAACTATATAAACCATAGTTCAAACTATTCGGAATATAATTGGTTGGTATTGGACTCCCAATGGCAGGTGCGTTCTTTTTGAGGGACCCTTCCTAGCGCTCCGGCCACCATGACACATGCCCGCATGTAAGAGGCTCCTTATCGGATGTGACCCCTCGTAAGTCACACTTTTGGACTACCATTTCCCGGCCCGGCCTTTTCGGTGAGCGTTTTTCGGAACCACCTGGAGGACAAAGAGCCACACCAGGGAAGCTCCACATGGGAATTATAACATACCAGGAATACACGTCTTTGGGTAAATATGGTATAATGTTAGATCGCATATTATATATATATATTTTTTTTATTCTCCATTAAATAATATGAAGAGCACTGTATGAAACATATACATTATTGCAATATTTTAGCTTTCTTTGCTTTTTTCCCTTTTCCAGCAGACAAATTTTTCCTCTTGAAGACCTATACAAATAAGGGTCGAAACGTGTCAGGCTTCCTTTTACTTCGCCAACATTGGTTTTGTTGTAACGTACTGTAAAAGCTTTTTGTCTGCCAGTGTATTTGTAGTTTTTATATATACTTCATTATTTTGTTTTATCTCCCCCCTGTGGGACCCATGTTTTAATATCCACTGTCAATTTTGTGACATCTTTAATAAAAACGTATATGTAGATAACCTCTTGTATCATACTTTTCATTCAACTCCCCTTAAAATTGCTGCCTAAAAACCCCACATACCGTTTTGGGGGGATTTTTTCCTTTACTACACCAATAGCTGAAACAGGACAGGCGACTGTAGGACTCAGAATCTGAGTCAGGGATGGACCCTATGACCAGTAGTCCAATCTGTTCTACAGCCAAAAGGAGGGCAGAGACTATCTGGAGAAGGAACTGGAGCGCACTTGGAACCTCTGCACTCAGTATCTGAGAATATTTGGGTGAATTTAAACTCAATTTTCAAGTAAATATCTCCAAAACCTATGAGCATGTGGGCTGGGGCAACCCATAATAGCAGAACTGTGTGCCAGTAATGCAACTATGACCAAGTGTGAAGCAAGGCTCCAGGTACTCACAAACACAGGCAGCTGGTGGCTGATGGTCAGATGACCAGAAGATCAGAATAATATAGGCAGACCATAGGAACAAAAGAGAAAACGTTACAGGTGGTTCCTTTGCAAAGCAAGAGCAGCATTAGGATGCTTTCCCAACACTGAATGGCAGGAAAGACAGCATGGAGCATGTACCACCCCAATCAGGGGAGGACATTAGCACTCCATTCCTCAATCACTCAAACCCTTTATGCTGTAAAAACAGCAATAATGGAAAGTTTGAAAGGGCACCAAGCAGAGTCTTCAAAGACAGGGAAAGTGCTCTGAGGCTAGATTTTACTAGTACCTGAAGGTCTGGAGAGCACCACAAGCAAAATTCCACGTCCCTTCAACATCCAGTCGGGCCTGGATACAGCACTCCAAAAAGTAAATCTAAGGAAAGGCCAATCCAGATAGCTGCGATTAAGAGACCAGCTCAAGCAGCAGTGTAGTAAGGAATCTTGATTGCCAATCTCTTCTTCCAAAAGAAATCAAAAGAAAAAAAAAAAAACTGTCTGGAAATGGGTAGGTTTATCCTGGGCTAGTCTTTTTTTTTTGCAAGTGTTGACAGTATGAGAATTCCAATTTCCCTCAATAAATTAAAAAAATAATTTCTACTAGAGCAGTAAAGTACACACTTGAGAAATAATTTTACAAAAGTCATAATGCTCAAATTCATTATAGTTTATTTTAATATATATATATATATATAATATATATATATATATATATATATATATATATATATATATATATATATATATATATATATATTATATATATATATATATATATATATATATATATATATATAAACAAACATGTCACCCCCTACTGCCTCAAGTGGATCAATCTTCCAAAAAGACAACTGATCACTAGATACTTAGAGGCCACACACACACTGCCCTATGCGCCTTTGTTGGCTAAAAAATAAGCTCCTGCTCCTCTTTGGGTGACAAGCTTCATGCAATTTTTAAAATTATAGTTTGCTTTGTGAGAGACTCGGTAAAAGTGTCACGTGTTCCGCTGCAATTCTGCCCGAGCAAATCGCAAGATGTGAACCGGGTCTCAAACTCTTAGAGCACACGCAAAACAAAGTGAAAATGGTAAATAAAGTAAACTGTAGGCCCAACAAATATGTGCAACATATTTTAACCAACTGCAATTTTACCAGATAAAGGATATTTTTGCCCAAGACCATCATATACAGTTTACAATTTATACTGCTGAAATTGTAAAGAACACTAACCTCATCAAGTCCTTGGCTAAATTCATATCCGATGGCAAAACACTTGAACCCATAAAAGCTAGCCTTCTCATCTTTGACATAGTCTGATGCAGTTTCGAGTGAAAACATAGCCTCATTGCCTGCAAAGAATAATAATAAAAAAAATAAAAAAACTGAACAATGAATATTTGACATCAGCAGTTATATTACCCACAAAAATAGACCTACATCAAGGTTTACCAGAAGGCAAAACTACAAGGGGCATATCCTAGATCAGGAGTAGGCAACCTTTAAGAGGTGGAGATCTACCTGAACAAACATGAAGATCAAAAATATCTAGGATGAGTTTTATTCATAGAAAATTACATTTATTAGCAAGCCCTTAAAAAAAAAAAAAAAAAAAAAAGTAAAATAACTTGGAATTCCCTCTGTGGCCACAAAGCAAAGTAATGCGATCAGTGTGTGTGTAGCCACTGCCTGTGCAGCTAAAGGAAGAGTGGTTGGGAGGTGGTAAAACTGCAGCTCAGCTGAGGGGGGTTTTACTGTCCCCCCAACCACTAGTGTGAACAAGACCTAACGCACAGATCACTTTACAAAGTACTACCAAAATGATCCCCTCTGCTCCGTGCAATTTACTCCCCAACCACATTCCTCACAATAGAGATCTCCCCTGACATCCCTTAGCCTCCTGCCTCAGGACAGACTCCCTGTCCAGCAATCAGCTTTACAACACAGCCCTCCACTCACACAGTACAGACTCCCCTTCCCAGTTCAAGTGCCTCAATACAGAAAACCCCCTCATCTCTTGCCTCCCATCCCCCAGGGTACAGAACTGGAAGAACAGACCACTCAGCTCAGAGTGAGAAGTCCAGTGCTGGTGGACACTAAGCTACCTCTCTCACTGAAGCAGCACAGCAGGGCTGTTGCGGCCACCCTCTTTTTTTTCTGTGCCTTACACAGCACTATAGAATCATTGGCAGCCAGTGAGCCCACACCTGCTGCTTCAGTGAGAGAGGTAGCTCTCCTCCTTGCCCGATCCCACCAGGCTCTCCTCCTTGCCCGATCCGTCCACTTCTCCAACTCCCTGCTCAGTTCTTCTATTCCCTGCTCCACCTACCCAGCTCTTTCCCTGCTCTGGAGTCCTCACCCTAGTCGGCCCAGTACCACTGGGGAGGAGCAGTTTAGCTCAGGGTTGGCAATGCAGAGAAGAGATCCACCTGGCCATGATCAACAGGTTGCCGACCCCGGTTCTATATCATTATGACTGGAGTCTGCGACATCAATTTAAAACTTTATCGACAGGAGGTCACTGTCAACTTACGATCTTACAGCACACAGAACTCCAATATCTCCCCTACCTACCCAAAATGGCCACACACACACATACATACATACATACAGTTAACAGAAGATAAGACATCTGCTCATTCTGCATTATGTATATCCAACCCCAAAAAGCAACTGCATATTTAATATAAAAGAAAGCACCTTTTGACAGTATTTATATACACTTCTTTGTAGTCTTACAAACCAACCATTTATTGCAAGCATAGCTCACAGATACTCGCCTAGAAAAATAAAAAAAGTAAAAAAAAAATGTCCAGAATACAGGTACACAACTAGTGTACTAGTACACAACTATTGTAGTCAACTTGGTGTACCAGAACAATGGATAACTGATACTTGACATCTCAACATAAAACTTTTTAGTCAGTAACTGATCTATGGCTATATTTGTCAAAACCATAAAAGAAGCATCAAGAATGATTACCTGGTAATATTAAGACAGCAGTTGGCCACCCAGAGGAGCCAGAAAATTTCTTGAGCTCAACCCAGGAGCTAAGGCTTTCATGAATAGGAAGCTTTGGTCCAAAATCTGAGAGATGTGCATTCCGGCCTGGGATCAACAGACGCAAAACATCTTCAGGCTGAGCAGTGCCACACTGAGGGTCAAACTCCACAGATATCCACCTCACACATTCAGGGAAAGATACCTTAAACGCAGTCAAAAAGGTATTAATTTAATGTAAACCTTACCAAAAACAGTAGCACTTTATTCTGTAAACAAGTATATCAAGGAAAACATTGGCTAATTAGATTGCTAATAACTATTTGTTCCCCAAGCAAATTCTGACACATCACATGCATGTAAAAATCAGCATTTTTTTTCCTCCTTACTAGATAGATTCCCTAAACATTATATATTTTGTGAAAGCAAAGGCAGTGGAGGAAAAAAGTAATGGTGGTTGTAGGGGTTTTTTTTTTTTTTAAACTGGGATTTAAAAAAAAAAAAAAAAAAGTTAAGCATACATACGCCTAAGTGGATGCAACTGAGTGATCAAAGAACGCTGATCGCTCAGTTCTCAAGTCCACCCTGAGCACAGAGGTGGACATCCTTGTCCTAGCTATCAAAAAAAATTGTATAGATTTGGATAGAACACCATTTACTCAAGCTTTCGCAAAGGGAGTTTAGTATAGTGCTAGAATTTTTACAAATAAGCAGGGTGGGTGGGCTTATCTGGGAAAGTGTAGCTTCTTGACATCTACCGAAAGACGGGGGTGAGCGGGAAGGTTTAGCATGGGCCATCAGAATAAGGACCCCGATGGTATTGTCACACTCCTCTCGGCGGGGTACAAAACCTACCTGATCCAAATGAATCAAGAGCAGAAAAAAAAAAAAAAAAAAAAAAGAAGGTTTGAGACGTTCTGCTCTGACTTAAGATTTATAAGATAATTGGCCAATAGCTGGCACATAGGGCAGGATCCTTACACTCCTTGGGAATAATGGTGATCTGCATCTCTTGGGCTTGACTAGGGCTCGTCCCTGAAGGTAGTGGGTGTATGGCAGCTGTGAGCTCCTGTAAGGCGAAGGGGGTAGCTAGAGACTCAATAGTTGAGACCAGGAGAGTGGGGAGAGATGCTGACTTTATGCAATCAGTCAAGCTCTAGGAGAGAACCCCACTGGATCGGGAAAGGAGTGGAGTCTGCAGAGAGGGTGATCTCGAAGTCCCTAATCATAGAGTGAAGCACTTCTTGGACTACAGTGTCGCAGCATGGAAATTAATTCAGTCTCCAAGAGGAATATGGTTTTGGGGTATGCAGAACATATAGGGTCAGAAACAGTGGGTAACGATCAGACCACAACTTTATGCCAATGTGGGAAGAGGCCTGCCAACTTAGTAAAGAATGGGAGATATAGAAATAGTCTATTCTACTGTAAGACATGTAGGGTAAAGTCTTTCCCTGTAGGGTGAAGTATACCCCAAACATCTGTTTGTTGTAGAAAATTAAGTAGTTTATGTACTACAGTAATAGGTGGTAGGGAAAAATGGGCTTTGCCCAAGGAGGTGTCCATGCTTGAGTCAAAACACATACTTAAAAAGTAACACCCCCCCCCCCCCCCCCCCCCCCACAATAAGATAGTCCTGTGCAAGCTGTTCGAATTTGGACATGGTCAGAAAAAACATTTTTTAGGCCCAGATTAGTTAGGTAGATGTTGGCAAGGGTGAAAAGCTTATGGCAGAGTACATCGTTGAACAAGTACAGGGTCTTTAAACGCCTTAGCAATCTAAGCAGGGAGGAAAGCATGGAAGACGACTGCTGAACACAGTGACATTGAAACGACCAGTGTTGAACTCCTTGACGTCCAGTGTTGAACAGGAATGTGGAGAAGACCAGATAAATTGGACAAACTCAAGCACCAGTAGGACATATGCGGGATCTCCAAAGGCCCTGAGGATCAATGTTGCACATAGTTCTAAATCTGGTGCAACAGGTAAGTAAGGTGGTACAAAAGTTTCCAGACCTTGTGTGCAAAGTGAGCCTTAGCTAGGTGAGGCAACCAAAACCAGGGGAGTGCCATCATAAACACCAGGGATATTACAGAGCGCAAGGTTGTGGGAAAGTGTCTCCTATGAACAACAACTAGTACATACTTTCAGGGAGGTTGAAGTAAAATAAAAGCTGGGGTAGTAGTAGGGCAGTTTCATAGTGTTTTTTTTAATACTTGGTGTCGTTTGTAAAACTGCACCTAAAAATCTTTAAATCATATTTTCATTTATTTTTGAATCAACTTTATTGCTGTGACAAGGGGTGAATATGATCATTTGTGAAATTATGGGACATGACAAGTACTCTTTACTGAGAGATCTGGTGTCTATTATACCCCTCCTTTGGTTTGATCAGATGCTTTACAAGCCAACGACTTGAAACAAAACTAGAAGTGCCAAATTTCTTGTTGCTTCCAGTTTTATACACCATAGAGGGGGGAAAGAAAATAAAAAAAATGGCTAATGGAAGTTCCTGTTCATGGTAAGCCAACCAGACCGCCCTCATAAGTACCAGGCTCCCTGGTGGAAAATGAGAGTCTGGGAAAGGCAATAGGCATTCCTTCCACCCCCTGTAAAATTGATCAGGTGGCTGTATAGCCGCGCGGTACACTTTTACATACATTAAAGACCATCGCTGGCTCTAAAGATATATGTTACCAGGAGCTGCAGCCATGATCCTGGTAGAACCACTGAAACCCTAGGACGTACAGGTACATCCATTTGCGGGAGGTGGTTAATAAAAACAATTTAAATTTTTATTGTAAAGGAGTGTTACAAAATGAGAGCCCCTCAAAAGGATATGTATTAAGCTTCATCAATGATGTATAAAGCAAACTTGTACCTTAAATTGCATCACACTGGCTGCCTTATACGGGTGCTCACTTTCCACAACCGCATAGTGACTGGAGGTAGTACAGGCAGAGAGCTGCTCAGGCTGATTGCCGGTTGTGCTGTCAGTTGATTGGTTTGGATTAAAGAGGGGTGGGGCATATTTTTGGTTCAAAATGGCGACTGATGGGAGTAACTGCTGCACAAGACCAAAAACTTCAACAGCAGCCTGTGATAAAAAGAAAATGAAATAGATTTAAACATGCCAAGAAATTGCTTAACGTTGCAATAAATCACAGCTACAATAAAACAATTACCTCAGACAATTGTATGCTTCCAAACTTTTAGCAACAGTTTTGGGAAGGCCTTTTTCTGTTCTAGCATGATTATGCAAAAAGCCAGGTCCATAAAGACATGTTTAGTCTGGAAGAATTAAGAGTGACCTGAAAAAAGCGTTGACCGACCCCCCCTAGTTAAAAACACCTGAACATTTTCAAAAAATACGGGGGTTTGGTCACACTATATGGTTATATAGTTTGGCTCCCATGGTTGAGACGCAGGATCTTTCATTCTATTACTAGGGTAGGACCCACTAATTCGGGGTACTTTGTCGCAGTAAGTAGGCTTAGCACTATATAACCATATAGTGTGACCAAACCCCCGTATTTTTTGAATATGTTCAGGTGTTTTTAACTAGCCCTGCAGGAAATGTCATTCTTGAATGTGTGCGCTGTAATATGTTCGCTATTGTTTGTTGGTCTTATAGCAGCACCATCTTGAATTTAAACGCATTGGTGAGTGCTTCCCAAATATGTTTTTGTAAAACTACTTTAAGTCACTAGCAAAAAGACTGGAGCATAATAGGAAAGGGAGGGGCTATAGTTGGCTAACTTCTTAATTTGCTAGTGTCCAATAACCTGTAGGTAGCAATATAACCCTAAAAAGAAAAAGAAAAAAAAAAACCGACATTACATTTTAAAGGAAAACTGCAACAAATATAGCAGCTGTCACAGCTGACTAGGTATTTATGGTGCAGGAATCTCTACCTAAAGAGTTACGGACTTGAAAGAAAGCACACTGCATCCTTGTTCCCCCACTTGTATGTTAAATGAAAAGAAGCAATAAGTAACACTATTTCTGTGTAAACACACCGTACCTACTCATCATTTGCATGTGCCTATAGTTACATTTTATACTGTATGCATGGAATAATCTTTCGAATTTGATTTCAACTTTTGTACAAAAAATAAAGGCTGGCTCTTACCTTTGGGATAGCAGCTGCCACTGGTCCAATGTAAGCTATTAGTAGGGGAAGCAGCATAGAAAATAGGCTGGAAGAACTAAGCAGTTCTGGAATGTCATCAGCTAGAAAGATCAAATAACACATTGACATATTAAATCTAATAAACTTTTTTTTTTTTTTTTTTTTAAAGACTGGATAAAAAAACATCCATAGTAAAAAAGCAATGTGTCAACAGCTTTTATTGCAATATCTGATGTTATAACAAGACTAGTCAGATGACCCCCTTATAAGGAAACATACTACTCTCAGCAATGATATATAGACATACAGTAGGTGGTAGAGCAGGTCAAAACACTTAACACACGCAGCTAGTGATACATATACACACAAACACAAATCACTAAAGATATCAAGGTAATATTCACCATCAACAGCAAGCGCTCTGTGAAGCAGGTCTTTAGCAACTCTGGTTACAGCATTTACCACCGAGAGGGCCCGATTGCAGTTTTTGTCTTCTTCATTGGCTTTGCTCAAAAGCTGCGACTGAAGGTCTCCATCGTATTCACTCCTACAAAACAAAAACGAATGCAGTAGACCTCATCCATGTTTGCATGGAGGAAAAAAAAGAAAAATTGATGCCCAACGACAGCCATAATTACTTCCCGTTCAGTCTCAAACTCAAATAGACAGAAAAAGAAGAGAATCTCCTAAAACATGACATGGCATAACAGGATTTAGGCTTTCTAGTTTACATGCAAAATCCTTTCTTGAAGTACATCACAGGACAAAGGATTTAGGCATAACTACTTGGGTTATGCTACCAGTCTTCAGGTGAAGGGACACTGGCCAAAAAAAGCAGGAACCCCTGCCCAGGTACAACTCCTCCCAGCCTAATGAAGCCTTAGTTTTGTAGCAAGCAATGAGGAACAGACAAAAAAAAAAAAAAAAAAAAATCACTATGACCTGTGACGCACTCTAAGAAAGGGATTTTACAGGAAAATTAAAAATCTTATTCATGACTGGTTGGGATGTCCCAAGGTGCTAAACATATAAGGGGTGAGAAACACAACAAGGCCAAACACTGCTAAAACTCAAACAGAACAGGTGAGAACCCCACTACAAAGCCACCTGCAAGACCCTTCACCAAAAAACAGCGCCTGCAGAAGCAACTACTTAACTAGGTAAAGGGAAGACCAGGTAGCAGCCTTACAAACTTAACAGGAGTTTGATGACCTCAATACCAACACCTGAGAAATTCACCAATAGTGGATTGCAAGGCACCCTGACCCTTGAGAGGAAACCCTTGGTAGGAAAACAGACTCAAGACTGCTGACATTAAGTTGTAGCAAACCTCAGACATTAAATATTAACATATCCCTCTACAGTATATACTTGTCTCAATCCAAAGCACCAATTAATTTCTGTCCACTGTCTCCTCCCTCTGCTATCTGTACAAGTCACTTCCGACAAGTTTTCCTGACATCAGGAGAAACATAGTGACAGGGGAGGGCACAGCCTACGATTGACAGTCTAAGCTCTGCACCTGTGTGTAGGGGGGGTGTATCCCGTCCCTTCAATCAACACAGAGCACTCTCTTCACCAATGTAACTTCAGGTCTCCACTGCCTGCATTTTCAGAGTTGAGAGATCCTGTGTAAATTCTGCACTTTGAATGGATGTAGGGGAAAGATGTCTGTAGTTATACAGGTACAACTTCTGTAGGAGGATTTATGCAATGTCGATTTATCGCCTGAAACCATTCATTTCACAGGGTAGGGTTTAACAGTGGAACCACTTTAAGATAAAATTCAAACAGCTTAAAACATCCAAAGAGTAAATAACCTTCTCCTTAGGATGCTTAGAATTGGGAAGAAAAAGTTGGCAACACAATATCCAGATTCAGGGTGGAGTGAAGAAACCACCTTAGAAGGGGAAAGAAGAAGAAAGAAAAAAAGGACTGAGGCCTCAATACTACCCTATCCTGATGAAGAACCAGGAAAGGTTCCTTGAAGAAGATTGCATCTAACTCGAAGGCACCGCAAGATGAAGAAATTACAACCTTATGAATAGAAGAGAATCTCATGGAGACACTCTAAGTCTAAACAGACAAAACCAAATTGAAGCAGAACTAAAAGGCAATTCTTTTTTAGCAATTTTGGAAAGAGTAATTGAAGGTTCTATGCAGTGTTTTTTTGGCATGTGTTCTATTAGGGAGACTTTCCTTCACTTCTTGCCTCATAGCCAAATCAGAAAGTGAGACAAAATCCCTCCAAAATGAGCAAATCCCCATCACCAAGGTCACCAGAACTAGTGTCCCTATTGAAAGATTTCCCCTCTTCATTTTCTGGGGACATCTGGGATTTTCTTGCACATTCACTTTCAGTGATAACAGTAAACATGACAAAGAGGGTGAATCTCCCGAACGGGGCAGACAAAAAACTTCAGTTGTTCTAACCCTTCCTTATATACTTTAAGGTTCCAGAGGGACAGAGCAGCCAACACAGGCGGAACAATCCATGGATCACTCTGGACAAAAGCTTTTACCAAGGAATGAGAGGTTATGGGTCTTCAAGACAAAATTGCTAGGACTGGGATTGGCCTCTTAATGGTTCTTAAAGCCATAAAAATCTCCACACCAGGCTGTTTAGACATATCTGATGGGGCTACCCAAAATTTGCCACTTCTGGTCTTGTAGCAATTAATATACACCATCTTAGACAGATCCCTAAAGGAAAATCCAGTAAAGATCCTTTTAGAAAGACAGGTAATTGCTTCAAATCAGAATTAAGACTAAAGAACTGATTTAATAGAATATTTGTTCATAACATACAAGAAAACAGCAGCCACATTGGAAATATAAAAACCTTTTGCAGATGAGGCCAATCAGCATACACGACTTCCTCCCTCTTGGGAAGACTTGTCTACAGGAGTATTCATCTCTTTTCCGAAGCCTGGGAATGATTAGAGGCATTATCCTCCCGAAAAATTTTAGGAGGGGGAAGAAGAGCGCCAACACATGCCAGCCATGGCCAGAAGCGGCTGCAGAGAAGTCCTCTTTACACCAAGTGATCGGAGATTTGTGATGCTGATGCAGTGAAATTACCAGATAAGGCAGCGTTTCTCAACCTTTTTTCAGTCAAGGCATCCTTTAAAATTATGGACAATCTTAAAGCACCCTCCAAAATTAGACAGTCTAGAGGCACCCATTCTAAAAATGTAAAAACACGATGCAGCAACATCAATACGTTAAAGGTGATTTATTCTTCCAAAGCAAATACACTTTTGCAAACTGGTACAGACTAGTATTCCAAGGTTTCTCATCTCCCTCAGTTTTTCTCCATCATTTAGCAAATGAGACCCCAAAACTGATGGAGAGGCACAAAGGGGTCATTGGTCAAAAGGAAGTTGGCAGCAAGAAGGTTGTAAGGGTGTACAATGAAAACCTGTGGCTTTGTGTAACTAAAAAGGCAGGCTTGTATACAATTTTGGGGCACCCCCGAAGAAACCTCAAGGCACCCGGGTTGAAAATGGCTGAGATAAGGACAGCAATTCAGAGCCAATCTACTCTTAAGGGAGTCAATACAGGGATAACTGAAGGGGGGGTTCTCCCTACCTGATTTCGGAGCCCACTCCATCTTTTCACCCACCTTACTGCCAGTGCAATGCCATGGCTTGCTGAGGGTTAACAGGTCTGTAATACTCTACAGAAGAGCAGCCATCTTGTTGAGAAGTGGCAGCCTAATAAAGAACACCTATGTGGTAAGTCACCACAAACAAGTGCCCCAATACTTGTGTGTCCTGGAACCAAACACGTTGAAATGTGCTGCAGCTGTGCAGGGGTTATGTTTGGGAACACACACTTAATGTACTGTGCAGGAATGATCCAGCAGCAAGTGAACATATGTGAAGCTTCACCCGGAAAGCCAGCAAAATGGCAGATACTTGCAACAATGTCATCGCCCACTGGCACCATGCTGTTGACCTTTTAAAAAAATGCTATGACAGTGTAGTGCTCCCACATGAAAATCATAGCCTATATTGCCCCAGGAACAAGGAAGCCCTGAATAAAGAGGCCCATCATCTGCTCCATTATCAGAGGGCCTCACCAGTCCAGCTGCAGGGCCCAAATTACTCAATCTTCACCCCTCACTGTAGGCATGCCTCACAGGGTCTTATGGGACTCTACTCTTCTCCAGGAGCATCACAGCCCTGAACCTGTAAAAGCACCCTGCTAGCGAGGTCACCTAGTACACAGTACCCCCAAGTTTTGTGCCCCCAGGATGCAGTGCTGACCATTAACAGAGGTTGTCCCCGCCCTTGCATGCAGGGGTCCGATTCTGGCTACCCCCCCCCCCCCCCCCCCCCCATCATGGCCTGTAGACCATTAAGTGACCAATCTGGATGAAGCCCACCTCTTCTCCAAAGGGGGTGTTTAGAATAAGCCAAACTAGGAATTAGGGAAAGCAAATCTTCAGGAAGACATCTGTAGGTCACTAGCTAAAAAAGGATTATCAGAGTTGGGCGTGGTTATGCCGGGGTGGGATTTTTTCCCTTTTCTGGCCAGTGTCCATTCACCTGAAGTTGGCAGCATAACCCTAGTAGTCATGAATATAAAGTCCTCTGTCCTATGATGTACAATTAGGGTGGTTACCATGAGACGGCAACTCTCAACCAATTAATTAAAAGGTGAAGAAAAAAAAAAAAATTGTTTAACTACCTATAGGATAGTCATTTCTGTGTAGATAGTCCCAAGGGTTACACCTCTTTACCAGAGAGAAGAACCAGGTTGGAACCAGGTTGGTGACATTTTTCTACTGCAGTTATAGTCTTGCCACTTCTCTACCCCTAGCCTTTAAACAGCGAAGGAGCAAAAAACCTTTGATGAGGCCATGCGTGTGGTCTCTTCCTGCCAGCATGTGCATGCAAGATGTTTAACTGGCCGAGCGCTTCCCCTCCCTCTCCCAGAAAGAATGTTGCTACACATGGGACTACAGAAAGCTAAAAATGTGTAATTGAGGTATTTCAACTACATTTCCAATATGTTTAAGAGGTTTTTAATAAAATAACTGCATTCATTTTTATTACGTGCCTTCAGCTTTAATATAGGGCAAACACAACACATATGGACTTTGCACAGTAAAACAAACCTGTAGTATAATACTTGAGGGATTTGTCCTCTGGTTTGGTTTGTACCATTGCTGCTTAAACTGCAGGAACTGAAAGTAAAGGTCACCCCATCAGGGCACTGAACAGTGGTCATTCCACCATCCCCATTAGCTGTGCGACTTCCATAATTCCTCAAACGTACTGCATACTTTGTGTTCTCCTGAAACAAACAAACGTAGACAGTAATTCCCTTGATAATCTGTTCATTATAATTGTGATTTTGGGGGCCCATTACATTACACAAACTAAAAATACCTACTAACATTAGTGTTTTTCTACCAAATTATGCACCCCTAAACGCATAAGTCTACCACATATAGACTAGTGTGCGTCAATGCATAGCCCCAAATGCGTGTGCATTAGTTACAAACACCCTCCACAATATAATCATCACTAATCGTATGTAAAGGTTAAAAAAAAAAAACAAAGAACCGTTTGTACAGCTCAGTAATACATGGACATGAACAATGTTTTATCCCTTTAAACACACTTTAAATAAAAACAAAGAAAAATATCTGTTGATGTTTAACACCTAAAGCCTCACACACACGGTGCGATTGTTGGTCAACCAAGCATCTGATTTTTGTCAAAAAGGTGTGTGCCAGGATCTTGTCTTGCATACTAAAAAAGGTACACAATTTGTCGTGCCACAAACACTAAACGTAGTGATGTACTACTATGAATTTCAGCTCTTGAGCACCACTCCTTGGGCCCCATCTGCTAATTTCATGTTTGGTGAGCATTGATTCCAAGCATGCGTTTGTACTGTCGACTTGTGTGATGGATTTGTGTACTACGAAAATCAGATGTCAAGCCACTGTCCGCCGAAAATTTACCAGCCTGTCATCCAACATTTGTTGGCCGAAAGTTCAACAACAATCGTCAAAAGGAGCATACTAACGGTAAGATTTTAGGACAACTGTCAGACAATCCCCTGCCAAAAATCCTACCGTGTGTACGAGGCTTAAGACTTCCGATATGCATTTCAGAAAAAATAAATAAATAACCTATGCTGGGTGTGTTTATTCCCACCAGGGCACACCACTCTGCCATTTAAAAAACACCACAATTAAAATGCATTTGTTTTAGTAAGTGACAGCAAAAGCTTGGAAGTATTTTACCTTTAGAGGCACAGCTTTGTCCAGCCTAATTTCCGCAATATCACTTGGTGAATCATCAGTTGTGTAAGTGCCTTTGACAAGCTCTAATGACGTCCACCTATGAGAGTGGCCTGCCTCAGCAGAATTCTCACTCTAAAAGGAATCAACAGGTGAAAAAAATTAGGACAATTTACATTACTTCTATGCAAAATAAAAAAGAAGGTTTGTATTTCTTCTCGTTTCCAATGTTGCAAGAATCTGTTTACTTGGTACCACAAGGCCGATTTGTTCCATTAAACTACTGCCGTAAAAAAGGATGACTTGGGGTATACCTAATAGAAAAGCTAAGTTAGAGTTTTGTGTTTACACTTTCAGGTTCCCTTGAGGATGGCCAAGTAATTTTGGCAGAAGTATTCTGCCTCCGTTAGAGATCCTTCCTCTTTCAGCTTCCACTCCACTGGTCAAGTGAACTGTATAAAAAAAAAATTACTGTGCAAACCCCCCCCCCCCCCCCCCCCCCCCCCCCCCCCCCAATTAGTCTCCCTCTCTCCAAACCACTACAGTCCCAAGTTTCAGTTCTATCCCTATCCACACCCCCTCCCTCTCAGAATACACTACTCCTGACCAATGTACACCTACACACAGATCACTACTTCTGGCCAATGCGCTCCCAAAAAACGTTAGCTCCCACTGCAGGCAGTGGCCGAAGGCTTGGGGGCAAGTATGGATCTGGGAAGGGCTCAGAGTGGTCAGATAATCAGTTCCTGACTCCTGATTCTCAGTGGGATCCCTGTTGGACAAAAGCAAACAGCTGCCCAAGATGTCAGCTGCTTGATTTTAAAGGGGAGGACGCTTGTATCCTTAGCTTTTTGATGTTGCATGTTAAAAGATTTGGAAAGGGGGTTAAACACCGCTATAACCGGATAAAAAAAAAAAAAAAAAAGACAGACATTTTAGCTATTAAACATACATCATCTACCAGGACCTCCAGTTCATACTCATGGATTCCACCTCCACCATAGACACAGAATCCAACGACGACCAGCCCAAGTTTGTCAACCGAGAAGCAGATTGCATCGGGAGATCCGTTCCCAGTATTCCAACTTCTACCTTGGCTCGTTTTAGTGAAACGATTCGGACTAGACTTCACTGAATGTAGAGAATTTAGGCCATCAACCTGACATTAAGAAAAAGGCGCACATAAATCAATTTATATATCCCACACAGGAAGTGTATGTACCGTACTTAAGGATGTAATGGAGCATAAAATTAACTCTGTATGAAATAACCGGACAATGTACGGCTTTAACCTAAAGCGGTTCTGCACTGTTTTTTTTTTTTTAATGCAAAGGATTAGGAGATGTGATTAAGAGACTCACGTGTTCCATTTTCCTAACTTACTGCTGCCGGTTTTCGTCCTATAAAAGGATTTATAAAAATGTTTCCTGCTGGGTGCCTTCTTGCCTGTGGGCATGTGAACCCCACACAGGCACTTCAGATGGCCCAGCATGCACTGCCGTTACTGCGCCGATCTCACGCGTGCGCAGTAACGGCAAAGTGTAGCTCACGTTCGCGGACATCTTCCGAAATCTCGCAAGATTTCGGAAGATATGGCCGAAATCTCGCGAGATTTCGGAAGATGTCCGCACTGACTCCTGGGATCAATGACACCAGATCCCAGGAGACAGTGCGACATGACAAGGATCGACGCAGAGGAAAGAACGTCAGCGGTTACAAGGTAAGTGGAAAAAAAAATAGAAAATAAAAAAAACACACTTCATTTAGTACTCTTTGCCTGATTTGGAAGGCAAACAGATTTACTAAATGAAATGTGTGCAGAACCACTTTAAGAAAACCAAATATATAAGTGTGTGTATATGGAATTCAACACCCATTATTGGCAAATACTCTATGGTAACTCTTGCCTACACGTTTTGGTGTGACATTTGGGTTGCAGTTGGTAAAAAGGGGACAGAGGTTTACCATTAAAGGAGTTGTAAAGGCAAAAGGTTTATCTTAATGCATTCTATGCATGGAGATGAAAAACCTTGGGTAGCAGGCTCCAGCACCCCCTAATACTTACCCGTGTCTGAATGGATAGATGGAGCTCTGACTCAGCTTGGGTGCCCCCATAGCAAGCTGCTGGTCTATGGGGGCACTCGTCAGGAGGGGCCAGGAGCAGCAAAGAGAGACCAGAGAAGAGGAGGATCCATGCTGCTCTGTGCAAAACCACTGCAACAGAGCAGGAAAGTATAACATGTTTGTTATTTTATTTAAAAGCAGACTTAAAAGTTGGTGAAAACCTCAGACATAAAACATGAACAAAGCATATCCATCTATATTGTGTACTTGTCTCAATTTAGAGCACAAAGTGTCCTATCTGCTGCTTCGTTCCTCTATCAGGAGTCACTTCTGGACAAGTTTTCCTGACACCAAGGGAAAAAAATGGTGACGGGGAGAAAGCTCCAGCTGATTGACAGCCTCAGTTCGGTTTGTGTGTGAAGAGGGATGTGTCCCTTCCCTCCAATCAGCACTCAGAACTCTCCTCACAGAGCTCTGCAGAGTGCAACTTCGGCTCTCTGCCCCCTTTATTTTTTATTTTTGACAGCTTAGACAAGCTTTAAAAATTCTGGACTTTGAACAGATATGGTGAAGAGAAGACTGCAGATAAATGGGTACACCTTATGTAGGAGGTTGCGTTTCATCTGTGTGTCACCTGAGGCCAGTTACTTCACTGGGTAGATGTAAGGGTTTAAAACCACTTTGACAATAAAAACTTGTAATAAAACGACACCACAGCTGTTATTGCGTTTTAAAGATGCAACAGTATTATGCCAATACAGGGGGTCCCCGACTTACAAACGACTCCTACTTACAAACGGAGGGAGACAACAGGAAGTGAGAGGAAATCCACCCCTAGGAAGGGAAATTCACTCCTGTAAGAGTTAATATGGGAAAAAGGTGTCTCCACTGATGCTTTTTTCACCAGTCCATGTTTCCCTAACAACCCAAAATTTTCAAAATCCAATTGTCATTGGGACAGAAGATGAGGTGAAATCTTCTGAACAGGTGCACAGACAGCAAAACAAATGTTACAGGGGTGATAACCCTTCTCTATGTTATCTAAAAAACTTAAAAATAGATTTTTTTGTCTGGAGCTACACTTAAAAAATTTACCTGTTCCGACTTACAAACAGATTCAACTTAAGAACAAACCTACAGTCCCTATCTTGTTTGTAACCCGGGGACCCCCTGTATAGAAAAGTCACTAAAGTTGCACTAGCACTTCCAAAATAAGTTGAACAAATTTTTTTTCTCAAGGGCCATTATAAGAATGAACATGTGTAATTTTTAAGAGTATTCTATGATAAATTGCAAGTGTACCTCTGATCCAAGAGCAGATGCTGTCAGTTCACTAACAATACTGGCCAGGAGACCACATGTGTTGGATACCAGGTGTGAAGAAAAGAGCTCCTGTTCCCTGCGTAAGCTGTTCCTAACAGGCAGCACAACAATGACCAACATCTTCTCCAGAACCTCACGGAAGCTAGTCATTCCAGAAACATTCTCCTCGCTCTAAAAGAAAAAAAAATACAACGTCCTATGAGCAACTGTAGATCTACTGTTATAGGATAGTATTCATCCTTTCATGCCAGAAAAGGCATCTGCATTTTAGGCACATTGGTTACCTGGATCCTGGGATTTTTCTATTAAAAAAAAACAAAATAAAAAAAATGGTATGCACATAGCACTGCACACAGCCGATTGCGATTATAGGAAGGATATGTGTAAAAACTAACAAAATTGGAAAAGAGCGAGGAAAACATGATATAGAAACAGATTTATACAAAGAGAGGGAGAGGTGCACTGGTAAAACAAAGATAGAAAAGAAAAAAAGTAGCGGAAATGGGACAGCCAGATGGTTCACAAATATATTTACTTAATGGTGATGGTAGAAGCCATGGTACAAATGCTACCCTAGGTGAAAAGGGCACTAGAGAATGTAAGCCTTGTACCAAAAACTGGATCTACCTTTACTGTGTGTTTTAGTGAGATAATACGATCATACTCCAGCATTTCCCATAGGTTTTCTTTGGCTAGATCCTCTGGAACTTGGAGCGAGGCATCAGAAATCCTGTTTAACTCCTGGCTTCAATCAGAAGACTTCGCTCCCACTCCTCTCAGAAATGAGAAGCACAAGCAGATAACCTCTGTCCTCATGGTTAAGGATGAGCTCAGGCGTGTTCACATCCACAGAGCCCGCCAGGACGTCGGCAGAGCGCTCATCACAAGCAGCAAGACATTTTCCCCGATACACGACTACAGAGATCAGGCAATGTCTCAATGCCTGTGATTAGTGCTGTGCAGTACCGACTTTCTGGCAGGCTCCGCAGGTTGCGAACATGCCTAAGTTCAACCTTACTCATGGTGTGTGCAAACTGAAGAGTCCCAATCATACAAGGATGGTGTTCTAGATGCTTCAAGCCTAGACATGGTGGGGCTATAACTTTTCATTCAGAAAGAAACCAATGCCACCAACACTACACCATGCTACAAGAAAGTTGGGTCTTTCATGCAAATGTCTGACAACACCTACATTGGGCCCCACTTAACCCAAAAAAGTTATCCGATTGCCCTCTACCTCCTACCCCTAGTAGCCAGACTGCTGAACTTCTGGGACATCTACAATAATTAAGAGTAAACATTTACCCATTTCTAGAGTTCTGACCGTTTCAGCCTTCACTCACACCAATGAGATTTGTCATGCGAATTTGACAGTTCAAAACTGCATTCTATTTTTAGCAATGGAACTGTTCAAACAGTTGCAACTCAAGTCTCAGCAACCTTTAAATAGGTTCCTGTGATTTCAATGCAACTTGCATTGACTTCTGTTAAATGCAGTTACAAGCCGCAATGAAAATCGGCAGCTTTGAAATCATACTGAAGTGATGACGGGTGCTCTATCCTGCAAAATCAAAACGTTTACTCTCATACTTGTACACACCAGAATATATTCTTGTTGTCTAGGATGTTAATTTGGCAATTCTTACCTCTTATAATTGCTCCAAGTGTAAGCCCAAACTCCATTTCACCCTGGTCAACTTTCCCAATCAACCCAAGGTCAGCCCTTTGCTGTAGTAGTACTTGATCAAGCCCCTGCCATGACTTTGTCAGCCCCTATATTATATCAGTTTCATCTCTCGAAGTCAACTTGGTAAAACTAGCTCACTCAGTGCAGTTTCTCTTCCCTAGTCCTTATTTTACAGAAGATTCTCCCTTGCAAATATGCCTACCAATTAGCTCATCAAAAACATGATGCCAGAGGATTGGGAACTGGCAGCTAAAAAGGTTTTAATCATCCACGGTGGTTAGAATGTCTCATCCAAAGCCAGAACTCTTGACAGACCTACTGTAGTGGATGCCTGTTTCTAAGACAACCATTTACCGTATATACTCGAGTATAAGCCAAGTTTTTCAGCACATTTTTTTGTGCTGAAATTGCCCCCCTCGAATTATACTTGAGTTGAGCACTTTTCTGCAGCAGAAAATGAAATTTTCCGACCCGACTTTGGGCCCCCTTGGTGCTAGGAACCCCAAATTTGGTGTGCAAACCCGGTGGAACCAGCACTACAAAATATCCTGGGTTCCTAGCACCAAGTGGCCCGAGATACGGGGCATTAAAGTCGGTTCGGAAAATGTCATTCTCTGCTGCAGAAAAGTGCTTGACATTTTCCAAGCCGACTTTAGGGCCCCGTATCTCGGGGTCACTTGGTGCTAGGAACGCCATCTGGATAATGTTGTACTGCCAGTTCCACTGGGTTTGCACAGCAAATTTGGGGTTCCTAGCACCAAGTGGCACAGATACAGGGCCCCAAAGTCTGTCAACTGTGTCCAACTGCAGCAATGTCATTTCAGGACCCTTTGGGTCCAGAGACCCCAAATTTTGATTGCAGATGGGGGGCATCTAGGAACCCTTAACTACAAAGTTTGAAGTTTGGGGGACCTATGGATGCAAATGGACACAGTGAGACATGCAAATGGGCACAGTGAGGCTGCAAATGGGCATTGTTGACCCTCTTTTCCACTTACAGTAGCTGCGCATTTTTCACCCTAGGCTTATACTCGAGTCAATAAGTGTTCCCATTTTTTTGTAGTAAAATTAGGTGCCTCAGCTTATATTCAGGTCAGCTTATACCAGAGTATATACAGTACCTGCTTTTAAATGCAGCAGCCTATAAGGATCTGTTCCATATAGTGTGGTGCATTTTACAAGGTTTTAAACAGCAAGGGGTGTGGCCTTGACATGAAGGGGCTGGGTCATATTTAAATTAGGGGGTGCACGAGTTTAGTCAGGCCTAGGGCAGCACAAAACCTAAATACACTACTGCTCTTTGCATAAACCGAATGTAAAAACTTTGAAACTTCTGAATTACTTGTAATTATACTTCAGTATACCATAGTAACATCTGACAAAAAGTTCTAAAACACTGAAGCAGCACACTTTGTGAAAATTAATAATTTTGTCATTCTCAGCACTTTTGGCCACAGCTGTACATGGTTTCCAGTTGGTAGTTATTTCCGGCCACATTGCGAAGGCTTATTTTTAATATGAATACGAGAATAGGACGTGTTAACTAGCTGTAGAGCCCTGATTTCTAAGACAAATGCTCATAAATCCAAAGTCATATAAAGAAATTTACTTGCACGCCTTTTTAAAGTTTGGAAAGAAAACCTATGCAGACCTGACTGAGTTTCTCCATTGCTGACACCAGCAGAGGAAAGCGGTGAGCCAATGCAGTGTCATTTTCTGTGCTGACTTGTTTCACCATGGAGCGAAGTAGGACTTCACCATCATAAGCGATCGGAAAGATGGATGTAAGCTTCACAGAAGTATGACACAGAGCAGACATAACGGCTGCTAAAAGACGACTGCTTGACGTTTTAAAATTTGCTTCCTGGATGTCCTAAAAAGGAAAAAAAAAAAAAAAAATAATCCATTATACCTCTGTTAGACAAAAGAATTCAGTGTTCGATCACTATGCAAAGTTAGTGTTTAGCAACCTTTTCGGAACATGGCTTACTTGCTCAAATGTCCACAAATAAAAAATAATTATAACTAAGCAAAGCAAGCACTACCTATTATACCTAAAAAAAACTTGCATCACGTAGAATCCAGCATTTTGAAACAGAACTCTTTAATCACAACAAAAACAGGACTTGCATTTTGCTCCGTATGCACTGACCAATCAAACACTCAGAGAATGCTGTTAAACACACCAACCCAGAACTGAAAAAGTGATAGTTTACCTGATCCAAGCAGTTGAGCAAGTCACACAAACATGCCCACTGGAGTGCAGGAGTTGGATAAAAAGAGTGGAAGCAGGCTGTAAAGGTGTTATGACACTCTTGCAGAACAGCTTCAAGCAGACTTAATGGCTGGCTGAGATATCCTTGAGGGTCATTATCCAGTTTTGTCATGCAGTTATCCACACCTTCAGAGAGGATTTTTCTAAGCAGTGTCCTGGTTTTTCCAACGCACTCAGCTAGTTTGGTGGTCTCTTCTACAACAGCCTTAGTGGAAGCTAAATTATAATAGAATAGAAGTTTGGAAAAGTATACCAAAATTGTACATGGGTGTATATATGCAAACTACAAATACTTATATTAGGCTGTATTGGCGCTCACGTGGTAAATTGAGCAAAACCCAGCAACAAATGTTGGACACGAAGCACAAAATTGACAGACATCCCACAAAGTTTTCCTTTGTTGTAATTGCAGCTATAAAGCCTAATTTTTACAAAAGCAACAATTGCCAAACTATCTTACATGTCAGCATACAGTTAAAACACATAAGACATTTGACGAGAAACTTAACAATGCTTTTCAATTTAGAGCTAAGGAAAAAGGAAGAATAAGGAGGAAAAAGAGAAGGACGAAGAACTGTAAAAATGTAGTACCTGCTATAGGATATATTTCACATGTGTAGACTCGCAACAACCGCAAACAGCAGGTACCCACAAAACGCAGTCTTTCCAAATCCAGGAGGGTTGCTGTGTATTGGAAACCTTTTAGTCCTCTGAGCTCTTCCACCCCAAGAACCAGAGTGGTCCAACTCCAGTGTAAAATGCTCAGTAAGGATTCAAAACATTCCTTGGAGGAAAGCAACATTTACAATTAATGTAACAAAAGCGTGATAAGAGACATCAACCCAATAGCAATTAATAAAGTTCAGCTGCCCTTTTAAGTGTAAAACACACTAAAAACATAGTATATAGGTAGGCGCTACTGCTTTCCCAATATCTAACTGTCCACAAAACCAAAAATGTTTAAAGTGGAAGTAAACCCTCCTATCGTTTTCAGCCAAGGAAGCTGCCATCTTGGCCTCTGATCTTCAACTGCCATGATGCTGCACATGTGATCAGTTACGACACCAGCCATTGGATGGTTTGACAGTTTGGTTGAAAGCATAGTCAATGTGACAGTTAGTATTTCCGGCATGCCATTTTTTTTAAACTATTAAATCAAAGGGTTTACTTCCGCTTTAAGAATAGTGTTAACGATCATATATTGGTTATATGATTAAATCATATAACCAAAATCGTAACTGGTGCTTAAAATCATATATCCAAATTAACACAACCATAGTAATAATACATAAATTCCCATATCACATCTTCTAGTCCATAGAAATATTGTCCCAGATAAAGTGTCTTTAGGTGATCTTGTGAGAGACTATTTCAATCAAATCCAGTGCTCCACCACGTGCAGAAAAAATGCACACTCACCAACCATATATGGCCACTCAGGACCTAAATCACTTTCCCTTGTTCTAGATCAACACTGGGTTCTCTACTTTGTTGGAACAGAACATGTTTTCAGGATTTCCATTATTTTGCACTGGTGATTTGATCAGTTTCACTTCCTTAGTAATTACCACAGCTGTTTCATCTGAGTGAAATCTTGAAAACCATGACCTATTGGGGCGCCTTGAGGACTTGAGTTGAGAAACACTGCTCTGGACCACTACTACCAGTCTCCAGAAACATTTAATCCAGTGTTTGGTTTTCTTCACCATTTGCCATCAGTCGGTGTTCATTTGGAGCTGGGACTTTGGCGCAACATCCATGCTGTGGTTCCTCTTCACTCCTTTACCTCACAGGACTATTTTGCCAGCTACCAGGGTGTACAATTCCATCTATGTTTCTTCTCTCAAGTAGCTCAGTGCTAATATAGAGGACATTATATACAAACACAATAGTACTTTATGGTTCTACAATACAACTGTAGAGGTGGTCACATTCTTTTAGCAATGTATGCGTCTTGTGCTGAACCATGGCCTCAAATTCACCCCTTCTGGACCACTACATAAATTTCAAACCTTTATTGATCTCCACAGATTTGTCCGCAAGATCAATATCAAAAAGGTGTATGATCACCAAAATCCTTTTAGGTCTACTAGGATGGCATCCACTAAGGTAAAACAAACCTCATTGGCTAATGAGTCTTTGTTAAAATTAAGGTTTTTAGGAAGTTGGTGAGCAATGATTTAGAACAATTACACAATAGAAATGGTAGAAGTCATTACATGTTCAGGAAAGCACTTGATAGTCTAAAAAAGCGTAATATTGTGGCGCGACCCGCAGACAAGGGTGGAGGAATTGTGATCTTAGATAGGGCAGCCCATCAGACAGAGATGCTTAGATTATTATCGGATGATGAGACTCATTCCACTAAAGGGGAATCTTACCATAAAAATTAAGAAAGAACTAGTAAGTTTGGTTGATGCAGGTTTTAGCACAAATTTGGTTTCCAAAAAAGAAAAACTGACTCCTGTGGCTCTAAGGGTGCCTGTGATCTATTATCCTGTTCACAAGGATCCAGTGCACCCTCCTGGAAGGCCTATTGCGAGTGGTATCGACTATTACCTGTAGAGTCGGTTCAGACAGACAGACAGACAGACAGACAGACAGACAGACAGACAGACAGACAGACAGACAGACAGACAGACAGACAGACAGACATATATATATATATATATATATATATATATATACACATACATATATATATATACACACATACACACATACACACACACACACACACACACACACACACACACACACACACAATCTATTTATACACATACTATTTCTTGCAGCTCTTAGTAGCCCATACCCCTTTTTTCTTAGAGATTCCACTCAGGTTTTAAATATCCTAAAGACTGTTAAATGGCAGGAGAGTTGCATACTGGCCACATCTCTCTACACCATAATCTCGCATCAACATGGCCGTGAGGCTGTGGATAATTTTCTCAGCGTCAGGGCTGGGCTGGCCACGCTCGCTCAGCTGTCGGCTAATTGCCAGCACCCATCTCTTCACAGTTAGGCTGGCTTCACACTGGGGCGGTGCGGGCGGCGACGGTAAAGCAGCGCTATATTTAGCGCTGCTTTACCGTCGTTTTAGCTGCGGTATGCGGCCGCTAGTGGGGTGGTTTTAACCCCCGCTAGCGGACGAAAAAGGGTTAAAAACCCCCGCAAAGCGCCGCGGCAGTATCCCCGCAGTGTCCCATTGATTTCAATGGGTAGGAGCGGTATAGGAGCAGTGAATTCACCGCTCTAAAAATGTGCTTCTAGCAGGACTTTTTTTTACCGTCCTGCTAGAGCATTGCTCCAGTGTGAAAGGACCCGTTTTTCAAGAGCTACACAGGCGCTGTAGCTCCTGAAAAACGCCCCAGTGTCAAAGCACCCTTACTCAGCTGTTGATATCCTGCTTGTCAGACCTGCCTACTTAAGCCATCCAGTCCAGAGGATCTCTGCCTTAGCCTTGGTCAACATAACAAAAACTATCTCCTGCGATCCTGTTCAAGATTCGCTTTGCCGACATCCCTTCTGGCTCCAGATCCTGCTCGTTGTTCCACTACATTGATCCCCGACTTCTGGCTTGGCTGACTATGCGTTCCGGTTACTGAACTTTGGCTATGTTTTAACCAAGTTTGTTATTTTTACTTTTATTATTAAACAAGTGTGATTTAACTGTACTTCTGTCTCAGCCTGATTTCATGGTTTCTGACACTCGGCTCAGGATGTTCAGAGAGAATTTTTTATTAAGGCTCTTGGATTTTGAAATGGGCCCTAATTATTTTTGGTTCATAGGCACTTATTTACAGAATAGAAGCATGGCCAAGTGGGAGGAGGATGTCTTCTATCGGAGGCCTACACCAGAGCCAATTCTCTGGAAAAAGGTATATAGATGACATCCTCCTCCTATGGAATGGCGACTCTGAATCGCTTGACCTGTATATGGCCGAACTGAATGCCAATAAGGGTATAATCTTAAAACATGAAGATAGAGAGTTGGAAATCCATTTTTTGGATAATAAATATTAAGGCTGTGGATATTCCCCCCCCCCCCCAAAAGACACTCCTCTAAAATAACATTTATGGACTTTATACGTTGCATTTTATTCATATATTAACATGTTATGTCTACAAGTGCTAATCTTTCACTGAGTGATCTTTTACTAACCATACATCTGACTTTTTGCGCATTTAATTGTATAAAATATCTTTAGATCCACCTATTTTAAAGAAACCGACAGAAATAGCTTTATTAATACCAATAGCTGTCACCATGCAGCTTGGTTGAGGGCGGTGCCCAAGAGTCAATTCCTAAGACTCAAGAGAAATTGCACCAATAGGAGTGACTTTTTTCCGGGAGGCCTTGTCTCTCAAGTTTAAATTCCTTGAGAAAGGCTATCAGTTATCAGAATTGGAAGATGCTATTAAAAATGCTGATGAGAGGGTCAGATCTGCTGGCCCCTAGGATTAGGTTGATTTAAAATAGGTAGCAAGGACAGCAAACTTAAGAAAATAATGAGTAAAACACTGGGGGCGTACTCCGCAATGATCGAATTCTAGGGCCTCATCTCCGAGAAACCTTGTGTGGTGTTTAGAGGGGTCCCCCCACTAAGGTTACAGGTATCACCCAATATTATTGAACCCCCGCAGAAACCTGTGTTATTTCAGAATAACTTTGTCCCTTGTAGGAAGTACTCCATATGTAAAATTAACGCACATATGAGCAGAAGGACAGTCGTTTCAGTTCCCTTCCACCAATGAAGAGTTCCCCATTAAACCCTTTATTACCTGTACAACTAGGAATGTCGTGTACGTTGTCCGGTGCCCATGTGGGCTTCAATATATTGGTCGCATGATACTATTACATGTGTGATTAAGCGAACATTTGGCCAATATAAAAAAAGGGTTTCCCAAGCACAGTTTATCCAAGCATTATGACCTGTGTCATAAAGCGAGATTCTAGTGGTACTGTGTCAATTGGCACTGATAGATTCACTAGTAACAGGAGAGGTAGCAATGTGGTGCGAGAGATATCACGTCTTGAAACTAAGTGGATTTATCAGGTTAGGTGCTTTGCCCCACATGGTATGAACCTAGAGTAGGATATTAATTCATTCATTAATAATAGCTAACCAGTTTTTGGTTTGTACCCTTTTGTCTCCTCCTAGACAACATTTTAAATTTAAAGTGTCATTAATGTTTTCATAATATGCATGTAATCGTGTATAAGTGTTGTAAATGTTATCAATTGTTTAAATTTTGTTAATATATTTTTGTACCACAAGATGGCGCCGCTTCTTGGCTTGGTTGCTTAAGATTTACTATAAGTATTGATGCTTCCCGTCAATGGAGTGCATAAGTATTTCCTGTCATTGGAACTCAGTAGATCTTCTATTGCTTCCTGCTGTTGGAACGCAGGCAATGCCCGCCCACTAATTAGCCATTAGATCTATAGTTAGATACAGTGCCTTGCAAAGGTATTCACCCCCTTGGCATTTTTCAGGTTTTATTGCTTCACAACCTGGAATTAACATGGATTGTTTGAGGATTTGCAGAACATGCCCACAACTTTGCTTCACAATAAAAAATTCAATAAAAAACCTTCAAACAAATATGACAAAATAACAAAGTCAATGTGCATAACTATTCCCCCCCCCCCCCCCCCCCCTACAGTCAATACTTTGTAGAGCCACCTTTTACGGCTATCACAGCTCCAAGTCACTTTGGATAAACCTCTAAGCGTGCCATATCTTACCACTGGGATTTTTGCCCATGCCTCCTTGGAAAATTGTGCCAGTTCCTTCAAGGTGGATAGTTTGCGCTTGTGAACAGCAATGTTTAAATCTGACCACAGATTTTCTATTGGATTGAGGTATGGGTTTTGACTAGGCCATTCCAACACATTTACATGTTTCCCCTTAAAGCACTCAATTGTTGTTTTAGCAGTGTGTTTGGGGTCATTGACCTGCTGGAAGGTGAACCTCAGTCCTAGCCTCAAATCACACACAGAGTGGTACAGGTTTTGCTCAAGAATATCCCTGTATTTAGCACTATCCAACTTTCCCTCAACTCTGACCAGTTTCCCAGTCCCAACTGCTGAAAAACATCCCCACAGCATGATGCTGCCACCACTAGGTTTCACGGGGGATGGTGTTTTGGGTGATGTGACGGGTTTGCGCCAGACAGTTCTTTGATGGCCAAAAAGTTAAATTTTAGTCTCATCAGACCAGAGCACCTTCCTCCATACATTTTGGGAGTCTCCCACATGACTTTTTGCAAACTCAAATTGTGCCATTTTGTTTTTTGCTGAAAGTAATGGCTTTCTTCTGGCCACTATGTCATAAGGCCCAACTCTATGGAGCGTACGGTTTATTGTCGTCCTATGTACAGATACTCCAGTCTCTGTTGTGGAACTCTGCAGCTCCTCCAGGGTTACCTTAGGTCTCTGTGCTGCCGCTCTAATTAATGCCCTCCTTGCCTGGTCCATGAGTTCTGGTGTGCGGCCATCTCTTGGCAGGTTTGCTGTTGTACCATATACTTTCCATTTGGTTATGATAGATTTGATGGTGCTTCTAGGGATCAAAGATTTGGATTTTTTTTTTTTTTTCTAACCCAAACCTGACTCGTACTTCTCAACATTGTCCCTTACTCGGTTGGGGAGTTCCTTGGTCTTCATTGCAGTGTTTGGTTAGTGGTACCTCTTGCTTAGGTGTTGCAGCTACTAGGGCCTTTCAAAAAGGTGTATATGTAACGACAGACAATACGACACTTAGATTGCACACAGGTGGACATCATTTCACTAATTATGTGACTTCTAAAGGTAACTGGTTGCACCAGAGCCTTTTATGGGCTTCATAACAAAAGCGGTGAATACATATGCCCATGCCAATTATCAGTTTTTAATTTCTGAAAAATAGTTTTATGAATCTATTTTTCTAATTTTTCTTCACCAACTTAGACTATTTTATTTTGATCCATCACATATAATTCAAGGCTGTAATGTAACAAAAATAGGTAAAAAGCCAAGGGGGGTAAATACTTCTGCAAGGCACTGATAGAGATCAATATACCCATCTATCGAGCATAGCACACGTCAAGCCACCCCCCTGACGGTCAGATGATGAAACGCGCAGGAGAAGTTGGAGACGTGTGACGTGACTGCATGCTGGGACGCGGCAGTCATTTTGTGGGTTGGAAACGCTGGACATTTCCTACAATGCCTATATTAACTTGCTGAAATGTGAGTGCAAAACTTTTTAGCAATTAACCAACATTTGGATGTCTGCACTAGGAGTCTCTTTTTTCTCTTAACTGGGTATTGAGACTGTGAAGGAGATAGTCATCCCCATGCTGCTGAGGAGCCGTCAGTGATTTATATCCATGCTTGTTAACATCTACCTATGGGTAAGAGGCAGTGTGTTTGGGTGACAGTGGCGGTCTCTTCACTTATTTGATACCTCAAGACACATCCCTTTGGCTTATTATTTTGGACTTTTTAAAAGTGGATTACATTTAAAATGTTTTTTTCCAGTGGAGTCTGTGCCAGCAATATATTTTGGGTTCATGTTGGACTTTTTTCAAACGCTTCACCATTTTCTATTTTGTTAGTTTTGTCCATGCATATTGTGATAGCTGCTGTTTAACACCAATTTTTATTTAAGATATTATATGCTCCCAGTGCAACAAATTCGTGTTTTTCTATAATTTGTGTGTCGTGTGTTTTTATATGTAGTTTTCCATAACTTTCGTACCATTAAACTTTTTGCCTTATTGAGATATACAGTAGGCTGTGAGTTTGGTCAAGCGAGGAGGCAGTTGAGCTAAAATCTGTTTTTTTTTTTCCTAGTTACACATATATGATTTTTGCCGAAAGCTCCGGCTCCCTTTACCCTCCTCAACCATTTGATGAGGATATACAAACTTTTCAAGTTTATTTTCATTTATATTAGGCTTTACTTTGAGGGTCCCTTTTCCGAGTGTTGCAATACCTCCTCTATATTAATTCTGTTCTCAGAAAAAGAGATTCCACAATTTCCACAATTTAGCGATTTAGGTCATGCGTGGCCATATATGGTTATATAGTGTGCACTTTCACCACGGGGTGTAGCAATTTACTGGATTTGATTGAAATATCTCACAAGATCACTTAAAGACATGGTGTCTGGGACAATATTCATATGGACTAGAAGATGGGCATATGTGATATGGGAGTTATGCTGTATAACTATGGTTGTGAGAATGTGGAGATAGGATTTAAGCACTATTTTTGATATTGGATTTGAACAGGATTATACATTTGGTATTGTAAACGGATAGTTTTTAGGGAAGGAGTCGTGCCCAACTTTGCACTTTTTATAACATTTACAAAAAAAAAAAAAAATCAAAGCATTAGATAGGTTGTACTTGAATTCTTTTGTTTGCAACTTAACAGTATTGTTTTTACAGAGTCATGTGATGGGAGGAGAAAAAAGTAACTATACGAAACGAGCTCCCCTTCCAGCTTTTCATTATTTTTTTACATCTTACCTATCATTTTTATTAGGAGTCCAAAGGCAACGAACCACTATGCTTTATAAACGTGCAGTAGATTTTTTTTTAATCATCACCTTCTTTAAAATCAGGGGTACAGATGTGGTTGGTCCAGAATGCTGCTTTATAAATGGATACCCATGTTGGAAGCCAACAGTTTATTTCCCAGGGGCCGAATTAGCAAAAGCTGAAGCACCTATCCAAAGCAGCCAGACTTAATCTTTTTAGTGCAGCAAGGAAACTGGTTGTAGAAAGTAACTGTTCTTTATTGTACCACTATCCTTTGTTAACATTTTTGTGTTTATTCAGAGTAAAAGTGTCATTAAAAACACACATCATTAAAAGCATCAATAAATGGTGTATTACATGCCATTCATACTCAGTCACCTGGCTGATCCTCGTGTTCACCATCTCCCCCTTCTGTCGATGTCCCCAATGCAGTTTTGCAGAGCAGTGTTGCTAGTGCACATGCTCAGTTTTTAGTGTACTATGAACCCTGAACATTTCCTCCCTATCACATCTGAGCAGTTCATGTGACACATGTGGACGTATACACAGTAATAAATAACAAAATGTGCTGCTTTCTATAATCCATAATGCAGCTGCAAGGTAGGAGGTTACTTACCACTGCAACAGATCTGGCAAATGATCTTTTCAAGATGTGAACTGGTTCACTGACTTGCTGTTTTCCTTTAGTGGCACTGCCATCACTTGTAGGCAACCTGTATTAAAACCGTTAAAACTTACTCAATACAACATCGATTATCTTTGATAACAAAAGAAACTTTAGATGAAACTGCACAGCTTAATGTTAATTAAAAATGTTTTTTTTACCTATAGAGCAGCTGTGGTATTTGGCCCGCATTAACATCTGTGCCATTGTTTGACTTCTTTGAGCTTTTGAACTGAAAAACCACACTAAAAAAAGAAAAATTTATTTGATTAGTGAAGACTGGCACACAAGGCCTCATGCACACAAGAATTTTTTGTTACCCCTCCCAGAAGCCAGCAGTATTTCTGTAGAAAAAAAAACGCTGACACTTTTTTACATTTAACATTTTTACAAGAGCTTAGGCACGTTTATAGGTGTCAAAGGCTTGGGCGTTAAATCATTTACTGGGCTAGAAAAAAATATAAGACAAAACACTAAACACATCTACAGGAGTTGAGCTCCTGGACAAACTAGCAGAAGGTTTCTTTTCCTGCCTCTAAACGCTACTAAAAGGCTATGTGTGCATGGACACAGAATATGTAGGGAGTTTAGCAATGGGAAAGCGGAAGGGAAAAGAAAAGAAAAAAAACACAACCCACCAGATGCCTCTAGGAGCAGCTGCAAAAATGTCCAGCGTGCATGAGGCCTAAAACACGCAAGAAAAGCTGCCATTTCATTGGAGAAGTAATAACCCTTCTCAAAGCTACTTTGTAAAGTGGAAGGAGAAGTCTCAAGTTCCAAGTCCAAGACATTTTTAGAAGAAATCTTATCACTTCCTCTACCCGAGACACAACAGGAAGAGGAAATCACTCTAAAACTGTTGAAAATTCCCTTTTAGATAACGGTCACTGAAACCACTGTCTGCAATGGAAGATTTCCCCTCCTGTTCACAGAAAACTGGAAAAAAAAATGGCACCCAGAATAAAAAGGAAGGAGCAATCTCACCAGCAGAGAGACAGATGGCAACGAAAATCCAGGGCCAAATGTTTTGTCTTTATACACAAAGGGGTTCATTTATAAAGCAGTGAATGTGACATTCACTAGTGATGAATTAAAATTGCTGTCAAACCGGCTGCTTTTGCTGCCTTTGGTATGTTTAATATACCATTGGAAGCATTTTGTTTTTTCGGTTTGATAGGCACATGTGAGAAATTCAGAGCGGTCCAATGTACACTTCCTGCTTTCTCTTCAGAGAGCCCTCCAAATTCCTATCACGGATTGCAGAATGATTAGTCTTTACATTGTAGAGATCTCAGAGTGGGAGTGATTGAATATAGTTTAGTAAAAAATAAAAAAGGAAAGGCAGGGCTGAAATCCATCTGTCCACAAATAAATGAATGTGTTGTCAGCACACAACACGGCGTAAAAACCAACATTTCATATTTCTGATGTGTACCATAGATATAGATATATAGATGTATCCTGTTCCCTTTGTATTACGTCCTTTGTGTGAAATCATTGATATTCCTGCCAAACACTCTTTCCCATTAAAACCTGACTATACTAGACATGAGAGCACAGCGTGGTCAGTTTTCTGGCTGTGCTCTCCTCCATAGATTAGACTTGCACTGGCAATAAATTGCCCAATATGCCCTCACAGTTCATTCTGACTGAAATAGCTATAGTTTTACTTTAAATGGCTAGGAACAGATAAGTAAATAAGGACGAAAATAAAAATAGCAGATACAAGCTTGCTACAAGTAGTGAGATTTTTGCAGTATGTGTGCAATCAAAGCATAGAATCAAGGTAGGGGCTGAGAATATTACTTATACAGTATTTAATGTCACATCTGGTGGATTTCACCACTTTGATTTCAGGTTTAATAATGCAAAGAACCAGTCCCCCCCCCCCCCTCAGCAATCCTGTCTTATACCCCCATTGCATACACCTACCCCTGATTAACCCCTGCTTTACTGGAACTTTGAGCTTTATTATTATGTAGGCTGTAAATTTTAACTATACATGCAAACACTATCTGCCTGGCTTCAATCCCTTTAGTCATTGATTAGTAAAACATATGCAACCCAATTTGCATACTTGATGAGCTTAAAAAGTTCTAAAGCTGTTCTAAATCCGCATCAAAGCTATGCAATTTAGAAAAAAAAATAGATGTCACCATGTATAGCCTACTCCTCAGCACAGGATTCCTGGCTGTGATTTTAATCCACTTATGACAGTCACTACAGTTAGGCCCCTTTCACACTGGGGCGCTTTGCAGGCGCTACAGCGCTAAAAATAGCACCTGCAAAGCGTCCTGAAACAGCCGCTGCTGTGTCTCCAATGTGAAAGCCCCGAGGGCTTTCACACTGGAGCGGTGCACTTGCTGGACGGAGAAAAAACTCCTGCAAGCAGCATCTTTGGAGCGGTACAGGAGCGGTGTATTCACCGATCCTATACCACCGGCAAAGCGCCGCTGCAGCAGCGCTTTTAAACATTTTTCGGCCGCTAGCGGGGGTTAAAACTGCCCTGCTATTGGCCGCATACCGCTGCTAAAATGACGGTAAAGCGCCGCCAAAAATAGCGGCGTTTTACCGCCGACGTCCCCACCGCCCCAGTGTGAAATATTTTCCTGTGTAGTGATCTGGTGCTGAGGATAAGGATCAAAAGAAGAAACAAAACATTACCCATCATCGGTTGTTATTGAAGCTTGTCCGTGGGATCCGCAGTCGCTGCTAGGACCAGACACACGAGCCCATGCCACATACCACCAGCCAGCTTGTAGAAGTACAGGCTCGTCAAACATCATTGCATATTTCTCTCTAGGGTACAAAACAAAATCAACCGTCAAACAGTATAATTTGTTAATTAGCTTTGACATACATTCTTAATTAGCTTCACACTATGAGCTGATAAAGCATAAGCAGCTGGTTACAGGAGAGTAACTTCCAGTCATCTATGAAAAAGGCTCCTAAGCAGACCTTGTAGCTACCACGTAAGCACACAAATAGCCAACAATTAAAAATGACAGCTTTACATGCACTTCAGCTTTCATCTTAGAAGTAACCTTTACAATGCAGTTTAAAGGTTCACTAAAACCAAAAGACAAACATTGTAGGACATACAATCTTTCAAATATAAGGGCCATTTCCTTTTAATGCAGTTATATTAAGATCGTCATACGGCAATACATATTGCCTGAGACAGTCCACTGCAAAAAAATGGCATGGTTAGACCGGGGGGGGGGCGACTGTTGACAGGTGACAGGGTGGCAATTCTTGACACAGTAGGCTCGGGTTTTAACCATGTTCCTTCAAGTCCCACCAATTTGGCCACACCCTTTATTCCCCATCTTTGCTCTTCTTGGATCGATAGAGATTTTTTTTTTTTGTGATTTTGAAAGTGCAGCTACAAATAGCAGGTGAAAGCCAGCCCCCACCCCCCCCCCCCCAAAGAATATGACCCATTCTAGAGTGCAGTGCCAATTAAACTTGGGATTTATTCATAGGTGAATCCAAAAGTCTAGAACTGGCCTGCCCTCTTCTGTATGTTGTTGCTGACAAGGCTGTCCATCACAACAATGTACCAAAAGGAGGCGCAGGTGGTGGTGGACGTGTAAATTTATTAGTGCGCTCTGGGTTTCAACCATGATGAGAAGGTTCTAAAAAGAATTTTAGGTTCTGTTAACCTGAATATTTTATATTAATTTAACTACAGTTTATATAAAATACTAGGTCAAATAAAGTTTACAATTTGAAGTAAAACAAAAAGGCAATCACCTGGCTGCACAATCATACGCAAGAACATCAGTCTCGGCAAGAAGGTCTCCGTCTGTTTCATGATCACCTCCATCTGATCCCAATTCAAACAACTACAGGAAAGGATGTATTGAGAAATTATTACAGGAAACGTGCCTCTAAGAACATGTACTAAGTGCACAAATGCGCATGCTAACCCAATTTCAAAACTACCTTAATTTTGGCAGTGTACTCCCCTCTTCCACCAAAGAGACCCAGTCCTCCCAGTAGGATGTCTGTATCAGAACAGAAACGAATAGCTTCCACTGAATGTGCTGAATATCCCCAGCCACCTCCATGACCTTAACAAAATGACAGAAATATTTTTTTATACAGAAACTGGACCCAGTGTTTGGCGCATTTGTCTTTCTGCAAGTATAGACATAAGCATCATACTCTCAAATCTGTTTACAACGCTGTAATCCTCCTTGGAATAAACTTTCAACACAGACTGAGTTTCCTCTTCAGTACTTGAGACTCCCATTTTCAGGTCCTGCATTGTAGCCAGAGTGTCAAGACAGCCTGAAATTAAAAAAATGTGATACAGAAGTAGTGTCTAAATTAAAGAGAATGAATAAGCATTTTAGCCACGCAAGAAATATTATAACTTGTATTATAGGAATGAAAAAATATATATAGTACAGAACTATTGTTGACATCAATAAAATGGAGACCATCTGCACAGTGACACCATTTCCCTGCTGCATGAACATGAATAAAGTGACTAAGGCTTCATGTACACAGGACGTTTTTACAACCTCTCCTAAACTTGACCGATAGTAAACCAAATTTATAACGTCAGTTTTGGCGTGTTTACATGCCGCATTTAGCAGAGTTTTGCTGCGTTTGCATTTAGAAGCGTTTTTCCATAATAGCCAAAAATGCTTGTAAATGAAACACGGCTAAACACAAGTTACCGTGTTTGGCGCTTGAAATGCCTCTAAACTCAGCTTCTGAACCCATCTTTTTGCGGTCCTAAAAAAAGCATCTAAACAACTATAAACCACCCTGTGTACATGTACGGATATGATAACCGAGGAGAGTTCAGGAGCAGTTGAAAAAAAAAAATGCCCAACTGCTGCAAAACATCCATTTAGCAGCAGCAGAGTACATGAGCCCTAAAAGATGGCTTTAGCGCCTGTTGACCTGTAGAGAGCTCCTCAGATGCATTTTTCCCCTTTGAGGATTTATCGTAGCGGACTCTAAAATTAAGCCCTGAAAAGGGCAAAATGCATCTGAGGAGTTCTCTACAGGTGGAGCTAAAGCAATCTTTTACTCACTTTATTTATATTCAAGCAAATGGGAGTCAGTGGCTGTGCGCAGACCGATACCATTTTGTTGACATCTACTAGAGTCTGACAAGCCAATCCTGTTTGTCTTGCACCAGTCTATTCACATGCTGATCTGACTGATAACTGATTTGGGGGGACATTCGAGCAGTACCATTTTCCATTTTGGGCTATTTTTGGAAAAATTATGTTTGCCAACATTTCTAGTCTCAGGATATTATGCTATTCATATAGTTTTTTCACTCGGTTAGTCCATGGTCATCAAATCAAGGTAATCAAGGCCTGAAAACTGCCTGAAAACGCAGTATCCATGTCCAGCTGGGACACTTTCTATGTATGTAGGCAGTTTTAACACCAAGCCACATACTGGTCCCAGTAGAGTAAATCTATTGCTCAGTTTCATGCGACTCCTGTTCCTATCCTGAATCCAAAATACTCAGATATTTCACACAATGACAGATTCCCAAACATGTTGGCAATGTCTAAACTACCAGAAATGCCAATAATTGCTTTGAAATATAAAAAAACAAAAAGCAAACTTACCTAGTATATGCAAAGCTGCATGTGATCGGGTAGTTACAGCTTTCTGGCCTGTTGGCAGTGCCAACTCTGGACTGAGTATGCTACATCTTAACTGCATGTCAGGGGCTGATGGTAGCCTTGAGTCTGCTATGACAGCATTATAACACCACAGCTCTCTCGTGCTGGCCTGAAATCTAGAACACAGAGAACCGAGAATGTTTCACTTGGCCGATACAACAGCTTTCATTAAGTGTACCTTAAAGTGGACAGTCATTTTTTCAACTTTCCATCTATTAAATCTTCTGCCCTTGTTATTTTAACTTTGGATAGCAAAATGTTTTTCTGCCAGTAAATACCTTACACAGCCCACTTTGTTTGTCTGGTAAAAAGTCTAGGCTTAGGACATGCACAGCTCTCTCTCATGAGAGTTTGCCAGGAAGGGAGGGGGATGAGTCATAAGAGGGCCAATGAGAGCTGGGAGGCGTGCCTCTGTGTAAATCCAGGAACTGAACAGGCAAGCAGCTTCAGATGCCCACAGCTCCCTCCACAGACTTAGTGGAGGGAGATTTCTGCAGCTTATTTGGCACATACAGAATTGCAGTATATATATATACATACATACATACATACATACAAAATATGCAAAGGGGTTGGAGGGAAGCTTCAGAAAGGCAAATGTCATGGCCGGGATACATAAAGATTTTCATAATTCATGAAACACTCAGCCAAGGAGGAGTCATACCAGGGGAGTGTCCACGGGCACAGGTAGGCTGCATAAGACAGGCACTGGTGAGGTTGCTAGGTACTGGCAGGCTGCATTAATCTCTTAAATCATGTCTGCAGTCTGACCATCGCCTGTATCATATCTGCTAGAGGTGCACCGAATTGAAATTTTGCTGTTATTGGCAATGTGTTTAAGTTTAAGCAAGAGTTTGCCAACACAATACAAGAGCTGGTCAGAGACTGAGGACACGATACGAGAACTGGTCAGAGACTGAGGATACGATACGATACAATACAAGAGCTGGTCAGAGACTGAGGACACGATACGATACAAGATCTGGTCAGAGACTGAGGACACGATACGAGAGCTGGTCAGAGACTGAGGATACGATACGATACAATACAATACAAGAGCTGGTCAGAGACTGAGGACACGATACGATACAAGAGCTGGTCAGAGACGGAGGACACGATACAAGAGCTGGTCAGAACTTGCAGACTGTATTCTTCTTGACCGTACTTGCGCAAAAAGGTGCCAATAATGGCCAGCAATAAATTCATATCAATTTAAATTGATGATATCAATAAGAAGTTGAATACTATATATATATATATATATATATATATATATATATATATATATATATATATATATATATATATATATATATATATATATAATCTCTTTTATAAAAAAAAAAAAAAAAAAAATTTTCGGTATCGCTTTTCGGCCTAGTGCATCCTTCATTTGCGGCACCAAAAAGTTCCATTCGGTGCACCCCTAAAAATAAGGGTCTATACTGTTTAAAATCCAATAATACGCCCGTCTCACCCTGCTCTGCACATGCTCAGTTGCTCCCTATTTTTCAGTACTGTGACAAATTTGTAAAGGCGAGTCTGCTGACAGCCTAAAGATTTACTGCTCTTCAGGGGCTCTGGGTTTCAGCAAAATGGCAGCCTCTAGTAAGAAGAAACAGGAACAATGCTGAAGGCAATTTACAGAACACACTCATTTTGGTAGCATAATTATTAATGTGCAACGTATGTTCCTTGCTAAAATAATAATTTTTTATCAAGTTATGGGTAAAGTTTCACTTTAACCTTTGCAGTGAAGGGGTAGTCCCACTAGAAGGGTTACGTTTTGAAATTTCATTGAAATTCAGCGTTAATGTTTTAATTTTGAATGGGCTGACAGCACACCTTAAATTCAGAAGAAAAAATCTGATGTTTACTATACGTTAAGCACACTGCAACATAAAGTAGGAGCTTTGTGGTGCTCTGCAGTGCAAAAAAAAAAAAAAAAAAAGTGTTGTCTTCTACTGTAAGAGTGTGTTAAGGTACCATTCCAAAATATCAATTACTGAAATGCATCAGTGCGAGTACCACAATAAGAGCATTGTACGATTAAGTAAAAGCAAAATTAGGAATGCTGCAAGCACAGAAAGAAAAGCACATTACATCAACACAAGCCTGCAGACTAAATGGTCCAAGAAATGTACTTTCAGAACTAACCTCCAAATAACATCATGGACTGGATCCAAACAAACTCCAAACCCTTGCAGATCCTCTTGTTCAGAATCATTGAATGTAGCACAGCTTCCATCCACTTTATTGATGAGAAGACACTTAAATGGAGGAGGTTCGGTCATAGATGCTGGCACAAGACCTGCAGAATTGAAGGAAAGCTTATTTTATTGCCAAAATTTGCTTTTTCTTTTTGGCCCTAAACTAAAACTATGCATTAAACTCCAATCAGATCTCTGTTATGGTCAGACATGCAGAAACCTAAATCTTTCATTTTTTTCCTAAAAAAATAAAAATATGTGCAGCTGCTGAACAAACCATTTTAAAGTAGATTATTAGGCTAAACCTAACTAGTAATAAAAATGCTCCGTCCCCCCTCCAAACACCTACAGTATGATGACTAACCCGTGTAACCCGTGTCCTGCCTTGTAACAAACAAAATAAAATGCAACTGTATTTATCCATAATCATATTGTCTCTTCAATAGGAAGGCATTAACAGTCTGCTGTCTTCCATTTGCACAGTAAAAGGTCTGTATTATACTTATTTTCAGACGGCTCCAATCTAGTCACCCAATTCAGCTTCCTTGTGTCAATCAGCAGTGGCTGCCGGGGAGAGGGGCCAACAGGTGAGCTATGGGAGCCTATAGGCTACTTCAATGCTCCCTGGCATTGCCAGCTGTTGAGCACTCAATCCTCTCCCCTGCAGGCACCACTGGCTGACACAAGGGATCACACAACCAGACTGGAATAGGCTTAAAATAGAAAAAAAAGCGTATCCATTTTCCCTCCACAGGTTAGTCAGCATAGGTGTTGGGGATGTGGGGGGGGGGGGGGGTCATTTTTAAGACTAGTTGGATTTAACCTAGAATTTGATTTTAACAATGTTGGTAATATTAGCTTCCCCTTTTAATTTGTATGCATGTTACTTTCTAAAACTACTAAAATAAAACTGTTCTCCACTGCATCATGACAACAGTCCTTGGTCAAAGACCTTCCCAGAATCCTTGTCCCCCACTTTCAGCTATTAGTGGCTCACTTGTTCCGTCACTGGACTAGGCACATGGTACAAGTTCAGATTGCATGTAAACCGATGTACAGAATGTAGGGAATACAGATAAAAGATCCAGTACAACACAACCTTTAAATGAGCCAAGTCTCCTAAAGTTAACCTTTTTGTTCGCTGGATTAGGCATTTAATTTGAAGGAGATACATTTTTTTCCCCATTTGTATTTTCATAGTGCTTAGTGGATGCACTAAACTGAGCCAGCATGTCTTTGGAGTATGGGAGGAAACCAGGGTGCACATGTAAACTCCATTAAGACAGTGTCCTTGTCAGGATTCAAATGAAGAACCCTAGCGCTGCAAGAATTGCCAACCACTAATCCACAAACACATAAGTGAGATGTAGAATAAAGAGTATATATATATATATATATATATATATATATATATATATAAAAGGATTCCCAAGGTTATAATTTTATAAATTGTAACTTTGCAGCACCATGTGGAATATCTTTTGTCCTGAATGCCTTCATATAACAATGCACTTCCTGGCATGTTAGGGTGCCTAGGCACTCCTGTACCTACTGCCACATAGCTGTATATATCTGTAGTGTGTGACCTAAGGCACTATTGCCTCTGACTGGTTTAGTGATGATTTGGTGATGTCACTACTATGCAGCTTACTGCTCTTCCAGGAGGAAACAAAACCCTGCCTCTGCCAAGATGGTTTCCTAAATACTGACATACAGAACAATGCATAAGTAATGGGATAAATATCAGCTGCAGGGGAAGGCATGCAATGCTGGTGACTAGTACTTTACCTACTCTTTTTGGGCATAGCTTTCAAAGCTCATTCCCTCTCTAAGGCATAGCCTCACATACGATGCTCATTGCAAAATGGCTCAACAGAAGGAGCACCACCAGCCAATGTTCAGTACACAAACATAAGCAATATGCTTATACAACACAATATTTACAGCTTGAATGAGTAGATGGATATACCCTATTTTACCAAAACATACCATTTGACAGGCTGCGTTATTATCCGACTAGACATAATTCACTAAAACCAGCACAATATTCTTTTCCTTACCTATTATGTGACGACTTGCAAAGATCTCTGATGTGGCTAAAACATGCGTGTTGATAAGTGCTTCATCAATCCGCAGGAAAGTCTGGTCTCCACTTGCTCCGACCCATGTTGCTTTCCTTCCATACTTTGAGCCAATGTTAGGCATGGGAGCTGGCTTTGCATTCCAATAAGGCATGTCTACAATAGGTCTTCCTAGCTGTCCTTTCTGTAAAAAAACAATTTAGTAGCAAATCATAAAAATCAGAACATATTGAAATGCAACAGCATCCAAAAGATGTTAGATTTACTGTAAACAAAGCTTGGGACTGGCGTTTCCACCTTTATGTTAATATAAAGGAGACCTTGTAGCAACATAGTAACATCCATACTTGTCATTAAAGTGGTGCGTGTCTTCCCCAAAAAAATAAATAAAAGTCAGCAGCTACAATTATGCCAAGTTTGCTTTCAATAAACTGATTGTGAAAAAAAATAAAAAATAAGCTGCTTTAATACAAGGACACTTACCGGTTCAGGAATCCAGCTGTGTCAGCAATCACCCAAGCCGATTCTTCAATCGGCTTTGGGTGCAGGAGCCAGCACCTTCAGTATGGTTCCGCCGTCCGAGACCAGAGTCTGTCCCGGAAGGCGGGGGGGAGAAGGAAGAGGGGCCGGACATACTCGAAGATTGCTGAGGCGATCTTCCCCGGACGTGGGATAAGGTACCTGTCAAAACAAGGTAGCCACCACCAAGCGCCCCCCCCCCCCCTCAAAAGTGCCAAAACGTGGCAGTGGAATGCGCAAACAAGTGGAGCTTCCCCTTTTGGGTGGAGCTCGGCTTTAAAAGACCACATGGCAGCATAACAAAATGCAAAACACAAAAGGGGTTTACTTACTAAAATTTGAGTGTGCAAAATCAAGTGAAGCTCTGCATAGTAACCAATCAGCTTCCAGATTTTTTTTTTTTATTTATTGATTTTTTTTTGTCAAAGCTTTACAGCACACGCTGAAGATAGAAGCCGATTGGCTACCATGCACAGCTGCACCAGAGTTTGCAGTCTCCAGTTTTAGTGAATTAATACATCTTAAAAATAGATGGCCCAATTGTAGGCATCTGCTTTATCCAATTTTACCTTACAGTGATCAGTCTGGGAAAGCATTTTAGACACTAAAAACAAACATGAAAACACCACCATATTAGCATAGTGCCTTGGCTACAGAGTTAAGGCTCCCAGACCCCCCCCCCCCCCCCCCATCTGTTAGGCTGCCATTTCTGTTCCTAAATGTGAGTGCAATCCTATTGTTTAGACTTCAATAAATCAGAACATTACACTATGCTGTTGTATGGCAGCATTAGTTTAGTAGTCACATTATATTAATGGAACTAAGAGGGGAAGCATTATTTCAATTATATTTTTATGTAATAAAACCACACACATTAAACTTTTCAGTTGTGTCCCATGATGGCTGGCAGGGAGGGCCTAACCCCAGCACAAGTTTCATTGTAACCAGTCTGATAAGTTTGCAGTGACAACTCTGGGTGTTAAAGAAATCTCTGCTCAAGTGGATTGGGGTTTAAAAGTAAATTACAGTTTTAAAGTTGACGTTTAACCACTTCAGCCCCGGACCAATTGGCAGCCAAAGGACCAGGCCCCTTTTGCGATTCGGCACTGCGTCGCTTTAACTGACAATTGCGCAGTCGTGCGACGTGGCTCCCAAACAAAATTGGCGTCCTTTTTTTCCCACAAATAGAGCTTTCTTTTGGTGGCATTTGATCGCCCCTGCGGTTTTTATTTTTTGCGCTATAAACCAAAATAGAGCGACAATTTTGAAAAAAAATGCAATATTTTTTACTTTTTGCTATAATAACTATCCCCAAAAAATATATAAAAAAACATTTTTTTCCTCAGTTTAGGCCGATACGTATTCCTCTACATATTTTTGGTAAAAAAAAAAAAAAAATCGCAATTAGCGATTAGTTTGCGCAAAAGTTATAGCGTTTACAAAATAGGGGATAGTTTTATAGCATTTTTATTAATATTTTTTTTTTTACTAGTAATGGCGGCGATCAGCGATTTTTATTGTGACTGCGACATTATGGCGGACACATTGGACATTTGACACATTTTTGGGACATTTGTCATTTATACAGAAATCAGTGCTATTTAAATAGCACTAATTCCTATGTAAATGACAGTGGCAGTGAATGAGTTAACCACTAGGGGGCGGGGAGGAGTCAGTGTGACGTGTTGTGTTTTTTTTTTTACAGTAGGGGGCGTGGCTGTACGTCTGACGTCATTGATCGGCTTTCCCGATGACAGGGAACAGCCGATCAATGACAGGCAGTGTAGGAAGCGCGGGGAGAGGTTTGTTTACACAGACCTCTCCCCGTTCTTCAGCTCCGTAACCCGATCGCGGGATACCAGCGGCGATCGGGTCCGCTGGTCACGGAGCTCCCGACCGGGTCGCGAGCGCGCCGCTGGCGGCGCGCGCGACCCACAGGCAGGCACATGCACGATCAAGTACAGGTACGTGATTTTGCCTGCCCGTGCCATTTTGCGTATATCGGCGTTAGGCGGTCGGGAAGCGGTTAAATGGAGACACTGCACCTCTGAATCACACTATCTGAAACTGAAGTCCAAACTGAATGGAAATTTTCAAAAATGACAAGCCCTCTTGCCTCCTACACCCACACATTCTTATTGATACATCACAATGATGATCTGCCAACCTAGCTAATAGGAATCTACAGGAAACAGGCAAACTGACATCACCAAGAAGTGTTGAAACTTTGCAGAGTTGTGGGGAGGAATTACAGACTTCTGAAAGCTGGAGAGGGTTGATTCAAGTACAGGCTAAGATATGCATTCCTGTTGTGGGGACACCGCTGCTGTTTTTTTTTTTTTTTTTTTTTTTTACAGATGTGGTCAAGAAGATATTGGAAGGTCTGATGGTGAGAGTGTCGGCCTTCCGTTTGGCTACAAAGCGCATGTGATCTCTGCAAGTCAATATCATTCCCGTCTGGTAAGAGGCCTCAACATTTGAGAAGCATTTAGCACTGGAGCACTTTTACATTTTATTTGAGCACCCAGTACTTGACACTTTGGATGTTACATAATTGATTATATAATGAACTTTAAATTATATTCATTTTTTTGTATTTACAATAATCAATTTTTATTGAAAATTATGGTTTTGCACCTTAATTATGGGCATTGATTTACATATTCTATGATAACTATATGATATGGAATACTCTTTGATTATTCACTTTTATGAATCATGTGCAAACATTGGAAAAGTTTTTAAATGGATTGGTATCTATTTATAATTTTGTATGATTTCTTAAAAAAGGGACAGAGCACTTCTATTAAGATTATTTCAATTATAAATATAGAAACTCATTAGGAAATATCAATTTCTTCACAAATATTAGATTAAAAAAAAAAAAAACAACACTTACAGAGAAGCTTCCAAAGGTGAATACTTGTCCATCCATTAAGAGAACAGCAGTGTGATTGCTTCCAGCCGTGACCTGTGTACTTGGGCCTGGCAGTGCTTGTACTAGAGTTGGACAGCCCCTACATAAAGAACAAATCACTTTACTTACAAATGGTGTGACAAACTCTCTGAATCAGAGAACAAACTCACAAGCAAGCCGTCTTGCTGTATTTAATGCGATCAAGTTGCAGACGGTATCAGTTTCATGCATTACAAGTGATTTTCAATACTTCTACCAGTGCATTAAACATTGACCGTCTCCTCTTACAATATGGGAATCATAAAATGCATATACAACAATGAATTGTACAGAATATGTTATGCATCCTCAACCCTGTCACAACTGTCAAAATATAATGTTATGTTATACCACAAGACTATGGACTCCATTTATAAAGGTTTTCACACAAAATGCACTCAAGTTTCACTTCGGATTCACAAATTTTCCAATTGACGTTATTTGGCAAAATGTGTGAATCTTGGGTGAAAGTGTGATGATCTTTGTACATCTCTGCTAAAGTGAAAGTAGGACAAAGCATTCCTACTAAGAAGGGGGGGGGGGGGATGCTCATGTCTAAACTTTTACCTTAATGCAAGGAATGCACAAAGGTAAAAAATGGCTTATAACCACTTTAAAGCTAAGGCCTCATGCTTGGCAGGGGGGTTTTCTGGCTGGAAAAAAAAAAAAAAAAAAGCCTGAACTACTGCGTTTGAAGGAGTTTTCAGCTGTAAAAAAATAAAATAAATAAGGAAACACAGCAAAACTCATGTTTTTAATGTGCCATTCTACAGCAAAGGCTATTGGCGTTTTAAAAACATCCAGTGTGTATTAGGCCTAAAAAGAAAGGCTACATCTACACAGGTGGTGGATGCAAGAGAGTATTTAGCACCAGTATTGTTTTATCTTGCCTGAGCTGCCACCACTGCATGTAACAAGTGAACATGGCACCAAGTGGTGGTCTCTTGAAACACCCTTTCAGCTATGGTAGTAAGGGTGGGGGGGGGGGGGGGTGGGATTGAATGGCAACAGCATGCTCCCTTTCAGAATCTGGGTGAATAAGGCACCAAGAGGGGCTCCTAAGTTTCTCAGAAAGACTTTTAAAGTGGTTGTAAGGGTAAATGTTTACCTTAATGCATTTTCTGCATCAAGGTAAAAAAAAAACATTTTACATGCAGCCCCCCCTAAATACTGACCTCACCCTGATCTCAGTCAAGAACTTTGCACATCTGCAGCAGATTTTCTCCTTTTTCTCACATGGTTGACCAAGAGAAGCAGGAGCCATTGGCTCCTACTGCTGTTAGTCAAAACCTGTGAGCAGAGTGCGGGGTCAAGCCGGGTTGTGTGAATGAATAGACGCAAACAGCCCGACTCGGGATCGAGCATGCACGAGTGTCCCCATAGGAACCAGCTGGGGGGACCCCAGAAGAGACAGTTTGGGGCTGCTCTATGCACGGAGCAGGTAAGTATGACACGTTTGTTGTTTTAAATTAAATGAGAGGCGGCTTTAGTGTCACTTTAAGCTCTGCTCCAATATCTGCATGAAGGGAAAGGTTTATACTAAATATCCAACATGATCGGACTATAGAAATCTATATCTGACAGGAGAAGAGTTCAGCACACATAGCAACAACCTGTATCCTTCCTCCAGCTACTGAAGTGTCATTCACATGACCAAATTGCATTGTTCTGAAATTTACATTTCAAAATGTCACTTTAAAAGATATATTTTTTTTTATATAAAAAGAGAATCTTGTTCATGCTTACCTACAACTCACATCACCATGCCCCAGCTGCCCATGTTGACCATATCCAAAAGTGTACACGTCTCCATTTTCCATTAAAATCACTACAACCAGACAAAAGGAAAATTTGGAAAAGACCAACTAAAATAGCACCTACACCGATTATTTTCTTAAGCGTCGGGTACTGGTAAAACACTAATTAAGTTTCATTGCATGGCTACTAGCATCAAATTGGCTAAGATATATTTAAGAAAAAAAAAAAGTACATGTGAAGTATACATTAACCAAGGAGCTACACTTCACAATCTGATATGTAGGTGTGGGCTACCAAGTCATCAACAGGCTGCACTAGTATGATTCCTGTGGCCATTTGCTTGCCATGCAGCCCTTCAACCAAAGCACTCAACAGTGGAAGTGTTGATTTTGTAAAGGGATGTAGAGGAAGTGATCTCTAGCATTCTTATGGAACATGTTCCCAGTCCCTACAGCACATATGAACAGTCTTCTCCAACATTACACATATGGATTGCGTGGTCTTTTGGCGATGCCATGGGCTACAGTTAAAGTGTTTGTAAACCCAACATTTCATAGTCCTGAAATGTGCCTGCTGCATCATGTACTCGTATGAAAAATCATTCTGTTCTCTTTGTATTGCTTCCTTTGTGTGAAATCTGATGTTCCTGCCAGTCCCTCTTTTTTTTTTTTTAAACTGACCACATAAAGCAGGAGAACCCACCGTGGTAAGTTTTCTGGCTGTGCTGGAAACTTCACCTGCCCTCCTCTAATGATCAGAATTGCCCTTCATTTCTATTTTAAACAGAATGGGCCGTTTCACAAGGTGATAGTTTACAATCACTTTAAGGTTCCCTATACCTCACAAGTTGGCAGCCACTGATCTATTCACTATACCAAACAGCTTTACCTGAATGGTGAAAGCCACAGCTGACTTGAACAGCCCTGAGCTCACTATCAAACCGAACTGTTCCAGGAGGGTAAGTGGTGATTTTGCTGGCATCTTTCTCTCCTTGTTCTCTGCTCTCATCTGCAAGAAAAGTAAATCAACATTATAGACTGAATACATTGGCGAGGAGACAACATAAGAATAGCTGTCAGGCATGTTTGCATTGAGTTCTTTTCTCAGGAGCATTTATTTATAGGCATAGAAACCACAAAACATGTAGGGTTTGCGCTAGGTAAAGAGCCAATTTAGCTTGATTCTGATGGGGTTTAATGGAATTCAATGCAAATATGCACAAATGGAAGCAGAAAAAGTGGCCTTGTGCACACATTCTTGGGAGATGCCCCTCTGAAAGAAAAATAATAAAAGTATACCATGGTGCTAGATCAGAGAAAATCTGTGAACACAAAAGGAAAGAATGACAAGCATAGTTTGGAAACGTCCACTCAGTTGATCCCGAGTATAAGGCTACAGGAATTTAACACTAACACTGCATCCAAAATACAAATAATCCAGAATTCTAGACACATAAGTTGCCAAATTCTATCACATGTATACTGGACTACAACAGATATAGCTGTAAAATATAAAAGCAGTCAGTTAGAAAACATAGTAAAGAGGCAGAAGTGTGAGCAGCACCTAGAAATAAGAAACATGAAAAGTGAAAAGTGAAACGTTGTGAAAATTTTATTTTTTTTAAAAAGGGAGGAGTAGCAAATTCCAAAAAAAAAAAAAAAAAAAAAAAAAAAACAAACGAGAAGAGATTACGTTTCTAGTTAACCAAATACTGGGATATAGAAAACCAAAAAGGACATCAACCCCACTAATAAACTGGGGCTGAATTACTAAAGGCAAATAGACTGAACTTAAAGGTGTTGTAAACCCCCGTGTTTTCACCTTAATGTGACCAACTTCTGACACTGACCGCCCGCAAGTTTTACTCACCTGAGCCCTTTTGTTCCCACGGCGGAGATGCGCTCTACCTCTCTGCCTGTTGTCTCAGCTCTTGATTGGATAGATTGATAACAGCGCAGCCATTGGCTCCCACTGCTGTCAATCAAATCCAATGACGCAGGCGCTGGGCCGAGTTTGGCATTCTGTGTCTATGGACGCAAATGCTGGACCCGGGAGCGTACTTCTCTTTAGGTTGTTTCCGGATGCGGGGAGGAGCTGATAACTCCACGGGGGACCCCAGAAGGGGTGGATTGGGGCCACTCTGTGCAAAACAAACTGCACAGTGGAGGCAGGCATGACAGGTTTGTTATAAAAAAAAAAAAAAAAAAGAAAAAGAAAAGAAAAGAAAAAAAAAGGAGGAGGGTTTGCAACCCCTTTAATGTGCAAGCAAAATTCTGTTTTTTTTTTTTTTTTCTTTGCATGCGATTGGGTATTCTTTTTAAAGAAAAACTGCCTCATTTACCAAGCTCTGGAGCAACTGCACATAGCAAAGTACACAGTATCTGCTTTTAGTAAACCAACCCCACTGAAACAATCTTGGGCAGGCACATTAACCACAAATAGTAAATAGAGTATAATAACACGAAGTCTGCATTGGTCCTAGACAGGTCTGGATTAAGCAAGACAAAATTTGAAATTTCAGTTGATTTCTGCGGAATCTACCAGAATTCGAGCTGTATATGGCTTGACAAAAGTCAATAAAAAATTGACAGGCAGGTGGAAACAATGACCGGATTCAAGCAGATGCACATGAATGAAGTGTGTATATATGGGCTTACCCAATATGCCAAAACGCAGAAATACCCATTTAAAAGGGTATCTAAATCCAAGAATAACCAACTGCAGCTTACCCATCATTCACTGTGGTGTCTGCATTAATTTTATTTTCTCAGGCCTTTTCTTACCCTTCTTGTCCATAGGCATCTCTATAGGGGCTGACCTGGCTGTCCTACAGACTGGGCTTTAAACCTGTCTGTCTTTGCTTAACCCAATTACAAAAGGTGGATTGAAGGGACTAGTAGTTTACACAATAAAAAGGTAAGGTTCCATTGTTTTGCACTGCATTTCTGGCATTATATTATAGTTGCTGTAAAAAAAAAAAAAATACAAAAAAAAAAAAGTCTTAGCCTGAAAAAAAAAAAAAAAGTGAAACCTAATGCAGCCACTGCATGCAAGGACAAGTAAACTACAATAAAACAAACATTTACCGTAGTTTTTTGGTTTAGAGTTTAGCATTAAGGCAAGCTAAATCTCAATACAATAGAACGGCCTTTTTTCTGGGGGGGAAAAAAAAATATATATATTGCGCCAGTTTTTTCCCCAATGACACTCACAAGGCCAAAACACATTTGGTCATGTGAACGCTAAAGGAGGTGAACCTGAATTCTGAGTGGCTGATCATTCCTTTCAGCAAAGACCTGTCGAATGTTGATTCAAGCTTGGTTCACACTGCCGTACAGAGCGGCTGAAGGCAGGGGTCCAGTGCGTCCCTGTTCACCGTATCACGTCCGATTTTGGCACAAATCTTTGTCTGAAACCAGACCCAAAATGGGACCAGAAGATGCACAGGACAGGGCCGAGAGCCAGTCACAATCTGACATGCAAATTGGATGCGGGAAAAACCATATTCAGTTCGCAATAGTGTGAACCCAGCCTTATCTATGGCCATTTTTGCTCGATACAAGTCGATCTAACAATTTGTCAAATGGAATGTTGGAAATTTTTCAATTGGCGGCTGCAGTGCTGAACGTTGTATTCTGACAGTGGAGGAAGCCCCGCTGTCAGAATACAATAGCACAGCTGGGAGGATTCCTCCATGCGCCTTGCCTAGTACACACTATTTTTTGTTCAACCCCGTGGATTAAAAAAACTGACAGCTCAGGTCAGAGCCGCTGTACTAAGCATCCGATGTTAGCACAGCAATCTCCCCTGCTGTTCTATTGAGTTCAGAGAGGGGGGAAGACCCCCCTGCCAGAACACTTTGGTTAGCACGCTCAGCCATTGGCAGACCTTTCAGTCATGCCCATGCGACAAAAGCCAGCCAAACGGCCCAGTTTCTATTGAACCAGCCAATGCCACCCAACGTTGGGCCCCGTGTGTATGCGGCTTTAAGCTTCTGTGACAGTGCAATATAATCCATATCAAAGTGTCAGCAACAAAATCCGCAATAGCTGATCTTATGGTTTTCATGCTCCCAAAACTCTAGAATAAAAGTTATATTATATTTGGCTTCTTTTTGCTTCAGACACTTTAATAGGAAACAGTACTGCTTTGAATTGCAAGATATAAAAATACTGCAACCAATTTAATCAATCCCATTGCAATTCCATAAAAACACAACAAAGGGGTGCTCTAAGTAGCACTAGCACACCAAACAGAATGAGAATTATGATTGAAGAATATAAATTGTAGGCACCAAATGCTCTGCTGTATCAATATGCTTGAAGCAAGCACTATTCCAACAGACCATAGAACAGATTTCCAATTCCTTCCAGCCACAAAGAAATCTGACAGAAGGGAAAAAGGAGCCACATTGTAGATAGCTGTGGGGGAAGGCACTTTAAAGCGGAGTTCCACCCAAAAATGGAACTTCAGCTTTAAGCACTCCTCACCCCCTTACATGCCACATTTGGCATGTAATTTTTTTGGGGGGCGGAGTGGGGGCTTCATTAGAAGGGGGACTTCCTGTCCAACTTCCTCCTTCAGCCCAGGAACCGCCTAGGCGACTCCTCCCTCTAGGCGATCTCCTGGGAAATGTGACAGGTCCCAGGAGATCGCCTATCCACTCCGGGAGCGCAACGCGACTCGCGCATGCGCCGTGCGTGCCCGGCCGTGAAGACGAAAGCTGTCACGGCTGAGTGCCCTGAGTGGCAATGGAGGCGCCGGCGAAGAGGAGCGACACCACGTTCGGCCACATCGCTGGACCGTGGAACAGGTAAGTGTCTGTTTATTAAAAGTCAGCAACTACACTTTTTGTAGCTGCTGACTTTTAAAATGCCTGGAACTCCCCTTTAAGTACATAAGACAGAAGGTACAATGCAACCACCTGGGCTGTGTAGCAGCAGCATACTAGCATGTTAATCAAATTAAGTTTCCGTGAAAATCTAATTTGATCATTCATAGAGGTTATCCAACATGTTGGAACCTCTTAACTGTCAAAGATTTCACAAAGCTTGAGGGGTTTTTATTTCATAGAACGCTTAGTAGAGCAAAAAACAAACATTTCATGAAGACAGACAAGCCCACCTACGGCCAAAAGGTAGACAGAAAATAAAAAGTAAACCCTATAGGCATCTACAGTGCACACAGGTATAAAGCAGAGTTGTACAACTCTAGCATTACTAAATCATCACACCTCATGTTAAAATGGCAGATGGCGAGAGCTAAAAGAATATATTTGTACATGAATTTGAGAATTAATGTTGCAGGAATAAAGGCATTTTGTGATAGAAAATTAGAGTACACACCATAAAAATATATAAAACTAGATTTTTTCTTATTTGAACAGAAGGTGTGCAGGTAAATATTGCTCGAAAATAATGAGGTAGTATAACAGAAGACAAATGGTACCGATGATGACTTCTCAATTAGGGAGTCTTTAAAGATACGCTACTAGCGTCACCTTGCCATCAGTGACATGACTGGTCCATATATTTAGGTTAGTTTCCAGTGCCACTGGAGGTTCTATTATTTCTAAAGAGTGAACCAGGTAAGCCCCTCAGGCTTTAGCACTGGAAGATGAATGACTCAAAACAATAGAACATGCTTACATTTTCCTGCACTGGAACTCTTTAAAACACATTGAAAATGCACCCAAATGCACCAAAAACGCACTGGAACATGTCCTTGAACTTAAGAAAGGAAAAATGCACTGGACGGCATCAAAAACACAGTGGAAAATACATGCGTAAAAGCATCTGGAATGCATCCAGACTGCGTTTCTATGGTATGAACTGGCCCTTAAACAAAAAATTTCTACAAACATTCTTCCGTTTTTTTTTTACCGATGCTCATTTCTGATGCCTTGTTCACACGATGCACAAAAATATATATAACACTTGACACCAACATTGTGGTGCGAGCAGGGCACATAGAAAACGACTGTTCTTTGTGCCCTTGCAGAGGTTTATGATACACAAATATTAGAAGGAAGTGTGCGTTTTCATCCATTTCATACACACATGGTGTGGACAAGAACTATTGCACAAAAAAAATAAAAAATCAGCTTAGTATGTAAAGTGAAAGAACAAACAAAATACAATAATCACAATAGAGGAATATGACAAAGCAAGGAAATTATTGTGAACTATATCGTCGGATTAAGCACAAACAAAACTGCTTAATTCCACAATTATACCGAGCTCCAATAGGTTATCGTGTAACAAGCAGAAAATACATGCCGACTACAAGGACACCAAGTTTCCACTCTGCCCTATATAATGCATTGGCTTTATTGAGTCAATGAAAATGAAGAAGCTGATCAAAAGTCTGTCTTTTGCTACATGCTTGTTCCAGGTCAGCAGCGTAAAAGTACTGAAGCCAGACAAATAGCATCTTCAGAGGGAGGCCAGAAAATAAATCTACAATATTTTTCATTTGACATGTACATTAAGGCTCAACTCCAGCCATTTTTTTTATTTTAATTTGTGAAGACAATGGGGAGAAGAGGTTAAAACTCCATTAGGAAATGGTCTACCCCCCCTTTTTTTTTTATAAACACCCCTGACAAGAAATGGAGATAGGAACGCACACTGATAGCAATAGAAACCTTACCCCAACCTTTCCTCCACACTAAAACATTTTTTGTTGCTGTTCCTGTGACCGAGACAAGAATTAGGATATTTTACCCATGGGGACACAATCCATTAAAAATCTGCACAGGTTCTAGCACCTTTCAACTACATTTACACAAAAATGGCCGGAGTTGGCCTTTAAAGGTATAAATATTTCTACAAAAGCAGCATAATCACTCTTGAAAAACACAGAACATCGGTTAATTAATGTCTGGCATACTACCCTGCTGCCAGATACAAGTCCAGAAATGCAAGCAACTAAATTAATTCCTCACAAGGACAAATGAAAGGACATGTAGCATCTCAGTGGCAGTGGACATTTGTATCGGGTGTCAAATGCCCATAAATCTGGGATTACAAATCAAGTGATAAAGACAGCCATCCCCAGTGAAAAGGAAAGTATAAAAAGAAATGGATGCTATGTGCTCAGGAAAGGATCAGATTTGTGTTTGTCCTCTCTATTGAGTAAGGAAGACTAAATACCTTTTTTCTTGTTCCGTTTAACTTTTAGCTGTGCTGCTGGTAGAATTCTTAGTCTGGCTACAGCCTGCCCTCGGTTGTTGTAAAAATTAGCAGGAAATGCAAAGGGGCCTGGGAAGAGACATTTCGTACATGCATGGGAAAGCTCACAAAATAAAAAGAAGTTTAGTGGATAAATGAACAGAACATAAATCATGAAAAAACAAAATGGCAAGACACATACCTGAAAATGAACACAACTAAAACTGATATTTTGGTCTTGGGTGGCCAAGGGTATTCTGCACCACACACTAGCTGCTTATACCTTTCTGGGACAGCACGAAGCATAGCCAACCCCGAATACTATCATTTTATATACGGCAGCTTACTGGTTCTTAGATGTGGTGGCAGCATTCATTTTCTTTGGCCAATTTCTCACCTAGTAATCCTCTGAACAAGCTGCCTTTCCCTAGGTGGCTACACTTCCTGCTCCTGAGCATCTACGGAGGGAACCAAGGTCGTCACCCAGGTTGCTACACTGACAGACTAACTGGGTTTTCCTCTTTTTAGCTCCATTAGGGGATTAGTAGTTTATAGAAGATACCTAGGGTTTGGAAATTCTTACAGCATTACCCTTCATAGAACAGCTAATATCTTGTTGGGCTTTTAAACACCTCACTATAATTTACATTCATCCCAATAGTGAAGCTGGCCACATACTAGACAAATTTCATTCAAAATTTTTCACTTTAAGAATGTTTGTTCAAATTTCAATTGTTAGCGGGTTCAAAGCAACATTCGCTTCTCACCACAGTAACCAGGATTGAAAATAAAATTCTCAAATCAATTTGCCAACAGAGAATGTGGTTTTCATTTGGAAAACTTACATTCATGCTAAAAATTTAAATGTTACAAGTAAAACAATGGTCAAGCCCTCAAAAAGACACAGAATTTTCATACAAAATGTTAACATTTGTGTGAAAACTTACTGTGTATGGCCAGCTTTAATTCTGCATGGCTTCTAATAGCAAACAAGGTAGTAGTAGCCATGGCTCTGGGAAAGACAAGAACTTTGGAAGGTAGGTCATATAGCTCGAGTCCCAGAGAGCTATAAGCTAAAGACTTTGATACCATACCTTAAATCTCAATTCACAAAGATGCATACTAGTACTAACGCTAGCCATACACCAGTAAAAAATATAATTTTAAAGGATTATATAAAAATTCATAAAAAATGGTTTATCAGAATATTCTGTACCATTATGGACTAAACTTTGTATGACAAATCGTTTGACTTCATTGTCAACATTTGAATTCTAGGTTCCATTTTAGGATGCACATGTGCATTACTACAAAGTATGAATTTTTCTAAACAAAAAAAACACATTTACAATTTAAAAATCCTATTCTTCAACTTCCTTATAACTACGGTTGAAAACCTTTTTAAAGCAACTATTTAACTATTAAAAATTCAAAACAACGTTTCAGGAAAAAAAAAAAAAAATAATAATTAAAACTAAATTCTGAAGTATGGCCAGCTTTAGCTCGCTCTCCCACTGCTAGTGCTATAAAACTGTCAGTGTCATTTGATCATACAATCAATTTATAAAACATTACTGCACAGTTCAATACGCTTTAAGAGAACACTAGGTTCTGGCTGGTGTTACCTGGGAGCTGCAATAGCTGTCTATGTAGGGGAGCAGGAAATAAAGCAGTTTGAGGTGGTGGTAAAATAACACTTTATTAAAATTATGATTATAAAAGTAAGGCAACAGATAAAATGTTAATTTCATGTCAAGAAGTAAAGATGACAGATCTCTACATTCGTAAATTGAACACTTGGCAGTGATGCTAAAACACATCTCAGTGAATTAAGCTTTAAAATGTAAAAACAGTTACAATGCTGATAGCATTAGTTGTGTGGGATATGCAGCTTGCAAAAAAAGAAAAAAAAAAAAAAAAAAAAAAAAGGAAGGGGGGGGGGGGGGGAAATAGGGGAGAGACATGATTTTCCATATACCAATGTACTAACTAAATGAAATGTCTTGACCAACAACTTTTACTGATAGGGCTAGGCAATAGCAAATCATTGAGTACTAAAATACTCAAAATATGCAAATATAAAATCACAATAAAAAGGGAGGTGGTTCAGCAGCTTTTCAAACAGATGCATTATGTGCATGGGTTCTACACAGAATGCAGGTTTATGGAAACATAGGGGATGACAAAAGGAAAAAAAAAGTAAGTGGTATGGTTGACCAATGGGGTGGGCCTACATCCAGTAAACTGGAAAAAAAAAATAAAAAATGTCCCCCTTTAATGGCCCAATAAACAATGAAATAGTGAAAACAGAAAGGGGAGTGTATGTATGTATGTATACACAAAATTTTAAAAATTTTAAAGTGTCTGATGACATAGGTCAACATGCATGCAGAAAATAGGAGCTCAAAAAGTGGTCCCAGGACTACCCTGATGAAACACCACGGCAGAGCAAAAAGACCAACATCCGATGTGTTTCAGAGATTTCTTTCAAGGGTGTATATGCAGATTGATTCTTGATTATCTTTTGAATACAGAATTGATCTGCTCTATCTGCATATACACCCTTGAAGGAAGCTTTCATGTTCTTATGTTGTGCATGCATGTTGACCTATGATGTTAGACACTTAACATTTTTCAATTAAAATTTTGTATAATCTTTTTACACTCCTCTTTCTACTTTCATTACTTCATTGTTTATTAGGCCATTAAAGTCCCATTAGAGGGAATGTTTCAATTTTTGACTTATAACAAAGAGAAGATATCGCTACCAGCTTTCCATTATACTCCACAGTATTACTCAATACTAAAGCATGCATTTTATGACCTATTCATAAAATGCATGCTATGCAAATGAGTACTCTACTTTGAGGAAAACCTGTAGTCCGAGTTCCCTTTGCTGCTATGAGCTCAATTTCTTTTTTTAAAACCCCAATTTGTTATTGTCCTCTGTCAAGGCCAGCCTAGCATAATGAACATTTGTAAAGTGCACCACTTATGATTATTATTATGCAGTGGTTTGGACAAAGTACAGCCACAACACTGCTTTTTAAATATACCCAATAGGTTGTTTAGTAGTAAAAAAATAAAAATATAAACCTGCTTCTTCCCAGTCAGGTTTGTTCTCAGTGTCTTTACCTCCCACTAATCTGTTCTATGTCTATTTAGAGTGTTAGTTATCACTAGCCAGTACTGGTGTATACATCTGTGTTAGTCTGCACTGACTCTCACACTTCAGCCTCTGTTTTAGTAGCCTAGGCCTCCGATGTCTTATATATTCCAATTTTGACCCAAATTGGCTTTAGGTTCTGACCCTGTTACTTAGCATGTACTCATTTTAACTGTAATCAGGTCTATTTGCCCATGAATTCCTGTTTCTCTTGGCTGCAGGTCAAGCAATCATTGTCTGTTGTCTGTCACTTCGTCTGTTCAAGTTGTGTTTTTTGTTTTTACTTGTCCAGCTAAGATATCCTCTGGGTCACATACCAGTTGTCTGAGGGACCAAGTCTCCTATGCATTCAACAGATCCAGTAGGCACCAGTCCATGCACCTTGGGGAAAGAAATTTACCACCAGGTGCCAACACAGTATCCTCCAATCTGCTCGGTCTTTCAGAGTCTGAACTGTCCTCATGGTTACTGTTCTCTCCTGGATATATATTATACTCTTAAATCAAGCTTTTTTCTTAAAGGAGTTTCCAAATCTTTATGATTTGGCAAGAAGTCCCTTACGGCCCATAATGGTACTAAAGAGGTGCCGTTTCTCTAGTACAAAAAGATCACATGTGCCTATTATGAACGCTGATATGGACCAAGTTCTATTAAACCCCCTAAAAAAAATAGACCCATGCAGAAATGTATTTCAGCAAAACATTTTCATGGAATTTTCTTTAAATAATCTGCTTATTGTGGGCAATAAGCAATTTTCATTTCCACTGCTACTCTACAACTTTTTAAACAAACGGTTCCGTCATAAACTCAAGAAAAACAAAATGCGGAACATGTAGGCACTACAGGGTGCAGAGAGTCAAAAAGATTATCAGCTTTTTAAAAGAGCAAATGTTTGTTAATTTAAGCACTGATGATCTCTACCAAAGAGGTTGGCTCAAAGGAAAGGAATTGCCAGTATGCAGAGTTATAGGCTTGGCAGAAAAATGTTATCACTTCTTGAAGCATCATTGTAATATCAAAGAAAGCTGGGCATTCCGCTAATCTTTAAATGTTAGGAGTCTGAGAAAATATAATTTCACATGGTGATGAGAACAGTGAGGTTCAAATGAATATGGAGTTTCCATGAGCAAGTAATGGACCACTGTACCTCTTATGTGGGTTTGGGGCTTAGCCAAAATCAAGTTTACTGAAACAAAGATGAGTGTGAACAAAAAGCACATTAATACCACTTGTCCATATCGGGAAAATAGGCTGAGAGGTTTGGCGAGTACTATAGAATAGTAGGTCAGGAAAAACAAAATTCTTTTTGTAAAGCAATGCAGAGCATGACTCCATAAATAAATTCCTAAAGGATGCAAAATTCAGGCTGGCAAGTTTGAGGGCACCAGAAGCTGTTATAATGCAAATGTGTGGAGGTAGGGCAATCTGACAAATCCTTAAATGGTGCTGGGCTCTAGGACATCTGTCTCAGGGTATTAACAGATCCATTCCAGATAGCTGGCAAGGTCATAGAACATGTCCGTCATCTGTGTCACACCTCTATATTCACCACTACCTTGCACATCCTAATTAGTAGGCCTGATTCTTAAAGTGGAACTCCCATTAAAAAAAATAAAAAATGTGCTGCAGCATTTAATTATACAGCAAGTGTATCCACACTCACTGTTTTCTCCCCTGCAAAGTCCTACAAATACCTGTTGAGTATGTTCGTAAAGTCATCCCCTCCTGTGATGGTTTGGCAATGATGCTGCACTGCTCCTGTCTTCAGAGTAGTCACTCATGTAAGCTGTGCCTGCTTGTACCACAGTGGGATAAAAACATATTGCAGAGGACATTGTAGCCAGTCTTGCCCATTGCTTTCTGAATTGAAAACGGCCACTATTGCCGAAATCCTCCCACTCTGAGCTGCAGTTTGGCAGGGGCATTGAAGTGGTTGTAAAGTCAGAAGGTTTTTAATCTTAAAGAGGAAGTAAACCCTAATGGGTTTGCTTCCTCTTTGTTTCCCTACAAAGGTAAAGCATAATGGGCATAGTAGCCCATTATGTGCCACTTACCCGACACAGGAGCCTGCGATGTCACCGCTGTCCCCTGGTGCACAGAGCCTCCATCTTTGCGGGTATCACGGCTCGGCGCTGTGATTTGCCGGAGCCGCGATGACGTCACTCCAGCGGCATAACGCCGTTAGCAGCGGCGTGCTCAGTGCGCCTGCATGCGCCGTAGACAGCAGTGCCTGTCTTTTTGCAAATATCTCCTAAATCGAGTAGGTTTAGGAGATATTTCTTGGACCTACAGGTAAGCCTTAATCTAGGCTTACCTGTAGGTCAAAGTGGTTTGTAAGGCCCCTTTCACACTGGGGTGGGAGCGGCGTCGGCGGTAAAGAAGCGCTGCTTTACCATCGTTTTAGCAGCGCTATTCGGCCACTAGCGGGGCCGTTTTAACCCCCGCTAGCAACCGAAAAAGGGTTAAAACTGCCCGCAAAGCTTTGCCGGTGGTATAGCCGCGCTGCCCCATTGATTTCAATGGGTAGGAGTGGTGAATACACCGCTCCTTCACTGCTCCAAAGATGCTGCTAGCAGGACTTTTTTTACCATCCTGCTAGCACACCGCTCCAGTGTGAAAGCCCTCCGGCTTTCACACTGGAGTGAAAGGGGCCGGTTTTTTTAGGCGCCATTTTTAGCTCTGTATCGCCTGAAAAACGCCTCAGTGTGAAAGGGGCTTAAGGGTTTACAACCACTTTAATGCATTCTATGCATTAAAATAAAAAGCCTTGTATGCAAAAGCTCCCCATAATACTTACCAGAATCCATCTTGATACAGCAATGTTGCAAAAGACGCAGCTGCCTGGGACGCTACCTCCTAATTGGTTGAGACAGCAGCGAAGCGCAATTGGCTCCCGTTGCGGTCAAAGTCAGTGGTCAATGTCAGTGACTGAATGGGCACAAGAAGCTATGGCACAGCTTGGGTGCCCCCCATAGTAAGTGGCTTGCTGTGGGGGCACTCAACAGAAGGGAGGGGCCAGGAGAGCCAAAGAGGGACCCGAGAAGGAGGATCTGGGTTGCTCTGTGAAAAAACAATGCACAGAGCAGGTAAGTATAACATGTTTGTTAGGCTTCACAAAAACACAAGACTTTAGTATCACTTTAAATGAAGGGGGGGGGGGGGGGTTTGATCAGAGAAGGTAAAAGGAAGTTTTTCGGTTTAGTTTAGGAGGCTTGTGCGTCACATAGTAACTTAATTTGATAGACTTATACAGGAGCATTTGGTTTACATTAAAAGTGCACCTGTGCCCAGACTATGGGCATTAAAGTCTTTACATATTAACAAGCAGTAAAAACGTTAAAATAAGCCTTCATTGACTTATTTAGCTGCATGTACTGTGAAATAACAAAATTCTCGAATATCAATAAAAGCAACAGACTCCAAGATTTCAGGAAGCTTAGAAACATACTTTTTACATAAGAGGGCTGGTAGGCTGCCAAGAAATGCTCTATAGCCTATAGCTACAGAAATTAATGGAGGATGTGTTTTGAATTACTCCATTTAGAATATGTAAATATTTTAGCGTGCATAGTCTGAACTCAGGCGCAATTTAATCTTAAGGACCCTTTAAGGCTGGATTCACACCTATGCAGTTTTAGTGCTTTTTGCATTTTGCAGATTTGCACTACAGTTCACATTGTTTACTATGGAACACGTTCTGTAGTGCAAATCTTCAAAATGCAAAAAGCACTAAAAATGCATAGGTGTGATGCACCTGCCTACCCAGAGACTGTTCAGGTCAGGACGAAGAACAAAACAAAAAAAATAAATAAAAATAAAAAAATGGAAAGGACTGCGTCACAGATCCCCTGCTCCATGTGAAAGGAGCCTTAGAGCAGTGGCCTCCAAACCGTGGCCCGAGGGCTGATGTGGTACTTTGCTAGCCTTTATCTGGCCTTTGTGGCACTATTCCACCCAATATGAGACACTGTTTCTCCCACTGATGCCAACAGTTGGGCATGATTCCTGCCACTGACAAATGAGGCACCATACTGACCTGAACAATGGGGAATAATTACTCCCACTGATACCAATGATGGGGTACTATTCCTCCTCACCATGATGCCATGTTTATTCTAATCGATGTTGGACCTGGGACATTTTCTACCCCCACTGGCTACAAACCAGCCCCCCTATAGTCTAAAAGGACAGTAAACTGGCACTTTGAACAGTTTGGAAACCCTTGCCTTAGAGGACTAGAGGACTTAGCTTTTGGATAATAAAGTAGCTAGAAGAAAATCCCCTTAACTGTTTTAAAGTGTTACTAAACCCAGGACCCTGCATTCACTATACAGTCTCTTTATGGTCTCCCACAGTACATGGAAATGTAATAATTTTTGTAAACTGCTAAATACCTTTTTCTCATCAGCAGTATATAGCAGTCTTGTGACTTCCATTAGAGTCTGGTTAAAGCTTGTAGTTCATTCTCAGCTGACTGCCCTATGAGATTGCAGGACCCCTGACCCTCTGGACGGTGCTGATTGGCTTTGTGTAGAGGCACTCTCCAAGAAAAAAAATAAAAAAGCTCTAGGAATACACACCAAACTGAGCAAGTGCAGAGTGACTCCAAAGGCTCTGCACTATCAGGAGATGGATTGGGGGCTGTGAAAGGGGAGGATCAGAGAAGACAGAATCAAAAGACTCTATACAATGTGAAGGATTAACCTCTTAAGTTTCCACAAAGCGTATACCAAGCATGCTTTACTGCATATACAGACTGATTTTACTGTTGTGGGTTTAGCAACATCAACTATGGTTTTAAGAATAAAATAGGGGCAGCAAAGTAGTTTAGTGGTAAGGGTCATTGGTTATAAATACCAACCATGACAATACAGCATGGAGTTTGTTTGCCTGTTCTCAGTGCCTGTGTGATTAACCTCACTCAAAAGACATTTTTGGTTAACTGGCTCCTGTTTAAATTGGCCCTAGTATGTGAGGTAGGGACACCTTGGCTTGGAAGCAGCTTGAGGGCCGGAACTGATGCAGGTGATTATATATAAAACACTATGGAGGATTGTCAGAGCTATACAAAATGCCTGTAATAAATAAAATAAACTTTTAGCCTAAGGCGAAAGGGATGTCATGAAGCAAACCTCCTTTTTCTTTCTAAATGTATTGCTTGTTATGGACAACACAACGCTTTTTTATGCAACCAAATATGTCACGTTACCGCAACTATGTTCCAGAGAACATGTAATGGTGCTCTCATGCTTCATGGAATGAACTGCTTTGTACTGTGCAGGTTTATGTAAAATTACCTACCTAAAAAAGGGACGTTAGAACAAAACTCCTAGAAAACTGTTACGAACAACTTTTTTGCAAGTAGGTTTCAAAGAATATTTTTCCATATTTTGGAACCAAGCTGCCTCCAGAAAACCTTCAGTAATTGTACCTGAACACTGTAAGGTAGCCAGTTTCAGCCTTTTAAAATGAAATGGGGAAAGTGAAGATACACAGATGCAAGGATCTACTTTAGGACTCCTACCTACCTGCTTTGAACAATGGAATTGCACAGATAGGCCCCAAATCTCCTCTTCAGGTCCCTCCTTTTTGGCAAGTGCTCCCATAGGAAGCAGCTTCCTATGGAGGCATGCATGCGGGCTCGATGCCGAAAACGTGCTACTTACGTCCATAGGCACAGACAGTTTGGGCTCAAGCCCTGCCTCAAATTACAGGTTTTGACCGACAAACAGTGGGAGCCACAGTCTGCCCTATGAAAGCAGGAAGAGAATACGGAGCAGCTGCAGATGGGCATAGTGTTGATAAGTATAGGGGGGAATAGGAACCAGGTAGGCATTTGGAGGGGAGTGAAAGATACCTTAAAAACAGGGAATGCGGACAGGGTTTATACACTTTATATGTGGCTTCCTGTCCCAATGACAACCTCACAATCCACTTTCTTTTATGGATGTCACAGGGGCAGGGAGGGAAAAATCTCCTCCAAGGTGGTCACAGGCATTAGTTTTACTCTAGCCCATTCTATCCAAAGCTAAGAAAAATGAATCGTCTGGAGATACTGTAGGTTTCTACGCGGTGTACTCGATTAAAGAAGATTTAAACATTTCATATTCCGGATGTGTGCCTGCTGTACCATGTACTTGTATGAAAAAACGATCCTGTTCTCTTTGTATTGCTTCCTTTGTGTGAAATCCCTGGTGTTCCTGCCAGTCCCTCTGCTTTCCTATTAAAAACTGACCTCACCAAGAGTCCTTTCACACTGAAGCTCCGCTAAAATGTCAGTCGTTTTTTGCAGTGCTTTAGCGATGCTTTTCGGGCGCTAGCGGGCATTTTTTTTTTTTTAAGGTCACATAACTTGACCTAAACAAAAAAAAAAAAAACCCGTTTTGCGCTGTCCATTCAGGGACGTTTTTGGAGCGCTCCAAACTTGCCCCAAATATGCTGCTTGCAGGATTTTTTCTAGCATCCCGCAAGCGCACTGCTTGTGTGAAAGCACTCATGCAAATAAATGGGAGGCAGTTTTGAGGAGCTATTCTTCTAGCGATAAAAAGCCTGAAAACTGCCTCCGTGTGAAAGGGGTCCAAGCAGGATAACACACCATGGTCAGCTCCCTAGCCATAATGGGAACTCTGTATACCATCCTCCAAATGATGATACTAGTCTTGACAGCCCACCCCCGCACAAAGCCTTTCACTGGGAAGATCCAAGTGCGGTTGCCCCCCCCCCCCCCCCCCCCCCCCCCCCCCCCCCCCCCCCCCCCCCCCCCACCCCCCCCCCCCCCCCCCCCCCCCCCCCCCCCACCCCCCCCCCCCCCCCCCCCCTATGCAACTGAAAACCGAGGTAATGTGTTAAAAATAAACAAAAAAACTTTAGATCTACACACAAACGTTTTGCTTTTCATTTCCATTTTAAACTGAATGGGTTGTTTTATAAGGTGAGGATTTACATATACTTTAATGTTATCTTCACATCTGCCTTTCAGTGACCTGTCCCCTGTATATTTTAATTTTTTTTTTTGAATACGTACCTTTTCCCGATGTCTTCAGGCCAGTCACATAGCATGCCTTTTCTCTGGCAGTGGGCAGTCCTCTCTGCATTATTACCCAATAAACGAACGGCACTGTGTTGAGGCCCTCCCATAATACCCTGCATTCAATGGATATACTGTGGCTAGCTGTCATTCACGCCACAAGGCTGAGGACAACCTGGGGTGCCATTTTACTTTTAAAGCTGCTGGGGGAATATTCATTTTTTTTGCATTAGCCTATGTGTTAGATTACTTTGCAAATACAGAGATCAGCTTTTCCAAACACCTAAGGGGGAGATGGTGCAACAAGCCGAGCAGAAAAAAAGCATGGCTTTTTCCATGATTGCATGTTACCAGAGCTCGCTAAAGTAGCTAACATTTAGGCAAAATAAAAATAAAAAATTGTTACCAAAAATATAAAATTAGTAAATGGTTTAGATCACCATCCTGTGTATATTTTTCTCATGGGTGACCATTTATACCTTCCCAGAAACAACGCTGCAGACTTTGATATGTGCTGCAATTTTTCATGATTAGGACGCTAGTCCTTTATTTATCAGTATTCAGTAGTGGCTGTATCAGATTTGAAGCTCCAGTAACACTACTCACACTAAAATACACACACACAGAAATAGAGAGGGGGGAAAAAAAAAAATAGGATTGACATCTGATGGCAGAGAAACGCTTACAAAAATTTAAATAAGATACCTTTAGCAATCAATACTAATCTGAAACCAACACCATGTGATTCACAGAGCTCCTGACGTTTGTAAGAAGTGCAAGTGTTTACCTACAGGCTCACAGCATACATTCATTACAATTACCAGTTATCAGGAAAGTCGCCATACCTATATTTCCATTAGGTCTATTATTATTGCCTAAAAAAGGAGAAATAAAAAATAAAATGACAGTAAAAAAATACAGCTTCTGTTTAGTTTTAGAGACAAATATGGACATGAAGCTTAAGCTATTTATACAATTCAGATAGGAAGCTACAATGACAGCTGTAACAATTAAAGGTGTTAACATATAATAGAAAAAAAATATATATATACACCAATATAATCTAAGGCTCATTATTTCAACTACAAAAAGTATAGCACAAAACAACTTCAATAGGCAAGTTTACCTCTTCCTTCATCTATCCTGTGTCTCCTGACGACCGCCCTCTGTCTCTTGTCATCCTGACGTAACTGAAGCTGTTCATCAATGTTAACTCCTGGCACTGGCACAGCTGAAAGTTTTAAGATGACAAAAACCCAAAAAGTTAACCTGCTTCTCTTAACCACTTCACACCCAGGCCAATTCTGACATTTCTCTCCTACATGTAAAATTCATAATTTTTTTTGCTAGAATATTACATAGAACCCCCAAACATTATACATGTTTTTTTTAGCAAAGACCCTAGAGAATACAATGGCGGTCGTCGCACAGTATTTGCGCAGCAATTTTTCGAACACGTTTTTTTCAGAAAAAAAAAAAAAAAAACAGTTTTATGGTTTAAAAAAAAAAAACAACAGTAAAGTTAGCCCAATTTTTTTGCATAATGTGAAAGATGAAGATACACTGAGTAAATAGATACCCAACATGTAACACTTCAAAATTGCACACGCTCGTGGAATGGTGCCAAACTTTGGCATTTAAAAATCCCCATAGGCGACGCTTTAAATTTTTTTTTACTGGTTACATGTTGAGTTACAAAAGGAGGTCTAGGGCTAGAATTATTGCTCTCGCGCGAACGATTGCGGCGATTCCTCACATGTGTGGTTTGAACACTGTTTTCATATGTGAGCAGGGCTTACGTATGCGTTCACTTCTGCATACGAGCTCTAAAAAAAATATATATATATTTTATTGTTAATTTTACTTTTTTTTTTTAGTTTGACACTTTAAAAAATATTTGATTACTTTTATTCCTATACAAGGAATGTAAACATCCCTTGTAATAGGAATATGGCATGATGGGACCCATTTATAGTGAGATATCGGGTCAATAAGACCCCACATCTCCCCTGTAGGCTGGGAAGCCCAAAATAAAATAAAAAAATAAAAAAACGATCTTGGCTTCCCAGCTGAGGCGGCGCCGTTATTTGAATGCAGAGGCCGGGCGCGACATCATAACATCGCGCCAGGCCTCCGAACAATCAGACTCTGGCGACCATCTGGTCCGCCCGGAAATCTCTATGATCACCATCCGGGGGCCGGCGGATCCTGTGTCCGACTCACCGATGGAATCGGTGAGTCGGAAGAAGTACCGAGGGCGGCAGGAGGGACGTCCCCTCCCGCAAGACTGATCAAGCGGCGGAACAGCCGCTATGATCGTTATGGTGCAGGGAAACGCCAGCTGAAAAAGCCGATATCTGAATGTCTGTAGCTGCAGGCATCATTCAGATATACCCCCGGGAAGTCAAGGACATCCCTGGACACCCTACGGGGGCGCGAAGTGGTTAAGAACTAAATAACTCCCATTCCGAAACAAAAAATTTAAATTAATAAAATGGGGGACTGCAAATACCCATGCAATTGACTGGTTTAACGTCCCATGTAAACCTAGCAATACATATGCAGATTATCTGAAATTGTTGATTATTTTAGTCTGTCGGTGCTGCTGAACCTTAATCTGCTGCATGCTTATGGGTATAATCCAGTATTTTACTGTAGTAGTAATTTTAAATATACAAAATGGAGGAATTGCATTTGCACAAGAGCTTAGCCAAACATGTTTCTTCGTTAGATTTTGCCCACATGTACACTTTAATGTAAAGCCTAAACCTAGAGAAAACCCAAATCAACAGAGACAGAAATGAGAATAAGAGAGGAAAAAACTTCATACCTTTACCTAGGAGCAAGTCCAAAGGTATCATCTCCTTCACTGCATCAAGAATTCCCCTTTGCCGTGCTTCGTGTCCATCCAGTTCTCGGGCACAAGCTTTGCAACATCCACACACTGCACAGCCCGACTCTCCAGAACCACAGCCACAAACTCTGCAACATAAAAATACAGCAGGAATGTGAGAAATACAAAAAGGATGCAAGAAAGAAAAGCAGGCAACTGAAAGTATCAATAGGCCCAGGACACACATTTTTTCAGTCCTAGGTTATTGCTCGTATGTACATTCCCTGTGCTTCTACAAGACATTCAGGCCCTCTTCACTCCTCTGCAGTACATTATAGAATCCTGCCAATTTTTTAAAGAGCCACCAATACAACACAACACACAAAAAGCAGACAAGTTCCTTTTTTTGTGCAACACACAAATGTTTCCCCATCTGTTCACCAAGGTGCATTTGGGCATCTTTCAGATCAACTTGAACTGCAACACCCCACATGGTTTACTGTGAGATTTGAGTTTTACCATGCATTACTGCAATGTACAGATGTGAAGCCAACCTTAAAAAGGCATTAAAGCAGATTTCTTAAACCCACTAAACAACTTTCAACTACTGTCTTGGAAAGCTAAATTCAGATTCTAAAAAGGCAGTTAATAACTAGCTATAACCACTTGCCACCAAATCCCATACATGTACATCATTCTACTTCATGTGGTTAAACTGGGATGATGCCTGCAGTTAGACATCATCCCAATACGGTTTTATCAGAAGGTGACATGCTTTTATGTAAAATCTAGCCTAGCAGCTAATTAGCGGCTGGATGACACAGGCAGTGGGAGGGGTAGCCCTGAAGCCGGTGCCTTTTTGGACAGTTCTGTCCCACAGGCAAGCCAGGAATGAAGTCGTCTCTCCCGCTGGCTTACCACAGCTCACCAAGGACCAGAAGGGTCCCTGATGAGCTCTATGGTATAGGAAACCGGAAGCAATGGGTATTGTCGTCACTTCCAATTTCCCCATATGTAAACAGTGCCATTTTTAAATTTGGAACGTATGTGATCAGGTGCTTTTAAGGGCAGAGGAGGCATTTGGAGTCAGACCCCAGATCTCTCCATAAAGAGTGCAGGTCACTGCCTGTTGCAAGGAATGTTTACATTCCCTGTGACAGTATAAAAATGGATTCAAAATAATAAAACATGTAAAAATAAAAAATAAAATATTCTTTAAAGTATCCTTGTGCAAAAGGCGAACGCACGCATTGGTCCTCCACACATGTAAACGGCGATCACCGCACGTGAGGTATTGCTGCAAACTTTAGAGTGAGAGCAATAATTGTAGCACCAGACCTCCTCCAACTCTAAACTGGTAACCTGTGTATAGGCTTTTAAAGCATCACCCATGGAGATTTTTAAATATTCCAGGAGTTTAAAAATGTAAAGCATGACAGGCTAGGCATCCATTTACTCAGCGTAACACCATCTTTGAAAATTTTAACAAAAATTGGAAATGCGATTTGCATTTATGGGCATTAATTTGTTAGTATATATTTTTTTTTTTCTCAAAAATTTGCGTTTGAAAAAACGCTGTGCAAATACCGTGAAACATAAAAAAATTGCTAATCCACCATTTTATTCTCTAGGGCCTCTGCAAAAAAAAAAAAAAAAAAAAAAAACACAAACCACATAGTGACTTTGCGTTCATGCTTGCCAAGTAATTTTCTAGCAAAAAAATTGATTTTGGAAAAAGGGTCAGAAGAAGGCCTGGTCGTCAAGTGGTTAACCAATCGTTTAGCAAGGTTTAGGTATAAAACAGGCACGTAGGTTGAAGCATCCTCTGACCACTCTGTCACTACAACACGGGGCAGGGGACATGGGTCACTTTAACAGGCTTTAAGGCAGCTTGTTGATATTCTTTAAATGTTTTGTCGATGCTCATAAAAATGTGCTTGCAAAAGATGTCTGTGTATACTATGCCAAAGAATGGAATTAAGGCCTTTTTAGTAAACACTAAAATTATGTGTCCATACCCTCCTGGAACACGGTCTGGCCGTCCACTGCTAACACAGCTCGCTCCATATCCGGTGCAGTCTCCACAGACAGTACAGACCATGCAATGTTCCAACTTCCACTTGTGCATTCGCGGAGGGCACATCAACGATTTCTCATCCTTCTCATCCAGCTCTTCCTCCAAGTCTTCATCCATGGCGGTTGCCATGTTTTCAACTCCAAATCCTGCCATACAGAAAATATATTAGGGGATACAAGATAGTATCCAATCTAAAGACTTAACTCTTGAAGCTAGTGGATGTTTATAAGCAAATATCCAATGGATTATTTAAGCATAGTGTAAGTAACTTCCTTTTATATTGTTAAACATCAAGTTTTAGCATACATAAAATACATTTGTATTTCATAGTTGGCAAGGTTGAATAAAGACACCAATATATCCAGTTCAACATGTGAGTGAGTATGTCACTATCATTTGCCATATCCCTGGCCATTGTGTTTGCCAAGAAACACATGCAAAGTATTTTTTTTTTAAATTGAACACTCCCCGCTGACACCAACTGTGGAAGGAAGTTTTACATCCTAGCCACCAACAGTAAAGAATCCCATATGCAGTTGAAGATTGAACCCCTTCTCATCCAACATCATTGTGTGGCCCCATGTCTTTTTTAGAGACCTGGGGTTAAATAGTTTCTTCCCAATGCTAGAGTCACCATTCAAAAATTAGCTTTTTGCGATCATATCTTCTCTTTAGTGTGCAATAAATGCACAGCAACAGAACACCCTGGTGTGAATGGGATCCTTATGTATTTAACAGAAACCGCTTTAACACAAGCCCTCACTGCATTTATCTACATTGAAATGCTAGCAGGCTGCCAAGATTCTGCTTCCACAAAGTCTGGGGCTTGCACATGGGGCTGTCTAAGAGCACAATTCCTGGCATTTTAGCGCACTTGAAAGGAGCAGGGGCTTTGGCAGAATGTGTGTGGATGGGGTTGAATTATGTAGTACGTAGGACCCCGTGTTAAGAGCCCTGTGCCTCCCTGAAACCAGTGACCTAAATGTGGGCACTGCAGCAATCTGCCATAGAATGACAGGCCACCTGCAGCACCTTTTTTCCCCGGGTGCACAGCTCCTCTGTGTGCAAGGGGACTAATGAGTAAAGGATTTGTATATTCTGTGCCTCTGCTGTGAACTTTTTAGATGAATTTCCATAATGCTTATAGCTACAGATCAGGGACATGCAGCGAGGTCAGTGGCTGGTGAGGAACTGTTGTAAACGGCATTCAAATTGCGCACACTTGTGAAATGGCACCAAACTTCAGTACTTAAAAATCTCCATAGGCGACGCTTTAAATTTACAAGTACTGAAGTTTGGCACCATTTTACAAGTGTGCGCAATTGCAAAGCATGACATGTTGGGTGTCTATTTGCTCGGCATAACATCTTTCACAAAAAAAAAAAAAAAAAAAAAAAAAAAAAAAGGTACATTTTTAGCAGCAGATTCTAACTGAGAAATGGGTAAACTTTATACCCCTGAAAACACCTGGCAGCCCCTCAAATCCAATGACGCGGGCACCAGGGCCAAATCCTACATTCTGCCTCTATGGACGCCGAATGCTGTCAGCCGCAAAGGGAGTCGGTATTTGAAGTTCATTGATAGGAAACAGTGAATGAATGATGCGGCAGTGTGGGTGGAGCTTTTCAAAAATTGTGATAGCTGGAGTGGGGAGAAGATCCGACCCGCTGTCACAGGGAAAGGAGATTGACAGTAGGCTGCAGGAGTGGGAACAGGTGTCACCCTAAAAACGGATGGAACGTGACATGGTCCCGAAGGTGAACTTATCCTTAAATATAATTCAGATTAGAAATATAAAGGGAGGTTCATTAAAAAGCTTAGAGAGCAGTTACACAACTCTATATACACGTGAAGTTTTATATAAACAAATGAAAGCATGAAGATAAAATAAATTATAATATTAAAAACAATGAACTTACGAGAATTAAAACAAGAATTAAATGTTTAAAACTGTTACCTTTGCCTCCTTGGCTCATAGCTCCAGTTTCTCGTCCACATTGCCCCTTGTTATTTACACCAAAAGTCCATACCTCTCCTTTCTTAGTCAGCACACAAGTGTGAGCTTTTCCCATGGCTACTTGTGTAACAACATGTCCCTTCAGGTCTGTAACCAAGTCTGCAAAAATGTTTAAGATGTTACATATCAAATAAAGCATGTTAAAGTAGTTTTAAAAAAGGTCAAAGTTTTTTTTTACCTGAAAGCATTCAGGTAAAAAAAACAAAAAACATTCTACATGCAGCCCCTATCCCCCACCCCCCTAAATATTTACAGTACCTTGCGATCATTGTAAAGCGTTTTTTTTTATGTCAAAAAAGTTATACTTACCTGCTCTGTGCAATGGTTATTCAACAGAGCAGCCTGATCCTCCTTTTCTGCGATCCTCCGCCAGGCCAAGTGCCCTCATAGCAACCTTCTGCATTTATAATCACTTTAACCAAATCTTGATCCAGAGATGTGCGGGGAAGCAGCGGCTATCTCTCATTGGAGGGAGGGAGCAGCAGCCGAAACCAGTGATAAGAGAGTAGGGGGTGTGGCCGAGCTGCATGGCGCCAGAAGCTGTGGAACCTGAGAAGAGGATCGGGGGTTCTTGGTCAAAGCAATTAAAGCTTAACTCCAGGGTTTCTTTCAGGATACAGAGTCCTTTGGATGTCCACATTACTGGCTGCGTGACATGTGCACTTCCTATTGGCTGTCCAGCGGTGAGATTATGATCCAGATAAGAGTCAAAAGTAGCGATTAGCTGGTGTGGCTTTCCGCAGTCAAACAAGGCACTGGCATGAAAGCAGGACAACCGACTTAGATAAGCATCTCTTTATTCACTAGCGGTGGTGGGGAAAATAACATAATAAAGGACCTTCATCTGTTCTGGCCAAAATTATGTGCTGCACATTACAAGATTTCAAGGTTCAACAAACTCTACAGAACTAAACTGGCTGAGTTTTTTTTTTTTTTTTTAAGTTAAATTTGTGTTTAATTTTATTACATCGCACAAAAATCATCTTTTAGTGGCTTAATCTCGATCACCACCTGAAGCTTAACTATGGTAAGCTTTAAATATGATTGATAAAAACATGGCCATGTACAGTGCTCAGCATAAATGAGAACACCTCAACAGATCAAATGTGGGCCATTGATTGCATCCATGATTTGTTAATTTGCACAGTATTATTTCTAACAAATTCATTCAAGACCATGATGCAAAAAGGAAAACACCCCAAAGAAAATCTGGAGCAAAGCTAAAAATTTTAGACAACAAAATCCTAAAATTAACAAGAATTCAACTACAGGCGAGTCCAATTATTCATTAAAAACAGGTGTCCAGCAGAAAGTTGCTTATAAAATCCCTTCCCATTCCAAGCTGTCAGCAATGGCACCACAAGGAAGAGAAATGTCACAAGACCCGAGAAAGAAAATTAAATTTACACAAAAAAGGTGAAGGCTACAAAAATATTAGGCAAAGCTTTACTTAGTCACAATACTGTAGCAAAAGTGATAGAAAAATTTGACAAAGATGGAACTGCAACCATCTCAAAGAGACGTCCAGGTCATCCACAGAAGTTAACACCTCGACAGGAGCGTCTTCTGAGAAGGGCTGAAGAAAATCGCTGTGCAAGTTCACTGCAGTTAGCTAAAGAAGTAGGCAAACTAGGGTGATTGTTTCCAGTGACACAATACGGTGTACACTGCAGAGGAATGACATTCATGGGCATGGTCTATGAAGGAAGCTTCTCCTAATGCACAAAAAAAAAAAAAAAGCCAGCCTAGAATTTTCCAGGGCACATGCGGTAAAAGACGACAACTACTGGGACTCTGTACTCTGGAGTGAACATGATAATGATCCAAAACACACTGTTGCATTTCTGAAGAACAGGGTGAAAGTGATTCAGTGGGTCATATATATATATATATATATATATATATATATATATATATATATATATATATATATATATATATATATAGCAATATGTCACCAACTTGTTGATTCCATGCCTAGAAGAATAATTTGTGCTGTCCTTACAAATCATGGAGGCGATACAAAATACTATATGCAGTAGTTTGTTGTAGGGTGCATCAATTTGAGTAAAATTCAAGATTTTGTAATCCAAGTGATATTAACCTTACTTTCATGCAATGAGCTAAGCAAACATTATATAAAACCCAGATTTGTCAAAATTTTGGAAATAGCTCTTGTGTTCAATAACCTTGAATAAAATCGTACTTTTCAAAAACGGGTGTACTCCTTTATGCTGAGCACTGTATAATAGCTAAAAAAAAAAAAACAGCAGGTAAACAATGATCTGAGTACTAGATAATGCGGTGACATTTAAAATACTCAGATTCTGAACAGAGGCACTAGGACCCATAATGATCCAAATATAGTTATTTTGTTAGCCAACTGCTGATGTACTAGCAATGTCAACAAGAGAGCAGTAAAGATGATATTTAGGATGGATCTGTATCCTGAACACCTTCTGGGGGGGGGGGGGGGGTATTGCCCTTTAAAAAAGCACCTAATTGGTCCCTGTAGCAATCAGTATGGGGCCTGTTCATTAGCTAAAGAGTCTTGAATAACCCCCACCACTCTCTGCATGCTGAATACCAAGAAACTGACATGGAGAAAACATTCCAGTTCATGTACACCTCTCTACAATCATTTATTATAACCCATAGCCACTGGATACCATTTAAAAATTGTTGCATAGTTTCTGCTTATGCTTTAACCACTTGACCTCCGAAAAGATTTACCCCGTTCATGACCAGGCCATTTTTTTGCGATGCGTTACTTTGACAATTGTGCGGTCCTGTGAAGCTGTACCCCAAAAAAATGTATGTTTTGTTTACCCACAAATGTTTTTTTGGTGGTATTTGATCACCTCTGCTTTTTTTGTTTAACGTAATAATTTTAACAACATTAAATTTACATAACTTTTTTTTTTTTCTTTTTTATTGGATATGGAAAAATAGATCTAATTTCCTAATAAATTTAGGCCAATTTGTATTCTGCTACATACTTTTGGTAAAAAAAAAAAAAAAAAAAAGCGTTTATCCCAATAAGTGTATATTGATTGATTTGCGCAAACGTTATAGTGGCAACAAACTATGGGATATTTTTATTTTAATTATTACTAGTAATGGCGGCGATCAGCAACTTATAGCGCAACTGCGATATTGCGGTGAACAGTCAGACACTGACACTTTTTGGGGACCAGTGTCATTGCTGTCCTTTACACATATTGGGGCTGTGGATGTGCTTAGCCTGTGTATGTACTGTGGTTAGTGCTTTTACTAGGGGGAAGACCTAGATCCCAGTCCCCGCTTTGCAGACACAGGATGCATGCCTTTCCTCCTGTCAGAAAGGCGATCTGCCTTGTTACCATAGTCAGACTGCCGCTTTGCTCGATTACGGGCAGGCACCGGGAGCAAGCCGCCTGTGGCAAACATGGATAGACACACACGTGATCTAAACACATAGGTACACCCTATAGCAGTACAACTGCTATGGGGCAGGCCTGAAGTGGTCAAATCAGAAATGCACCCTCCCCCACTTGCACTTTTCATATCCCTACTACCACTAGCCCCATTAAGATGACGACTTTTTTCCTCCTTACCCATTTTCCATGCAACCGGCCCTGCATAGCCTGGTTTCACACCTAGGTAATAATTACTTAGCCCAGCCTTCAGGGATACCCATGTCACACATCCCAGGAGGCCTCAGCCATCTACAACACACTGCATTATTAATGGAGTTGTAAAGGCTGAAGGTTTTTATCTTCATGCATTCTATGCACGAAGATAAAAAAAAAAAAAAAAAAAAAACTTGTGTAGCAGCCCAGCACCCTCAAATTACTTACCCGAGCCCCATCTCTCTCCAGCGATGTCCACGGGTGTCTAAACTGTCCGGGACACTTCTGATTGGCTGAGAAACTGCAGCGGTGCCATAGGCTCCTGCAGCTGTCAAAGTCAGCCAATCAGGGGAGATGGGGCGGAGCCAGGATGGGGCAGGGCCGGGGGGCTCAGTGTCTGAATGGACACACAGAGCTCTGACTTGGCTCCAGTGCCCCCATAGGAAGCTTCTGGCTGTGGGGGGCACTCTATAGGAGGGAGGGGCCAGGAGCAGCAAAGAAGAAGGACCCGAGAAGAGGAGGATCTAGGCTGCTCTGTGCAAAACCAACTGCACAGTGGTTGCAAATATATATATATATATATATATATATATATTTATATATATATATATATTTATTTATTTTTAAACAAGCCTTTACAATCAATCACTTTAAGGGGCTGGCTGCAAAAGCACACAAGAGCCAGTCGGCTCCAGATTACATAGTATAAAGGAACATGGCAGTGCAAGAGCCAGCATGCAAAAGACCAGGCTAGATTTGCTGGGTATATGCATGTATAGTAATATCAACCAAGAGAACAAGGCATGAGGTGACCAAAGAAAATAAAAAATGCAAGAAAGTGTAGTTACTCTCCAAAAAGAGTGACTCCACTTTTGTTGGGTGAATAGAATACATTGCAAGGATTTAAACCTTTTTTACAGATCCGGAATGGGAATGACTGGTTCATTATAAGCAGCTTGTGCACTAATGGTTCTAACGATTGCAATGTCTGCATCCCTTTGGATGTAGTTTACACCTATGGAATCCCTCACCAAAAATGACACTTCTGTTGCAAGGGGTGCCTAAAATCTGACTTGCATCTTATTGCAGATTTCTTTGGAAAATCAGCGAGTTAAATCGCATGAGTAGTAAATAATATATTTTTGGAGTTGCCACATTGCATTGGAATTTAAATAGAAGTGCTGCAATTTTTAATAAAATTGAAGTATAATATGGCTTGTGTAGCAAATCAAAAATAATTATATATATATATATATATATATATATATATATATATATATATATATATATATATATATATATATATATATATAATTTTTTTTTTTTATTGCCACAAGTGGCTGTCACTTTTTACCTCAACCTCCCTTTTGTGACATAAATTTGGCACAACCAGAAATTCTGCTATTAAAAAAGGTACACAATTTCTGTAAGAATTACCAGCATAAATGTACATAAAAGTGTATAACTACTTCTAAAACTGAACAGTGTGCAAATCCTAGCATTTAAGTGAAATGACAGACTGGCTGGAAATGGGTCACATTCAATTTCCATCACTTACTTGAGTTGTCAGCATAGATGGCATCTTTCCCGAACATGTACAGCTCACCATCCTTGGTAACGACCGAGCTGCTCCCATTATTGCATGCTGTGCTCACAACAAATTTACCTTCCATTTTGACCATTTTTTTAGGTTTGTATGGTTTAGCCTGTCTTCTGCTCTTTGCTGAAAAGTTCAAAAAAAGAATGGGTTGGTAGACATACCTTTTTATATATGGAAGACTGGCGTGAAAACACAATGATGTCCTTTACACATATTGGGTTTCTGCTCTGCACAAGGACATTGTGTTTTCACGCCATTGGCCAATCGTCAGTGATGAAATGTTACATGATATGATGTAACTTATCTTCAATTTGTGATACTGTGTATGTAGCATACTATTACCCAAGGCCTTATAGAACGATTTTCTCAAATATGCATTTTTATATTTGTTTATTTTTTCACACTTGAGGGTATCCCATGCGCACCAAAATTTTAATATTTATATTATAAAAGAAAAAAATAAAATAAAATGTATGGTATAAGGAACAAATTACATTAAAATTTACAATTTCCCAGAACATGTAATATTTTGGCAAGAAAATCCTAGAAAAAAAAAAATCATAGCTGAATTCGTGCAAGTTTAAAAAGGTACAACTCAATGGAGGATGAAACATTCATACCATACAAACATAATGCTTCTATATTTAGATAAAGTAGAATATTGAAAATGCTTTGAAAAAAAAAAATGTATTCATTTTTAAATGGAATTAGTGAAGTTATGTAAATTTGTCTTGACTTGGTATTAACTTCTGGCATTCCATTATACAGCAGAGCCATAGGTGTGCGCAGGATATTGCATTAGGGTGTGCACCCCAAAGCTCAAACACATATGCGTGTATGTGTGTGTCTACATGTATATCACCCTGGTACATTAATCTCTGCTGGCACTGTGAAAGAGAAGTGCGTAAGTAAATGGGGTAAGAGGGAGATTTTTCCCCATCTCCCTCCTGGCACACAGAGCGATAATGCTAATATGCACTAGGTGATTAGGGTGTGCCCAGGCACACCCGGTACACTATGTGCGCACGCCTATGAGCAGAGCTCAAACTGGAAGAGGCAGAAGCAGCCCATAATGCTGAAAAAATGCTGAAAGGACAAAAGAGCAAGCAGAGTGAAAGATGAGCTCATCAATCTGTTACTTCTTTACTTACTGTCCAATTACAAGTTGATAGCAGGCACAATACCTAGTGCCATTACTGCAATACAGGAAAGCTAGGACACCAGTCTGGTTGTGCAGTCTGGCAGGCCTGTCTGCATCTTAGTTTTACAGAACTGTAAATGCTATCTGCCAAGAAGGTTTTCACATCTGTATTTTATCTTTGTATACAATTATATGCTTTTTTTGCACAGAGCAGCCCAATCCCCCCATTCTCAGAGGCATCGCCGGCGCTCCTGGCTACTCCTCCCTGGCTTAGTGCCCCCATAGCAAGCGGCTTGTGCAAGCTCACTCCGAGCCCCACCCCTGCTCCCTTGTCACTGGCTACAACTGATGGCAGAAGAAGTATCTGAGCAAATGGGGGGCAAGCGAGCCTTGGCTCAATGTACCCCGCTGGTTTAGGATCAGGCATGCATGGGGGGGGGGGGGGGGGTTTAGACTGCATATGCAGAAAGTTTTACATTACCGCATAGAATGTCGTAAGGTATAAAAACGCCTGCCTTTACAACCACTTTAAAGCCATTCCAATACAGGAAAACAGTGGTTTAAAATAAACTGATATTGTATTCTTTTTGGGATATTACTTTGTAAGATAGACATCTTGCTACACTCCCACAAATCTGAACATTATGTAAAGATTGCATATTTTGGTATGCAACACTGTATAATTTAAGGTCAATTTTGGGGGGTGCATCAGACTAAAGCACACAAATTTAGCTATATGGAAAAAATGCCCAATACTTTTACAGGTATCAAACTCATTCAAAGCCCTTTAATATGAAAACAAGGATACATTACAATGAAGACACTAATGGAAACCAACCAAGTGAGATACTTACTTGATTCACCATCTTCTCCTTTACTTGCAGTCCCAGTGAAAAATACACTCCCATCATCAGCAGTGAGTAAGGCATGAGAACCATCATGACCAACAGAAAACTGGATAATCTTTGGAGATTTTGTTATGGGAAGTTCCACCCACTTCCCAGAAGAGGGACCACCTTGCTTGATGCCTAGGCTCTGATACTTTCCAGTGTAATACACCTGGGTAGATGACGTTCAATAAAAAAAAGGTTTGTGGCATTTATAACCATGAATGTTTTTTTTTTTTTTTTTTAAACAATCCTTAAAAACAAAGTTGGACAAAAAGTGACTGCTGAATATTAGTTAACAAAATGAGATGTACACAAAAGGAAGCATAAAGACTAGATTCAGTCATTGCTCCAACTAAGTGTCAGTTACCAATATCCAGTTAGGCCGGATTCATGCCTGTGCAGGATGCAGTTTGCATATTGCAGGTGCATTTTTCCAATACACATCTTAAACCATTAAAGTCTATTGGGGAAAAAAAAAAAAACCCTGACCCTTTCCATAAAAAATGCACAGATGAACTACACCCATAGGAAACCATGTTAAATGGACTGTAGTGCGTTTCTGCCAAACTGAAAATGCACAAAAAAAAAAAAAATGCATAGGTGTGAACCAGGCCTTATGGCCCGTACACACGATCCGAATATCGCACGACCTTTTTTCCGCTTAACAGTCGCAAGTAGAAATTGAATAGGATAATAAAGTCACAAAAATTCTAGTATGACAGAAAAAAAAAACAAAAATAAAAATCAGAAGTAATGTCATGTGTTGTAATACATTTGTATTTTTTGGACGACAACTATACTGACTAAACGAAAATCGTAAGATCTGGAATGCCCGATCGAACAACATCGGACAAACTGTCGTGATCGGCTGTCGAAAGTAGTGTACACAGGATCCAAAAATCATACGATTCTTCCTCAGATAGTCGGATCGTGTGAACGGGCCATTAGACCAACCAAATTATCTTCAGGTTCTCCGACATTACGAGACGTTCCCCACAGTCGGCACTGCCCTTGTTAGAACCAGTTACTGAATAAAAGAGCCATCTATGGCCATCTAGCACAACACTGGTCAAATCAAGGGGGAAAGGTAACCAGTAAACCCCTGGGCATTATTAGTGGATAGGGATGAGCTCAGGCATGTTTGGACATTGAGTGAGCTATTCTGCAATTAAGCTGTCAAAACCTGGGGAATTCCAAGTGCTGTATCCACAAGAACCATGTTTTGTGTACTTGCTATAATGGTTATAAAATAATTTTATATTAACTTCTTCGTGATCACTGCATCATACATGCACCTTAAAAATCCCATAAATTCCCTTGTACCTACATATGAAATTAAGGGACGTGGTGCTTAAAACAGTGGTTTGTCTGCAGCAAAAAATTTGTCAAAACCAACAGGCAATAGCTAGCTGAGGCATTCTCTGCCTTGCAGTAGCACATCTACAATACATGTGCGGCTGTGGGGAGGGCAACGCCTCTGCTGCCACCGATTGGCTGTTGGGCATTAACAGCTTCCTGGCAGGACAACTCAAGTGAGTTCAGACTCTTGCCCCAGCCCACCTGAGTTCACTCCCAATAGTGGACAAGTATGCTAACACTTACCAACACAAACAAATTTTAGGCGTAAAAGGAAACCTGTACCAAGCGGTATAGAAATGTCCCCCACTGCTGATCATTTTCTTAAAATTCTAGTTGGTCTGCCAGCTATAAGAAGTCCTCATCTGTTCTAGTTATTTCAACACTTTGATTCGCTAATTCAGATCAGCATGACAGCAGCTCTAAAGACATTATCAACAGGAAACTAAGCATTTTGTCAGCACAGGTTCCCTTTAATAGAAAAAATCTTATTTTGTAAAAAAAAAATATAGTTTAAGGGTACCTTTCCACTAAATGTTTTCATCAGAGCAAATTCCCTTCCTGCTCCCAGAACAGCCAATTCTTCATCAAAGCCGGTGCCTTTAGGAAGAGAAATGAACATCGAAAGCTATTTTTGGAAACACTGGGTAGCAAGAATACAAAACCAGCAAAATTAAACAATTTTCAAGTAACTTTGTTGAAGATGTTCACTGAGTATATGGCTTGATAATGTTGACGGTTTAACCCTTTCACTGCAAGGCCATGGAGCTCCACTTTAAAACCTCATGTGGCTAGACCATTTTTGTAATTTTTCACTTTTCTCCACTTAAAAGCCTTTAAAAAACCCAAACAATATATTTCAAATCTGTATAGATAATACAAATTTGTAAATGTTACATTTTGCCTTTTTTGTGAAACTGCAAAGTCAGAGACAAGCAGAAAACTGTAAATAAAATCGTATGCTAAAATATCAGGTTGGCTTCCTATGCACTGCACCAACAAATGGAAAAAAGTCCATTAACGTAATGTTTATAGTACACATATATTACGTAATCATAAATACGGGTGCAATATTGAACATGCAAAAGATGGAGTTGGGCTATAAAATAAAATTCCACTTTTGCAGTCAAATTGGGATACCGCCTACTGTTTGTTACATGTACTTATTCACAATGCGTAACTTTAATCAAAGAAAAGAAAAAAAAAGACAAACTTGTGATTGAGCCATCATTCACACTGAACGCAGGTTTGAAATCGTGCATGTTCAGCTAAACTCGCACGATTTCAAGCGCGCATTTCAGTGTTTGGTGGCGATTTGAAAGACATCTGTGCGGGTTTATGACCTACTTTGGGACAGTGCCGTTGCCGCCAATGGGCTGCGATTTGGCATGTCAAATCACACCGATGTGAACGGGGCTTAATCATTCACAGAGCTCTGAATAAATGAACCAGCTGTAAGGGTTAGTTAACAGAGATGTTCCAATTTAAATCTGACAGCTGCTGAGGGGGAGAAGAACCTCACAAGCTGTCAAAAGAGGGGCCATTCTTGGAGTATGGGTCTGCTTGGTAACATGTTACACACCAAATATGAGTATAACATGTAACATGGCCTTCAAGTGATTGTAAAGGGAAAAAAAAAATGGCAAATGTGCATTTAATATTGTATTGAGTCTGCAAAGCATTGTTACTGCAATCTGAGATATGGACCTTTAATTTACAGGGCTAGTGGCTGTATTCATGGACTACAAGTGTGTGCCAAGCTCAAATAATGACAAGAGCTTGCAGGGAAAAGAACCCATGGATCCTATGGGTGCAACATTAACCAAGGTTATAAAAGATGGCCTTTTTCTAAAACGCATATTGCTTAAAGCTAGGTTCACATCTGTGTGGGGTGTGGTTCCCTCTACGGGTCAACACCTGTTCCTGCCGCCGCAACCACCCACACATTAATCCTATTGGCACGCCGCACACACTAGACATCGCACTGCACTTGCTGTTCCTGAGTGGCCTGCGATTCCAGAAATGGTGCAGGAACCTTTTTTCTGTGTTTCAAGAGGTGTGGCAGCCTTGGGGCCATGGGGCTGCCATGCAAAAACGCAGCTCACACATCCACATAAATGTGAACCTAGCCTGAAACAATGCCTTTGACTAGAACTGCACAGATCACATCATGCATTTTGTGTGCAGAATTTTGTATAATAAATTGTACCAAACACTTAAGTGTAAATGATCTCAAAGATAAATGGAAGCACACGTAAAATGCAATATCCATACATTTACCAAGTATTTTATGGTATGCAGCTAAACGCAAAAATATAGAGCACTCTTCACTTACAGAGCATGCATTAAAATGCACTAAACACAAAACAAGACCAAAAAAACAAACATACACCGTCAAAAACAAAGAGTCAAGGAAAAAGCACTTAAAAATGTAATAGAATCACATGCATAGAAGTCCAGATATCTAAATGTAGCCCCAAATTTTATTTTTTTTATGCAGAAAATGGCAAAAAAAAATAAAAAGAAGGTCGACAAACAGATCCTGCATATTTTTTAATAAACATAGAACCAAACAATTGAATGGCCTCGGAAAAAGGTGAGATATGGTGCATCTGTATCAAATAGGTTAGTTAAGGTAATTTCTGCTTTAAAATATGTTGTCTATCCCATACAAAGACAAAAAATTAAAAAAACAACTTCAAACGACTAACATTTTGTAAGAGCTTATGTTCTGAAACCATGGATACAGCAACCCACACTTTTGCTGCATACAAACGTTAAGAGAAAATCAATTCAGTAATCCTTACTTAGGATGTGCAAATCTTTCTCCGAATCGAACAGCGAAATGCCACAGGCATGCAAACATTTCCGAGCCAGTTTAAGTTGTAGTTCTTGCTGTAATACAGGCTCTGTGCTGGTAGCAAATATTCGAACAACAAATCCATCCTGCAGAACAAAATGTTAAAGAAAAAAAAATAAATAAAAAAAAAGCCCTTCAGGACAATGTATACAAAATCTAATACATTGTTAGAAAAAATAATCCAAATGGGAAAACTGTCTACTGCAAGCAAAATAAATAAAGCAAAAAAGTTTTATGGCTCTACAGTAGAACATTAGGTTTCCAAATGACCATCAGCAAAATTAGACACCTAATTTACACATGATTGTTCTCGCCTAGACAAGAACGGTAGTGGGGTGGTTGGGTTTTGGGGTGCGGGGCCAGCTTAAAAAAATTTACTTTTTAAAACATGCATGGTGGGGGGGGGGGGGGGGGTGGATCTAGCAGAGAGGGAAAAAAAATAAAAATTCTGCAATTTATTGTGGGTTGTTCACAACTTGGAGAAAAACAAGATGTACAATAACTATCTAACTGTGAGCACTTACAAGCCCAATAAATAATTCATACACATCTGAAAAGCCATCACAAGAAAGTGGGTCCTTGTAAGATAAAGTTTCCAAAAATGATTTATTGTAATAAAGTGGCTGTGACCCTCACATGTGAAATCTGAGCAAAGCATACCCTTCTATAGTGTGTACTTATCTCAATCCAGAGCACTAATCTGCTGCTTCCTTTCTCTGCTATCACAGAATCACTTCTGACAAGTTTTCCTGACACCAAAAAATAAAGGTGAGGGAGCTCCAGCACACAGCCTGTGATTTACAGCCACAGCTCTGTCCCTGTGTGAAGGGGAGGTATGTCCCCCTCCCTCCAATTAGCTCTCAGGGCTCTCCTCACTGACCTCTGAGTGTAATTTCAGCTCTTTGACCAGTGTTCTGAAATCTCACACAAGCTTAAAGGGTTTGTCAAGACCATTTTTTTTCTCAAGTTCCCTCTGATATATCACAGTAAGTTCCGCAGTGCAAGTCACTTATAAAAATGCTGTAGCATAGCTTGCTTCAGAATGCCGCTCAGCTGACTGTCCATTGGTCTCCTCTCCCGATGCAATAGCTGCAGAGGTGCTGGGAAACCCCCGCTGACATCAGCCGAGGAGGGGAGGAGACAGGCGGCTAGTCACATGAGCGCAGAACGGCACGCTTAAGTAATTGATTCTACAGCATAGTTTAAAAAAAAATAAAAAATAAAATTGACTGGGGAGCTTACTGTAATTGGAGGGAAGCTGACACTTAGAGAGGGGGGGGGGGGGGGGGGGGGGGGGGGCAGAGACAGACACAGGATAGCAGGCTGTGAATGATGGAGGCATGTACTGATGACTCCGGTGTCAGGGTTCTGGAGCCCCGATACATGGGAGTCACCACAGGAGGGGAGGGCAGAAACTGGCAGGATCAGACAGGATTTTTTTTTTTTTTTTTAGGTATTACAGGGAGCCAAATGACACGGCACAAGCACTGTGCCGTATAACATGCTTTAAGGGAACAGGATTTGTTTACATTTTTTTGGGGTTAACACACACACACACTTTAATACATTCTGAACTTTAAATGGATGTAGAGAAGACTAGACTGTAGATAAACAGGTACAACTTATGTAGGAGGATTCGTTTTAATCTGTGTATCACCTGAGGCTTAGTCACGTCACTGGGTATATGTAAGGGTTTACAACCACTTTAAAAAAAGGTACTGTCTGTTTAATACAAAACAGTTTAAAGCTGTCAGTTTATCATTTTGAAAAGTGACAAGTACTTTTATATGACCCGTTAAGCCCCTGTGTTGGGGCCCATTCACACCATAACACTACGACGCAATACGCCTGTTGGTGCGATTCAGGGCTATTCCTTCTGAAAGACACCCCGGCACACCACCTCAGTGCACTTATGTTGCAGTGCTGTCGAAAATGATGCTTATGAGCTTTTTAGTCCATTTTGGAGCGGTCATTTGAATGTGCTGCCCTAACACAACGCACATCAAAACATCTGCGTTTAAGGCACTCCAATAGACTGGGTTGATGCAAATGGGCCCTAAGATTTTATTGCATTTCTGATCTGTCCAATCAACCAAGCTTACCAATTATAGTGCAGTGTAAGTCTATTCAATCAGATTTAAACAAACGGTTTAGGGTAGGTAATCTGGTAAGATATTTTTTAAAACAAATCCAAAGCAAAAGTCTGTCTGACAAGCTTAGGGAAATACTTTATCCAGAGAAAAGATTCAAAAAACAATGGCTCTCACCTCTTTAGAAGCAGCAATTTGGTTGATAAACTCCCCATCAGTGAAGAGTATGTTCTGGCCATCAGCATTACAATCTAGATTGTGAAGGAAATAGACAAGAAAAACCATTACCTTATCTGAATAAACCTATTTCACATTTAATTGATGGCTATGAAATCCTGCACATGCATCAATATTGAATATCTGAAAACAATCAAATTAAGACCTCATTCACATGGGCATACTGATCTGTATGTCTGTGCGAAGGGTCATCTTCGCATTCCTGGGATGCACGAGTGTACCGTACAGGGTCATGCAGACAATCTGTTGAAATCTGACAAGGAAGCCAGCTGCCCGTACCTGCATTCCAAAATACACATCTGTGCGGGTCCGACGCAGATAGATTATTATAATTTACACACACACACACACACACACACACACAAAATTGTGCTCACAAGTTTGCATACCCTGGCAGAATTTGATTTCTTGGCAATTTTTCAGAGAAAATTAATGATAGAAAAAAATAATAATTTGCTCACGGTTAGCGTTTGGCTGAAGCCATTATCAACGGTGTTTACTTTTATGATGACCCCCTCATTCCGCCACCACCAGTCATCTGGAGGTTTAGGGATCACCAAGCAGATAGTATCATTCTCTTCAAAATATATTGTTTATAGAAAAGATTGAGATTGTATATGGTTTTCTCTATGAAATTTTTCTATGAATTGTCCTTAAGAAGTATTTATTAAGATTTTGTACAATAAATGAAATATCATTTTTTATAAATACTTTTTCTCTTATTGCTGCCTATAAAATTCCACAAACAGAGGTTTTTCCAAATTTTCACAGGTAGTTGAACTGTATAAAACAGAAAAGGGATAACAAAAAGGATACCCAAGAAATTGAGAAAGCCAATCAGCAAATGTTCAAAGAAGTGGAGAATGAGGGGTTCTGTTGAAACCAAACCACGGTCAGGTAGACCAACTAAAATTTTAGCCACAACTGCCAGGAAAATGGTTTAGGATGCAAAGAAAAACCCACAAATAACTTCAGGTGACATACAGGACTCTCTGAAAAACAGGTGTGGCTGTTTCAAGATTAACAATAAGGAGGCACTTGAAGAAAGATGGGCTGCATGGTCGAGTCGCTAGAAGAAAGCCATTACTATGCAAAATGCCACAAAGTGGCTTACAATACGCCAAACAGAACAGAGACAAGCCTCAAACCTTCTGGCACAAAGTCATTTGGAGTGATGAGACCAAAATTTAGTTTTTTGGCCACAACCATAAATGCTACATTTGGAGAGGAGTCAACAAGGCCCATAATGAAAGGTACACCCTTCCTACTGTGAAACACGGAGGTGGATCGCTGATGTTTGGGGTTGTGTGAGCTACAAAGGCACAGGACATTTAGTCAAAATTGATGGCAAGATGAATGCAGTATGTTATCAGAAAAATAATGGAAGAACATTTGGATTCATCAGCCAGGAAGCTGCACATGGGACGTACTTGGACATTCCAACATGACAATGATCCAAAACACAAGGCCAAGTCGACCCGTTATTGGCTACAGCAGAATTAAGTGAAAGTTCTGGATTGGCCATGTCAGTCTCCTGACATCAATATCATTGAGCCACTCTGGGGAGATCTCAAAACGTGCAGTTCATGCAAGACAGCCCAAGAATTTACAGGAACTGGGAGGTTATTTGCCAAGAGGAATGGGCAGATTTACCAACTGAGAAGATAAACAGCCTCATCCACAAATACCACAAAAGACGTCAAGCTGTCATTGATGTTAAAGGCGGCAATACACGGTATTAAGAACTGGGGTATGTAAACTTTTGATCAGGGTAATTTGGGTAGTTTCTGATGCCATTATGATTTAAAGAGTAAACACACGATTGATAATAAATGGCTTCAGCCAAACATTAACCAGGAGTGAAAGAAGTTTGTGTGTTATCATTCATATTCTCTGAAAAATGGCCAAGAAATCATAAATTCTGCCAGGGTATGTAAACTTATGAGCACAACTGTAAACCAAACAGGAATAAAGTGACCAGCCTGAACTAAACATTTACAAAAGTAAAGTTTATTTGCTGTATTCATGAGTTTCAATTATTTCTGGAAATGGCAGCGAATCTTGAGCATTTCCCATACCACATTGAAATCGCACTCTGCCACCAGTGTCAATGTTAAATTGACACACCAAAACAGGTCACAAAAACGCAGTGCGATTGCAAGAATCCCATTCCGGTGCAACAAAAAAAAGATGCCTGCACCTTTCGGGTAGTGAGAATTGAGCCCTTACAAAATGAATGGGCTTTAACTGCACCACAAAGAATCGCATGTAATTTTAATAGGCATGCGGTGGGTAAGGGGGTTTTAGGAAAGAGAACTGCCAATAGGAGGCGAAGAACTTATTTTCCGCCTAGCGTCTACATAAAACCCTGTTACGGATTTCAAGAGTCGCTATGTCTACTTCAATTTACCTTAAAGTTAATAAAGCTCCCACAAAGCAATCTATAGTGTTGTTTAATTTCCAGTGTCTGCACCACCGATGACATGCAAATCGCCAAGAAGGTTTGACTTGCATTCACAGTGGTGAGAAACCTCAAAATACTGGAATTTTTTTACATTTAATATTAGATTGTGTGAGGCTTCCTGTATGCATCCAGGTTCATTTTTTTTTTTTTGTCAAAGCAGGCCTTTACATTAAATCATGTCCTCTTGTTAACTGGATATTCTTTATTCCAGTGCAAACAAAGAAAAAAAAAAAGCTGTCGGCACCTTTTTTATGCGGATGCAGTGCGATTTGAGCCACTCAAATGAATGGGCTCAAATTTCACTGCACAGAATTGCATGCGATTTGCACAGGAATGCAGTATGCAGTGTGAACCAGGGCTAAAAGGAAAAAAATACTTCAGAATAATTTATTCCTAAAATTAATACTGTACCCCAAGCTAAATGATAAAAAAAAATAAAAATCAATCACAAAGCAGCCTACCTGGCACTGTTACTGTTCCATCTTGTTCCAAAGTCTCTGGGTTAATCCTTATGGCTGTCACACTGTGATTGTTCACATCTCTGTAGAGCAAATAACCCTAAGGTAAAGCAGATCAAAAAGCATGTCATTTTCAGTACGATTTATTTACAAACACTGCATACTTATCAGCATTTAGTCTGAAAAATAACTGGTTAAATTAAAAAGTGGAAGTGAGCGGTGACCAAAAAACGACAGGCAGAGGGCAAAGGGCTAGTCACCAGTCCCACATTTGGTCCCCTGCCAGTGGCGTCACTAGGGTTGGTGTCACCCAGTGCGAAAAAAAAAAAAATGGTGTCACCCCCCCCCCCCCCACCAACTATAGTCCCCCTCAGTACAGACCCCCTCCACTAACTACAGACCCCCTCCACTAACTACAGACCCCCCCTCCCTCAGTATAGATCCCCCTCCCTCAGTACAGACCCCCACACTAAGTACAGACCCCCCTCCATCCCCCCCCCCCATATATAAACCCCCCCTCCCCCCTCAGTACAGACACCCCTTCAGTGCAGACCCCTCCCTTAGTACAGACACCCCCCCTTAGTGCAGTCACCCCCAGCAGTACAGATACCCCTCCCAGTGCAGACCCCCCCCCCCAGCATTACAGACACCCCCCAGTGCAGACCCCACCAGCAGTACAGATACCCCTCTCAGTGCAGACCCCCCCCCCAGCATTACAGAAACCCCCCAGCAGTACAGACACCCCCCCTCAGTACAGACATTCCCCTCAGTGCAGACCTCCCAGTGCAGACCCCCCCCCCCCAGCAGTACAGACACCCCTCCCTTAGTGTAGACCCCCCTCAGTACAGACACCCCCCAGGACAGGCCCCCCAGCAGTACAGATATCCCCCTCAGTGCAGATCCCCCCCAGGGCAGGCCCCCCCAGCAGTACAGATATCCCCCCTCAGTGCAGATCCCCCCCCCCAGTGCAGATCCCCCCCCCCCCCCCCCACCACCCCAGATCCCCCCCCCCGCCCAGGGCAGGCCCCCCCCCCCCCAGCAGTACAGATATCCCCCTCAGTGCAGACCCCCCCCCCCCCCAGTGCAGATCCCCCCAGGGCAGGCCCCCCCAGCAGTACAGATATCCCCCCCCCAGTGCAGATCCCCCCCAGGGCAGCCCCCCCCCCCAGCAGTACAGATATCCCCCCTCAGTGCAGACACCCCCCAGTGCAGACACCCCAAAAGACAGACAGTACAGACCCCCCAGTGCAGATATCCCCCCTCAGTGCAGACCCCCCAAAGTACAGACACCCCCCAGTGCAGACCCATCCCTCAATACAGACACCCCCATCACAGACCTCAGATACAGACAGCGGTGTGTGTCCCTCGAGCTCCTCCTCCTTTGTGGATGTAAACAAAGGAGGGGGAGGCGGCTTCGTTCCGCTCTGCTCCGCTGAGGGACACCGCGGCGACGGTGAGACACGGTGACACGGCGGCTGGCGGTGTTAGCGGTGCCGCTACCCACGGGTGTCACCCCTTTGGCGGGTGTCACCCGGGTGCGGCGCGCACCCCCCGCACCTGGCTAACAACGCCACTGTCCCCTGCAGCCGATTCTTCCCCCATTACTGACAAAACCATAGACACCGGTGAGCGGCACTCTGTCTTTGTAGAAGTGGCCATCTTGGTAGAGACAGGGCATTTATTTCCTCAGGTCAGAGCCTCCAGCAAGGTAAGCAACAGTGTGCAGCACAGTATTGTCGTAGGAAAGCATTGGGTACTATAAGAGCTTTTGTAGAGGGGCAAATGCTACATACTTTTAGATGTAGAAGGTGCTTTGAGTTCAATCTGACTTCCTTTACAAGTGCTTTTAACCTCCTCCTGACTTGCATTTTTAAGCTGTGTTGCCATGTTCAATGCTTTTGCATTGGCATGTATTGGAAGAAAAACCAAAGGCCTGTGTGCAAAGGCCCTTACAGTGAAAGTTCTTATTGGCCTCTTAGTGTACCTGAATGACAGGACTATGGCCTGATAGTGCACCAGACTGTTTTAAAGTCTTAACATACCTGTTGACTATTCAGTTTAGAAACGCATCCATGTTTAGTGCTCATAAAAAGGGCACCACTTTGATTTAGTTACACATTACTACTGCAGATTTAAAAAGTAGAATTCCAGGCTAAACCCAACTAGTCCTGAAAAAACTTGCGCCCCCCCAACACCTGTGCTGACTAACCTGTGTAAGAAATATATCTATACTAGCCCATTTTCAGCCCACTCTGGTCATGTGATCAGGCTCTTCTGTGTCAGTCAGGGCGGCTGCAGGGGAGAGGGAGGAGTGGAGACAATGGATGGGCCATAAGAGCCTATGGGTGATGTCACCTCTTTAGGCTTTACCCCTGTTAATAGCTTTATTCTCCCCTGCAGTGGTCGCTGGCTGACAGGGGAACAGAGAAGCACAAATATCAGCCAATGCCTGGGACATGCAGTTTAGGGCGCAGGGCCTGATCGCGGCAGAAACGCTGAGATTCTGCCCACGATCAACACACACCACAATCGCAAACAGGTTTAGCTGCCATTATTTTCAATGGCACCTAAAACAGTGTGGTTTTGGAACGATTTGTGGGGCAAATCACATCACATGAAGCTTGTCACCCGAAAAGGAGCAGCAGCGTCTTTGGGATAAGCTTTATGCAATGCAATAAATCGGAACAAAACCACACCGTGTTTTATTGGGCGTTAAAATGGCACCTGAACCTGTGCTTTTCGATCTAGTAGGTTTTGAGATTGCAGGCAGAATCGCATTGATGAAGTTAAGATTCCAAAATGCCCAGGTGTGAATGGAGCCTAATAGAGCTTGATTGGCTGCTCAGCATGCGCTTGTACTGAGCACCCAGGTGCTTTCGTGTGCAAGGATAACCTAGGGGGAGAGTTTTTTTTTTCCCTTAAGAGCCAGCATCTCATTTAGTTCTAATGAGCAAAAGATGCACTTCTGCTGAGCGTTGAGTGCCCCTTTCCCGACTAGCACCCAATCGGTGCTCATCACACTGCAAGCTCTCACCTCTCTGCTAGTCCCCAGGACTGGAGACAGGCAGGGGAGGCGAGTAGGAGATCAACAGCACAATGTTAAAAATGCAAACACTGTTTTGGTTAAAAATTATTTTAGTTATTTTTATCAGGACAAGTAGATTGGTTTCCCAATTTAGTCCCTTGGACAAGTATTTTTTTTTTTTACTTTATTTCCACACCGAGGGGAACATATGACCAGACTGAAGTAGGTAATAGGCAAGTACATACATCATTCTTACACAGGTTAGCCAGCATAGGTATTAGAATTTTTAAGACTAGTTAGGTTTAAACTGGAATTCAATATCACACTACATCCAATAAGAGTGAACCAATGGGTCACTGAAATGCAGTCATTGTACTAGGAGGTGATAGGTGGAGCACTTGTAACAGTGCAACTAAATCAGAGGTGCTCAGCCAGGACTTTTTGGCTAGCAAAGTTTATACATCATGGGGTACTTGCTATTCTCTACAATTTACTTTATATTTATCACTCGGACACAGTCAATGCTCTCCTAATTAGCCAGCACAAGTAAACTAGCTGCAGTACTAAACACAAATAGGTGATAAAAGGTGCAGCTCTATTAAAGCACAGCTTGCTGAAGCACATGTATATAAACACCTTAGTCACCCAGGTGACTCCGTGGGCATAAGAACCATGAGGCCTCTGTCTGTAAAGTCCAAAAAAATGTAAAATGGTTTTGAAGGTACTACAGCACTCTTATAGGACTTCTAATGGGTTGTGATGTTTGCTCAACAACTTTACACAATGAAAAATCAATGTACCTGAGCATAACCTAACCAAGACTTCTTTTCTCTTCTGCTCTGGATGCGGGACGTGGAATTGTAAATGTGGCCCTGGAAAAAAAAAAAAAAAAAAAAAAAACAGGTTTTAACCCAAATTTAAATAAGCACACAGTTGCTTCTAGAGTTATACAGCATTTAATAATCTATGCCCATTTCACATACTGCAATCAAATACATGACCTAAATCATCTTAGTACGTAATAGTGACCAAAAAAAAAGAAGATTTAGTATCCAAAAGATCAATACAGCAAACGGAAAAATAATGATCTTTCTGTTCTACTAAAAGATATATAGATGAAATATATTAACATCTACCAAAAAGGCAGAAAATCTATACAATTCAGGTCACTGGGTGATCGCTGTAGGTCCTCCCTTAATTTACAAAAAAAAAAAGACTTGAAAATCATCCAGAGTGCCCTCAGCTAAGCTAAGGAGAAGATGGATTATACTCACCCTCACTGTTCCACTGTATCCGGAACCAATTTTGTAAAGGCCATCTTTGCATAAAAGATAGAGGAAGAAGCCATCGCTCTGAAGGAGGCACTGGTCGTCTTCATCGACAGGGATTTCTTTCAGAGACCATTTTTGCATCAAGGCAGCCTTTTTAATCCCACTTGTAAACCAGTCCTGGATCTGAATTTTACCCACCAGAACTGCTTGAACACTCCGCTGCAGAGAGTTCAAGATGATTGGCACCTGTAACATATGAAAATAAAAAGGTTACGGTTGGAATGCAAGGCAGTGGAACACAGAAGTAAAATATGGGTGCAAAATTGGTTTAGTTTCTAAAGAAAACCTACACCTGAAAAGTCCAGAATATCTAAAAAGGTGTGATGGCCCTTATCAAATATGTACATTTAAAGTGATTGTAAGGATTCTTTTTATTAAATTAAAAAACATACTTCACTCCCCTGTGCAGCTCGTTTTGCACAGAGTGGCCAGAACCTCGTCTTCTGGGGTCCCTCGGCAGCTCTTATGGCTCCTTCCCACATCAAATAACACCCTAGGAGAAGCGATCTCCCGGGGGGTTAGCTTGCTGCTAGAGGAGTGGAATAGGGGACTTCACACCTGGTTTGGCAGGTGCAACCTCCTTAAAATGTGCATACTACCAAAGTTTTTATACTTATTTCAAGCACTACCAGTCAAGATCACACCCCAATATTTTAAGCAAGCGCATTCCTTTTTCACTAAATTCATATGGGAACACTCAAACCTTTGTTACGTAGACGTTACCTTACATTGCCTAAACACTATGGAGGGTTAGCACTCCGAGACCTATGGAATTACTATTTGGCGGTACACCTTGGGAGAATTATTGACCGGAATAGACACGGTAAGACCAAAATTTGGACGCAACTAGAACAAACCCAGACAGTGGTTCCGTTGAAAGGGTCTGCATGGTGCTATGACCAGCTACCTTCTACTTCCTGTAATAGGCACTACTCTCCGCATTGGTTTGATGAGCATACGTACAACTTCCCTCTCCACTAGAAACTCTCCTCTTTTCCAAATATTAGATAACCCTGCATTCCCCCCTGGACTTGAACAATCAGAGTATGAGGCGCTTCTATCGACAGTTAGGGATTGTGCCTCGCACTTCTTAGATGACACTGGTCACTTTCAACTTCCATTCTGGAAAGCAATACGACTACACCATTTCCTGCATTCGATCGCCAATCCGGCTCAATTTAACCGTACCCTGACGACCTTTGAGGATTACCGTAGGGACAAGGGGGACCTACCTCAAGTTCTATCTATCTAAAACATACGCGTTGAACAACTCCCCACCGGAACAACCTCACCTGTCTTTCCTACGGAAACAGGAGACTGACTTGCAGCACTCTTTTACGGACGCCCAAAAACAAATCATCAGGTTCTCCTTAAAACCATTTGTACGAAAATACAAGAATCTAACTACAAGATTTTGACCAGGTGGTACTATACACCTCAGGTATTACACAAGTACTTCCCAACCACAACAGACAAATGATGGAGATGCCAGACGGACAAGGGGACGCTGTATTGATTTTTTTTTTTTTTTTTGTAGCTCTGTGCTGGGATCGTGGTAGCATGGAGCAGAAGGAAAGCTGGATCATTATGAATCGTATGGTCTTTAAATTTCTAAGTAAACGTCCAGAAAAGTTGCAGCAGAGGGCAAGACCAAAAGACCAAATCCTACATGTGGAGAAAAAAAAAAAAAAAAAAAAAAAAGCACACCTCCGTCTATTGGGTTGTGGTTACGCAGAGTAGAAGAAATTAGAAGACCTGGTTCTCACAGTACAAAATAAAAAAGGAAAAACATTCTAAGGCATGGAGGCTCTGGAATATGTTTAATCTATCCGATGAAGGTGTGTCCCTGTTAAACTCTTGAAAAGCAAATCAATACAGGCCTAATAGATAGATACTTAAAGTGGCAATACGCTCACCGCTTCCGGGTCAGCACACACCCCCCCCCCCCCCTTCTCTCCCCCTCCTAACACTTTCTGTACTTTCTCTGGTACTAATGCGTTTTCTTTCCTTTATCTTTTCCAACTCTTCCGCTTTAACAGTGTTCGGGGATCGGGCAGTCTTACTGGATCTCCGATTAAGGAGACAATGACATTTCTCACTCAACTCATGATACTAGTGTTGTGTGACCAACACTATCTTTGAAAAAGTCTTATTGATATTACTGTCATGTGTTTCAAACACCGGACAGATAGCTGGCTTTTATCTTGGTAACCACCCATGTACTTTTCTCTAAAAACAATAAAAAAATGTATATCTGAAAATAAATAAATTCTTCTGTTTGGGGCTCATCAATGCAGGAACAATGAGTAGCCCCCAGAGAGGTCCCTGGGCTCTCACTAAATACAATTTCTGCTTTCCTTCCCTATGGAAGTTATTGTAGTCCTAATCCACATTACAGTATTATTTCACAGAGACTGCAAACAGGAGATTCTCAGTCTTGAAAATGCTTCAATTTCTTATATATACAGAAGAAATAAATAAAAATAAAAACTAATTTATGATCCAAGGATCTTTCACTTTTCTTGTAGTCAAAAAAATTCTATGCATTTAATTTCAACATCACTCAATTTTTTTTTTTAATGAGCTGCAGCAAAAAAAGTTTTACCTGAATGGTTTGGCATGCATGGCTGCCATTGTTGGTAAGAATAGCCGAAATGGCTTGAAGGGTTTTTCCTGTTTCTCCCCATGCTACCACCAGACTGAATAGGCAGGAACAGGAAAGTGCAGTTAGTGACTGTCCAGTGGTGTCATTGGCTCCTGTGCTACGAACAGTGATTTCCAGAATAAGTTGAAGAAGAGATTCTGTGAACAAAACACAGCACAAGTAAGGCATAGAACACAGCAAGATCAATATCTACATCCTCACACACATACCATTTTTAGACTAATATCTCAATTAAAAATGGTTTGTTAAAGTGTTACTAAATCCAGGACCCTGCATTCACTATATCTGGTCTCCCACAGTACACAACATGCACATTTTAGTAAATATAAACTGCTAAATACCTTTTCTCAGCAGTATATAGGGGTCTTGTGACATATAAGTATCAGGTTAACGTTTGTAGGAGGAGTTTTCATTCTACTCTGACTGTCCTATGAGGCTGCAGGATCCTGGACCGTTTGTCTGGACAGTGCGGATTGGCCCTGTTTTGATCACATGCATCCGCCCAGTGCAACTCTCTAGCAATACACACCAAACTGAGCATGTACAGCATGCCTCAAAGGCTCTGTAGTATCAGCAGATGGATTGGGGACAGTAAAAGGGGAGGATCAGAGAAGACAGGATCAAACTGGTGTGGGTTTAGTAATACTTTAAGATGGCACACAGAATAATAAAATGCAAAAGGCAGTAACCCAGTAGTAACTAGCCAGAAATTGTTGTTTAAAGCAGACATACTGAAAAAGTGAAGATTTGCTGGTCATATAAAATATACCCAACAAGGATACAATTGTGGTTTAAAAAATAAAAAAAAAATAAATAAAAAAATAAATACGGAAAAATATGCCATTTGCTTTGAATTTCTCATAAGAAGCTGTAATGCACTTCTGGCCTGTTACATTGCCTTGACAACCCTGTTCTTGATCGTAGATCCCTGCAGTTTAAAGTCACTGAAGGAAGATCCTGCCTGTTCCTGCACTTGATAATTGTAATTCTCACCAGAACTGAAGTGTCTTACCAAGCACCGCAGTGTAAGTTGTTGGAAGAAATTACTGTGCTGCTTATTGTTTTTGTAAAGAGTCTGCTGGAGAAGAAGGTGTTGTACCCAAGGAACTTGCAGAACAACAACTCGGGCCTTTATTTTTTTGACACATATGGAGACAAATAAGGAAGCAAAGCCCTACTGATCTACAAGGTGGGCACTGCATTGACACACAACGCAAGTTGGTTTAGGGGAAAATGAGCTGCAGGGGCTTAAAGTCCCTTTCCTCATTTGTCCCTCATTTTGGTCTGATCTATATTAGTTGTATATAAAATGCACTAGGTATCGAACAGTGTTAAACAATGCTAAACCTTTCATGCATTTTCTAAATTGCTGCATTTGTAAATTCCAAAAGCCAGTATAAAAGGGAATAGTAGTGATAAAAGCACTTGTGGGTTTAACTAATATATTTTTGTACAACTCTCCTTTAGGGGGGGGGGGGGGGTGTTAGGGTGTGCCGTATACCTACATACTTTTACTAATGGGTGTCCCTCATTCCAATCTCAGAAAGTTGGGAGGCACGTCTCTGGTCGGCAGTAAAATGGAGTGTGGTTGGCACACACAAAACCTTAAAGTTTATAAAACTGGTTATTTAAAGTGGAGTTCCGCCTGAAAGAAGAAGTCAGCAGCTACAAATAAAATACTGCAGCAGCGGACTTAAAATAAAAGGACACTTACCTGTCCAGGGCGCCAATGATGTCCTCACCCGAAACCGACCCGTTCCTTGGCTCCAGCATCTTCAGTATTGTTATCAGGAAGTGAAGCCTTGCGGCTTCACAGCCCGGTTCCCTACTGCACATGCGCAAGTCACGTTGCACATTCTGAGTGGTCCCTGTTGTCTTCTGGGACCTGTGCGTCTCCCAGAAGACAGCGGGTGAGGGACGGAGGAGGGGTAGGACATGGCGTAGATCGCCACAAATACTGCAGCGACCTTTTTTTGGAAGTGGAAGCAAATACCTGGATCAGACAGGCATCTCCCCCTTATTTGTTCCATTTATGGGTGGAACTCTGCTTTTAAAAAAAAAAAAAAAAAAAAAAAAAAACAGACAACTGTATCCCCAATATGACCTATTAAATACAAGACAACAGAAACTCTGCTTTTCTGCCTTCAGTGGTGAACTTTTTTCACCTCTAAAAATGTAGTTGACCTAGATCCTCTGTAATACTTGTGTAGTAGCGAGTCTCTCAAACAAAACATTACTGCCTGCCTTTTGTTTACCAGTGTTAGCATTAAACCCCCATGACAACTTAAAAGGGGTTATATAGGGTCGATTTTTTTTTCAAAAACATAAATGTTATACTTACCTCCACTGTGTAGTTCGTTTGCACAGAGTGGCCCCGATCCTGCTGTTCTGGGGTCCCACGGCGGCTGTCTCGGCTCCTCCCCGCTAAAGCTAACCCCCTCTGGGAAGCCCTTTCCCGGTGGGGTAAGCTTGCAAGCGTGCTCCCGTGTCATACAGTTGGCGTCCATAGATGCTAAGTGTATGACTCGGCCCCGCCCCCCCCCCCTGGCGGCAGCGTCATTGGATGTGATTGACAGCAGTGCGAGCCAATGGCTGTGCTGCTATCAATCTACCCAATCAACGGCCAGACTCAGTGGAGAAGAGGACGCGGAGGGATGCGCACAGCAGGTGAACAGGCTCAGGTAAGTAAAACAGGGGGGCTGTTGACTGCGAGGTGTTTTTTCACCTTCATGCATAGGATGCATGAAGGTGAAAAACGCAAACGTTTACAACCCCTTTAAAGTATAACTAAAAAGGCTTTTTTGTGAAGAGGTATTGGAACACCTGTCAGTTTTTATTTCTGTCTGTGGCACCTTTTAGGGCAATTCACCTTGTGTGTCCTGTTTCTTATCTGTTGTGCACAGTATATTATGAATCATTGAAATAAAAGAAAAACATTTTGGGTTGTCCCCAGAAAAGTAAGAGGGAAAATCTTCCAAATTGGGACACTAGTTCTGGTGACCTGGCGGACAAGCGCACTCTGGTTTGTGTCTAGCCTTACCCAACACTTCTGGGGGTTCTGACTGGAGTCCCTCTGGCTGTTGACCCTGTAGTATATTGAGGAGGGCTTGCAAGCTCCTTAAACACAGTGATGGGTGGGAAAAGCGCGTCTCCTTTATCAACTCAAACACTTCACATAAACCTATTTCAATTATCTGAGGAAAAAGCAAAAAGAAAAAAAAAAAAAGTCATTAGCATTAAAATATATTTATAATGCTGCACACTCTTATACAAATAAGAACTGACAAGTTCATAGCAGACATTGTATGGAATCTCCTGCTGTATGGTAACAAAAAAAAAAAAAAAAAAAAAAAAAAAAAAGAAGGATAGAGAATTTTTTTTAATGTGACATGTTCTAACCAGGAAGTAAGGGCCTTTGTCCAGAGCGCAGCCGCTGAGCAACACTTGAGGGGAAAGTGTACATGCTCTTATCTGTTGTGCACAGTATATTATGAAGAGGCGTGTAAGTCTTAACATTGATAATATTTTAGGAGGAAAGCACTACAAAAATGGTTTTACTTTTGTTCTTAGCACCTGCTGTGGGGAATAGAAGGAGCATCATATAGCAAAAAAGTGTAATGCTTTTGGAAAAATGGCAAAAGACATGGAGAAAAATGAGGATTCGGAGGAGAAAAAAAGGTGACAAAAAAAACCCAGCAGAAAGCAATAGGGAATTTGCCCCTTAAAAAGGGGAAGGCACATTTTGACTGATTGACTAGTTTAAACAAGATGAGATCATACTGTGGCTGGTGGTGTAGCACGTGGGGGAATCACGCATATGAAAAATGAAGTGATTGTGGGAGCACAAGACTACTTTGATGTTCATTTTCACAATATTTCACTAAATGCACATGGGTGGATTTCTAATAGAAGTTATATACATTTTATAGAGTGTCCAGTAAACAGGCCAGTATATATATATATATTGCACCTAAATATTTGGAATTCTTCTTAGTGATAGGAGTAGTATATTTTGAGCATAAACGTGTGTAGTATCTGAGCTGTAATTAGGTTGTATAATCTTAAGGGATAAAGTTCCTTTAGTGAACTCTTTCTTTTATAAATCTCCCTACCCTCCCGAGTGCAGCCTGCCTTGGTAAATATTTACCTTCCTCCCTATTCCAGCAATCTATACTGTGAGGCCCTGTCAAGTGTTGCCCAGCTTTTCTTCCAAAAACATTACCGACGGTTCCTCATTTTAGTGTGCCGAAGCCAAATACAGCTCATCCTTTAATAAAAATAAAAAAAAAACCACAGGGGGCTACAACACACCTGCACACTAAGAAAAGGAGCGAGGAGTGTCATCTTGCTGACAAGAGAAGCTGGCACTTTACATGGGCCCACGATGCCCGAGGCCAGTAGAGGGGCACCTAACCATAAGGCAATGGGACGCACACCTTCCAAAAAGTAAAATTTTTGTCTCATCAGTCCACAGAATATTTGCCTAAAAGTCTTGGGGATAAATCAAGATGTTTTGGGGTAAATGCGAGATGAGCCTTTGTGTTTTTTGGTCAGCAGTGGCTTTGGTCTTGGATCTCTCCCATGGATGCCATTTTTGCCCAGTCTTATTGTTGAATCATGAACACTGATCTTACCTGAGGCAAGCGAGGCCTACAGATGTTGTTCTGGGTTCTTTAATGAACAGCTTTTTTCCCTCAATTGTCACAAAATGAAATAATTTAAAAACTGCATCTTGGATTTACTCGGGTCATCTTTGTGTAATATTAAAGTTAGTTTGATGATCTAAATCATTTAAGTCCAAGAAATATGCAAAAAAAAAAAAAAAAAAACAGCGCTGTATATTAAATTTAGATGTATTTATAACTATATCCCCCTTATGGACATTAAGACATCTAGGCCCCGAGGCTGCAAACCCATCAACGTACCCGATTATACCCTCTGCATTATTGTGGGTGTTACCGTATGGCTCTGGGCATTGGCTGGAGTGGAGGAGGGGGGAGTAGCTGGAGTGGAGGAGTGTTGCACTTCCTTGCCCCTCCCACCCCCACATTTTTTTCTCGTTTCCTTGCCTCCCCCCCCCCCACCAATTCTCCCTCTTCTCCCTCACTGGACTTTGAGGCCACGTGTTTGGATGTTGCTCAGGGTTCTTTTATTCCTTCTGACTCCGTGTGTCCGTTTTAAAAAAAGTTCCCTGTTCCCACTGTTTAAGGGAACAAGGTGGTTTACCACAGTAAAAATGTTAAAACTCATGCATTGTGTATTTTGGGATCACTACACACCACTCCTCTCCCCCCCCCCCCCCCATTTCCAGCTTATTTGTTTGGTACCTTACCAGTCTTCTACATATTACATTATATTCCTTTATTGTTCACCGTTACTGGGGGGGGGAAAAAAAAAAAAAAATCACTGTCCGGTTGCGTGCTTACAAGCTTTTGCTTGTTTTTTGTCAAAAGCCTTTGCATGCATATGAACTTTAATGACATCCCAGTCTTAGTCCGTAGAGTTCAATATAGAGTTGGCCCCCCCTTTGCTGCTACAACTCTTCTGGGAAGACTGTCCACAGGTTTAGGAGTGCCTATGGGCATGTTTGACCATTCTTCCAGAAGTGCATTTGTGATGTCAGGCACTGATCGAGAAGGATCATCCTGGACCCGGCCTGGCTCCCAGTCTCCACTCTAATTCCTCCCAAAAGGTGTTCTATCGGGTCGAGCTTAGAACTTTTTGCAGGCCAGTCAAGTTCCTCGACACCAAACTAGCTCACCCATCACAAATGCACTTCAACACTCATAAACCTCGTGGACAGCCTTCCCAGAACAATTGAAGCTGTTATAGCTGCAAAGGGTGAGCCCAGTCAATATTGAACCCTACAGACTAAGACTGGTATGCTTTTTTTTTTTTAGGAATCATACTTGCCTAGGTGGATGCAGCATTGCTTCGATGCTCCATCTGTCCCCAGGCCCCTCTGCACTGAAAACTGAGCGATCGAACACGGCCGATCGCTAGGTTTTCAGAGCTCTCTGCTCATCTCCCTCCATGCTCATTGGAGCGCTGAGCTGTGGAGTGGGTGGAGCGGGCCATCTTAGGCTCTCAGCGGCTCACTGAGAGGCTGAGATGGGTGTCAGTCCAGGCACCAAACAAGAGTTGGCTGGACTTCTACAAAGTGCATGTAAAAGGCAGGTGTCCCAATACTTTTGACAATATATACATACCACACCTCAACATAATGAGCAGACTCCCTATTGGTCAATGCACCTGCAACCATTGGAAGTACCTACCTTTGGAAGCTTAGTAGGTGGCTCTTTGGACTCCTCCTCTTCATCGCTGTCAGACTCCCCACTCTGCACAGAGTTCTTTGAGGATAAAAGAAGGGAGGTTTCTTTCCTCTGCCATTCCAAGACACAGTGACGGACATTGCAATAAACATTGAATGCTGAAGGGTTACTGTGGAGCTTGAGGTCGGGAATAAAAAGAGCATTTTCCAGGTTATCAGCCTAAAAAAAATAAAAAAGTCACATACACACCATTACTTGCAGTGTTCCAAAATTCCATGCAACAGAGACCCCGTTATTAAAAACATAAGCAGACTTGGCTAAAGCAGTTGTACACAAAGAGGCCAGTGTTTAAATTTAGCATGTACAGGTCACCAGCAGTGACGTGGTATATTTATAGAACTACAAACTGCATTGCTCCAATATTGTTTAAGTTGACGTCTTAAAAATTGCTTGTATCATATTGAGTAAAAAGAAAAAATCAAGTTATCGCCAAGAAAGTGGTTTCTTGAAAACTACCCTACAAAAAAAAAAAAAAAAAAGTAAGCAAAATATCACATGATCTTTAATTTCCATGAACAATGTGAATGTTCCACATCAGGCTGGCATGAGTGTTTGAGACCCTGGTCTGGTAGACTTCCAATGACACGGGAAATCAGCAAGGCAAAACATGCTGTACTAGTAAGCAGGTGCTGCATTTTATTGGGCCTAAATGTCTTCACCTTGTACACAATTCTAAGCATGTTACCTTATTTCTACCACATACATGTCTGAAATTGCACATTTAAACACTTAAGCCCTGGACCATTTGGGTGGCCAAAGACCAGAGCACATTTTGCGGTTCTTATTTTTTGCGCTATAAACAAAGCGACAATTTAAAGAAAAAAAAAAAAAAAAGCATTTTTTTCACTTTTTGCTATAATAAATATCCCCCAAAAACATAAAAGTCTTTTTTCCTCAGTTTAGGCCGATACGCATTCTTCTACATATTTAAAAAAAAAAAAAAAAAAAAACACAATAAGCGTTTGGTTTGGGCAAAAGTTAAAGCGTCCACAAAATAGGATAGTTATGCCATTTTTATTAATATATATTTTTATTTTTTTTTTACTAGTAATGACAGCAATCTGCGATTTTTATCGTGACTGACATTATGGTGGACACATCGGCCAATTTTGACACATTTTTGGGACCATTGTCAGTTTTTACAGCGATCAGTGTTATAAAATTGCGCTAATTACTGGGAAAATGACACTGGCAGTGAAGGGGTTAACCACTAGCTGGTTAGGAAGAGGTTAAGTGTGTCCTAGGGAGTGATTCTGTTAGGGGGCGTGGCAAGTGTGACACATCACAGGGAGCTATGATCAGTGACAGTATCGCTAGGCAGAACGGGGAGATGCTTGTTTACATTAGCATTTCCCTGTTCTTCAGCTCCGCGAGGCGATCGCGGGTATCCCTGCGATCCTACTCACGACAGGGGCGTGCACGCGACCCCATGGCGGCAAATTCAAAGGAATATACCTGTACACCCATTTGCCCAGCCGTGCCATTCTGCTGACGTAAATGTCCATGCGGCGGTCGGCAAGTGGTTAAGAGCATAGTTTTCCTTAACCCCTTCAATACCCGCCCATAGTCATATGACGCCCACAAGGTGGATCTACCATGCTGGGTGGGCGTCATATGACGTCCTCCCATTCCCGGCCGCCTGGGGGGCGCGCGCGGCGTCGCTCGGGACCCGGTGCGGGTGCCCGGCGGCCTCGATGTCCGCCGGGCACCCGCAATTGCCCGTTAAAATAACGGGACCGTGGAGCTGTGTGTGTAAACACACAGCTCCACGTCCTGTCAGCGAGCAGGAGACCGATCATGTGATCCCAGTACGGAGGAACACATGATCGGTCTCCTCCCCTTAAGTCCCCTCCCCCCACAGTTAGAATCACACCTATAGGGAATACATTAACCCCTGCAGCGCCCCCTAGTGTTAACCCCTTCCCTGCCAGTCACATTTACACAGTAATCAATGCAATTTTATAGCAACGATCGCTGTGTAAATGTGATGGTCCCAAAAATGTGTCAAAAGTGTCCGCCGCAATGTCGCAGTCACGAAAAAAAAATAAATAAAAAAAAAAAAAAAAAAATCGCAGATCGCCGCCATTACTACCAAAAATATGTAGAATACGTATCGGCCTAAACTGAGGAAAAAAATAGTTTTTTATAAAAAAAATGGGATATTTATTATAGCAAAAAGTAAAAAATAGTGTTTTTTTTTTTTCAAAATTGTCGCTCTTCTTTTGTTTATAGCGCAAAAAATAAAAACCGCAGGGGCGATCAAATACCACCAAAAGAAAGCTCTATTTGTGGGAAAAAAAGGACGTCAATTTTGTTTGGGTGTAACGTCGCACGACCGCGCAATTGTCAGTTAAAGCGACGCAGTGCCGAATTGCAAAAAGTGTTCTGGTAAGGAAGGGTGAAAAAATGGCCCGGTGCTGAAGCGGTTAAAGCAAACCTGAACACAAGGGAATACTTGCTATCCTACAGGAAACATCTAACAGCATTAATGGTGCCTATAGAGCGCCCGGAAAATGTACTTTGTCCTAAAAGTCTCTAGAAAATAAGCAGGGCACTTCCTGGCATGGGACTATGCCTAGGCATTCCTGAGTCTACTGCCTCAGCCGTTTATGCAATACGAGAGGCACTGCTGCCTCTGCCTGCTATTCTCTCCAGTTTCCAGTGAGATTTTATAGCAGCACCGTGTTGCTTTGTAAAGGGGAAGCTGTAACTGACAATCTGCAGTGCATGCCTCGCCTTTGCTTCTGCTGTGGATCTGTTTATTCTGAATCTCTTCTGAGTCTTCTTGATCATTAATCAGTGGGCAGGTTTGACATGAGAAAGCAAAGCCCTGCTACTACAAAGATGGCCACCATCAGACACTGAAGAAAAGACACGGTATGGTATGGTAAGCAACTGTAGGGAGTCTACAGGCAACCGTCCATGCCTTCTGCATGCCTTGTTTGGCTTCAGCTTCCACAGCTCAGATCCTCTTAAAAACAGAACATTTTAAAAGACCATAGTAGTTCAATTTGCATCTTTTGCAACAAGAGAAAAAATTAAATAAAAATGTGATTTAGACCAAATTTGACAAAACGTAATACTTCTAATATGGTATGTGCTGATAACAGCAATACTGTCTTATAAAGTTTGTTTTTTGTCCAACTAAACATAACAGAAAATAAAGATGATCTGGCAACTTAAAAGTGGTTGTAAACCTCAGGCATGCAGTAAGCACATAGCTCTATAGCAGTGATGGCGAACATTGGCACTCCAGTTGTTTTGGAACTACATTTCACATGATACTCAACTACACTGCAGAGTGCATGATCATCATGGGAAATGTAGTTCCAAAACATCTGGGGTGCCAAGGTTCGCCATCACTGCTCTATAGTGTGTACTTGTCTCAATTAACAGCACTAAATGTCATTTCTTTCAGTGGCTTACTTCCTCAGCTATCAGCTTCAGGACAAGTTTTCCTGACACCAAGAGGAAAAAAGGTGACGGGAGGGAGCTCCAGCTTATTGACAGCCTCGGCTCTGTTGCTGTGTGCGGGGGGCACTCCGTCCTCTTTCAGAAAGCTCAAATTTATAAATTCTGGACATTAAACGGCTGAAAAGATAAACAGGTACAACTTATGTAGAATTTGTTTTATCTCCATTACTTGAGGCCAGTTACTTTACTGGGTATATGTAAGGTTTGCAACCACTTTAAAGCTGGACATCAGTCAACCAGCTAAATATACACATGAAATACAGTCGTTTTATCTTCCAAAAGGATTTGAATTGGTCTATCCAATGCTAGGTTTTACACACCACTGGCCTAAAGCACAGCCCTTCCTGGCTTGCATGGGGACCCATTACTTTTCTGCTGAAGTTTCACTTAGAGGTCTCCCCACCCTCCACACTTTGACTGGGACAGTGAAAGGAGAAGCAGCACAAACTGCCCTGCATTTCTAGGAAGCCAATGTATCAACACAAGTGAAACAGGGCTTCCTACTACTAGACTGCTCATGCTGCCCATATGGCAACTGTACACAACTTAAAGCGGAGGACCACCCTAAAAAATTGCATTAATATTCTTTAAAAAAAAAATAAAAGTAATACACTATATCTATCTTTTTGTTAACTTACCAGAAACCCCTGCTGCTAGGCAGTCTTCCTAATCTGCCTCTTCCTATTGCGCTGCCCTTCCTGCTCTTCGGCAAGCTGCCCCGTTGTGTCCCATGTGTGTGTCCCAGAACACAACAAGGCCATTCACAAAGCGCCACGCGACTCATGCATGCACAGTAGGAAACTGGCAGTCCTGGGGGGGGGGGGGGGGCGACATCGCAGGCTCGTTGGACAGGTAAGTGTCCTTATCAAAAGTCAGCAGCTACAGTGACTAAATAAAATTGCGGCCGGAACACCCCTTTTAAAAAGGACCCCTTTTTGGTGGGCTTTCCCCACTATACTAAACTCCTACTCTGTTGCAATTGGCACCCTGCCTTCGGTTCCCTCATCACTTTCATACCTTGAAGACCTGAAACTCAGGATTTCAAGCTTCTTAAATCACAGTTCACCTACCCTTGTCTACATTACTAACCTAAAGTTTCCACCAGCCCTGGAAATTCTGGATGCCTTAAAAGCGGTTGTTGGATAATAACTAAAACAAATATATACACATTTAAAATTTTTCAGATCTCATTTCATTGGAGACTAAGGGACCTGTTCCAGAATCATCTCAAATAAATATTTAGATACAAAATCAGGCATTTGCTTAGATTCCTAGCCCCTTACTTAAAATCCCAATCCCTTAATTTGAGCACATCTGCCGCAACAATGCTTGCACTCCTAAAACCAATCTCTACATTATATTCTCGTACTATAGCTTTCATCCAAAAATCATTCCTAGGTTGGAAAACAAGATAACCATGCCTACACATCTAGGGAGGATTGGTCTTAAATCTTGCTAAATTTTTTCTAAAAAGCTCTTCCATCTCTCAAACCCAGTGATATTTGGCTCCATCCAAGACAACCCATCTAAATTCTTACGCCCCCAACAAATGCTTCAGTTGCTGAATTGATGTAGGCAATGTCAAACATATTTGGTGGACACAACCTTGTCATTACCTTTTGATCCAAGGTATTTTCTACTCTATTGCTCACCCATTTACAAATCAATAGATGCTTCGGCACGACCAATCTGAAATATCCCTTTTATGACTTGACTGCATGGGTTTGTGATTAATGAGAAGCCTTCTAGCGTGGACACCAGTGTGGCTTTCCTAAAGGTCGGGTCTCCATGGGCCATTAATGAGCCTATGTTGATGGACCCTACCTAGCTTAATCTACAATATTTATGGACTATAGCGGTCGGCATGAAAGGAATGCCAATTCTCCTTCCTCCCCTCTCACACCATCACTTCTTTTTTTCTACCTGCTCAACTGCGGTCTGTAATTTTTTACTTAACCCTCATGTCCTTTATTTCTCTTTGACATCTTAACACTGTACATATAGCTTTGTTCCACTCACCCACTTTGCGTGGAGGATTAGGTATACCTGCCCCCACCTAAAGCAGAGTTCCAGCCCCCTTTTTTTTTTATTGATCCTAGCATAATTCATTATTAAATAAAAAAAACAAAAAACTATTATACATTGTTAATGGATATTGCTACGATATAACATTTTAACACTCAAGTTTGCCCCTCCTGGTGTGGCTATTGCCATCATGATTGTGGGCATGTGAAGCCCAATAAATAACTTACCCAGCATGCACCTCTTGAGCTTGCGCATGCGCGATTCACCAGCGGCCATATCGCCATTTCTAAAGTTGCCACAACAGGCTGCGACGGAGGAAGGTCCCGCCCCGTTGTGGCAAAATAAATGTGTGTGTGTGTGTGCGCGCTATACATACATATATATATATATATATATATATATATATATATATATATATATATATATATATATATATATATATATATATATATATATATATATATATATATATATATATATATACACACACACATATACATACACACTTCAATCTACCCTAAATCGCATATTTCCCATCAGGAAATAACACAATTTTTGATCACAGTACTGCCCACAGACTCCTGGGAAATGTGTCACAGGCGAGGGACGAAGTGCTCCATGGACCTGAAAGTGGCAGATTAAGAGGACTACATAACAGGGAGATTCTGGCATGTATAAAAAAAATAAAAAAAAATAAATAAAAAAAAAAAAAATATCCCTCCAAAGACTATTTTTTTTTTATAGGTTTAGAGTACGATTATGAAAAAATAAAAAAAAATTATATATACATTTTCAGGGTGGAACTCTGCTTTAAAGTTTACAGGCAAGCTCACCAATGAGCTCATTACTCTTATTCTCAGGGTGGATTTGATTTAAATCAAGTCAATTTAAATCACTAGTAAAAAGGTTAGATTTAAAGCATACATTTTTAAAGCGCATCTGTCCCGCAGCGGCTCCTCTGACCTGCTGTTGACTCACCAACAGACCCATTCACTTTAATGGGATAGCTGGTGATGTGGCAGTGACATAAGGTGAGGGACGTGGCAGCAGCAGGAGTTGAGTGATTGCCCGCAAACAGGCACTGCCATGATGTATCTGAAATGACAGATGCTCTTTAACCACTTCAGCCCTGGAAGATTTTCCCCCTTAACCACTTTCAGACCGGACCATTTTGCTGGCTTAAGACTAGACCACTTTTTGCGATTCGGCACCGAGTCACTTTAACCGACAATTGCGCGGTCATGCGACTTGGCTCCCAAATAAAATTGACGTCTTTTTTTTTCCCGCCACAAAAATAGAGCTTTCTTTTGGTGGTATTTGATCACATCTGCAGTTATTTTTTGCGCAAAAAAACAAACACACCACTTTTGAAAAAACGTCAATAAGCATATATCGATTGGTTTGCTAAAAGTTAGTCTACAAAAAAGGAGATAGACGACAAAGGAGATAGATGACATTTTTTATACTAGTAATAGTGGCTATGTATGTACATACATACATACATATGCTAACATACATACACTTGAGATGTAATTACAGAGTTTGGTCATTTTTGTCTTATATCTCCTGGGAGAAAAGATTTACTTTAATTTTTTTAAAACACACACCATATGAGCAAGACTTGCTATACGTGATGCACCAACTAAATCCATACACATAGTACAGCAGGGGATTGCTGGCGACTTCCTTTCTAAAACCACTGCTCCTCTCAGTTGTATAAAAATGCAGTTTTTCAGAAACCTCTTCTACACTTCCCAAGAACAAACACCCGCTATAATTTATTCAGAATGACAACACTGAAATACCAAGAATTGCAATTATTTAATCTGTTTGCATAACTTGCAGAAAACAGTTGCCGCTTATTTTGCCTGAAAAGCTGAAAATTCTATTTATGACACCCACATATCTGCAATGGTGCAGACTTCAATGTGCATGCCATATGAAGACAGTCTTATTTTCATAAACATAATTGTTCACACATTAAGAAAATGGTCTCATTGTAGAGGCTCCTTCTGAACAGGCAAGTATTCACAGTACTGTTCACACGCTTCCTAACATCAGAAGAAATAATTGGAGTTACAATGTGTCAAAATGCTTTGGGCATAAGGAGAGAGAGAGAGAGAGAAAAAAAACCTGTCACCGTTTTTTATATTTTTCCGCTATTCCTTTGTAGATTTACTACATGTACTGCGTTAGGAAGGATTACCATATTCATACATAAAACATTAAAAATGCATGCTGCAGTGCATCCAGCAACAAGGTGACAGTTCTGAAAGTTAACCCTCATGTCATGGCTGCCCCGCCTACTGGCTAGCCAACGAGATCTAAAATAAGTCTTAGTAATCAGAGGGTGAAAATGTGATCATGGACAGATCAGATCAGGAGACAATTGTCTCAAATCCATGGGTTTTCCCAAGAACTCCCCAGCTATTAACTAAACACTAGAGCCCCTTTCACACTGGGGCGGTGCGGGCGTCGGCGGTAAAGCAGCGCTATATTTAGCGCTGCTTTACTGTCATTTTAGCCGCAGTATTCGGTCGCTAGTGGGGCGGTTTTAACCCCCGCTAGCGGGCGAAAAAGGGTTTAAAACCCCCCGCAAAGTGGCGCTTTGCCGGCGGTATTGCTGCGCTGTCCCATTGATTTCAATGGGTAGGAGCGGTGAATACACCGCTCCAAAGGTGCTGCTAGCGGGACTTTTTTTTTTACCATCCTGCTAGCGCACCGCTCCAGTGTGAAAGCCCTCCGGCTTTTACACTGGAGTGAAAGGACCCGCTTTTTTCAGGCGCTATTTTTAGCGCTGTAGCACCTGAAAAACACTTGGGTGTGAAAGGGGCTTTAGTCTTGATTTGTACAGGCACAATGAAAACAGCGTAATCATGGCATAGCTGGTTAGATGAGGCTTTTAACTGGATGGATAGGCGATTTTTCTCATATTTCCAGGAGAGTGCTCAGTTTGGATATCTGTCTCCAAGATGATGTAATGGAGGGGGGGGGGGGGGGGGGGGGTAGACACTCCAGCTGTCAGATAATGGGCAGAATGTTAGCTGAAAGTAGTAATTGCTCATCATTACACTAATTCAACAGCTTCAGATTCCTGGGCTAAATACTAGTTCCTAGGACAGTCAGTGGCATTGCTGCAGGGAAGTTAAAGCGGAGTTCCACCCAAAAATGGAACTTCGGTGACCCCCTGACATTTCTTTTTTTGGGGGGGGGGGGGGGGCGGATACCCTCTTTAGGGGGTTCCAGCTCCCACTGCCTCCCGACACACCGCGGCACCGGAAGGGAGATCACTTCTCCTCCTCCCCTCCCGGCAATCTGAGACACGTCACAGGTCCCAGATGATTGCCCGGCCAGTCACGGCACGCCTCACACATGTGCAGTGGGTGCCCGGCTGTGTAGCCACAGCCGGGCACCTACAGCGTCAATGCCGGTGCCGCAGAAGGGGGAGACAAGTGGGGCTTCGTTCCCCCACATAGCTTGACCCTGGGACAGGTAAGTGTCAGATTATTAAAAGTCAGCAGCTGCAGTATTTGTAGCTGCTGACATTTTTTTTTTTCTTTTAAGTGGAACACCGCTTTAAAACAAGTTCACATTCACTATTTAGAATCGATTATTCAGTCTAGCTGGTCAGGAACGTCAGTTACAATTTAAGACCCGTTTTTATGACAGGTTCCTTGTAAAATGATGTACTGCTTTTCAAAGTCAATTCTAAAGCTGCCCATAGAGTCTGTTCAGCCAGCAGACAAAAAAAAAAAAAAAATATGTTATCATACTTGCTTTTTGAGTACATCACGGGACACAGTTAGGCTAATATTCGTTACCTACTGGATTATATTTAATCTCCAGGTGAATGGACACAGGTAGACCAAAAGGTCTTTAGACAGGAAGTGATCCCCTATATAACCCCTCCCAAACAGCATACAGGAAGTACGTAAGAAAAAAAAAAAAAAAAAAAAAAAAAAAAAAAGAAAGCTGTCCCATGATGTACTCAAAGAAGGATTTTACAGGTAAGCAAGTATGACAAAAAAAAAAAAAAAAAAAATTCTATTTTCTTTATCATACATCACAGGACACAGAGTTAGGCTAATATTCATTACCTACTGCGACGTCCCAGAGCAATAGCCTTGAGGGGAGGGAGATAAAAATTGTGAACATATGCACTGAAGACCCAGGTAGGAGCCTTACAAATCTAAACCACAGATAACTGATGGCGAAAAGACCAGGAGGTTCCTAAACCCATGGTAGAATGAGCCCTCACCCTAAAGGGAGGAGATGTGTTTTGGACTGTAGGCCTGAATGATCAATTGACAGACCCAATAGGCAATGAAAGTCTTGGAAGCTGCCTGCCCCTTCTTGGGTCCTTCTGGTAAAACAAAAAGGAGTCTGATCCTCAGATCTAGATAAAAAACTGACTGCTCGCACTACATCCAAGGAGTGCAGTCTTTCGCTGAGCGAGGCTGAGAGGTTTGAAAAAAAAAAAAAAAAATCCATCCCTTTTGCCAAAAGTGGTATTGGCCTTTTCATTTGGAACAGGTCGTAACACGACCTGGCCGTGGTGAAGGATCAAATATGGTTCCCTGCACAAAAGGACCGCCAACTTTAAACACTTTTCTAGCCGAGGTGATGGCCATCAGGAAGGCTAGCTTCTGTGACAGCAGGACTAATGGAATTTCCTTATTAGGCCAACAGACAGTACCAGGTTTAAGTCCCAAGGACACATGGGTGACCTAATGGGGGGGGGGGGGGAGAGAGCAAACAAGTTAATCCCTGCATAAAGGTTCGGATCAGTGAATGGGAGGCTAAGGGCCTTTGGAAGTATACTGACAAGGCCGAAATCTGAATCCAAGCAAAATCTGATTTCCACAGCTGACTGTGGAAGAGAGAACTCTCCCAATCACGCATTTCCGAGGATGACATTTTCTGACTTCACACCAAGCTTTATAGGCTTTCCAGACCCTATAACAGATCTTTCTAGTGACTGCTTTTCTGGCACTCACCAAGATAGACCCCCACCGGTCCTGAGATGTCTTGATCCTTTAACACCCTGGCTTCAATAGCCATGACATCAAATTTGGAGACTGTAAATTGGGGTAGAATATAGGACCTTGAGACAGTAGATCGGGGCGGCATGAAAGCGTCCATGGCCTGTCTATTGCCAATCTCATGATCTCTGGGAACCAGGGCCTTCTGGGCCAGGCTGGTGCCACGATGACTGGAACCCCCCTATCCGAATCCTGCAAAACCAATGTGGAAGGAGAGGGATCGGGGGGGGGGGGGGGGGGGGGCATAAACCAGGACCAGAACTGGGAGAACTGGTTCCATGGAACTAATAGAGCATTTGCTTAGATTGTGTCCCTAACAAGGGATCCCTTGGCAAACTGCTGTAGCTTGCTGTTGAATCTGGATGCCAATAGATCAAGCTCTGGCCACCCCCCAACGCTTGCAGATTTCCTGAAACATGTTCGTATGTAGGGGCCATTCCCCTAGGCAGATCTGCTGGCGGCTGATATAATCTGCCTTCTAGTTCTCTACTCCCGGCATGTGGACCGCCGATAGAACCATCCACATGTACCTCTGCCCAGGTTAATATATGGTTTGCCTCCTGGTACCACCCTGGTGGTTGATAAAGGCCACTGCAGTGGCATTGTCAGACTGAACCCTGATGGGCCAGTCCTGAAGCTCCACCATCCTGGATTGTAGGGCCAGATGTACCATCCGTAACTCCAAGATGTTTATGGGCAGGCTCATCCCTTGACCATCTCCACTGAGCTGTGAGCCCCTCTAGGGACTCTCCCAAGCCCAAGAGACTGGCATCTGGTCAGTACCACCCAGTGTCTTGGAGAGAAGGATCTTCCCTTTTGTAGGTTCTGATCTTGCAACCCCCAGCTTAGGCTTAAGCGTGCCTGGGGTGATATGGGGTAATCCAGGGCTTGTGCTCGCCTGTTCCAAGTCGACAAGGTGTTTTGTTGTACAGGCCTGGAATTGAATCGAGAGTAGGGAACTGCCTCGAAGGACACCATCCTTCCCAGAAGACTCATACAGAGCCGAATGGAGGGTTGCTTGGTGCCCCTTACATCTGATGCACCTAATCCTTCAGGTCACAGATCTTTATGGGTGGCAAAAATACCTTTGCCTGGACCATATCCAGGATCAGACCTAGATACTTGACTGAGCAGGTCTCAAGGCTGAATTTTCAGTATTTATGACCCAGCCCAGGTTTTCTAAATACCGCACTGTGCAGGTGTTTCGTCACATATGGCAACCCATCACATTTGGCTACCCACTGGAGTGCTCATGCACGACGCCACCATATGCGTTCCAACACTTTGACAAAACGGCACACTAAAACCATCAGATAGTGCGACGGAAGTGACGTCAAACACATTAAAATGCGTTCCACTTGTATTGTATTGTTGCATTGCGGGAGCGAGCCCAGCCTCAAGCAATCAAAGAACCTATGCCACAAACGTCAAACAATTATACAGCAGCTCTAGTAAACAGCTCATCCCACCCCATGCTGCTGCAAACGTTAACCAATGATACAGGTCCTCTAGTAAACAGCCCATTACATGTCTATTAAAAAGACCATTCGATTGTAAAATGACACAAAACTTCTGTGTGTCGGATGTGCTGTTTCCATGTGTTGACTTGCTGCTCAGTTTGGAGTGTTGGACGTGCTTCGTATCTAATACTCCATTTCTACGTGATTTAGTTGTTACCAATGTTGATTTGACATCATTTAATTCAGCTTTAGCACTTTTACACATGCCCAGTCTGTACCGTGCAAGATTGTTTTAAGGGAAGCATTAGTCATGGAACGCATAGCGCAGTGTTTGTATTGTCTGTAATGTCACTTCCGTGACCTTATCTGCCGGTTTCACTGCTCCGTATTGTCGCAAAACGTTTGAAATGCATATGGACAAGTTACGCATGCGTAGTGCGAAATTTCTCAGAGGAACATCACTTCCGTAGCCAAATGTGATGGGTCGCCGAATGTGACGAAACACAGGGTACACACTGTTCCAGGGCCTGTAGTGAGTGATCTCTGAGGAGGAGGTTGTCCAAGTATCCAGGCATTAAGATCCTCTGGGCCCTTAAAAAGACCCAGTACAGGTGCTAGGATCTCTGTAAACACTTGAGGTGCTGTAGCAAGCCCGAAGGGCAGTGCCACAAACTGGAAACTGCGTTCCTCTACTGTAAATCGCAGGAACCTCTGAGGAGGCTGAAAGATAGGTACATGTAAATATGCGTCCTTGATAATCGATGGAGGCTAAGAAGTCTCCCATCTGAAGCGAGGCTACTACCGAGCGGGCTGACTCCATCCAGAAGGATTGGATTAACAGATGTTGGTTCAGGGATCTTAGGTCCAAGATTGGCCTTATGTCCCCATTTGGCTTTAGAACCATGAACAGGTTAGAATAAAACCCTGTGCCTCTTTCGGACACAGGAACCTGAATGATCACTCCCTGATGCACCAACTGCTCTAGTGCTTTGCTTGAAACAATAAGTTTTTGTTTTGGAGGATCCGCAGGAACGTTGGATCTTAGAAACCTCTGGAGGAAGAAAACTTGAATTCCTGTTTGTAACCATGAGACACTGTTGAGGTGACACACTCGTCATGCACCACTGTTCACCAAATGTCTGAAAATTGAAGCAGCCTGCCCCCCCCCCCCCACCCGGTAGACTGGGGGCGTCCCCTCAAAAGGAGGGCTTGGTGCTGGGCTTAGAAGAGATCTGGAGCAAGGTTTTTTTTCCTGGCCCTGCGGCTTGCCCCTGGCTCTCGCACCCTGTTGGCAGCGGAACTGCCTTGGCACTGAAAAACCTGAGGAAGTCCGAAGTTTTAAACAGGGGACGCCTGGTCCTTCTCTTTACAGGAAGTAAAGGGAACCCTGCCAATAACTTCTTACAGGGAAGCTCAGCTGACTAGTTCTTAAGCCACACAAGTCTGCACATGTGTAGACAGGAAAGCCAAAACTAGACACTTGCTGTAGATGCCTTTTTTTTTTTTTAAAAAGGCATCTATAGCAACACACAGCGCTCGAGGAATATCTGCCCTATTTTCAGCAAGATCATCCTCCTGGTTAGGCCCCTCAGGCTGTCTGACCTGAGATCCTTTAAGGACTTGCAGACTCAAATTGCTGGACAGCTAAATGAATAGCTGAACTGGCCAAATAAAAAAGGAAGCCTTTAATAATGACTCCAGTTTGTCAACAGGGTCTTTCAAGCCCTGCGAGTTATCCACTGGACAAGTTAAGCTTTTGTTTCAAGGAAGAGACTGCTGCATCTACGGCTGGCATGCTCCATTTAACAAACTTTTCCTCCATGGGATAAAAAAGGGAAACCTCTCTTAGGAGGGATGCAAGTCCTGTCAGGATGTTCCCATTCAGCAATCAGGGGCCCCGTATGCGGATAGGCTCCCAAAAAGTCCCAGATGTGGCATCTCCGTACTCAGGAGAAGCAGCAGAATGCATTTTGTGGTGTAATTCCACATATGCCCATGGCATGTTTGAGCAATATAGTGACAACTTTGTGCAAAAAAATAAAAAAGTTTGTAATTTTCCTGCAACTTATGGCAAAATATAAAATCTTCCATGGACTCAACATGCCTCTGAGCAAATAGCTTGGGGTGTCTACTTTCCAAAATGGGGTCATTTGGGAGGGTTTTGAACTGTCCTGGCATTTTATGCACAACATTTAGAAGCTTATGTCACATCACGCACTCCAACCACTTGAAGACAAAGCCCTTGCCGACACTTTGTTTACATGAAAAAAAATAATTTTTGCAAGAAAATTAACTTTGAACCCCCAAACATTTTTTTAAAGCAAAGTCCCTACAGATTAAAATTGTGGGTCTTTAATTTTTTTTTCCCCACAGTATTTGCGCAGCAATTTTTCAAACGCATTTTTGGGGGGGTGGGAAGAAAATAAAAAAACAAAAACAAAAAAAAAAACACACTAATTTTAATGCACTAAAAAACACACTATATTGTCCAAGTGTTGGATGATCTTAGGCCGAGTACATGGATACCAAAACACGACATGCTTTAAAATTGCGCACAAACGTGCAGCAGCGACAAACTACATACATTGAAATTGAAAACATTGGGGTCTATTAGACCCTAGATCTCTCCTCTGCCCTCAAAGCATCTGACCACACCAAGATCGGTGTGATAAAATGCTTTCCCAATTTCCCAATGGCGCCATTTATATCCGGCGAAATCTAAGTCATCAAATGCTCTTAGCTTCTGGTTTTAGGCCATAGAGATGATTGGAGCCATTCTGGTCTCTGATCAGAATGGCCCAGAAGGGTCTTCAATTCGGAGACCGTAATTGGTCTCCAATCTCTGGCAAAGAAAGACTAAGGATTAGCGGTGATAATTTGACCAGCATACAAATTGCTGTGGTCCACAATAAAGCTATAGAGATCTTCGGCGAAAAACAGCGAATAAAAATCAATTGACGAAAAATCAACTGTTTCCACTGGAATGCCGGGCTGGCCAGTGAATGGGGGGGGGGGGGGGGTGGAGTATGGATGCTGCAGAAGTGGTGGGTTTTTGGGAACCCCAAACTGCTGGGGACGCTAGTATAGATCTGATATTGATCCGTTCAGATACTAGGCGTTTGCTGCGTGCGTGGGTGTTAGCGGTACTGGCACTAACCCGCTGCCTGGGGCGACGCAGACCCTAAAACCTAACCAATATCACCCGCCGGGCAATCAGGGGGTTAAACCTTTATTAGGTAATGAACGGAGGGGCAAAACGCAGGTGCTAGCAGGTATCTGGGGCTTAAACCTTTATTAGGTAATGAACGGAGGGTGCCCTGACACTATATAAAAAAAAAAAATCAGGGGGTTAAACCTTTATTAGGTAATGAACGGAGGGTGCCCTGACACTATATAAAAAAAAAAACTAACCAACCAGCGTCACCGTAACAGTTATGCGTGATCACTGGTGAAAGGGTTAACTAGGGGGCAATCAGGGGGTTAAAACCTTTATTAGGTAGTATAAGGGGGTACCTGATGCTATAAAAAGCGGACGGTGAACCAAATACTTGGCTAGCTAGCAACACCTGTGACACTAATACGGCGACCAGAAAAAAAAGAACGCTTAGTGACACTGGCGACAGGGGGGTTATCAAGGGGTTAAACCTTTAGGGGGGTTAGGGGGTACCCTAGACCTAAAAAAGGGGCCTACCACTAACTGCCCTAACACTTAGAACAGTCACAAATGACACCAATGCAGTAATCAGTAAAAAAAAATGAAACAAATAAAAAAAAAACACTGCTATTGGTGTCACTGACATGGGGTGATCTGTGTGCCTGCGTGTTCTACTGCAAGTGTAGTGTTGGTGCAAACTTACCTGATATCTTCTCTCCTCGGCGCCGGAATGAAAAGACCGACACAGAGAGATGACATCACTTCCTCTGCTTCCGTTTACATTTCAGAAGCAGAGGAAGCAGTCCATTCGCCAGGAGCGATCGTGAGGGGGTGGCCATGAATCAGTGGCCTCCCCTCAGCACGGATCGCTCCTGAAGCTAATCCAACCGCCGCTAGCACCGGAGGGGGGGCCCGATCGGACCTCCACCCACTGGGAGGCAGGGACGTACAGGTACACCCATATGGCTGCCCATGCCATTCTGCCGGCGTACATCGTCGTGCGGCGGTCAGCAAGTGGTTACATATACCCAGCGGACCATCCTCAGGTGATAGAGATGAAACAAATCCTCCTACACATAGGTTGTACCCATTTATCTGCAGTCTTGTCTTCTCTACATCCATTCAAAATGCTGAATTTATAAGCAGGTCTGAGAGTTCAGGGAGGAAAAAAAAAAAGGGGGGGGGGGGGCTGTAGTTACTCTGCAGAGCTCAGTTAAAACAGAGCCGATTGGAGGAAAGTGACACACCCCCTTTCACACAGCACACAGGAACAGAGCAGAGGCTGTCAATCTGTTGGAGATCCCTCCTAATCACCATGTTTCTCTTGGTGTCAGGATAAAAATTGTCAGCAGGGATTCATGCCCACAGCAGAGGAACAAAGTAGGAATTAATGCAACTCATGATAAATTCAGCTTTACCTTGCTTCGCAATTTTCCTTTTGATTTGGTCTTCTGCTTCCGTTTTAGTTTCTTCTTGCTAAGAATTTTCTTATTTCTGAAAACAAAAGGAGACAAAAAAAAGTCAGTCAATTAATATAATGAAGTGAGTAAATCAGGAGCTATTTTTGAAGCAACATTGTAAAAACAAAAAAGAAAAAAAACAAAAAAAAAAAAACAAAAAAAAAATTCCCCAGTCGACAATGCATGCAAAATGTGATTTTCCTTCTTCAGCTACCCATTTCTTAGAGATCACCTTATTTATGTAAATGAGCCAAATTCCAGGCTACTGTGTAGCATCTAGAGCCCAGAACATCCATAAAAGATGAAGGAAAATATTCAGTGCAAGGATTCCTCTTGCTTTCCTTAAGACACTATAGTTGAATCTGACTTTACATTCTGTGTTTACCATTCGTGAAAAAAAAGGTAAATGCTAAATTTTTGTTAAGTTTATTTCTCATATAAAAATAGGAAAAACCCAACATGTACATAAAGTTCTGTGAAGGAAATTCAGCATGCTGGCTCTAGGAATACCATTTGTCTACAAAGAAATGAGTCAGTAAGGCTCCTGGCACTTAGAGAAAAAAAACAATTTGCTTGTTTTACAGCAACACAGAGCAGGCCAACACTGTCCTAGAGAATCTCAGCGTCTTGGCTCTCCCTTACTAAACCGTTCCCAGCACGTGCGCCTAGCAACAAATCAGGCCCCTAGCAACCATTTCCTGAGAGGACTACAGCAGCACCAACACGCTCCCATCCACCCAGTTTTGTTCTCCACTTATACGTCACTTACAAAAATGGGAGTGAATATTGACATCCACTGAGAAAGATTATTAAAGTAATGCATAGGCAATGTAATCCTCCCACAATGCTGCAGTCTGGTAGAAAGACAGAAAGGAATGTGAAGACATGAGAGCAGCCATACTATCCATACATTTTTTGGGGAAAGAAAATAAATCAGCCTAGGCAATTCACAGAAATAGCCGACATTAAGCAGATGGGACCCAACAGATGACGGTAGAATATACAGCATGCACAGAGTAAACAATATATTATGCAAGAATCAGGTCTGAGTTTTCTTCAATCTGCTTGTGTAAATCCCAATTTTCAAATATCTACATCCTAAATCAAGGGAAAAAAAAAAAAGGATATATATTCTTGCACGTGCTGAGGAAAAAAAGCTTATTTGATCATTAAACCTCACCAATAAAAATATATCCACATATTTATTGTACCATGGAACACAAAAGGAGGGTCCCTTTATCACAGCAACAGACAGTCAATGCCTGGTGGTTCCCTTATGACAAAAAAATACAGTACTGCTTAGGCTACACAGTATAAGAGCAAGAGAAGACAACATTGAGCAAGGAAAAAAAATAATTGCGTGGCCAATACTACACTAATTACGCGAAAATCGTTCCTTCTGTTATCCCATGAGAAACATTTTCGTGCTTGTTGCTGTGGATATTTTCGCATGAACTGTCGTGATCGGCTCTTAAAAGCTGTATAACGAATGATCAGACGATCGTTCCGAAAGCGGTATTTTTCGTCTGATTTTTTCATTGTTCATACTAGGTATAACAAGATTTAGTTTACATTCCTGCGACATTGTAGGAGGGGATGCAATGCTTTGGGTAATCAATACAGCATCAGAGTCCAGGATATGCAAACCGTAAAAAATATATTTATAAAAAACAAACACCATTAATAAAACATCCCAGCCTAGTCTTCACTGTTCAGAGGTTCCACATTTCTCATGGTTAGGGGTTAAGCTGACGATATGCCGATAGCTTTTTTTGTTCAGTCTGCCAGCTACACAGCATGGGTGGACACTTTGACAGCCAGCCCTGCCAGCTGTCAAAATACCTCAACAGTGGCTATACCTGACTGGATGCAGAGGCTTTTCAGTCATGAATTTTCCACCCATCTGTTGATTTTTCAACCGAGGGATGTAGGATGGGAGGTGCCAGTTGTTTTTGTATTTATTAAAAGTCAACAGCTACAAAGTGTAGCTAGTGACTAAAGACACACACTCACCTGTCCCAGGATCCAGCGATGTGGCCCCCTAGCCCTCAGTTCTCTTCCCGACTCCAGAATTACAAGTGTGGGCACCCGGCTGTGACAGCTTGTGGCTTTACAGCCAGGTGCGAGTCGTGCTGTCTCGCCTCAATGGTAGGGCAATCTTCTGGGACCCATGACGTGTCCCAGAAAATTGCAGGGAGGGGAAAGGAGAAATTCTGCTCGGATCACCCAAGTAGGAGCAGGTACCCGCTCCCACTTCCAGCGGAGCTTGCCGCAACAAACTCAGTCGGAGGTTCATTTCCCCCTCCTCCTTCCCCCACCGCTGGGCCATTCACATGAGCAGTAGCTTCACTGCTGGTTTCCCTTAGCCAAGATGGCAGCAGCAGAACCCGCTTAAGAAACCAATTGATAAGTGGACAGGTAAGTGTCCTAATATTTAAAGTCAGCAGCTACAGTATTTGTAGCTGCTGACTTAAGAGCTTTTTTTTTTGTAGATTCACCCTTACCTTGGTCTGATGCTACATCCCACCTATGCTGCATCTGTCCCCTACCGCCTCTTCCCTGAGAACCGAGACATCGAACATTGCCGATGCCTCGGTTCTCACTCCTCCCCGAGTGGAGACCCGCTGACTGTCAATCAGCAGCTCCGCCATGCTCACTGGAGCGCTGAGCTGTGAAAGAGGTGGTGAGCGGCCGTCTCAGCGTCTCGCTGAGATAAACTGCCATCAGTCCAGGCACCTGGCGGATTGGAACCTTAAAGTGGATGTAAACCCAAATGTTTATTTTTTTTGATGTCATAATGTAGAGAATAAGATGCTTTCATTTGAGCCCAGTCTTGCCACACAGATTTACTCGATGCCTGAGCAATCCTCTTATTGTTCAGTTTGAGAAATCTTGACAAAATCTTGAAAACTTTGTCAAAAACGCCCCCTTGCTGTGAGTGACAGGTGATTTACATATCTCATGCACTAGCCGAGACAGGTTATTATCAGATCACTGGATGTTCTACTCTGCCCAGCTCCGACTACATACATGTCCCCTAAAATCACTTGTCTGTCTATAGTCTACTGACTGTTCACTGCATCCCATGATGAGAAACATACAGTAAAGGCAAATAAATACTAAATACTAGAGTATAAATAGTGCGCAATATCAACCTTAGTCTATTTAGATCAGCAGGTGAGGTTAAAAGACAAATGTCATGGTATAATAAAATATATAAGTGCTTGCGTGACAATCCCAGGTGCACAAAAATATATATATAAACTTCAAGTTACAATGAGGTTGTAACCAATTTAATAAATAAATACACAATGTGTTAAAAATAAATACAATGTGTTTTAAATAAATAAAGTGCTTCAAAAATGTGAGTAAAAACATGTATGTGTTATAATGTGTCAAAGAAAAGGAAATATCCAGTTTATGCCAGTGATGCATATGGGGATATATAAATTCCAAAAGCCAATACAGGCTTGACCTGATGGATTAGCTAATTAATTGATGAATTAATGGGTAAACGGCCACCAGTTAAATATTATATTAATCCCATAGGTGATAGCAGTCCATTAAATGAGTTAGAGAATTAATGAAATAACTCTTCACATCCACTAATGATATCCGGGACACAATTATAAAATCTTATCTATTTTATTTGGTTTTCTAAAACATTTTTAATATTTTTATTCTCCTATCAGCGCTTTAGTACTCACTTTGCGCATACAGTAAAGGCAGCCAATCCTGGGAGAGCTGGAGGGGATGTGAACTTTTTTTTTTTTTTTAAACACAGTATGTGCCTGTCTCAGGCTAGTGCATGAGATATCTAAATCACCTGTCAATCACAGCAAGGGGGCGTTTTTGACAAAGTTTAAGACTGTCAAGATTTTTAAAACTGAACAATAAAAGAGGATTGCTCAGGCCTCGAGTAAATCTGTGTGGCAAGACTGGGCTCAAATGAAAGGAAATCTTATTCTCTACATTATGACATCCACTAAGTTTGCCATGACGCAGTGCCTGGACTGATTCCAGTGATGTCAGCAGAGACTTCAGACCGATCTCAGCTGAAAACAGGTCACAGGAGTGCAAAACAAAACAAATTGCACTCATGTGACCCTTAGGAGAAGCCCAAACAAACAAGCCCAGGCTGGACTTATAAAATGTTCTGAAGGAGCCTGGAGCTCCACTTTAATGGGGTTCTTGAAAAGGCTGGGGGGTAGGGTGAATGGCACTGGCACTAAAATAAAAATAAAATATTCTAAAAACAAAATGCCAGAAGCTGGTATACTTATTAATCTGCACACAGTTCACATCTTGAGAAAGATGGCCTGAACTGTATCAAAAAACAGACAATAAAAACCCTGCCGTTTTGATCCATTTCTTCCTCAAGACCCATGAATACCTCAACACCAGTTTTGGATTAGCACAGTTCACATCTAGCGACTGTATAGCAGAAGAAGCTCAGCAAATGCACAGTTGTAAATCACATTTTTATGAATGTAGAGCTGAACATTGTCCCAAAATGTCAAAACCCCATCAAAAAAAAAAAAATTTAAAGGAGCGTAAATCTTAGATTTGATCTCCATTGACAAAACACATCAAATATTTATAGGATGTAAAAAAACACACACACACAAATATAAAATCTGAACTGAAAATAAAACCGCTACACAGATTTGACTTCTAGCAGAATGATCAAAACCAACCATTACTATTAAGCTTTTTTTTTTTTGGAAATCCCTTGCACGTTCTAAAAATCTGCAGGTTTTTTTTTTTAGCTATAAAATGTCAAAAACATTTTCTGAAAGCAGAGGCCCTGGAGAATAAAAATGCCGGTTGTGAGTCTATTGTGCCAAGTAAATAGACTCCAAACATGTGAAGATTTAACATCTTTACACACCCGTGAAATGGCAAACTACAGTACCTAAAAATCTCAATATGTGACACTTTAAAAGCCTTTACCAGTTTAGAGTTCTGGCGCTACAATTTTTCTCCTTAGTCTGACGTGTGTGGCGATCTCTCACATATAGTGCAATCACCCTTTATATACATGTCAGAAGAAGCCAAGCAGGGTGGATATAAAATCAACGAAATTATATATGCGTGTAATATTTATACATATATAGTGCCCTGCTCCTGATGGGCAGACGCTATACGTAGAAATTTAGTTTGTCTGAGCTGTAGTTTAAGCTCAGACGGAGTATGTCGAAATTTTGGTTCTGTTCCAGTCCAGCTGGGTTGTGTGGTTTTCCATTTGGCCGAGGGGTGGCGCTCTCACTGTTGGCCAAGGTTAGAAACAACAAGCTGGGTGTATTGAGTGCCTCTTTGCCCGGAAACAGTCAGTGGGAGTGGCCCCCCCTTAACCCTCCAGCCCTCTACTGAAATATTCCTTTTTTCCAATGCTTTGACAGAAAAGATAAGTGTCGGAGCTGAATTCTTTAATGGGACCTTTATGAAGGACACGTGGAATGGTGAGACAACGGTAAGCCCAATCACATACCAGCAGCTCCTTCTGGTGTGTATGTATGTATGTATGTATGTATGTATGTATGTATGTATGTATGTATGTATGTATGTATGTATGTATGTATGTATGTATATTATATATATATATATATATATATATATATATATATATATATATATATATATATATATATATATATATATATATATACACATACATACATCCTTCCTAGTCACATCACCAGCCATCCCATTAAAGCGAAGGGGACTGTCGGTGAGTCAATAGTGTGTCAGAGGAGGAGCGGCTGCGGGACAGACAACAGTTGCGCTCTAAAGATTATGATTTAAAATAGAGTAGATTTAAAACAAGCCTTTTTACTAGCGATTTAAAATCAAATCCACCCTGGAGCCAAGTATAATGCCTGGCACCTCTTGGCATGGGTGTGCAAGCGACTCACTCCAATTCTCCCATGCAACAGTGCTAAGCTCCTTCGGACTGACCCAGCACTGTTACATGGGGCGGGTGAGGGATCCATTGCCCCATGGGAGCACTGACAAGTTGGTTTTAAGCTTACACGAGACTCTTTCAAACACCCCAGTAGCTAACCTTGAGTGAAGAAAAATAGGAAACTACACTGCTGGGCAGGGATAAAAAATAAGTGGACCTTTTTATTTTGGGAAGGGATGGTTAAACTTAATTGAATACGTGAAATGAAGGCTTTTTTATTCTATATATAGGCCCTACATTTTAAATTTTATGCACATTCCGATATGTTATTTCGTCCATAAAAAAAATAAAAATTATACAAGAAAATAAGATAAAGCATGTCCAAGGCCTCAGAGCCACAAGACTTAAAAAAAAAAAACAAACACACACACACACACACCCTCTTAAAGCACTGTCTGATTCAATTTGTAAAACAGAACATGCCAGTTTTAATTTAGACAATTTGCACTCAAGAAGTCCATGTGCCAAAAATATTCAAAGCAGCAGTTGCGACTTCTAAATATCACTCATGTGATAAAACTGATACCAGAACGCATGCCAGCTTACAAGCAATCCAACAGGCACCAACAGCTAAAGTGTCATTTGTGCCAAGCCCATTGCTTAGTAATACCTACAGAATATTTGTCATGTCGGACATTTCAAGGAGGTTTATCAGACAAGGACGAGGGGGATTTTCAAAACAAAACCTGTATTGAGTATTTATGGGGAAAGATGGGAATCTATAATAGACATGCTGAGCGTATTTCCAGCAGCTCTAACTCAACGGGCCAGGAATTAAAAAAAAAAAAAAAAAAAAAAAAAGGAAAAATCTTCCAGTTTGGCTATGGGACAGGAAGGGAAGGGTTAATCTCCCCATTGGGACACAGATGGCAAAACTTTATTTTTCCCCCCCTTTTTGCTTTTAGTTCTAGTTTAACTACTCCCATACCACAGAAAGTCATATGTAGTCCTGTGATTTAAGTGGGGATATATGAATGATGCCTGCAGCCAGCGTTTCCCTGCACCATAACAATCATGGCGGCTGTTCAGCTGCTTGATTGTTCTTACAGGCGGCAGACGGGTAGCCGCCCTCCAGTGCTTCTACCGCCTCACCCATGCGATCCGTGAGCCAGAGAAGGAATGCTCTGAAAGTAAGCCATGGAGAAGACCGAGGGCCAGAAGGTCCCTGGCAGTCTATGACTCGGAGGCCCGGGCGTGACGTTATGACATCACATCCGGCGGAAGTAAACAAACGCCGGGGGGACTCGAATGGAAAGCTTGAGATCGTTTTAATGTATTTTTCTATCTCAGGCTTTCCAGCCTGGGAGGAGAGATGTGGGGTCTCCTAGACCCCACATCTCTCCATAAAAGGAGGACCTGTCATCATGCACTATTCCTATTATAAAAGGAATGTTTACATTCCTTGTAAATAGGAATAAAAGCGTGAAAAAAAAAAAAAAAAGTAAAGGGAAAGTGTAAAAAAAATGAACATGCCCCCACGTGCTCATACGCATATGTAGATCACGTCTGCATATGTAAACGGCGTTCAAACCATACACGAGGCATCACCGCGAACGTTCGAGAGCAATAAACTCTAGCCCAAAACCCCCTCTGAAACTCTAAACAGGTAACCTGTAAAAAAAATTGGTATAGGATATCCAGGGCTGCCAAATACGCAGAAACTGGTCACTGGAATCAGATCGTATACATGTTAAATCTCTCATTGACCAGAAGATCGTTCATTCAATGTTTAATTGCTTCAAAACTGAAAGAAGATGTTGTCTAGTAAGCTTAGCTGCAAGAAAGACGCGTCGCAAGTTTTCGTTCTGCCCGTAATAAAGGACTCAATAGGTTTAAAAAAGGAGGGCTTCACAGGGGATCCTCTTTACAGCCAAGTGAAATAATGTTGGCAATAGTGCATGAACTTGGATCCAGCGTCTAGACACCATAGGGCAGTACCACTAGGTATGGTCCATTGTCCCTGGCTGGGAACACCCGCACAGAAGCAAGTCGAAGGATATTGGGGAATTATGTGAGCCAGCTGAGCTTCATTAAAATTTAATTTATTTATTTATTTTAAACACAAATAAAAACATAAATCAAAGCTTCCAAAAACAAAAAAAAAAAAATGGTAGGCGCTTTAAGGCGTGTTAAAATCTAAGCAAGCCATTACATTATTTGATTTCCAGGGATATGCCTTCTTGTATAAAGGGCACAGACCAATTTTATCTGCATTTAGGTCAGTCTAACATTTGTTTTGGGATATCTATGAATAGGCACTTCTATGTACTGTCCCGACTGTCTCTTAAAATTGTGTTGTAAGCAAGGCACTGACACGGTTGTACAGTTAATCAGATAAAAATAAAGTATGAAATAAAAAGCATGAGCTCAGTCCTAAAACAGCAGTCATGTCACTTATGACCCCATCACTGTAAAATGCCCTATCCAAGCAGTTATGAATGACTCCGCATATAACTGCATACTTGGAGAACGTGTGTTTTGAGTGCTGAGGAAACCAAACTCATATCTAATACTAGCCCAGCCCAGCCCTTCATACCCTAAAAGTTTTATTACTACAACCAAGTCACTGCATTAATACTTCTGCTTGAAAAAAATGTATGTATGTATGTATGTATGTATGTATGTATGTATGTATGTATGTATGTATGTACGTACATACATACATATATATATATATAGACATATATACTGCAATGCCATCTGTAGTAGCGCTGTAGTTTGGGGGTTTTATGATATTACTCCAATCTGACAGCATAACGCTACTCTGAACATGTACGAGGCTTGAAAGCCTTTAACCTCAGGTTACAGCTAAGTAAATTGTTGGGACTAATCCTTGTCTTAACAACTGCTTCCAATAATTAAATTAGATTTATTTTTCCATGTGTGCCTGGACTGCCAATTAAAAAAGGAAGTGGCAGTAGTAATAAATACAAGAATCCTGAATGAGGCTTCAAATAAGGTGATCATACGATGGTGTCCAAGCATTTAAATCATCAAGGTTTGCTAGCAATTAACAATGCTCTATGTAGATTACAGTTTCCAGAGTAGCTGGGAACAGGAAAGAGAAAATTAAAGTCTTAAGCCCTGTACACATGATCAGAATAGATCATTCAAAATATACCGCTTTTGAAGTGATCATATAATAATCTGATCGATCGTACACTGCTTTTATCCAAAAAGGGACAAATCTTTCTCGTACGAGACCAGATCATAAGAATTGTTTATTTAGTAGTTTGTCCGAAAATACATTACTTCCAAATTTGGTCGGCCACATTGCTGGACCGTGGGGCATGCAAGTGTCGGTTTATTAAATGTCAGCTATACTTTTTGTAGCTGCTGACTTTTAAAACGAACAAAGCAAAAAAAAAAAAAAAAGTTTCAATTATTAATAGTTTATTAATAGTTTATAAAATAGAAGTGAACAAAAAATAAATAAATCAGCAGGAATATAATTAAATATAGGAGTATAAGGAGTAAGGCTCGATTCACATCTATGCATTTTGCTTTTGAGCGTTTTTGCGGTGCTTGCCGCGTTTTTGCTGCGATTTGCTATTTTTTTTTTACACTGTGGTTGCTTAGCAACCAGCTAGCTATATACAGTGTTAAAAAAAAAAAAAAACGCAAATCGCGACAAAAACGCGGCACTTGGGTTTTGGATGCGGGTCCATTGACTTCTATTACATGCAAAATGCTGCATTTTGCATGAAAAAAAGTCCGACCCTTTCCAAAAACGCAGAGGCACAAAAATGCATTGATGTGAACATGTTCCTTAGGAATCCATGTTAAAAAATGTCCCTGCATTTCTGCAAAATGCATCAAAAAATGCGCTAGTGTCAATCGAGCCTTAGGGCTGAAAAAAAAAAAAAAAACAATCAATTAAAATTAGCAGCTGAGCAATGTTGTTGATAAACAAAAAAAGCAGCCAAGCAATGAGTATGTGAGAAAAGTCCCAATATATGGGACTATATCAGCTCAGAGTATGCGAAAAAACATAGAAAAAAAAAAAAAAAAAAAAAAAAAAAAAAAAAAGAGAAATAGATAGATATTGATTACAAAAACACACACACTTAACCACTTGCCGACCAGCTCATGCACATTTACAGCGGCAGGTTGGCTCATTCCTGTAAATCACTATACCTGTACGTCGGCTCCCTTAAGAGCCATAGCAGGCACGTGCCCATCGCACAGCAGGGGGCCCGATGCACGTGGCTAGCAGCTGAGATATCCACCGGGCACGAGAGCCAGAACGGAGATCTGTATATGTAAACACACAAATCCCGGTTCTGACTGGGGAGGAGAGACAGCTCAGCTGTTCCTAGTAATTAGGAACAGCGATATGTCAACTCCCTCAGTCAGTCCCATCCCCCCAGTTAAAAAACACAAGGGAACACATTTAACCCCTTGATCGCCCCCCCAGTGTTAACCTCTTCCCTGTCAGTGACATTTATACAATAATCAGTGGCTATTTTTTTTAGCTCCGATCACTGTATAAAAATGTCAGAGGTCCCAAAAAATAAATAAAAAAAAACAGGATCGCTACCACTACTAGTAAAAAAATAAATAAAATGCCATAAAAGCTATGCCCTTTTTTGTAGACGCTATAACTTTTGCACAAACCAAATCAAATATACGCTTATTGCGATTTACTTTACCAAAAATATGTAGAATACATATTGACCTAAACAGATGAAAAAAATTGGTTTAAAATGTATTTTTTGGGGATATAGCAAAAAGTAAAAAAATGTTTTCTTCAAAAATTGGTCTTTGTTTATAGCTCAAAAAATAAAACCGGTAGGTAAGCAAATACCAAACGAAAGCTCTATTATGGGGGGGGACATTTTATTTGGGTACATTGTCGCACGATCGCGCAATTGTCAGTTAAAGCGACGCAGTGCTGTATTGCAAAAAATGGCCTGGTCATTAAGGGGAAAAATCTTCCGGGGCTTAAGTGGTAAAAAAAAAAAAAAAAAAAAAAAAGAACCATAAGTACATAATACATATAATGGCATAATGAGGGTTGCCTTAACCAGCTACTGCAACTGAACCCAAACATGTTTCAAAATTAAGGTTCCTTCTTCAAGTGTTATTGGCACCCTCTTATACTATACAAGACCCATTTATGTTCCCGCTATACAGACTTGTTGCTGTCCCACTTTGGTTCTTGCAATTGCCTACCCCGATCTGGACTCACATGGCGGCATATGAGCTTTCCCGGTGACGTGAAGGATGTTACCTTTGGCTTTTAAGTTAGTGTTGACTGGTGCATTCATGCCTTGTACCACTTCAAGACATGCAAGTGTACTATATATTTACCCAACATCAAAATATAAAGAAACCTTCAGAAAAGGATGTATACAGGTTTCATCTTTAGGATGTATAGTACATATTTTCGGTTTGCTTATAGAACTATCCTGCTCTTTCATACCAAAAATCCCCTGAAGGAGGAATATTGCATTAGAGTTTCACTGCAGTAGCAGTTTTTGGATCAGCTGTACAAGGCAATCACCATCATAGTGTATGTATTATGGGGCCCTCAAATTTTCCACTGGCCTACTCGCTGTGTGTGATGGCGAGCAGATCGGAGGCAATTTTATGTAAGCTGTAACAGTGCGCTATTCGTGCTCTTTGATCCTGTGGCTTTCCTCTTCCTCCAGTCATGATCCAGCCACCCTCTCTGCCTCTGCCCTAGCGAGGATGAAACGGTGGGCACAGGCGAGGATGAAACGGTGGGCACAGGCGAGGATGAAACGGTGGGCACAGGCGAGGATGAAACGGTGGGCACAGGCGAGGATGAAACGGTGGGCACAGGCGAGGATGTACTGAGGGAAACTGATAAAGGGGTTAATATTTGTCATTTAATTTTGCATAAGACATTTAAGTGTCATTTCATGAAATTAATGATGAGCGGGGCAATTGGTGGTAAATAACTCTTGAGGCCTGGCTAGTAGCTCAGGACTTGAAATTGTGAGCTCTTTTCCTCATGCATGTCAGCCTTTTTAAATCATATATAAACTGTATTACTATTCTTTTTTTTGACAGCTCCAATTGCCAGTACTTTGTTTACACTTCAACTGTCAAACAGGGAAATCCCACCGACAGCTGAAGGAGTCATTGGTTAAGGCAGCGGCCCCGCTTCTTAAGTCCCCTTTCACACATGCCTTCAGGTTTGTTTCATCAGTTCAGTCACGTTTTTTTCAAAAAAAAAAAAAGGGGGGATCAGTTTACATTAGTTCTTTACATCCACTTAACCACAAGTCAAATTTTCTGCTTTACATTAGAGCTGCACAATTCTGGATAAAATTTGTACATTTTTTTGCTTTGAATAAAGATCATGCGTCTCTCGGCGTAACATCTGACATACAAAAAATTGGGCTAACTTTACTGTTTATTTTTTAATTCATGGAAGAGTATTTTTTCCCAAAAAAAAAAATGGTGTGAAAAACTGCTGCGGAAATACAGCACGACATAAAATATTGCAATAACCACCATTTTATTCTCTGGGGTCTCTGCTAAAAATATAATATAAAAATATAAATAAAATTTTGGGGGTTCTAAGAAATTATAGCAAAAGATAGGAATTTTAACTTGTAAGCAACAAATGTCAGAAAAAGGTTTGGTCTTTAGATGGTTGATCTGCCCTCATCTACAGACCGAAGTTCATTCCTTTGATCTAAAGAACCGAGAATGTATTGTGGGAGGTGCATAAATGTTTTAGAAGAGGAATCTTTTTTAAACTAAGGCGGTTGGAAACTAAGAAGTTACTTGTGAGGATTAGTAAACTGGAGTCCATTCATAAAAAAAAAAAAAAAAAAAAAAAAAAAAAAACTTGCCAAGCAGACACAGGAAGAACTATTATCCCTACGTCAGCAGTACAATCAAATCACAAATTCAGAAGGGAGAATTTGAGTCAATACACACACACACACACACACACACACACACACACACACACACACACACACACTGAAAAGGTCACAAAAAAAAAACACATATCACTCAAATCATGACTGGCAGTAAGTTGTCAGATTCTGCGGCTATAGCTCAGGAATTTCAAAAATGTTATTGAGGCTTTATAAATCTGCAAAATACCCAAACCCAGCAATGCTCTACTTGGGCAGATTTGATGTCCTCCTTTTTGACCACATCAGGTATGCCCCCCCTACTTCCGTTGGAGGCAATTGCAGGGATGGAGGCCCCAACAAAAAGAATTGGCCTCTGCGATAGAATCCTCTATACCAGGGAAGGCCCCCGGTCCCGATGGGTTAAATCTTTTATACTATAAAACCTTCCAGGATGTTCTCTTACTTTCTACGTGCTTACAATTCCATCTCAGCTAATGGTAAGCCAACAGAGGACGCGTATATATGACGCTGGGAAGAGGACTTTCAGATTTTCATTTCACAAGATCGCAAATTAACAGGATTATTCTATTGGCTCATAAATCCTTCATAGCAAGCCGCCTTCAAGAACAGGGTTATAAGTTATTGGTTAGGCGATATAGGGTTCCTGCCTTAATGAACAAATTCTACCCACAAATTTCTAAGTTATGCTGGCGATGTAATAAAGAGACGGACATTACTACACATTTTGTCTGTGTCCTTTAATTACAACATTCTGGAAGGATGTGGGGAAGATGATTAAAAAAAAAAAAAACTGGACATTTGTTGACCTTGGTTCGGACCCTCTGGGTCATCTCTTGCACATAAACGAATAACCCCTTCACCACTATAGAAAGACACCGTTAGGCCCCTTTCACACTGGGGCGGTGAGCCGCGGTGACGGTAAAGCAGCGCTATATTTAGCGCTGCTTTACCGTCGTTTTCACCGCGGTTTTCGGCCGCTCGCGGTGCGGTTTTACCCCCCGCGAGCGGCCGAAAAAGGGTTAAACACACCCCCGCAGAGCGCCGCCGTAGCCGCGGTATTACCGCGGTAACCGCGGTATTGCCGCGGTTTTACGGCGGTCTCCCATTGTAATCAATGGGAAGGAGCGGTATAGGAGCGGTGAACACACCGCTCCTATCCCGCTCCAAAGATGCTGCTAGCAGGACTTTTTTTACCGTCCTGCTAGCGCACCGCTCCAGTGTGAAAGCCCGCCGGCTTTCACACTGGAGTGAATGGGGCCGGATTTTTTCATGCGGTGAACAGGCGCTATTTTTAGCGCCGCACCGCATGAAAAACGCCCCAGTGTGAAAGGGGCAAATGCTGCCCAGGCTTGTATTCCAGACTTGTGGAAGTCCACGACTACACCTTCTCTAAAACATTGGTTGTCTAGGTTAGACGAAATTAGGATAAAACTGAATTTATGGTAGAGAGGAGGAGTGTAGGGATACCTGGCAGCCATGGATGACCTTCTTGGGTACTCCTCAATATGTTGATTGTATATCCATCTAGGTAGGGAGGGTGGACTAATAAGGATGAGCTGGGCGCTGATGGGGGAACCCCGGGGGGGGGGGGGGGGGGGGAAGCAGTGAGGGTTTTGAGTTAGTTTTTTTTTCTCTCCTTTTCTAGTAGATATACGTCTCCGGATCCCCATTGATGGGGTCAGGAGAAAGGTTTCTCATCTTTAAAAAGGAGTTAAGATATATGCAATATAGGTTAACAATTGCAGTAATTGATGCATATTGACATATTTTGGCGGTTACTATTTGATTTGAAGTGAATTTGCGTATTAAATTTATATTCTGCATTAATCTACTATTTTTAGTTCATAAATTTAGTATAGGTCAATGTTGGCTTATTAGATGTATATGCTTAGCGAAGTTGGTTTTTGTAATAGTTTTTTTTTTTTACATGATTGGTTATAATTGAAGACGACGACATACTTTGGTTTTATTGCCAAAGCTTAATTGAACAAGATGACGTTAGAAGCCGATTGGTTGATATGCACAGCTGCATCAGATTCTGTGTGCACCAGTTTTAGTACATCTCCCCCATTGTATCTATTCTCTCTGTGCTGAGGAACATCTGACAGCTCTGACTGCACAGTTCATCTAGAAACATTGGGGAAATGTCAGTTCAGATGGAGGGGGAGGGGGGGTTGCATCCAGATCTTTTTTTTTTTTTAAAGGAGGAACTACAGTCTGCTCACATAATTTGTAATAAAAACATCTTTGCCATTCGGCAGCTTCCTTCCAACCACTTTGCATATTTTATATATACTGTTCGCCTGTACTTGCCAAAATATGCTGCAGAAATCTCCCTCCACTGAGTCTGGCTGCAATCATTTTAACTGTGGGCAGTTGAAGCTGTTGCCTGTTCACTTCCTGGATTTACAGACACACCTCCGCAGCTCTCAGAGAGCTGTGCATGATGTCATAAGCCTAGGCTTTTTTTACCAAACAGGAAGTTGGCCAGTATTTACTGGCAGAATTTTTTTTAACTATTCAAAGTTAAAAACAAGGGCAGAGATACAATAGATGGAAAGATAAAAAAAAAAAAGACTGAAGTTCTGCTTTAAAGCGGTTGTATACCCATTTAAAAATTTTTTTTGGGGTTAACTACCTGCAAGACAAAGTCATAATGAGCTAGTATGACTAGCATACTAGCTCATTATCCATCACTTACCTTAGATTGGGGCCCCCCCAACGCCGTGTTCTTCTCCCCCTCCGGCCGCATCCATATCTAAACAAATACCCTTCCGGGTATCGCCGCTCCGCCCAATCACAGCGCCGCTGTGATTGGCCAGAGCGGCAAGGAAGTCGCTCCGCGCATGCGTGCGGGACACTTCAACTGCAGTGGGCCGCAATTGAAGATGGGGATTAACCCTGTAAATGCACCGTTGTCTACGGCGCGCATGCGCCGTAGACAACGTTGTAAAACGTTCTTTTCAAATATCTCCTAAACCGTGCAGGTTTAAGAGATACATTTCTTGTACCTACAGGTAAGCCTTAATCTAGGCTTACCTGTAGGTGCAAGTTGAATTTTATGGTATACAACCCCTTTAAGGATTAATCGTGCAGCTCTAGTATGCCTCTGTATGTGGGGGTGGGAGGCTCTTTTTTTTTAGTTATGATTTTATTGCCGTCACACAGGGGACCAATAGTCCCTTATGTGAGATATGCGACAGGTCCTCTGGGGGGGGGGGGGGGGGGGGGGGGTGCGGGGGGGGGGGGGGGGGGAGGGGGGGGTGGGGGGGGGGGGGGGGGGTGGGGGGGGGGGGGGGGGGGGCAGCATGTGCAATTAGAGAGGTAAAGAGCAGTATACAGTGAGGGGGCAGTCTGTACAGACACGCGACCCTCACTTGCTGATACTGACTGTCACAGTCAGCTTTTAAATGCAATTGTCGCCTTTTTTTCCCCTTTCTATACCCAATAGCCCTGAGAAGGAGCTGTCAATCAAGCCCGCCACTAAATTAAACAAAGTGGTGGGGTTCACCCAGTGGCTCCCTCCCATTTGTTTAATTTAGTGGCGGGCTTGAATGACAGCTCCTTCCCGGAGCTATTAAGTATAGAAGAGAAAAAATAAAAAAAGGCGACAATTGCATTTAAAACTGTCCGTATAGACTGTCCCCACTGTGTATACTGCTCTTCACCTCTCCTCTACTGTCCCAGAGGTGGGATCATTGGTTATTCGGAGTGAACTCTACAATCTAGGTTAATGTTCCAGTAAAATCAGATATTAGTATTTGACCAACAGGGACTGGATAACCAACAGACTGGATGGCACATGTACTTTTAGTACTGGCTATTGTATGCCGGGAACAACATTTCTGTTGCTATAGTAAAGAATAGGTTTGCTTTAATTGGAAAAGTAAGCTTTGTTTTTAAGATTATAACTATGTGATCATTTTGTTAGAGATTGCATTGAAGGTTTCTGTTGACAGAGGTGAGGGCAAGTTTTAGTGCTCACAGTGGACCCCAAGTCATCTAGTATCTTACAGTGGCTGTGAACAGGAAGCACTCAGGAAGGACTGGGTAGATGAAGATTGGGCACAGAAAGGATTTAAACACTGCCCAAGAGGGAGGGTGGCATTCATTAAAAATAATGAATGCAATGAAGCTAAGATTTGGGAACGGTTCAACATTTGTGTTTTTTGGTGCAAATAAGTGCACAAGGAGAGGTCAGGGTGGGGAAAAAAAACCTTAGTTAGACTTACCGGTGACGGTATTTCTACGAGCCTTTCAGGACAGCACCTTGGAGAGAGCGCAGCTCCGCCTTTACCCAGGAAACACTGCGTGACAACGCCCCTTTTTAAGATCAGCTGCTTCCACCATGCCTTCAGTTGTTATCGAGAAATCCTCCGACATGCTGGAAAATATAAGCAGACAGTTACCATGCCCTATAATTATACATTATACATCATAACCTAGGGAGGGAAGTAGGCTGCTGTCCTGAAAGGCTCGTAGAAATACCGTCACCGGTAAGTCTAACTAAGGTTTTCTCTCTTCGCCTTTCAGGACAGCACCTTGGAGAGGATAACCAAGAAACTTACTTCAGGGTGGGACCACTGCCTGCAAAACCTTTCTCCCGAAGGATTGGTCTGAGGCTGAAAGCAGATCCAAGCGGTAGTGTTTTATGAAAGTTGAAAAACTGGACCATATGGCAGCCTTACAAATTTGTTCAGGCGATGCTCCGGCCTTTTCTGCCCATGATGCCGCTACTGCTCTGGTTGAATGAGGCAAGATTCCTTCTGGAGGCTCCAAACCTAGAGAGGTGTATGCTTCTTTAATGGCTTGCTTTAACCATCTTCCAAGGGTGTTTTTGGAAGCTTTACATCCCTTGTGAGCGCCCTCCATTAAAACAAACAATGAGGATGATTTTCTAAAGTCCTTTGTTATTTCCAGATACTTAAGAAGACATCTCCTGACATCCAGAGTATGGAAGGCTTCTTCTCCTGGCCCCGAAGGTGAGGGGCAAAATGTAGGGAGAATGATCTCCTGTGCCCGATGAAAAGCAGAGCTTACTTTTGGTAGGAAGGCTGGGTCCGTCTTTAGAACTACCCTGTCTGGTAGGCACCTCATGAATGGCTCTTTGATTGATAGAGCTTGTAACTCACTGACTCTACGAGCTGATGTTACTGCCACCAACAACACAGTTTTAAACGTTAAAAACTTAAGTGAGGATCCTTCTATTGGCTCGAACGGAAGCTTTGTTAGCCCTTGAAGAACCAAAGATAAATCCCATTTGGGAAAAATGATCACAGGCTTAGGCTTTACTTTAGCCATAGCTCTGAAAAAACGAATTATTAAAGGCTCCCCTGACAGGGTTCTTTCCAAAAAAACTGATAAGGCCGCTACTTGCGTTTTGAGCGTACTTGCTGCTAGGCCTTTCTCCAATCCGTCTTGAAGAAACTCTAGAACTGAAATTGTACTAGACAAACTAAAGTCTTTTCTGGAACACCATGTATTATAAACTTTCCAGACCTTAAAATAAATGTCTCTTGTCACCTTCTTCCTACTTGCAAGAAGGGTAGTAATGAGTTTTTCTGATAGTCCCTTTTGTCTTAGGATTTGTTCTTCAGAAACCAAGCTGCTAGGTTGAGAAACGCTGGATCTGGATGAAGAAACTTGCCCTGACTCAGTAGATCTGACCTGTTTGGTAACTTCCAAGGAGGTTTTACTGAGAGGTTCATAAGGGTTGCAAACCACGGCCTTTTTGGCCAATAAGGAGCTATCAGAATTAGTTCCGTGGATTCCAGTCTGAATTTTGCTAGTACCCTTGGAATTAGTGGAAATGGGGGAAAAGCGTAGGACAGCTGGAAGTCCCATCTGTGAGCCAGAGCATCTAACCCCAGAGCTTGATCCTGTCTCTGAAGGGAGAAGAAAACTGGTACTTTCGCGTTTTCCTGACTTGCGAATAGGTCCACCTGAGGAACACCCCAACTCTTGGCTATTGTCTTGAATAGATCCTGATTCAGAGACCACTCTGCTTCTCTTACTTCCCTCCTGCTGAGGAGATCTGCCAAGGTGTTTTCCGTCCCTTTTAAGTGTACTGCCGATAGGGAGGCCAAGTTGTTCTCTGCCCATCTCAGTATCTGGCAGGCTAAATCCAACAGAGTTCTGCTTTTTGTGCCCCCTTGCTTTGTTATGTATAACACTGCCGTCATATTGTCCGTCAAGACTTGGACATGCTGATTCTTTAGAAGTTCCTGGAAGGACAGAAGACTCAGATGAATAGCCTTCAACTCTCTCCAGTTCGATGACCTTCTCGCTTCTGGCTTGGACCAAACCCCCTGAATAGTTTGTTCTTCCAGGTGGGCTCCCCACCCCCATGCGCTGGCATCTGTGGTCAGTCTTTGGGTTACTGGGAATGACCAGTGAAGACCTTTTGAGATGTTTCTCTGGTTCCTCCACCACCAGAGTGATCTTTTTGCTCTTACCCCTATGACAAACTTTTTCTCCAGCGATTCCTGGTAGGACCAATTTGTCAAAATGTCTGCCTGCAGCGGACGAGCATGCAGTCTGGCCCACTGTACTGCAGGGATTGCTGCTGTCAGCAGACCCAGGGCTGACATGGCTTGTCTTACTGAGAACCTTGAATTGGACTGAAGTACCTTCAGAGCCGACTGTATCTTTTCTATTTTTTCTTGGGGCAGAAATATTTTCTGTTCTACTGAGTCTATTTCGTACCCCAGGAACTTTGCTCTTTGAGCTGGTATTAGGTTGGACTTCTGAATGTTGAGAAGCCAACCCAGACCTCTTAGATGTGCTTGAGTCACTTGAAGGTTGACTTCCACCTGACTTTTTGAGTCGGCGAAAAGTAGCAGGTCGTCCAAGTAGGGCACTATTGGGATCCCTTTCAGTCTCAGGGGTTCCAATGCTTCTGCCATCACTTTCGTGAAAACTCTGGGTGAGGAGGAGAGGCCGAATGGCAGGGCTCTGAACTGGAGATGCCAAACCTCCCCCCTCCCCAAATTGACTGCCAGACGTAGAAATTTCTGGGACTGGGGTGCTATTGGGATATGGAGGTATGCATCCCTCAAATCGATGGAGGCCATGTGACACCTGGGGGTCAGCAAGTTCTTTACTGAAAAAATCGTGTCCATCCTGAATCTTTTGTATTTTATGGATCGATTCAACAGCTTCAAGTTGAGGATCAGACGGAACTTTCCCGATGGTTTCCTGACCAAGAATATATGGGAATAAAACCCTTTTTCTTTTTGCCCCTCTGGGACTTGAGAGATGACATTCTGTTGCATCAGCTCTTGAAGAAGAGACTTCATAGCCAGAGCCTTCTCCTGATCCTTCGGTAAGTTTGTTACGTAGAACCGACTTGGGGGGTTTTGTAAAAACTCCAGATGGTAACCCTGCTGGATTATCCCTAGGACAAATGGACTTCTTGTTGTTTTTTCCCAACTGAGCAAGAAGTCCTGAAGCCTCCCTCCTACTGGAAGCTGGTCACTGTTTTTTTAGGGGATTGCTCAGGGTTTCTGAACAATACCCCACCCCTGCCTCTTCCTCTCTGGGGGTTCCAAGGTCTTTTCTTTGTTTGGTCCTTTTCCTTATCGGTTTGTCGAAAAGGACGAAAATTCTTCCTCTGTTGTACCACTTTCTTTTTCTGAGGAAAAGCTTTCTTTTTGTCTGCTGTCCTATCAAGTACAGTCTCTAATTCCGGACCAAACAACAAGTCCCCTGAAAAGGGAATCCCACACAATTTCCCTTTAGAGGCTGAATCCCCTGACCAAGTTTTAAGCCAGAGGGCTCTTCTTGCGGAATTAACCAATGCTGATGACCTGGCAGACATTTTGATGGATTCTGCCGAGGCATCAGCCATATATCGGACGGCTTTTAACAGAGTAGGGAAGGACTCTAATAAATCTTTCCTGGAGGTACCTGCCACCACATGATTTTTGAGTTGGTCTAACCAGCATTCCAAATTTCTGGCCACAACTGTGGCTGCCATTGCAGGTTTCAGATTGGCTAATGAAGAGTCCCATGCTTTCTTCAGTAGCCCATCCGCTTTTTTGTCCATAGCGTCTTTAAGAATTCCCATATCCTCAAAGGCTAAGTCCGTTTTTCTGGATACTTGAGAGAAGGCCGCATCTATCTTTGGCTTCTTATTCCAAACACACTCCTCACTCTCCTCAAAAGGGAACCTCCTTTTAAGGGCTTTAGAAAAAAATTGTCCGTTCTCTGGATCCTTCCATTCCTTTTTAATGGAGTCTGTTAACACCTTGTGTACCGGAAAGACTCTATGTTTAACCTCCTCCAGCCCCTGGTACATTTTGTCATGTACTGACAGCTGAATTTTTTCTTCCTGGATCTCCAGTGTAGTATAAATTGCCTTGAGTAAATCATCAACTTCCTCAAGTGACAGTTTATATCTAGAAGCCTTGGCTTCTTCTTCCTCTTCCTCATCATCAGAATCAAACGTTGAGGGAGGAATGCTTTCCCTTTCTTCCTCAGACTCACTTTCAATTTGCACAGAAGTGGACGGAGGGAGACTGGATTGAGAACCCTGTTCTTGGCTGGAACTCTGACCACGCTTTTTCACAAGGGAGCGTACTGTCCCTAGGGCCTCTGCTAGTTCTTTTCTCACTGAAGACAGGAGTTCCTTGCACTCCTGTGAAGACTCCTCCTTCACTAAATCCGCAATGCAGGATCTGCACAGGGGTTTGGGCCAAGAGTCCCTTAAAGGATTTTTGCATGAGGGGCATTTTCTTGAAGTTCTCTCTGACTTAGCAGTAACTTTCTGAAACGACAGAAATAAAAGAACCCACAGGTCCTCTTTAACTGCAGCCACTAAAGAGTACAACAGGTAGACCCCCCAAAGACAAACACCCTAAGTGCCCAGAGTCTCAATCCCTGCTGAACTGCTAATGGACCTTTACACCAAAGCAGACAGCTGCAGGTTAACTTAATACATAAACCAAACAAAAAAACACCCAGTGATGTAAAGGAAAGAGGTCCCTCTGTACCTCTCCTACCTGGGACTGGCCGGGAACCTGGGCGCCTGCATCCGCCATAGCTGCTGAAGATCCGTCCTCCATTTCGATCGTAGCAGCCGCCGTCCGCACGCTTTAAATGGCTTTCCGACCGTGCCAAACAAACGGAAGTCCCGGCCAGAGGACCTGCCCCTTCCTCCTGCGTTCCAGCAGCTGGAACCAATTGCTGCTACGCCCTGCCGGAGGTCTCCACCCACCGGAACTGGCGTCCCCCGCCGTCCGGGATTCGGCGCCGCCATGCTGAGGCCTGGCATGGAACGCTCGTTTCTGAGCACAACCGCGGCCCCCCGAACGCACGGGCGATCAACCTCCGGCAGTCCATTACTCCTGTGAGCCGACGAAGGAAGGGAACACCGGAACACCAACCCCATCGTTCGGGAAGGTGCTGGGCTGGTCTTTGCGAACGTAAGCACAAGGTACTGCCAAAACCCTCGTTTTTCCTTTAAAGAGAGCGCAGCACCCCTGGTTCCCCAGCAGTGTTCCACCATGGCGGAGGAAACACTAAAACTGAAGGCATGGTGGAAGCAGCTGATCTTAAAAAGGGGCGTTGTCACGCAGTGTTTCCTGGGTAAAGGCGGAGCTGCGCTCTCTCCAAGGTGCTGTCCTGAAAGGCGAAGAGAGAAAAAAAAGTGACTAAAATCGGATTTAAAAATTGAAGAAAAATAATTCAAATTAAATAAAAATAAAAATTTTAATACAAATGCTTTTGCAATAAAAAATGAAATAAAAATAGATAGTTTTCTATTAAAAAAAAAAAAAAAAACACACATTAACAGTTTATTCAGCAAGAGGCTGTTTATACTACAATATTTACATTTTTGGGAAACTCATTCAACAAATCCAAGCTGAAACATGCACTCATTGATGCATTCACATAATTTCACAGTAACAATGAAATAAAACAAAGTTCATGAATATGCTTTTATCCCATCGTTTTTCAACTCTATGTACACTACAAACTGTATGATTGAATCAGTTCTGACATCACTGTTTTACTAACCTGACAGCTTGTTATTCTAAAAAGAAAAACCTTAATTTTGTTTGCAAATATTAAAGATTCTAACTACCAGCAAGAATGAGTTTACATTTTAAGAGAACCCGTCAGTCATTTCAGATCCATCATGGCAGCGCCTGTTAGCGGGCATCCACTCACCTGCTGTCATGTCCCTCACCGTGTTGAGTCACTGCCACATCACCAGCCATCCCATTAAAGAATGGGACTGTTGGCAAGTCAACAGCGGGTCACCGCAGAGGACCGAGATGACAGTTGCACTTTAAAAATTAAAATTTAAATCAAGCCTTTTGATTTTAAATCAAATCCACCCTGGGAGATGTCCCATTATATTCAGAGCCTATGGATTGAGAGTTTGCCAAGGGGTGTTTAAAAAAAAAAAAAAAAAAAAAGTTAACTGCATCTGTGACTCTTCATTTTGAAGTTCTAAGACAACCCCTGGGCTCACTGTGAATGATCTCTCCTAGATTGATTAGTGTTGCATTGAGCATTCTAATGATCCATGTACATTTTATCCAATGCCATTCTCGTCCACGCATAGTTTTTAGTATCTTCCAAAAGTTCAGCAAGCAGGTATCTTCCATAAAGAGGAATACAAATCTCACATTAAACATACGATATATAAAACCGCACACACGCCAATGCATTAGAGCCCCGGAAATAGTTACATTTGCATTGATGTTCTAGTGCCAAAATAACCAAAGTTAAATCAACAGCTGAAAATCAGGAAAAGTGAACAACCTAACACCAGGAAATACCCAGCTGGCAAAACAGGGTCAATGGGAAGATAGAGGTCTTCTAGGAAGGCATTGAAGGTGAATGATGGCATCAATAACCAAGCACAAAAGACAGTGCAACTGAAACATTAAATGCATAGGCAGCAAACTAATAAGAGGCATGGAGGAGCTCAGCTATGAGGAAAGATTAGAGGAACTGAATTTATTCACTCTTGATAAGAGGAGATTAAAGGGGGGATATGATCAAGATGTACAAATATATAAGGGGTCCATATAGTGAACTTGATGTTGAGTTATTCACTTTACAGTCAACACAGAGGACAAGGGGGCACTCTTTACATCTAGAGGAAAAGAGATTTCATCTCCAAATATGTTAAAGAGGAAGTAAACCCTAATGGGTTTGTTTCCCTGCAAAGGTAAAGCATAATGGACTACTATGCATCGCATAGTAGTACATTATGTGTCACTTACCTGACACAGGAGCCAGCGGAGTCACCGCTGTCCCCTTGTGTACGGAGCCTCCATCTTCTTGGTGGGTCTCGCAGCTCCAGTGCTGTCATTCGATGACGTCACTCCCGCATGTGCGCGCGGGAACCGACACCCGTGGCATATCGCGGAGAGCGGATTTCTCAGTGCGCCGATGTCTACGGTGCATGCGCCGTAGACAGCGGTGCCTGTCTTTTGGCAAATATCTCCTAAACGTGTAGGTTTAGGAGACATTTCTTTGACCTACAGGTAAGCCTTAATCTAGGCTTACCTGTAGGTCCAAGTGGTTTGTAAGGGTTTACAACCACTTTAAGGTTTCTTCACAGCAAGAGCTGTGAAAATGTGGAATAGACTCCCTGCAGAGGTGGTTCTGGCCAGCTCAGTAGATTGCTTTAAGAAAGGCCTGGATACTCTCCTAAATGTACATAATATAACTGGGTACTAACATTTATAGGTAAAGTTGATCCGGGGAAAATCCGATTGCCTCTCGGGCTGGTAATCAGGAAGGAATTATTTCCCCTGCTTTAGCAAATTGGATCATGCTCTGCTGGGGTTTTTCGCCTTCCTCTGGATCAACTGTGGGTATAGAATTGGGTATATGGGATTGTATGATGATTTTTTTTTTTGTGGTTGAACTGGATGGACTTGTGTCTTTTTTTCAACCTAACTATGCAACTACATAAACAATTCATAAATCCATAGAGAGGACTGGTGGGGTGGTGAAGGCAGCAGCTGTCTTTAGAGAAAGCCAACTCTGTATAAAGAAAAAAAAAAAAAAAAAAAAAAAGTAGAAAACAAGGGAAGCACCACCTAACTGCCATTAAAACCCTGGTTTTAATACTGCAAGGTACATAAAATCACTCACAAAAATAAGTGTAAACATGAGCCCATCTGTAGTCAGGTATCCAGGTAACTCCTAGTGTCCGAGTAAAACACCCATGCATGGCTGTGATGGGTACGCAGCGCGTCCTGTGGTCACCAGGAAGACAACCAGAACCAGCGTGGAACGCAAGGAAGTAACAAAGTGACGTCACTTCCTTGCGTTCCACGCTGGTTCCTGCACTTAGAAAGGAGAAAACAAGGGAAGCGCCACCTATTGCAGGTGAATGGAGACAAGGGCTTGCCAGAGAGCTCCTGGCTGTGATGAAAAGACCAGTGATGTACATTTAAAGTTGTCATGGCCAAGATACAATAAATATCTTTTTCATGGAGCTTTCAGCTTAGGAGTCATTACTCCAGGAGAGCGTTCCCACTCCCAACAGAGAAGCCTGATTAAGTTATACAATCCATTGGAGGGCTCAAGTCAAGAGAGGAGAAAAAAAAAAAAAAAAATAAATAATTGTTGAAACCAGCTGCCAATGGTCAAAATTGGTGTTTCCAGACCCAAGTTACAAAGCCTTTAATTAACCACTTTCAGACCGGTCCATTTTTTGCAATTCGGCACTCGGTCGCTTTAACTGACAATTGCGCAGTCGTGCGATGTGGTTCCCAAACAAAATTGGCGTCTCCCCCCCCCCCCACACACAAATAGTTTTTTGGTGGTATTTGATGACCTACGGTTTTTATTTTTTGCGCTATAAAACAAAAATAAAAAAAGCATTATTTTTTACTATTTGCCATTATAAATATCCCCCCAAAAAACAGAACTAAAATGTTTTTTCCTCAGTTTAGGGCCGATACGTATTCTTCTACATATTTGTTAAAATAAGCTATTGATTTGTGCAAAAGTTATAGCGTTTACAAACTAGGGGATAGTTATGGCATTTTTATAAAAGTAATGGCAGTAAAAATAGTAATGGCAGCGATTTTTATTGTGACTGCGACATTATGGCGGACACATCGGACATTTTTTGTTTTTTTTTGTTTTTTTACACATTTTTGGGACCATTGCCATTTATACAGCCATCAGTGCTATACAAATGCACCGATTCCTGTGTAAATGACATTGGCAGTGACGGGGTTAAGTATGTTCTAGGGGCGTGTTGCTAACTGTGTTTTACTGATCACTGGTCTCTGCTCCAATCACAGGCAGCAGAGATCAGTGTCACTTGTTGCTAGGCAGAACGGGGAGATGCTGTTTACATCGGCATCTCTCGGTTCTTCCTCCCATGAGATGATCGCGGGTATCCCCGCGGCGATCGAGTCGGCGGGACCCACGATAAGACTCACGGGGGTCCTGACTGGCGCGCTGCTTGCAGCGCGCATGCGATTGCACAGCGGCAAATTCAAAGGGACGTACCTGTACGCCCTTATGCCTGTCCGTGCCATTCTGCTGACTTACATCGTTGTGTGCTGGTCGGGAACCGGTTAAAAAGGAAAAGCTTGGGTAAATAGCCCCATTGTTTCAAAGGATGAGACCGCCTTCAGAGTAAGGGCCCCATGTTGACTCAGCTGCCCCTCAGACCATGAATGAGATACGAGGTTAATGATACAGCAAAATGACAAACAGGCACAAATCTCTGAACAGACAATCAATACGTTTAGAAATTGTCTGAAAGGAGAAATTGATTGGACAGCTAAAACCCAGATTTAAATCTTCATTGAGCCTGTCCAAGATTAATTTCAAATGCTCTAGGAGGAAATGTCAAACCTGTATACAGGTGATATTGTAAATATATGTGATCATAAGTAACTCAAATGCTGTATTAGACTCGAGGTCACAGATACAACCATAATTTTAATATCCACTAACCCATGAGTAATCTGCCATAACGTAGAAATATAACATTTTGATATAGAAGAAATTCGTTTTAGATATCCATCATTGTTGTAAAGGCACAGAAACCGTGACCACAGCAACATAAAAATACCCATATAACGTGTATTCTAAGACAAATAGGTACTCATAGGATCTGCAGGAGTCATGCATTCATCCATATTAACATCCATTTTGTGCGATAGTGATTAATCAAAATTTATACTATGTATATTGTATACCAGTTGCTGGGGTCCCTGAACAATAGACATATATTCATAAGCCCCAATATATTAGGTAAATGGCAATTATGAATGAGAACATAATTTGCTTTTAACAAATAGTTTAGAACACATTTTCTGTCCTCAGACACACCTAGTGGCTGAAGATATTTCCTGAGCTCACCAGGTAAATAATTAGAATTCTCCAACCAATGGAGAATAAGCCAAACCTTCTGGGCTGAGCTTATGATAATTTTATGAGCTTATTGCCCCAGATGGTATAAAGGATGCGAGGGCCATAGAGGATCACAAACCCACACGCAGGATACACCCCCTAGACCAGGGGTGCCCAGCCTTTTGAAGAGCAACTTTAGCGACCTGGCAGCTGGTCGCAGGCCACAATGAGCGGAGCGGGCAGATGACAGGTCTGTGTCTACTCTGCATATGCAGAGCAGACAGGGACACAGCCCGCTCTACTCTATGGGCCCTCCAATCTGCCCAGACAGAAGGGGACAGATTCCCTTCCATTTTTTTAAGCAGTTTGGATTGAAGATCTGCTTAAAAATCAGGTGTAAAAGGACGCAAGTCAGTTTAAATCTGCCGCTCTATAGAGGTGATCATGTGAAAGGAGCCTTAGGCCTCTTTCACACGGGGCAGATCAGTGCTGATCCCTACGGGAAATTGGGTGACGATGGACCGTAGAGTCCATCGCCATCCGATCGATGACGGATGGAAAAATAGCTTTTTCCTCCGTCACACTTTTTCGGATCGGAGCGGGTCAGATGTCAGCGGAGATGTCACCGGTGACATCCGACGCTCCATAGACCTCATCCGTTCAGGCCGCCTGAAAAACTGACAGGCGGATCTGCCGTGTGAAAGAGGCCTAAGGCTGCTTTCACACTGATGCACTGCGGTTTACCTGCACCTTAACTGACCTCAAGCTTTACTTCTTCCTCAGGATTCCTGCAGGTATTGCTGGATGCTGCGGTCTCCTAGGTGGGTATGGCTGGTGGCTGTCCTCAAGGGTGGGTCCTGCTGGCTGGTACTGGTGGGTAATTTTTAGTACTGGTGGCTGGTACTTCTGGGTACTTTTTGGTACTGGTGGCGGGTACTTCTGGCGGCTGGTTATTGATCCCCTATACCTGCCATCAGTGTGACAGGAGCGGCGCTGAAGGAAGCATACGGCTGCAGTAGAGGGCCGATGCTTCCTCTATCGTGCTAAGAACTTTTACAGGCAGAGCACATTTGGTATCACTCCGCCTGAGACAGAAGCCAGTGTTCTGTCAAAATATGTCCGCCTATCGAATAGTGTCCGGGCCATACTGCGCAGGTGCAGCGCTTGCGCAGTACGGAGGACAAGGAGATTCGGAAAATCTCCAAAGATGAACGGCGCCTGCTCTGCGAGTCCAGATGCAAGCCTCACCATCCAAGTGGACATAGGGCTGCACAAAGTTAGAGGGCCCCTCGCAGGCTCGCTTCGCTCGCCACGCTTCGGGCACGGCCTCGCTGCGCTCGGCTCTCTCTTATTCTAACTCTATGTCCACTTAGATGGTGGGGCTTGAACCTGGACTCACGGCGCAGGCGCCGTTCATCTTCGGCTATTTTCGGAACCTGCTTGTCATGCGTACTGCGCATACGCAGAACACAGCAGACAGTATCCGGCAGGATACCGGCGCTATACAGGAAGCATCGGCTCTGCTTCCTCTAGCGCCAGCTGGAATCCTCCCGCTGATGCTCGGGGATGGCGGGTCGGGAACCTGCAATCTGGGCTTGCCGACCCGCCCTCCCAGAGCAGGAGGTGGCGGGCCACATCACAGGACGCCACGGGCCACATGTGGCCCACGGGCCAGCGGTTGGGCACCCATGCCCTAGACGATCAAGAAGCCTGCTGATATTTAACCACTTCCCATCTTGCTGGACCTTGGGACTGGAACAACGCTATGTACTTAGATGTTATCAGATATCTTCCCCTTTTAAACTGTTGGTAAGATACAGACTTTAAAAATATTAATTATCTTTTTCTCTCAAAATTGTTGGGATTGTATTTTATAGTTCATGTGTTGACATCATGGGTAGGGTAGTTGATCACTATCATTTGCCCATATTGATTGTCTACGCTGTGTATTATTGAAGCAGTGTTTGGGAGAATTCAGACAAAACTTGTATTATCAATTTAAAATTACTGTGGTCCCAGGGAAACCATATCGCCCCATTCAATTTAGTAGCTCTGTTGGATTAATATTTTTCAAATTGACAATAGTCATCTGTTGACTCTGTGAGACATACTTTGGATTCCTCAAAGGACTGTTTCCCTGAGCGACAAGGGATATGGTGTTATTGAACGTAAAGCGCGATTACCGCATATTTTTTTTTTTTTTTAACAGAACCATTTGGGCTCCGATTTATTTGTAAAATATTGAGAAAAATCGTATTATTGCCATGTTGATGTTTTGACAATGCGTGTGTGAAATATCACCAGAAATTCCAGCTCTGTATGAAATTGTATAACTATAAAATTATTTACTTATTCATTTTAATGGGAGATTTATACATTGGTAAGAAATCCCCATACATTAAACTCAGGAAAGGATTGTGGTAGGTATTGATTATCTTAACCAGCTTCACAAATTTACCTCAAGTTTGGAGGCACTGAAAAAAAAAAATAAAAAAAAAAAAAAAAATCTTAATTAATTAAGATTCCATACCGCAGTCGCAACAAAGTGTAACGACACTGCATGTGAGCGCCACAAACCTTGTTTAATTAATTTTAATATTCAAAGCATCAATTCATGTCTGCATGCTTTATTTTGCCGAGAAATCACTTTATAAAAAATACCCTCTAGAATTTCTGGCCGCAGCCATCTTGAACAAGATGATGCATGTAGCATTTACTTCCTGGAATCCATCTGCCCTTAACCCAGGAACGCAGACAGGAGAGAGATTAGCTGAGAGAAAAAAAAAAAAACCCTCCTGAAGACTCCTGGAATGTATGACATTTGCGTAGGCCTGAAAACCAAGAGGTAACTAAAAAAATAAAAAATAAATGTAAACACAAGTACATAATATACTTTCTCATCCATTTACTAATGCTAGCAGTACAAGGATTAAAATATTTTAAGTTGATTGAGCGAGGTTCCGCTTTAAGGGGAGTCTACGTGTGCCACTGGGCTTGCAATAGATAGGCAGTAGATGGAGGAAAATCCAAAAGCTCTTTTCATAAAAAAAACTGCAAAATTCACATCAGTCAAGTCTATACTTGTGTACTAAACAAACCCCCATCATGAATTGTTAAAAGGCAAAGACTACCTTATAGAAGAAAAATAAAAATGTTCTCACCATTTGCAGGGGAAAAAACGTCCATGTCCATTTACTATTGTTTTTTCCCCCCATAGGAGCCTGCAAAAGCATTTCACCCATGATCTGTGGACTACAAGTGCAATATGCCAGGCTCCTGCAGTCTTCCTCAAGCTCTGTCCTTGCCAAGGATGAGCTTTCTGTTGGAGGCATAAATGGACTACTAATGTCGGAATTACAGCACATGACCTTTGAGAATGACGAGTCCATCTGCTGTGGTGGCAGACAGAACTGTAGTTCATTCATTCACAGGTCTCTGAATGAATGAGGCAGCTGTGCAGTGCAAGCCCAGTCTGGCCGCACCGATTTCAAACATGACAGCTACTGGAGGCAAGATGAAACCCCCACAAGCCGTCACAGTGGGAGAAGTTTGGTGGCCGGGCCTTAAACACAGGTGCAACATGTAATGTGGCGTAAAAGGTTGAGTTAACATTTAAAGTTCAGTGACCAGAATATAGACATCGAAGTATTAACACAAGTATAGCAACAAGTAGTAAAAGCTTTACAACAAGCCACCCAACCTTTCTAGCTGCATGTAGTGTGACGTAATTTCATGTTTAAAGCCGAGTTGCACCCACATTTCAATCTTTGCACAATCCACTTCATAAACAACTAGTTCAAACATCATTGGGCATTTTTCTTTTTTTAGCTTGCATTAGCTTGTTTTTATGGGCTCATTATTTTTCTTCCCATCTTGCCATGGTGAGGCATGTCATTTCCTGTAAGGCAGTGATGCGCACCGTTTTTTAAGTTTAGTCTTGATAGATGAGTAAGGTTGCCATAATGGGGCAGGAACTTCCTCTGACGCCACCATTGTTATGGCAACCCGAGAAACAATCCGCGTTCTGCGTCTTGTGCGAGAGATCGGGAGGTGTATGCTGGGTAGCCAGCAGCACCTTATCCCAGAAGGATACAAAAGTGGGCCGCACATGCCCACAATTAAGATGACGTGCTGGCAATCGAAGATAAAAGGTTAGTTTACCACACACACACACACACACACACACACACACACACACACACACACACACACACACACACACACACACACACACCTCTAAAATCAGGTTGTAGTTGGGTTCTAGACACTTAAACACCTTGTGTTTGTTTACCTTAGAATGCTAGCAGGCTGCCAACATCCTTTCATAGAAGGTATTGGGGAAAGCAGTTGTGATTTCATTAGCTCAGTTTCATTTTTAGAACAATGCCAACAGCTAGAGGTGTAAATGTTGGCTTCCTTTAACCAATTGAGTGAAAGAAAGAAAAGAAAAAAAAAAGGAAAAGAAAAAAAAGAAAGATTAAACACATGAAGAAAGGGGTGTAAAAATAAAAAAAAGAAAAAAAAGGCATGGAAAGTCAAGACATCTCATGATGGGTGAAAGCAAAGAACTCTCTCAAGACTTTCACAATCTTGTTGAAAAATATACTGATGGAATTGGTTACAGAAGGATTTCTAGACCCCTGAAAGATCCAGTGAGCACTGTTGGAGCCATAATCCGTAAGTGGAAAACACATAATTTCACCATAAACCAGCCATGACCAGGTGCTCCTCGCAAGGTTTGACAGAGGAGTAAAAATAATCAGAAGAGTTGCCCAAGAGCTGAGGACCACTTGTAGAGAGCATCAGAAAGACTTGGAATAGCAGGTACAATCGTTTCAAACAAACAATTAGTAATGCACTCAACCGCCATGGCCTGTATGCATGCACAACACGCATTACTCCATTGCTGAAGAAAAAGCATGTTGAAGCTAGTTTGCTGTATGGTGTGATGATACTTTATGACTTGTTAAATCTGATTTTGCTGACATGTACATTGGCTTGCCCGTTTAGCATCTTTTTGCTCCATAAAATACTATTACATTTTTGAACGTTAAAAAGTCTGCTGCACAATATTTAGACAAGCCTGTGAAATACTGGCAGACTACAGTCTGGTCAGAGGAGACCAAAATGGAACTCTTTGGATGCCATAATACACACCATGTTTGGAGGTCAACTTGCACTGCACATCACCCCAAAAACATCATGATGACAGTGAGGTTTGGATGTGGGAACATCATGGTGTGGGGCAGTTTTCAGCATACGGTACTGGTAAACTTCATGTCATTGAAGGAAGGATTCATGGAAAAAAAAAAAAAAAAATGTACCAAGACATTCTTGATAAATTCTGCCATCTACCAGGATGAAGATGAAAACGAAGGCGGACATTTCAGCAAGACAATGATCCCAAACACAAAGCCAAGGAAACTCTCAATTGGTTTCAAAGAAAGAAAATAAAGCTGCTAGAATGGCCCAGCCAATCACCTGACTTGAATCCAATAGAAAATCTATGGAAAGAACCAATGATCAGAGTTTATAGAAGCCCACAGAACCTTCCAGATTTGAAGACTGTGTGTGGAAGAATGGGCCAAAGTTACACCTGAGCAATGTATGCGACTAGTTTCTCCATACATGAGGCGTCTTGAAGCCGTCATTACCAAACAAATGATTTTGTACTAAGTTTTAAATAAATTTCAGTTAGTGTGTTCAACACTGTCTGCGTCATTCCATTTTATTACACAACCTAAATTTCTGAACTTAATTTGTTTTGGTTTCTTTGTATGGATTGATTGCATGGGTCGTTACCGTCATGTTGTGAAAATGTGATCAATCCTGATGCATCTAAAATGTCAGAACAGTTCAAATCAATTGAAATATAAGCATTTAGTAGGCCGACCCTTAAAATTGAGGTATGTAAAAAGGCCAAAATGTCTTCAATGTATTGTTAACCATGCCAATTCTCATTAGCCATTGGACAAACCCAGATTTCCAATAGTCACAAAAGATTGGCAAGGTTATGTTAGGAGTTTGCAAACAAATGTAAGAATTAATTTAAGGCAGAAGGTCCCAAAGAAAAAAAAAAAGAAAAAAAATCAAGTTATGGTTTCACAAAGACTTTGCATGTACACACAGGCCGCAAAATTATTAATTTTAGCTGCCAGTATTTAGCTTTACGCATATACAGATTTTGCATATACACATAAAATTACAGCACCCAAAAAGTCACGTTCTCCATTATGGAACTTTTCAGCAGTTTTCATTGTTCCCATAGACAATGCATTTGTTTTCAGATCCTTAAAAAAAATATAAAAAAAAAAAAGATTTTCTTAATTTCATGTGCAAGGGGCATTACAGCAAATAATCAAAATAAGAACACCATTAAAATAAGATGTAATCCCACAGTGCCAGCCTCTAGTCAATTTCATTTCAAAAGTACAGCTATTCTGAAATTGCATCCATATCAGACATGAGTCATCTTCAAGGAGCATTCACTACTATATCATGGGATTAAACATGTGATACAGATTCATTTCTGAAACATTCAAGTATTACATAGAACCAATTAGAAATGCTACAATGCTCACTTTTGGGTTATTACCTAGTGAGCAAGGCCCTAGCATCTCAGCTAGCCAAGGTTACCCAAAGACCATAAAAAAAAAAAAAATAAAATTAGTAGATATGCATCTGTTTTCAATGTGTAATTTGAAATGATACACAATGATACAACTCATCCTGGCTGGATGCTTCCTACTGAAGAGAAGGTGGAGTGGACCAACACCGTAGCACAGAGCAATGCTACATAGAGTGCAGTGACCCATAGTAATCAAAACTCCAGTCAAGACTGAAAATTAAAATGAAGCCAGAGACGTATACTGTACAGGGAACATGGATTACCTGATCAGTACTTCAGTCTTTCATCCGGACATTGCTATACTGCTACAGGTCTTTCCACCCTCCTGTCTTTATTTTGATGCCAAACATCACTGCAGGCTTCTTTTGGAGTCTCACATACAGTGCCTTGCAAAAGTATTCACCCCCCCCCCCCTTGGGCTTTTTACCCATTTTGTTACATTACAGCCTTTAGTTCAGTTTTTTTTTTTAATATGAATTAAATGCGATGGATCAGAACACAATAGTCTAAGTTGGTGAAGTAAAATTAGAAAACTATATACATAAAACTATTTTTCAGAATTAAAAAAAATGATAAAATGGCATGTGCGTATGTATTCACCCCCTTTGTAATGAAGCCCATAAAAACTCTGGTGCAACCAATTACCTTCAGAAGTCACATTAGTAAAATGATGTCCACCTGTGTGTCAAGTGTCACATGATCTGTCATTACATATACACACACCTTTTTGAAAGGCCCCAGAGGCTGCAACACCCAAGCAAGAGACACCACTAACCAAACACTGCCATGAAGACCAAGGAACTCTCCAAACAAGTAAGGGACAATGTTGTTGAAAAGTACAAGTCAGGGTTAGGTTATTAAATTAGAGAGAGAGATAGATATATCTATCTCTGATGATCCCTAGGAGCACCAAAAAATCCATCATAACCAAATGGAAAGAACATGGCACAACCCTGCCAAGAGACAGCTGCACACCAATACTCACGGACCAGGCAAGGAGGGCATTAATCAGAGAAGCAGCACAGAGACCTAAGGTAACCCTGGAGGAGCTGCAAAGTTCCACAGCAGAGACTTGAGTACCTGCACATAGGACGACAATAAGCCATATGCTCCATAGAGTTGGGCTTTATGGCAGAGTGGTCAGAAGAAAGCCATTACTTTCAGCAAAACAAAATGGCACGTTTTGAGTTTGCAAAAAGGCATGTGGGAGACCCAACATGCATGGAGGAAGGTGCTGTGGTCTGACGAGACTAAAATTTTACATTTTGGCCAAAGAAAATGCTGTCTGGTGCAGACCCAACACATCACCCAAAGAACACCACCAAACATGGTGGTGGCAGCATCATTGGGGATGTTTTTCAGCAGTTGGGACTGGGAAACTGGTCAGAGTTGAGGGCAAGATGGATAGCGCCAAATATAGGGATATTCAAGCAAAACCAGTACCACTGATTTGAGGCTAGGATGGAGGTTCACCTTCCAGCAGGACAATGACCCCCAAACACACTGCTAAAGCAACACTTGAGTGGTTTAAGGGGAAACAGGTAAATGTGTTGGAATGGCCTAGTGAAAGCCCAGACCTTAATCCAACAGAAAATATGTGGTCAGACTTAAAGTTGGATGGTTTGTGCTTGTGAGCAGCAATCTTTAAAGAGCTGGAGCAGTTTTGCTAGGAGGAATGGGCACAAATCCCAGTGGTAAGATGTGGGAAGCTCAGAGACTTATCCAAAGCAACAGCTGCAAAAGGTGGCACTACAAAAGTATTGACTTTAGAGGGGTGAATAGTTATGCACATTGACTTTTTCTGTTTTTGTCCTATTTGTTTGCTTCACAATAAAATAAAAAAAATAAAAAACACCACACATACCAGCAAAGTTGTGGGCATATTCTGTAAATTAAATGATGCAAATCCTCAAACAATCCATGTTAATTCTAGGTTGTGAGGCAACAAAACACAAAAAATGCCAAGGGGGTGAATACTTTTGCAAGGCACTGTACCAGTACTAAGACGGTTCTCCAATTCATCCACCCAATTAAAGCGTGCCTTGGATGGCTGAGTGCGACTGATGAAGGGACAAGAGATGGAACAGGGAAGGGCAAAGCGACAGGTTTACTTTAATGCAGACCTCCATAAATATGTTGCTTCCTTCCATTTCCACATTGCCCTGGTCAGCACCCCCAAAGTAAAAAGTAAAGCCCTGTGGCGTTGTAGTTTTACACAAGCGTATAGCCGGAAGCCTTCAGTGATCAGCCCCACCTAGTTCCAGCTGCCAGATGCCAAGTTCTGTCACAAACCACTCCATTGAAAGAAGTCAGCAGAACCTTCCCCACCCTTTGAAAAACAGTTGTCTATATCATTGTTTCAAGCATTCGCTTTATCTTGTTGGCGATACTTTGGGGATACCGGCCGTGAAACAACTACTCAGTCTCTGGCAGCAGGAGACTCCTGGTACACCTGGAGGACATCAGAGATTGGCACCTGGATATCCATGGAAGGACCTGACTCGAATTTACTGACCAGGGTTCTGGTAAGCCTCCATCTTTCATTAGTGTGTAGAGGTGATGGGATCTGCGTGGACAAATTGTATGCGATAATCCATGGAGTTGCATCACTTTCAAAAACGCATATCAAATGTTTTTTCACATTTGATCACGTTTTTCATGTTATATACATATATGGACATTCATTTGGACACTATATGCACTGTTTGTATTAAGTACATTTTTTCACCAAGCACATGCTTTTTCACCTATTTTCCTATGGTACAGCCTTTTTGAATGTATGATTTGATCACACATCATTAATATTTTTCACTACATTTGGTTAATTGTTTGTATCATACACTGAGCAATCATCTGATTTTTTTTATATTTGAGCGCTGCACTTTTTTTAATGATTTCAAGGCAGCTAGGACTATAGTAAAAAAAATAAAATAAATAAAAGTAACAAAAAACTACGTTGTGAAGGACTGAAATCCTACAGCGCCCGCAAGGTCCCCCTGCTCAAGAAACCACATGTACAAGCCAGGGACGTGCAGTGAGGTCAGTGGCTGGCGAGGCACTTAGAGCCAGATACACAGGTTACATACGCCGCAAACATTAGAGTGAGAACAATAATTCTAGCACTAGACCTCTCTAAACATAGTAGTTTGGTGCCATTCCACGAGTGTGTGCAATTGTAAAGTGTGACATGTTAGGTATCCATTTACTTGGCGTAACATCTTTCACATTATATAAATAGTTTATTTTTTTAAAAGGCCAACTTTAGTGTTTATTATATTCATGAAACGTTTTTTTTTTTTTTTTTTTTTCAAATATGTTTGAAAAATTGCTGCGCAAATAGCAGGCAACATAAAAAAAAAAAAAAATTACACACACACACACACACACACACACACACACACACACACACACACACACACCTTTGGGGGTTCCGAGTAATTTTCTAGCAACAAAATGATGATTTTTTTTACACATAGGAGAGAAGTGTCAGAATTTACCTGTGTGGTAAGGGGTTATTTACCATAAGCAAGCAATATACAAAAATATTGTTTACAAAAACTGTACTCAAGCAGGTGGCTTAATGGACAAATTACTGAATTTATAACTGCAAAACAGTTATTTCACAGTAATTAGAGAACATTTATTATGTTATAAACTAGCATAATACAGGATTTAGTTTGTCTAAAAACAGTACCTTTTAAGAGGGAGAATGAGAGTCTGCTTAGCTGAGAAAAGCATGGGATTATGGGTAAATCTACCCATAAACCCATGCTTTTTCCTTAGTTAAGAGGGCTGGGCAGGAAGTGAACATTTGTCTTTTAGACACATGCCCCCCCCCCCCCCCCCCCCCCCCATGACACTGCAGTGAGGACAGCCTCCACTGCAGCATTTTTATTGGACAGCTTCTTCCAATGGTGCTTTACCATTGGTCCAAGGTGCCAAGCTGTCCATTAAGCTTAGTGCTTCCGACAAGAAGTCAGAGGCATGGTGAACTCATCCCCTCAGTCTGCTGTAAACAGAGTGTACCAGCTTGTATTTAAACTGGCCGTTCTGTATGTAGCTTCTGGCAGGCTGCACAAGAAGCCCCATATCTCTGGAACTATATGTGGCAGGAGCCAGTGGTGGGGTAGGACTTCAGCTACCTACCCTCAAAGCTTTTTTTTTTTTTTTTCATATATATTAATGACTGACTGCACATCCCTGGTACAGGCCCATCTGAAGTCTGGTAATGAATATGTGAATGATTGGCCCGAGAGGGAGCCAAATCAGCGGGTCTGATGCCAGCCACCCACAATTGCTCCACAGAGGCAGAACGGGGATCTGCCTATGTAAACAAGGCCGATCCCTTTGATTGCATATGGCGTTAACCCCTTCCCCGCCAGTGTCGTACAGTAACCATGAGAGAGATAGATCGATATATATATCCACCATTACTAGTAAAAATAAAAAGCCATAAAAATAGCCCATAGCTTGTAGACGATAACTTTTGCGCAAATAACCATGTAGCAGAATACATATTGGCCTAAATTGATGAAGAAACACACACAACCTTTTTCTTTGCTTGGCAAAACATTTTTTCAAATAAGTGATTTCCCCCCCCCCCCCCCCCTACTCCTGCACCGATGGGCATTGATGAGGCAATACAGATAGACAGCACTTCCTGTCCACTCCCTGGAGGTAAGGAAATAGGTGACAGGTCAAGCAGGTCAAGCCCGCAACTCTAGCACCCAGTTGGGATGGACATGTCAGAGGTGGGCGGGCAGTGAGAGCAAGCAAAGGAAGCCCTCAGCCGCACTCAACTCAGCCCTGCCCACCAGAAGACGATGCAGCTTCGCACAAAAGAGCATGCAAAGCCGCAGCCTCAAATACTGGCCAGCCCGACCTTAGCCTGCGCAGACCACTGTTGTAGTGTGGCCCAGGCACCAGGATGCAATTTCCAGTCGCCATGGTGACCTGGGTTTTGTTGAGCCCTGTTCTAACACAATAAGATTCATGTGAACAGACTACAGCTACACAAAAAGCAAAGAGAAGGACAGTCCCATTGACTATAATGGAAAAGAGACCCAGATTTAAAATTAATTTCACATCACCAAAAATGCAGCGTGAATGAGACATTAAATGGGTTGTTACGGAACACCCAAGAATCTCTCATGTGTGCCAAAGCCACAAGTTTGCTTCCATGCCAGCCCTGCAGCTTCTAGTACTTGTTTTCAAATTGCTCCATTCATCGAGTTACGCCCATTTGGAGCTTACACAGGGCTGAAAACTTTCTCCATCCTCACATGACAGCACTGGGAAGTTAAGATTCCCACGTCCGATTACTTTTCTTTACTTCTGATGGCGATTGAATAAGCAGTATATTAAAAAGGAAAGGCAAGTAAATTTGGGGGGAGGCAATTCAACAAGCCTGGTTCTTTGCCTTGTACAACCAAAGCCAAGGTTCACTTTAAAATGGAATCCCCACAATAAGTTTAGTAGTAGTTTAGAGGTTTTTTGGCAAAGACAAAAGCAAGTTTTTCACCAAAATACTAGCTAGTTAATATCTATTTTTTTGTAAAATGTGAAAGTGGAGCCAAGCGCCAGAGAAGATGGAATTCCTGTGTGCATGGTTATCAGTCAAAGTTCACCAAAGAGGTAGAGAAAATGGTGAGTAGTGATGTGGCAACTACGAGCCTGGTTCCATTATCACCAGAGGAGGGCACATTAGTTGGCAAATGTACCATAATATGCAGATATGCTGTACACACTTGCACATTATGGCAAGAGCCCACCCAACAGACTTTGGTTTCGTTTTAAAGCCATGACGCATTTTGTGATTTAAATGTGTTTGGGGGGGGGGGGGGGGGGCGGCATAATTGGGGGTCAAAGGAGGACATTCTAAAGAAACCAGTTCTGCTCCATAGCCTTAGACCTCACAGGTAAAGCTGCAATTCTAACCCAAACACACGCTGCAACCTCAGGCTACAGCAGCCATAGATCCTCATTAAAGCAGTGATAATTACATTTGAGTTTATGCGCTTATAAAAGTTCTAACTGCAAAAGAAAAGAAAAGAAAAAAAAAAAAACTCCAATACTTAATGCAAATCTGAAACAAGAAAGACGAGAGATCAGGATGAATTAAGTCTCAGGTCACACCTCAGCATTTTGTAGCTTGAAGCTGCAAAATGCTCAACACCCAAAATTCCATTTCTTTCAACGACTGTATTATGATGTTTTTATGGTCATCTGCAACTACATTAGGTAATTTTTCTCACTTAATCACTTGAAACCAGGACATGAAACAAGTAGGATGAGGGTCTTGGCCAGCAAGGTACCAAGAGCAATAAAAACCACATTAGAGGTCAAAACACTTCCTACTTCATCCAAAACTATAAAAAAAAAAAAAATCTTTGGCCCACGATAGGCTTACTATGGCCACCTTACATTTTTACAAGTCCTAGGAGTAAATCTATCAGTCACATATACTTAAAGAGTTTAACTAAAAAGACAACCCCCCCCCCCCCCAAACTGAACTGAGTAAGGGAAGATTATAACCCTTGTAAGGCATCTTTTTCCATCTGTGTCCCATAGGGGAGGATTTCCCTTTACTTCATGTCCCATAGCCAAGATAGGAAGTGAGGGAATCCAAGACTGTCACCAGAAGTACTGTAGTGTCCTCACTTATTTTAAGATTATCCTGCTTACTGTTCTGAGGCCAACCCAAAACTTGGGATTTTCTCTTTTACTTTTCACTTTCAAAAGGATAAATGGTAAATAGGACAAATAGAGAGGGTGAATCCCCCAATTGGGGGGGGGGGGGGGCAGACAATGAAACCTGAAGGGTGTTCTAACCCAACCTGTCTCCATTCTATTTAAAACTTAAAAAAAAAAAAAAAAAAAAAAAAAAAAAAAGAAGTGGAGCACCCACGCACCCCTCTCCCATGTCTTCAGTCTGGGCAGTCAGCTGCACTACATCACTGGTCCTTATTCAACCCAGAAGAGGACCAGTGCTGGACAAGGCAGGAGACTGACGGGCCTCTCTGGAGAGGTGGCGAGTATCACAGCTATTCTAGCAGAGGAGGAGTTAGACTTTAAAGTGGACATGACCAGGGGGCCACCTGCACATACTTTTAAGAATCTTCAGAAGCACCCCAATTAGGGCTTCAACATTTCCAGGTTAGCTTGAGAGATGGCTTAAATTCCCTACTAGTCAGTTGTGAAGCGTAACACCACTGGCTAAACCAACATTGTAGCTCCAGCGCTAGATCGTCGCACTTTAGGATGTGCGATGGCTTTAAAAGTATTCAAAAATTTAAAAAGGAATTAAGCACGTCTGAAGAGGTTCCCTCTACCAAAATTGAGGGAAGAAAAAAAAAAAATGGCCAGACAAGAACCCAAAGTGGCCCTTCTTACTCTCCCATTGGTTATTGGAATGCCATATTCCTTTTTAGTGTGCAAACCCAGTGGAACCAACACTACAATATATCCAAATTTGGAGTTCCTAGCACCAAGAAAAGTGCTTGACAATATTCAGGCCTGACTTTGGGGCCCCGTATCTCGGGCCGCATGGTGCTAGGAACCCCAAGTTTGGTGTGCAAACCCAGTGGAACCAACACTACAACATATCCAAATTTGGGGTTCAAGTTGGTCAACTGTGTCCATCTGTAGCAATGTAATTTTGGGACCCTTTGGCTGCAGCTAGGGGGCATCTAGGAACCCTTAACTACCAAGTTTGAAGTTCAGGGGACCTATTGCTGCATATGGGCACAGCGAGGCTGCAAATGGGCATTGTTGACCCTCTTTTCCACTTAAAGTAGCTGCGCATTTCTCACCCTAGGCTTCTACTCGAGTTAATACGGTTTCCCTGTTTTTTGTGGTAAAATTAGGTGCCTCGGCTTTATTCGGGTCGGCTTATACTCGAGTATATATGTTAAGTAATGCTCTGTTGGTGTATGTGTGGCAATAAATCTTTGCACTGGAAAGGGGAAGTGGTGAAATATTCCCAAAAGAAAAAATATGTCTGAAGGGATGCAGACCCTACCACTTTCCTCAGAGCCCTTTAAGTGCCGCAGCTGATTAAAAAAAACAAAAAAAAAAACAAAAAACAAACACACACAACACTTTCCATTAGATTTTGCACATGGATACAGACAAATCAACAGCTATGTAGGAATATGCAACAAAAGTTTGTCAACAACTCTTGCAATGTACATAGATCAAGATGAAAAGCTGTGTGTAGCAGCTGCCCCATCACACCCCAATACTTAACAGAGCCCCCTCTCTATCCAGCGATGTCCATGACTGCCTCGGCTGTCTGCGACTCCCTCCTGAGGCACAGCAGCGGCGCCACACGCTCCTGCTGCTGTCAAAGTCAGTTAGCCAATCAGGAGAGAGGGGGTGGGGCCGAACATTGGCTGTGTCTGAATGGACACATGGAGCTGCACCTCGGCTCGGGGGTCCCCATAGCAAGCCGCTTGCTGTGGGGGCAATTGACAGGAGGGAGGGGCCAGGAGAGCTAAAGAGGGACCCGAGAAGAGGAGCATCAGGGATGCTCTGTGCAAATCCACTGCTCAAAAGCAGGCAAGTGCCCCCCCCCCCCCCCCTGCAGCATGGTGGCCAAGACTATACAGCAGTTTAATAAGACAGGTTCCACTCAGAACAGACCTCGCCATGGTTGACCAAAGAAGGGGGGGGGGGGGAATCATCCTGTCAGTGGTCAGACCATATGCCGCACACTGCATCCAATTGGTCTGCATGGCTGTAGTCCCAGAAGGAAGCCTCTTCTAAAGATGCACAAGAAAGCACACAGTTTGCAGAAGATCAGTAGAATAAAGGACATGGATTACTGGAACCATGTCCTGTGCTCTGATGAGACCAAGAGAAGCTTACTTGGTTCAGATGGTGTCAAGCGTGTGTGGCGGCAACCAGGTAAGGAGTACAAAGCCAAGCACTTGCCTACAGTCAATCATGGTGGTGGGAGAGTCATGGTATGGGGCTGAATGAGTTCTGCTGGCACTGGGGAACTACAGTTCACTGAGGGAACCATGAATGCCAACATGTAATGTGACATAATGAAGCAGAGCATGATTTCCCCCCCTCGGAGACTGGGCCGCAGGGCAGTAATCCAACATAACGACCCCAAACATTTCCTCCAAGACTGCCACTGCTTAGCTAAAGAAGCTGAGGGCAAAGGTGATTGACTGGCCAAGCATGTCTCCAGACCTATACCATATTAAGCATCTGTGGGGCATCCTTAAATGAAAGGTGGGAGGAGCGCAAGGTCTCCACCAGCTCCGTGATGTCATCATGGAGGAGTGGAAGGACTCCAGTGGCAACCCATGAAGCTCTGGTGAAATCCATGCCCAAGAGGGTTAAGGCGGTGCTGGAAAATAATGGTGGCCACACAAAAAATAGACACTTTGGGCCCAATTTGGACTTTTTTTTACTTAGGGGTTTGGAAAACTGGTCTTGCAGATATAATGTGGGCATAAGGGGACTTCCTGAAACTCATACCGATAGAAGGAGCCACGAGGAAACTAATGAAAGAATTGAGTTCTGATATAAAACAAACACACCAGATGGAGATTGAGCGAATTCCATCTGCCCCAACAGCCCCTAGGTCGGATGGCCTGCCACACAATATAATAGTAAAATTACACCATTACCACAAGAGAGAAGCACTCAAACAATCCTATCAATTTCAAATGGGAGCCAGAAGCTCTTTCTTACTTGGGAATACGATTGACTACATACATTTACCCTGCTCTGTTTGGGTGACTGACAGAGGACCTAGCCAGATGGCAAATCCATCGTGGTTCGGCAGATTACACTCAAAAAATGATATTCTTCCAAAAATCTTGTACTTGTTTACGATAGCAATGGCAGCCTCTAGATCACTTGGCAATACCTCAATTATAGAAGCAAACTATAAGGTTTTATTAAGGCAGTATATGGTACCGGCTAGACTGGCCATTTTTGTGCCTGGGACTATTCCAGGGTGCTTCCAGGATTGCGGCCAGGTGGGAACGGCATACCATATATGGTGGACATGTCCCAAGGTACAGAGATTTTGGATCATGGTCTACAACTTTATATACACTCACCCAGATCAACCTAGCCAAACATGCAAAGAACGCACTCTTGGGTAGTAGGGTAGAAGAAGCCTCAAGAAATCCAAAAACGGCTCCTTACGTTCATATTAGCTAAAAGCACAATAGCAAGAAACTGGAGGTCTGCAGCCCTGGCATTCGACCAACTTAAAAACACAAAATGTCCTGGCTTATGCTAAATGAAAGATTAACAGCAATTACGCAGGATAAAATGAAGTTGTTTAATAAAATATGGGACCCATGGATCAGATACTCAAATGACCCCTGGACAATTACTAACCAAGACCCTTCCTGAATGACATGACAAGGAAGGTGGAGTCCTTCCTCCCCGAAACCTTCAAGCCCTCTGTGCTGCTGATATGAATAGCCGCAAAGGACTGCATAATTATCTTTAAAAGTAGGGATATTGCTCCTATGTTCGCCCATCCTCACCCGTAGCAGGATGTGATGCACAGCCAACATAAGAGCCCACAGGGGCACAGTGGGCCATAGACCATGTAGGAGTTACTACAATTGATAAATTGCTGGATAGTGTGAGCCTTACCATTAGGCGATAACTTTTTTTATTTTAATGGTGGCACATGAAGGCACAGGTGCCACAATTACTAACTCACATCAGTAGCTGCCTTTTTGGTCAAAAATAGTGCTCCAAGGGCTACTTAACCCACCCATCCCAACCTTTTTGATCCTATTCAGGGCTACCAAACGCCTCAAGTCTCTAGGTTTCCTAAAAATCTGATTAGGATGGGGGGCATTTGGAAGCATCTGTGAGGATAGCATCTTGTTTCAGTATTTTCCGATTCTTTTGTATCAAGGGTGCTTGGTTATGGATTTTGTTGCATAGCTTGGACCAATGTAAGCATACATATGCCATACCTGAGGGAGCAGTGTGGAAGTTGTGAATCTCAGAAGTACTGGCTAATACAGTGAGTGTCACGTGGCTGCCCTGCTGCATAGTGGACACAGTGGCCTGACCCCTATAACCTTGGCAAACAGACACCAGAAGAAGTCTGAAAAAAACATAGCCGTGCTCATAAGCGCCTGTGGCGCAAGTCTCAAAAATATTTCAAACAATATAAATCTGCCCTCCAAAAATACAATTCCTGCCAAGCAGACCACCTTCATCACTCATTAACTTATCTAGTGCCCGTCAAATCTTCTTTACATTCCTCCACTGCCTAGGAGACCGCCAATCACTTCACATACAAGACTGATGCAATTTGTTGAGGAGATCTATGCTGTACAGATACCTTCTCCACAGATTCAACCATTGCTGTCCTCATTCAACCCCACCACTACAGACGAGGTTGCTAATCTTCTTTCCAATGTCCACCCAACCACCTGCCCCCCCAAACCCTGTTCCCTCGCAAATGCTACATTCACCCTCCGATTCTATTCGACACTCTAACCCACATCTTAAAATCTCTCCCTCTCATCTGGCATCTTCCCCAACTCTAAAACATGCACTAGTCACCCCCATAATTAAAAAGCCCGCACTGGACCACCACCAATCTTAACCACCTACACCCATTTCCTTGCTCCCCTATTTATCCAGACTCCTTGAATGTCTGGTCTACAAACTGAGCTAACACCTCACCATGAATAACCTTCTAGATCCCCTTCAGTCTGGATTTTGCCCTCAACACTCCGCAGAAACTGCTCTAAATGCAAACGATCTATTAACGGCCAAAACCAATGGACACAATTCTGTACTCCTATGCCTGAACCTCTATGCTGCCTTTGATACGGTTGACCACCCCCTCAAAAATCCCCTCCCCTTGTGTCTGTTACTGTACTTTTTTGCTGGTTCTCTTCCTACTTATCGGACTGCACCTTTACTAACAATTCTAGTTCTTCCTTTCTCTGCAAAGGTCCCCCAAGGTTCTGTTCTTGGACCTCTCCTATTTCTCGATCTACACCACCTCCCTGGGTCAGCCGATAACCTTCCATGGCTTCCAATACCATCTCTACACAGACGACACCCACATTTATCTGTCTATCCCTTAATTTACTCATCAGCCTGGAAGTTGCACCACTTCCTCAAACACAATATATTCAAAACCAAGCTCATCATTTTGCCTCCGCCACATCCTTAGCCCTGATTGCTCTGTCAGTATCAATGGCACAACTATCAGCCCATCACCGCATACCAAGGTTCTAGGTGTAATCCTGGACTCTTTTCGGCCCATCGCTCCATCACTGTTCAAATCTTGCCACCTCAACACTTAGTCATCCACAACTCAGCCTCCCCAGCTACATTGCTAGCCTAGTCTCAAAACACCAACCAAATCATTCTCATATCTCCCAAGACCTCCTGCTCTCTAGCTCCAGTGTCATCTCCTCCCATGCTCGCCTCCAAGACTTTTACTGAGCCTCTCCCATCCTATTGAACTCCCTACCCCACTTTGTTTATCTCCTACTTCGTTTGCCGTTAGACGATCCTTGAAAACCCTCTTCAGAGAAGTCCATTCTGACCCCACCTAGCAACTTACTTTCTCCATCAGCTCATCCCCACAGCTATTACCTTTTGCATCACTTGACCCTCCTAGATTATAAACTCCAACGAGCAGGGCCCTCCGATTCCTCCTGTACTGAATTGCAACTCTGTCTGCCCTCATGTTGTAAAGTGCTGCTCATTCTGCAGCTATATAAACCCAATAATTCTCAGTGCTCATGCCAAGCAACCCCCTGTGGTTACTATGCAGCAGGACAGCCGATTGGCACTGGACACGGTAGACAGCGGCAATCGCTGTATTAGGGACAATTAGTACAGCGATTGTCTGCTTCCACAGCAGTCCTACAGGTGTGGCATGATACATACATACAATGGTTTAGGCCGTTTCAGTGTAACCATGCAATGAAATCCACACCTGCAGTTCAGCTTTAAATCTTTAGTGGTTGGTTCCCCTTACTAGATCAACAGATATTCATCTCTTTAGGTAATCCATCTTAAAAACACTTCTTTAATATTGGAGTCTATCCAACTAGGTTACTTTCAAAACAGACACCCTTCTCAGACAAAGCAACCAGAATTGCATCGGCAAAGGGTCTAGTTTGTTTTTTCCTGACGAAAAACTGGGCCAAGACATGACAGCTTTCTGTTGGCTTAGGACCACAATGACTCCTCCTCCCTTTTGGCACAGTAAATAAAATTTCCACTCTATCCTTCTAGGGAACACAACACAGGCCTTTTAACATGGAAAAAGGCCATAGAGGGCAGAGGTTGGCATGCCAATTTACATTTCAAACATCTGCCAAAATTATAGAAAGGGTTACACGTCTAAAGAGTTAAAAGGCCACACCCTCCAAATATTTCAGTAATTTGTTACCCTCCTACTTCATCATTACCCAAGAAAAAAATAAAAAAAGTGGTAAATGGTAACAGCATACAATTGGAACTGCAGGCTAAAAAGCTAAAACACATCAAAAACAAATAGGTTTACAGTTTTACTTGCCAAAAGGGTTTACATTTGTATTCAGCCATTCCTATAACCTGCATACCCCCACCACACTGCACAGCAAGAAAGTTCACTACTACTTCCTGGTTCACCTTCCTGTTAATTGCACAGAGATGATGCTGATCCAACTTAGCCAGAGGAAGTTTGGTATTCATTGATAGAATACAAAAGCTGCTTATGAATGGCTGAGCACCGCTCAGGCACCATATTGTTTTGGGTGCGAGACAAGGTCTCGTCTCAAACCCATTACACAGTGCATGTAGACTCAGCTACATATGTTTTATATAGACCACCCAGCAGCCACACGTTTGTGACAAAAATAGTTTGGGCTAGCTTGGCCCAAATTAACCACTTTAGCTCCAGAAGGTTTTACCTCCTTCATGACCAGGCCAGTTTTGGCTATTTAGTACCCTGCTACTTTAACTGGTAACTGTGCAGTCATGTAAATAGAGCTTTCTTTTGGTGGCATTTGATTACTGGATAAAAAAAAAAATTATATATAAAAAACACTTCTTCATAAAATTTAGGCCAAAATGTATTCTGCTACATCTTAAGTAACAAAAAAAATACTACTATACCAATTAGTGTTTTTTTTATTTTAAAGCTAGTAATGGCGGTGATCAGCGACTTAGTGGGACTGCGACACTGGCATCACCAGTAACACCAATACCAGTGATCAGTGTTATTATACATGCATCACTGCAACAATGACACTGCCTGGGAAGGGGTTAACATCTCAGGGTAATCAATGGGTTAAGTGTGGGCCTAACAATGCATGCATGGCTGCTTTGTGCATGCCCTGTACCCGGAAGAGGCCAGTAACGTACAGGTATGCCCATCTGCAGTACAATGTGGGTGGTCCTGAATAGCTAAACAAACTAAAGCTGGAGATAAAGATAAAAATGCACTCTATAATGCCCCTTTCACACTGGGGCAGTGCGGGGGTTGGTGGTAAAGCAGCGCTATATTTAGCGCTGCTTTACCATCGTTTTTGCAGTGATATTCGGCCACTAGCAGGGCAGTTTTAACCCCCACTAGCGGCCGAAAAGCGCCGCTGCAGCGGCGCTATGCCGGTGGTATTGACGAAGAATCCCACTGATTTCAATGGGTAGGAGCGGTATAGGAGCGGTGAATACACCGCTCCAAAGATGCTGCTAGCAGGACTTTGACAGTCCTGCTAGCGCACCGCTCCAGTGTGAAAGCCGGAGGGCTTTCACACTGGAGTTAATGGGACCGGATTTTTTCAGGCGCTATACAGACACCATTTTTAGCAATATAGCGCCTGAAAAACGCCCCAGTGTGAAAGGGGCCTTAGACAGACTAAATCTGCACATTGAAACTCACAACCGTGCAGATTACACAATATTTTTCTTCACCAAGTTCTGCTGTCGCATTGCCATTTGATAGACTAGGATAAACAAACCTGTAATGGCAGCATAAAATATTCACAAAGGCTAGTAAAAAAAAAAAAAATAAAAAAAAAAAAAACCCACACAAACAGAACGTACCATGAATGTGATGAATCATAGCCTACACTTCTCCCCCACCGCATAGCATTGCTGGAGCTCCAAGATTGCCTACACGTTACCATCTAGATAGGCTTCAGCACACATCCAATGTGCCAGAGCCTGGCGATTAGCTGCTCAGGCACTGAACACCACTTGGTTGAGGTTTTTGGAAGCTTTAGTGGTCATCACAGGGTGCAAGGTGAGAAATGAAGGGTTGTTGCAGCACATTAGGAAGCCTTTTGTTCATCATTAGTTTTAGTTAATATTTCAAGCTGGCAGTACAGCTTTGCTTTAACGTCTCAGCTGGAGGATTCTGTCCTCCTTATAATTACAATAACCTGATTAAAATTTAATAACCATGCTTTAAAAGGAAAACTACCGCGTTTAAAAGTGAGCAAATTACTATGGTTTATTGAGCATCCTACATTAGACATAGTGGTGTGAGGGTAAGGCACTGTATTCCTTTACAGTAAGGGTTAACCCACAATTATGTCAGTGTCCTGAAATAGACCCATGATGTAATTGTGCAGTGTGTATAATGCTCAGACATCACGAACATTATTGATGGCCAGCAGAAAATTCAATTACACCCCTCCCACCATTGCGCCTGAACAGAATGGGAAATCTTGGGTTTTCACCTAGTCAGGACATAAGAACCCTTTCAAACATTGCACAACCTATAAATATACTAACCCATAAACATACCACTGGGGGGGTCTAGTAAATTATTTAGGATTTATATAGCGCCAACAGTATGCACAGTGCTTTACTACATGGGGGCACACAGTACAGCTACAATACAGGATGGGATAGAAATAAGGCCAATTCAATCTTGATCATACTGCTCCAGACAGGACTTAAGTCATACAATTAAGCCCATTTTATAAAAGAGAAGGGCATTGAAGTAACCAATAACAGCCATTGTATACACCTGTAAGGCAAAAACTAGCATACTAGCCAATTATGAAATACCTTAGAACGAGGTGTCAGCATCTCACCCCATCCACGCCGAGGGAGCTGACATGTTCCCTCTGCATGTCTTCCGGGCATCGCAGCTCCGGCACTGAGTGGCCGGAGCTACGATGTCGTCACTCTTTCAGAAATTACATTCATTTCAAAACTGAAGGTTAAAAGTAAGTGTAAATTTTCAAAACGACATTCTTACATTCAGCAAATGTACAAAGATTTTTCATACGAGTATTCTCATCTGAAAATCGATACTTGTATGGCCAGCATAAGGCTCAGTTCACACCTATGCAGTTTGCTTTTGATTTGTTTCTGCACACGCGATTTAGCGTTTTGCATTTTATGCTTTTTCTTGGCCAATTTGTGGTTGGGCAGATCTTAAAAAAAAAAAACACTGCAAAAAAAGCACTACATGCTTTTCTGCAGCTTCTCCATAGAAGTCTATTGGAAAAAAATAAAAAAGCAGTTTTGCATTGAAAAAAAATAAATAAAGGATAGATGTGAACATGTCCCATAGAAAACTCATAGTAAAATGAACTATAGTGCGTTTCTGCAAAAAGCACCAAAAAAAAAAAAAAAAAAAAAAATGTGAACTAGGGCGTAAAGCAAGCAGCAGCATGTTTTTGTATCACCTGTCATAATGGGGGGATGCATTAAGGTGAAAAAACACAAGGGTTTACAACCCCTTTAAAATCAAGCTATTTTACTAGTGATTTAAATCAAATCCACCCTGAACAGGACTGTAAGCTAACCATTTTAATTTAGTGACAGGAGCTTCGACTAGCGGTCAGAGCTTTAACCTTTCCCATCCTGCGTATAGTCAAATGACAGCCGCAAGGTGGATCTCTCATCCTGGGCGGCCATCATATGAGGTCCTCGGCTTTCCGGCCGCTAGGGGGCACGTGCCACTTCACTCAGGAGCCGATGCGCGTGCCTGGTGGCCACAATGTCCACCGGGCACCTGCGATTGCCGGTCACAGAGCAGGTACGTGGGACACACAGATCCACGTCCTGTCAGGGGAGAGGAGACAGATCGTGTGTTCCCAGTGCAGAGGAACACAGATCGGTCAACTCTCCCAGTCAGTCCCCCCCAGGTAACACATTTAACCCCTTGATCGCCTCCTAGCGTTAACTCCTTCCCTGCCAGTGACATTTATACAGTAAATCAGAGCATTTTTTATAGCACCGTTTGCTGTATAGATGTGAATGGTCCCAAAATAGTGTCAAAACTGTCCACCACAATATTGCAAATCACCACCATTACTAGTAATAAAAAAACAAATCCATCCAATTTTGTAGGTGGTATAACTTTTGCGCAAACCAATATACACTTATTGTGTTTTTTGTTTTTTTTACCAAAAATACGTAGAATACATATCGGCCTAAACTGAGGAAATGTTTCTAGGATATTATAGAAAAACAAAAACAAAACAAAAACACCCACTGCGTGAGCTGTGTGCCACGACTGGCTGTGCAATCATCTGGGACCTGTGACGTGCCACAGATAATTGCCTAGAGGGAGGGGGCAGATCTGATCTCCCTTCCTGCGCTGAGGGAAGTGACGTCAAGAGCCCAGGCGCTGAAGGAGGCAGATTACAAGGGACCCCCTAGCAACAGGCATTAAGATATCTATCTCCAAATGTTTTTTTTTTTATGCACATTAATGACTTTTTTTGGGTGGAACGCCACTTTAAGTATAATGCACAATACTAGTAAAAGTTTACTTTAAATGTTATTGTAATGCCTTCTATTACCTTCAGTCTATCAGCCTCCACCTTCTCTGGGTTCGGATGCCGATCTTCCCTGCACACAATCCGTTTTTTTTTGTTTTTTTTTTTAAATGGCATCAATAGTTGTCAACTGTTTGAATAATCTTTTAATCGGCCAGCCGATTAGTTGGCCTGCATACAGAATTCATTATTAGTTTACATATCAGGAAATACAGTGCAGCACACCATCCATTCATGTCAATAAGTGCCTGAGAACATGTGAATGTGTGTGAGGAGCAATGCCTCATGGGACATGTAGTCCTGGGCAGGAAGTGAGTGGTTCTAAAGGGCAGAAGTTTTAATTTTACGTTGCTATAGGGGCATTCTATTACACTTTGCACTTGCCATTGGGGCACTCCTGAAGGCAGGAGGAGCCAAAAGCATTGATGGGACCCCAGAAGAGGAGAATCAGGGCCGCTTGGTGCAAAACCATTACAGAGCAGGCAAGTATAACTTAAAAAAAAAAAAAAAAAAAATAGTTCTTAGCTCAGATTTTATGCTCCACCCCCACCATTAGTGTCGCTTTTCAGCCGCTAGCAGCCGAAGGGTTAAAACTGCACGTGTTCTGGCGTGCGCAGCGCTGCCCATTCACGCCAATGTGTACACCGCCCCAAAGATGCCGCTTGCAGGACTTTTTTCCCCCCGGATCCCGCAAGCACACTGCCCCAGTGTGGAAACACTGGGGAGGCACGAGAGGCAGTTTTCAGACTTTTTACAGGTGCCATATTTAGCACTAAAACGCCAGAAAGCTGCCTCAGTCTGAAAAGGGGTCTTCAGAAAGCGTATAACACCACAGACATATACGTTTGTGATTTTTGTTTCACGCAATGACTGGAATGTGTACACAGGTAAGTTTGTGGCACACAACCCTTTATGCCCAACATTTTAGTACACTGTAGAGTAACATTATGTAATGCTAGTGTTAGAAAGGCCCAAAAGGACAATCTGGTAAGCATATCATGCCAAGGGCCTGTTCAAACCAGCAGACACGCATTATGAAGGGACAGTTGTTACAACGCACTGCACACCTCTTATTTTTCTATATTTCTTAAAAATATCACAAAATTACATTTCATTGACGTGCAGCGTAGTGAATCGCAACAAGCTGCACTACACAAAAACGCATCCTAGTTTTTATTTTATTTTTTATTTTATTTTTTTTAGAAAACCAGCCCCAATCCTGGCTTCTATGAGCTGCCAAAGAAATCCGTAAAACATGGTGGACAAAAGCACATCATCCCTGTACCCTTATAGCACCCTGAAGTCGTTCCTCCTTGCTAGTGTTAAGAGGCACCTGATGTCAGAGCACCATGTGCAGAATAAGCATTAATATTTACATTTTTATTACAGAGGGAATGCAGGTGTTCAACAGTCAGCACATTTTATGTGTGTGCAATGTACTGAAGGCTGTGTTCTTATGCAAGTAAAAAATAAAAAAATATAGTAAATGCACAATTATTTTTTTTTATTTATTTTTTATTTCAGATAAGGCTTCTTGATGCAATTTGTTAAATCAAGCAAATCTGGTTTAACCAACTCACTCACACCCTAAAAAAACAGTCATGTTCAACACTGGATCCATGTGAGCTCTTATTTATTGGAAGGCAACCGGTGAACAAACCGAGCTCCAGAAAGGTGAACTTAAAAAAAATAATAATAATGCAGGCTCAGCAAAAAAAAAAAAAAAAAAAAAACACTACCAACATGACGAGACATACTGCTCACGTTACCCAGCCACACCCATGCATGAAAACAAAACACGGCAGACGCCGTCATATCACTAGGAACATTTCCCATGCTTGTTATGATCATATGGTAATGAAGTCAAACTAGACTAGTCTTCCTTCAGATACCAGGACATTCAACTTAGGAGTTTTACCTAAAGGAACACCAGATCTATGCTTTGTTTGGCAAAAAATGCCACTCCTTATTTGTAAATTTTAGAAAACACCACAAAGAACTAAAAGCGACCCTGTGGTCAGGACTATGACACAATCCAACATTTCATAATACTACAGAAGGCTGAGGCAATTCATAATGCCTTTCTTGGCTTCACTCCAAAAGCATGCTGTGAAATCAAAATTCAATTTCAACACACGGTGTCCCAAAAAAATCCCCCAGATACATTACATGAAAAGAGTACACCGTCACATTTTTGTAAATCTATTATATCTTTGCATGTGACAACACTGAAGAAAATGACACTTTGTGTAGTGTGTAAATGTGCTGTCCCCTCAAAATAACATACAAACAGCTATTAAGGTCTAAACCACTGAATAAAGTGAGTACACCCCCAAGTGAAAATGTCCAGATTGGGTCCAAAGTGTCAATAGTTTGTGTGGCCACCATTATTTTTCAGCACTGCCTTAACCCTCTTGGGCATGGGGTTCACCAGAGCTTCACAGGTTGCCACTAGAGTCCTCTACCACTCCACCATCATGACATCACAGAGCTGGTGGATGGTAGAGCCATTGCGCTCCTCCTTCCGTTTGAGGATGCCCCACAGATGCTCAATAGGGTTTAGGTCTGGAGACATGCTTGGAAAGGCCATCACCTTAACCCCAAGCTTCTTTAGCAAGGCAGTGGTCATCTTGGAGGTGTGTTTGGGGTCATTATGTTCATCATGTGTGCATCATGCTCTGCTTTAGTATGTCACAGTACATTTTGGCATTCAGGGTTCCCCCAATGAACTGTAGCTCCCCAGTGCCATCAGCATTCATGCAGCCCCAGACCATAGTCTATCAGATTGTAGCAGTACAAAGACAAGCGTGTCTTGCCTACAGTTACTCCCACCACCAAGCTTGACTGTAGGCAAGACACACTGGTCTTTGTACTCCTCACCTGGTTGCCGCCACACACTTGACGCCATCTGAACCAAAAAAGTTCATCATGGTCTCATCAGACCACAGGACATAGTTCCAATAATCCATTTCCTTAGACTGCATGTCTTCAGCAAACTGTTTGTGAGCTTTCTGAGTGCATCATCTTTAGAAGAGGCTTCCTTCTGAGATGACAGTCATGCAGACCAATTTGATGCAGTGTGCGGAGTATGGTCTGAGGACTGACAGGCTGACTCCCCCACCCCTTCAACCTCTGTAGCAATGCTGGCAGCACTCATACATCCATTTACCAAAGACAACCCCTGGATACGATGCAGAGTATGTGCACTCAACTTCTTTGGTCGACCAAGGCGAGGCCTGCTGTATGGTCTTGACCATCGTGCTGCAGCTAAATTTCAGGGTCTTGGCAAATAGCTTAGGCCATCTTTATGTAGAGCAACAATTCTTTTTTCCAGATCCTCAGTTCTTTGCCATGAGGTGCCATGCTGAACTTCCAGTGACCAGTATGATAGAGTGATAACCCCAAATTTCACACACACCTGCTCCCCATTCACACCTGAGACCTTGTAACACTGAGTCACATGACAGAGAAAATGGCTAATTGGGCCCAATTTGGACATTCACTTAGCAGTGTACTCACTTTTGTTGCCAGCGGTTTAGACAATAGCTGTGTGTCGAGCTATTTTGAGGGGACAGCAAATTTACACTGTTATACAAGCTGTACACTCACTACTTTACATTATAGCAAAGAGAAATTTCTTCAGTGTCACATAAAGAGATACGCACACGAAAAGGGCCAATAATGTATATGAATATAAGTTGGGCACCTAAATTAATGCACCCTCCACTTTAAAATGCTGTAGTTGCTGCACACAAACGGGGATAAAAAAAAAATAAAATAATGTTCAGAATACAGAGCTTGCAAAAAATCTAAATATAAAAATGTAGATCAATTTTTGGAAGTCTGGGATTAAGGATAGCGTGCAAAATCTGCCAATACCTGATGGTGCTTTAATGTAACAGATAAAAAAAATTACTGCACAATAAGTATTTTACTTACTAACTCATTATGAATAACTTACCTGAGAACAAAGCCCCCAAAGCAGTCCTCCATCTTCACCGCTGCCATGTATCCCGGAGTGACCTCTGGATCTCACGGCTCCCGCGCTGTGATTGGCTGGAGCAGCGATGACGTCACTCCCGCACATGCGCACGGGAGCCGCCACTAGCTGCACATTGCCGTTAGCAGCAGTGTGCTCAGTGCGCCTGCGTGCCGCTGTCTACGCGTAGACAGCGGTGCCTGTCTTTTCGCAAATATCTCCTAAACCGAATAGAATAAAAATTGTGGTTGTTGCAATATTTTATGTCACACTATTTGTGCAGCAGTCTTTCAAATGCAATTTTTTTGGGAAAAAATTACTTGAATAACAAAAAAAAAAAAAAAAAACAGTAATGTTAAACTTTTTTTTGTAGAATGTGAAAGAATTTATGTCGCGAGAGAATCGTGATCTTTTTATTCCAAGCAAAAAAAAATAAAAAATTGGGATTCTTATTTTGGCCAGAATCATGCAGCGAATCATACTGTGAATGAATGACAGTTTGTAGCACAATTTCAAAAAAAAGGAAGAATCACTGGGGAGAAGACCCTCGATCCTGCCAAAGGAAGTGGGATGTTTGGAAGGAAGGGGTGGGCAGGGGGGGTGCACATGTTACACCCATATTTAGGGTATAACACGGTAAGAAAGGTCTACCTCAAAAGCAAAGTTTCACTCATTTTTGTGTTTGTTAAGGCAGCAGCTACACTTTTTGTAGCTGCTGACTTGTAATACACACTCACCTGTCCCACGGACCAACGATGGGGCTGCCCAAACCCTTGGTTCTCTTCCTCGCCTGTCCCCAGCATCACAAGTGTGAGTACCCAACTTTGACAGCTTAACAGCTGGGTGCACCTCCTCAATGGCCATGCAATCTTCTGTGACATGTCCCAGAAGATTGCAGGGAGGGGGGGGGGGGGGGCGGGGGGGGGGGGGGGGGGGGGGGGGACCTTCTGCTCAAGTCGCCCCTAGACAACCCGAGCAGAAGTGGGAGCTTTGTACCCATGCCCAGCCCCCCCCCCCCCCCCCCCCAAAAAACCACCAAAATGTGGCATTGTATGTAGGGGGGTGGGTGACACTTGTCTTGTTTGCGACCGTTCAAAGGACTGGATAACAATGTTGCAGTTATTCTTGTACTTAGTGACCTGCATACTTCTCTGGATAGAGCCCAATATAAAAAAGGCACATTTTCACTTGTCTGTTTTTGCCACATGTGGTTTCCATTAATAAAAATTGGTTACTGCACTGAATCATGCTTTGTGATGCGGACGCATATTACTATGCCTGTTGATATGGGCATGGAATTTTTCATGGATTACAATAAGAAAAAAAATACAATAAGAAAAAAAATAAACAAAAAAATTATGAATGACCTTACAAATGGTTGTCATGCTAAATTTTCATTCACAAAAAAACAACTCAAGTGCAGGCATCATTTTGACCACATGTTCAAATACCATCAGAAATTTGTCTCCTTCGACATATTTTCACAGAAAATATTGAAATTAAGTTAATTTACCACCACTGCCAAAATCTGATGATAGCCAGCACCGACAGTTCAAACCACATCTACCCCTTTCCTAAGGATCTCTATTTGCAGTATTGCCAGTAGTATATGAATAAAGCCAGAGTGGAGAACATGACAGCAGTATTGTTTTTATGCAATTCCCCTTGTATGGATTGTGTGCATTCATCTGTGGGAAAAAGTAATTGACCCTTCACAATCAATAACTGGTTGCTCCACTTTTAGCTGCTAAATGCTTCCTGTGACAGCACAACCATTGTCCAGCATTGCCATGAAGAAACTATGCTGCTTCCTCCATTGAGAACTGCTTTAAACACCAAAATGTTTTCAAGAATGTTGCCTAGAGCACAACTAAAAAGCAGTTGTACTTACCTTATCCCTTACTCCCTTGGTAGAAGGTGCTCTTCTCTTCCTTGTGACCAAAGAATAGAAGTTCATTCAAACTATACTTAAAGCAGAGTTCCACCCACTTTTTCATGTTCACAACATTTTTTTCTTTGCTTACCATATTTTCCAATGCTCTGCCTGTCCCCCCCCCCCCTCCCCCTCCCCCTCCCTCCGTGGCGATGTACGCAATTTCCGTCAGTGCACTGGATCCTGGTAGTTTGTCATAATTCCCAGGAGCTAGTGTGCATCGTGAGATGCAAAACCAGAAATGATGCGATAAAACACGTCATCAGTAGCCATTTTAGAAAAGGGCAACCAGTGTATTGTTGCCAGTGTTGCATGCAGTTTCTGTGCAGGAGGCATGCGGCAGCTATAGCAGCATTAGATCTTATTTTTTCCAGCGCTGCAACTGCTTTAGCTGCCTAAAGCATTTCTTGTTTTGCTGGACATAGATTGCTTTTCTTGGTTGCCATAACAGCGGGCGGCCCTTCCTCAGTCGCCACCCGTTGTGATTGCCACCAGTGTCTGGTTGCTCTTTGCCCTGCGTACAATGCGCAAGTTCAGGGGGTGCATTCTGGGTAGACAGCAGCACCTTAGCCCAGAAACGTATTCTAGTGGGCTTCATATGCCCACAAGCAAGATGGAAGCACGCAATAATGACAAAGGTTAGTTTTACATAAATACTTAATACAGCGGCGGTACTACTAACAATAGCGAATACAACATATTAAGAACATCTTAACAGTTTCCTTAGAAAAAAAAAAAAAATTTAATATGTTAGTGGAACTCTGCTTTAAACCTGCTCCCATGCCCCTTAGAGGCCTATTCTAACTGTTAAATGAAAAAGAAGGTCTATACTTACCTATACGGAGGGTGCTCCGGTCCAGTCACATGAACTCTCCAGCAGCCGGCATCAGTGAAGAGGAGAGATGGCAGACAACAGCTGTAGAGCCTATGCAGTGATGTCACCCACAGACTTACTATGGGGCATCAGTTGTCAGCTGTTGCTGCTCTACACGGAAGCCAGTGCTGGGAGCCAATTACTTGACCAGACCAGAGTGGCTACCAGTATAAACCGCTTTATTTTACAGGGTAGGAGCAGGTTTAAGTATAGTTAGGATTTGACTGGACTTCTACGTTAATGTTGTTGGTGGGCCCCTAGGTATCCTAACTTACAATACAGGGCTGCTAAGCTGCCTTGTGCTGGACGAAATCTGAGGGCCTCAGAAGAGCTGCGGGGGCCGGTCTTGGAGCATAGGAGGAGCCTGTGGGAGTGAGGGATTAGGCAAATAAAAATTGTGTTCATTGGTGTTCAAGGCAATTTAAGGCAGGCAAGCAAAACTAAGAAGAAAGGAGGAAGAGTATAGGCATTGAACCCTTGCAGCATGGAGAAGAGCCCCACTGCAATAAAATACCATTATATTGCTATAAAACCCCATTTGTATTACAATTTAAAGGGGTTGTAACAGCAGAAAGCATTCTATGCAGTGAGGTAATAAACCTTCTGCATACAGCTCCCCCTACTTACCAGAGCCCAATCCAGCAATGTGTACGAGGGCTTTCCCCTTCCTCATTGGCTTAGATACAGCAGCCAATAGCGCCCGATGCAGTCAATCGCAGCCAGTGATGAGGGAGTGGGGTGTTGCAGGGCCTAGGCTGGCTGTGTCAGAAAAGGGCTCAGAAGGGACCATGCACAAGTGCACCCATAGCAAGAGAGACTTGGGACCCCAGAAGAGGGCTACTCAGTGCAAAACCATTGCACAAAGCCAGTAGGTAGAACATGCATGTTATTAAAGCCTACCTTTTCACCCAGCCTTGACTGTAAAAGGCACTCTTGGCTTGCAGGGTTCAGTGGAGCCCCTCTTTAGTGCATGCTCCCAGGAAAAGAACTACAGACTGATGTAAATATGTTGTTTGCTCAGGCAACACGAGAGCAATAGTTACACTCAAGCACATCCGACTGCAAGAGGCCACATATGCATGTTATACTACTATGAACTTTTGACACGTAGTTCCAAGGAAGGGTGATCAGTTTATGTGAATAAAGCTAAGAGTGTGCAGAGATACCCAGAGGCTGAACTTGTAAGAACATTAAAAGGCTTTTTTTTGTTTTTTTGAGAGATTTTTGGGAACCGTCATTTCGTGCCATTCCATGGGCGGACGCAATTTAAAAAGTGTGACATGTTTGGTATACATTTACTCCACGTAACAGTTTATATTTTACCAAACAAATGGGTATTATATTGTGTTTTTTTTTTGTGCATAAGAAAAAAAAATTGCGTTTGAAAAACTGCTGCGCAAATAGTGAGACAAAAAAAAAAAAAAATCCAACACCTACAGTGCCTTGCGAAAGTATTCGGCCCCCTTGAACTTTTCAACCTTTTGCCACATTTCAGTCTTCAAACATAAAGATATAAAATTTTAATTTTTTGTGAAGAATCACCAACAAGTGGGACACAATTGTGAAGTGGAACGAAATCTATTGGATATTTTAAACTTTTTTAGCAAATAAAAAACTGAAAAGTGGTGCGTGCTAAATTATTCGGCCCCTTTACTTTCAGTGCAGCAAACTCACTCCAGAAGTTCAGCGAGGATCTCTGAGTGATCCAATGTTGTCCTAAATGACTGATGGTGATAAATAGAATCCACCTGTGTGTAATCAAGTCTCTGTATAAATGCCCCTGCTCTGTGATAGTCTCAGGGTTCTGTTGAAAGCTCAGAGAGCATCATGAAGACCAAGGAACACACCAAGCAGGTCCGTAATACTGTTGTGGAGAAGTTTAAAGCCGGATTTGGATACAAAAAAATTTCCCAAGCTTTAAACATCCCAAGGAGCACTGTGCAAGCGATCATTTTGAAATGGAAGGAGTATCAGACCACTGCAAATCTACCAAGACCTGGCTGTCCCTCTAAACTTTCAGCTCAGACAAGGAGAAGACTGATCAGAGATGCAGCCAAGAGGCCCATGATCACTCTGGATGAACTGCAGAGAACTACAGCTGAGGTGGGAGAGTCAGTCCATAGGACAACAATCAGTCGTACACTGCACAAATCTGGCCTTTATGGAAGAGTGGCAAGAAGAAAGCTATTTCTCAAAGATATCCATAAAAAGTCTCGTCTAAAGTTTGCCCCAAGCCACCTGGGAGACACACCAAACATGTGGAAGAAGGTGCTCTGGTCCGATGAAACCAAAATCTAACTTTTTGGCCACAATGCAAAACGATATGTTTGGCGTAAAAGTAACACAGCTCATCACCCTCAACACACCATCCCCACTGTCAAACATGGTGGTGGCAGCATCATGGTTTGGGCCTGCTTTTCTTCAGCAGGGACAGGGAGGATGGTTAAAATTGAGGGGAAGATGGATGCAACCAAATACAGGACCATTCTGGATGAAAACCTGTTGGAGTTTGCAAAAGACCTGAAAGTGGGACAGAGATTTATCTTCCAACAAGACAATGATCCCAAACATACAGCAAAATCTACAAAGGAATGGTTCACATATAAACGTATCCAGGTGTTAGAATGGCCAAGTCAAAGTCCAGACCTGAATCCAATTGAGAATATGTGGAAAGAGCTGAAAACTGCTGTTCACAAACGCTCTCCATCCAACCTCACTGAGCTCGAGCTGTTTTGCAAGGAAAAATGGGCAAGAATTTCAGTCTCTCGATGTGCAAAACTGATAGAGACATACCCCAAGCGACTTCCAGCTGTAATCGCAGCAAAAGGTGGCTCTACAAAGTATTAACGCAAGGGGCCGAATAATTTTGCACGCCCCACTTTTCATTTTTTTATTAGTTAAAAAAGTTTCAACAATCCAATAGATTTCGTTCCACTTCACAATTGTGTCCCACTTGTTGGAGATTCCTCACAAAAAAATAAAATTTTATATCTTTATGTTTGAAGCCTGAAATGTGGCAAAAGGTTGAAAAGTTCAAGGGGGCCGAATACTTTCGCAAGGCACTGTATTATTTCCTAGGAAGTATGTATGCATGTTCCAAGTAGCTTTCTAGCAAAAAATAATAATTTTTTAGATTTTTACATGTTGAGAGGAACGTTAGAATTGGCCCGGACTGGAGATGGCTAATGAAGCAGAGACAACCAGGCAACTAGCATTTTTAGAAGGTCAACAGTGGCCACATACATACGGTATTGAGTACTTTTTTCCATTATTGCAAACTTTCCCATGCTAAAAAAGGAAAAATACAAGTATGACTGAAGCCTAGCACTCTAGGCAGGTTTACAGACTTTTTAATGCTCTTAAAAAAATTAAAAGTATACTTTTAGTTACAGTCATCTTATATATCCCTCCTCCCCTAAGCACTACACCTACGCCATCATTAGTATTAGTGGAAGGAATCATGCCTCATCGTTGGTGTCAGTGGGATGAAGTGTCACAAGGGCAGGATAAAGGCAAGCAAATGGGCCACAGTTTGGAGACCACTGGTATAGATCTACAAGCAGTGGGGACAAATAAGTATAGGATATTGTATCAGTGTTTCTGAGTAAGCAATGCCAACATATTGGAGTAGTATGGCAGCTACACAAATAAGTTTTAGAAGGAGAATCCGCAATAGCAGCATCATATTTCCCTCATGGCAGGTTCTCTTTTAAAGGGCATCAGTAAGCATATAGGAGCTTCCACTGCTGACTTGTTTTTGAATAACTGGGGCTGTCACCCTCTTGTCACTAGATGCTGAGTCAGTGACCTAGAACAAGCATGTCATTAAGTGTCCTGATGTAATAACTGGAATCTTTCCCCTTTCAATACACTTGCTTTAAAAAAATAAGGGCGACAGCTCAGGAATTTGCGAGAGTTTTCCTTCAATGTAGTACTAAAGGCCCCTTTTTGGAATACATATGAAGCCGCAAGCAGTCACAGCCAGCTGTCCAGTTAGTATGCTGGCGCCAGGGACTGGAGCCCGGTGAGGAAACTGGGTGGGTGAAGACATTGCTGGATCCTGGGGAAGGCGATTATCCTAATATGAAGGTCAGCAGCTACAGTTTTTGTAGTTGCTGGCTTAATTTTTGAACTTTAGACTGGACAACCGCTTTAGGCCTAGGTTCACATTTTTGCAAACATCGCATACGATTCGCACCCACACTGCAGGGCTGATCGCAAGCAATGTCTGTGCAATGCAAGTTCAGCCAGATAGGTGTATGGCTGAACTCGCATTGAATTTGCACAAAAAAGGTGCAGGGACTCCCCCCCGCACTGAAATCGGATCGCATGGGTGTTCTCACCTGTGCAATACGATTCCTGTGCGAGTTTCCAGCTTGCACTGCGAAACGATCAGGGGGTGTCATTAACAATGCATTGACACCTGCAGTGGTTCGGAGGGCAGAGTGAACTGCCTGTGGGAGAGATGCAATGCGGGAACCGGCGCTGTAATTACGCTGGTTCCCGCATAGCACAAGTGTGAACCTAGGCTAAAAGTAGATCCAAAACATACAAGATAATGGCACTGCAACCCAGCAAGAGCTCTCCATTTCAACTCATCATGCCCGACTTGCAGTCTCCACCCTGCAACACAAGGCCTTCCATGTAGATAAAGTCGCCAACCAGATGAGGATGAATAAAGTCTCTTATTTGTCCAAGATGTACCCGTGTTCCAAACAGAGCTAATGCATTTCAGCCCATCAATGCCTTACTCATATTGAACTATGAGTAAATCCTTGATGGGCTGAAACATATGTAACATATGTACTCCTGGGACAGAATAAAGAGAAACTTTATTCATCCTCACCTGGATGCCGACTTCTACATGGAAGGGTTTTAAGGCAAGGTTCACTTATGTCCAGCTGTAGCTTGCAGTCAGTTTTTAAAAGCGGTGCAGTTTTAATCACCGGTTCAGGTGCAAATTGTTACTTGAATTTGCACCTGAACCAGACCAACAAATTAAAAAAAAATTAAATGTAAAAATATAGTACTGTAGTCATTTAAAAAAAAGGACCACTGCGGCACCAGACACGGGTGAACTAGCTTCACTGCAAGCCAGTCCGGTTCACATGTTACACCAATTGGACGTGGTTCAAAACACATCCGATTTGCATAAATGTGAACCGAGCCTGAAGTACAATGTTGGGCAACCTTCTTCCATTCCATTTTGGATAAGGGAAGGGTACAGCCCGTCAGTTTTTTTTTTTTTTAATTTGCCATCTGCATCCCATTGCAGAGATTTCCCTTCACTTTCAGTCCCATAGTCAAACAGGAAGCAAGAGAAATTCCCTTCAAATTAAAAAAGGAATGCCTTGGGGTCCCACAGGTCACCGGAACTAATGTCCCCATTGGAAGATTTCCCCTCTATCTATCTATTTAGTGGACAACCCAAAGTGTGGTATTTTCTTTTACTTTCAATGAGAATGGTAAACAGGACAAAAGAAGGTGAAATATGTACAAACACTTACCTTAGGCTGGTTATAGACAGCAAATGTCTTTCCTGCAACATAGGGGAAGCTGTCCCAAATCGGAAGATAGCGATTATCTCTAGCAGCTATAGCAGGTCAACTTGGTGCATTCAGCCTGCCCACTAAGTTTCAAATCTTGGCCAGTTCCTGCTAACCCAACCGAGATTCAAACCGCGTATGGCTGGCCTTAATGGATTACTCCCCTGTTAGCTGGTGCTCCCCCTTGCTGTTCAACGCTCTAGAATGTGGGTGAGCACTCCTCATCCTTCCATGCAATGCAGGACTGCTGACCCTACATTGTATGCAGGACAACAGAGATGTGACCAGCCAGCAAACTAAGTGAAACAGCTTGTCACATGAAGGGGAGGAAGCCTGGAGTATTTCACTTTTTCCTAGCCCTTCATTCAGGTTTCTGCACAGCAGCGAGGTGCTTTGTAGAGACACACGGGTCTTCAAGAGCATTGTGGTAAAATTCTATAAGTCTGCACACCTCCATTAGCAAGTGGCAAACATATGCATTTCAAATATGTTAAAGCAGAGTTCCACCCATTTTTTTTTTTTTGGTTTATTAAAAAAGTCAACTACAAAAAGTGTAGCTGCTGACTTAAACAGATACTCACCTGACCCACGGTCCAGTAATGCGGTCGCCCGGAGCCTCGCTCCTCTCCCCCTCCTAGGCACTGTCGTAGCAACTTTGGGCACCTGGCCGTGACAGCTTATGGCTTCATGACCGAGCACTCCGCTGCTACTGGCCAGGCAATCTTCTGGGACGTGTCCCAGAAGATCACTGGCAGGGAGGAGGTCACCTAGGGTGAGAGGAGTCACCGCCTAGGCAGCCAAGAACAGGAAGTGGGACAGGAAGTCCCACTAAAAAAAAGGTACACACTCCCTCCCCTTTTCAGGAACTTGATTTGAATAGCACAAAGTGACACTTCATTCATGTCTCTGCAGTGCGGTGACATGTGGTGTGATATTATGCATTATGTCTGCAATCTATTGAATCTCTGAGCTGTGCTGTAGTGAGACCGATGCAAATAGGAAACAATTGTTTTCTATGTGCCCCAGCGGTGGGTGACGTTAAAGTATTAGTTCACTTTTTAACCAAACACGGAGAAAAACTCAGAACACACACACACACACACACACACACACACACACACACACACACACACACACACACACACACACACACACACACACACACACACACACACACACACACACACACACACACACACACACACACACACACACACACACACACACACACACACACACACACACACACACACACACACCCTCCCTTGACAATTTATTCTGCCCCCCAAAGCTTGCCTGTGTAGTAGTCCAGGCATCTGAAAACTATGCTCTACTGTACCCTTCTTTCTTCTGACGCCATCCTGGAAGTATAAGGGCTCAGAGAAATTCTCATTGGTTACTGTGGACCCAAGTCGGCACTGGCCATTCTTTGCTCACCATTGGGAGCATTATGGTAGCTACTACATCAGCAGGCGGTAATCATCCAGCGGGACTGGGTAGGGTGTTGCTAGTTTTTTTCTCCCTTCGTGATTTGCAAAAAGGTGAATTAACCCTTTAAAAGAACCATGTAATTAAAATGGCAAAAAAATAAATAAAAAAAAAATTTAAAAATCCACACCATTCAGAATCCAAGCGAAACTAAAGCGTCGCTATAAGAAACAGCGAGCAGGCAGGCTTTAACAGCAAGTGACATGGAATGTGTTTTCTGCAAATGCCCTTGCCTGCTCGCTGTCGTCTCAAGCATTGTAAACTGAGCTGCACATGCGCAGCTCCACTTACAATGATGAGCCAGTCATTGTGCTAGGATGTCAATCTGCATCGGCCAATGAAGAGTCCCCAAGGCTGGCACTCAGAAGATACTGGCAAGGGACCATTGGGGACAGGCGAGTATTGACCCTTTAGTTCTGCTTTAAATATTTTATGAAAAAACAAAAGCACGTTGGTCCTTACACTGTTAATAGGTCTAACGGCCTTTTTTCAGGACCCTTGCAGAGACAAATAGTTTTTTGGCAGCAACAGATTCTGAAATAAAAGTGTGCAGATTGGGAAAATGGTGGTAAACCAGCATATAGGATGTACAGCAGTTCTCAGCTGGGAAGCGTTCATTATGACCTCACCTAGGGCTCTATCCTCAGCCCAATTCAGCTATGATATGAGCCTGAAGATTCAAGTCAAAAGCCAAATGTGGAAAAAAAAAAAAAAAAAAAATTTTGGGAATAGTGGTGAGGTCATTAGCCTATGATGGCAATGCCCACATTCAGCAACTATGTCATAGGGTGGGCGGAGCATGATAAAGAACTGAAAGACTAGTTTGTTATCAGATCTGCCGAACCTTTGAATGACAGTGCACAGCAGCGGGTGGATATAAAAGCCATTATGGAACTGAATAGTTACTATGGAACCGCCCACTGCCCAACAGCAAGGTGGACCTGATGGGGAACTAGTCTCAGTTCTCGGTCAGGCTCCACCTACCCCTACTACAAAGCAGGGCGTGCACTGTAGAAGGACTGTCCTGTATAGACACTCAGACCTTGGTACCAGACTGACATTCATGTACCTGAACAAGGTGCAAGCACTGAATTTCAGTGAGCCACTCCAAATTCTAAAGGGTGTCTACAACACCATTTACAATACATATTCCCCCAAATATGCATCATAGGACACCTGTCACTACCTGTGACATTACAAAAAGAAAACTTGCTCCAGCTAAGTGCCAAGCAGTAGCAATGGTTTCAGAATTTGTTGCCGCAATAACTCCCAAACCTAGGAGTACACAAAATACAGCTTCAGGAGAATATCATTTAAATGCAATATAAACCCCAAGGTCAATGTCATACTGGCAATTCTGTTGCTGGCAAGAACTGGCCAACATTCAAATCTCTTTGGAGGGCATACCAAAGAGTAAAAACGAATCAGCTAGCACATGTTCTTTCATTGGCTAGGGGAGCAAGGTGGCGCTTGCTCACTGGTAATTTAGGTGTTGCAACATTATGTACCCCCCCTCTGTATTTTCTAGAGATCCAGTCATTGATGAATTATCATTAGCAATAGGATCACCAGTGTGACATGAGCCTAATAGGCCGACTTCACATGGGAGATTGCACAGCAACTACAGAACGGCTTTCCTTAAGCTGATGTGAGCCGGCGAATCTGCCGCCACCAATTAGTCACAATCACCAGATCACCAAGACTGCCTGTCTGTCCCTACGGAATCTCTCACTTGCTAGGTGAGGCAGCAAGATGTCGCTCCCATCACTAGCAATCAAGATTTGGCAGCATTCAGGGGGAGCGAATCAGCTGCCTCAGCTAGAGCGGAAGACATTCCATAGGAATAGACAGGCAGCCTCTTAGAGATTGACGCTCACGGTTCTGTCAGTAGCACAGTTGCCCATCTGACATCAGCCTTAGTATTTCCCTTACTGGGGGAAAAAAAAATAATTAATGATTTGCAGTCAATGTAATGTCTTTGTCTAAGTGACTAGCAGCTCTGTCGCTGATCAGTTTTGGAGTAATCTACAGAGTTACCAGCATCATTAGATAGTCCTGTTATCCAATACAGCAGATGGTGATCATAGCACACCTGAGATTTGTAGCTATATGGAGAAACATTGTAGCCAGCTACACTACACCAGCAACTCTGACTAGCTACAAATCTGAAAAAAAACTGCAGAGATTTGTAGCTGCTCTAAAAATCACCCATGTAACATTGGTCTACGCTGTATCACTAGCAAAATTGTAGCAGTTGTAGTGGGGACATCTAGGAGCTACAAATGGCCCTACTTATCTTCCTACTTTAGTCTAGCTTGATCCTGCCTCGCCCTTCTCTCGGCCTCCATATTGGTTCATAAATGAGATAGGCACCCTCAATGACCAGGAGAATGAGCTGGGAGAAGGGGAAAGCTCATGTCTTCTGGCTACAATAAAATTAAAACGGGGAATCATGGCTAGCTAATGCCGCTCCAGTGGTCACAGACACTGAGGTCACCAAGCGTACAATGCAAGGCCAATAGACTAGTAAAGTATGCAAGGACGCTGAGGAGCCATTCACAAGCCAGAGCATCAAGGAGAAGGAGAGCACTGGCTGCTGCAGGACAGAGGGAAAGAAAGACACGCAATGGTCTTTCTTACTGGTACCCTGGGCATAAACCCTTGTAGTGCTTGATGAGTCCTACTGCAAGGAAAGATTTTTCTTTTAGCTTTAAGCATATGTAAAAAAAGTAATCCAAGTGCTTATAAGAAGTGCAAGCAACACTGGGCTGCACTATAGGCCAAGGTAAATTATAGCATGAGGTGGTATACAATTTTCTTTCCAGGCAACTATCAGCTTTGCACATTACCTACCTAGAACCCCCGCCCCCCCCCAAAAAAAGCTTACCTTACCCGCTCCATGCAATGGTATTTCACAGAGCAGTTCCTTACCACCACAGTTTCCTCCTCCTGCTCTCCAAGTGCCCCCTCAGCAAACCATGTGCTACTGGGGCACTCGTGATCCCAAGTCGGGCTGTAGTCATCCATAGACACACACACTGGGCTCAGCCACGCCTTCCACCATGCTCCCTCCTCACAGATTTGACTGACAGAGTAGCAGGAGCCCATTCTCAATGTAGCCTGTGATAGTAGGAAGAGAGGAGACCAGGGCTGCCAGTGGGAACAGAGCTCGATCACGAGTGGTGTTCGGAAAGTGTTTAGGGGGGGGGGGGGAGCTATGGAACATTTTTACCTTAATGGAGGGAATATTGCCTTTAAAACCACTTTAAGCTGCAAACAGACAGTGGACGGTAGGCGAATAAATGCGGTGGCTTCACTCTTCAGCAAGAATGAAACCCTGTGTTATGTTCAGTACCAACCACTACCCATTCAACTAAAAAGGCCACAGCTTCCCTGCAACCATAAACAATGTACATGGTGCACGTTTTAATGTTTGCTTTCCCTGCATAAAAGGTTTAGGTATCGATTCCTCATTCCCCCCCCCCCCCTTATACTTTCTCAAGTCCACTCTCGATATGGGAGTCGTGCTGTCCGAGTCTATGGACTCATGCAGCTCAGGATCGAGGCTGCACCAGTGCCCCCCATAGCATATGCCTTGCTATGGTGTAGCTTGGAGAAGAGGAGGAGCCAGTAGCATCTGTAGTGGACCCCAGAAGTGGAGGTTCGGGGCTACTCTGTCCAAATTCACTGCATAGAGCAGGCAAGTATAACATGTTTATTTTTTAAATCTTTTACAATCACTTAAAAGGGGTTAAAACAGGTGTTGAGGGGGCAGCATGGTGCCTCCTCACTGCCTGTCAAATTCCCTCTGAAAAAGGGGTCCATCACGGATCTCGCTTCTAGATCTGTATTTTGTTTCCTCACAGTTATAGCCCATAAATGAAGAAAAAGAAGATTGGTCCCACACCACGGAAGGAAGAACTTCTGTAGGATGGTTACTTTATTGTATAGGTGCCAAAAGGACGTAGACAGGACGTTACAGGAACATTGGTAGACCGGTTTCACACGGATAACTTGTGCTTATTCACAACAAAAAGGTGTAACATATCGGAGCACCAGGCCCAGCTTTGTCAGCCCAGAGTTTACTTAAAGCGGGGTTCCACCCTAAAGTGGAACTTCCGCTCATCGGAACCCCCCCCCCCCTCCGGTGTCACATTTGGCACCTTTCAGGGGGGAGGGGGGTGCAGGTACCCAAGACGGGTATTTGCACCCACTTCCGGGCATAGACTCCCACGGGAGTCTATGACTCTTCCTGTCCCGCCGCGCTGTCTTCTGGGACACACACACACACACACACACACACACACACGAGTCCCAGAGACAGCGCGGAGCATTCCTATTGCATTGTGCGACATGCACATGCACTGTAGGGAACCGGGAAGTGAAGCCGCAAGGCTTCATTTCCTGATTCCCATACCCAAGATGGCGGCCGCAGCATCCGAGGACAGAGGGATGGTTCGGCCTCGGGTGCCGACATCGCTGGGCCCTGTGACAAGCGAGTGTCGATAGGAAGAGATAACCACCGCTCAAGGACAGTCCTTCACTGTGAATGCTCCTACTCCTGTTTGGGAGCCCCAGGTGCTGGCTAATAACACAGTAGATTGGAAATCAGGAAGAACTCCGGACAGCCGCACACCAGGAAGAGATAAAATTCAAATAAATGTATTTAAAAAGCTGGAATCACATCAATCCAAAGCAGAATAGGGGGGGTACAAATCTGGCACGTTAAGCACTATGCTTAGTGCTTACTCATAGCTATAGAAAGCACTAAGCATTATGCGAAACGCGTCAGATTTGTACCCCCCCCCCCCTATTCTGCTTTGCCGTGCTTTGGATTGATGCGATTCCAGCTTTTTAAATAAATTTATTTGAATTTTATCTCTTCTTGGTGTGCGGCTGTCCGGAGTTCTTCATGATTTCCGACTAGCGAGTGTCCTTATTTTAAAAAAAGTCAGCAGCTGCAGTATTTGTAGCTGCTGACTTTTTTTAAAACAAATATTTTGCCGGACTCCCTCTTTAAGTTTAGTTTGTTTTCATCCAACAAATTATTTTTTTGCACGTGCAATCATAGTGCAGAGCAGTCTTGTTTGGACCAGGCCTGACTTGTGAATGGATCTGGGGAGGTCTGTGCTGTGACCTGCCATTTTCCTGTATGCCGCTTTACTTTATTGGGCACAAGAAGACACACCTGGGTACTCAGGTTCAGAGATCTGATCTGAGAAATTAACCATTGGGCAATCCAGTCAGCTAGTGGAATAGTCCTGGAAAATTCTGACATCGACCTTTGGTATAAGACTCACCCATACAGACAGACGACTCTGGCTCATTTAAAAGGGTTTGTTTCCCCATTACAAAAAAACTGCCCATACATTTCAGAGGTGAAGGCAGAATCTTGGCACCCCAGATGTTTTGGAACTACATTTCCCATAATGCTATTGCACTCTGCAGTGTAGTTGATCATGGGAAATGTAGTTCCAAAACATCTGGGGTGTCAAGGTTCACCATCACTGGCCTAGTACAATCTAACCACTGCTCAGTGTTGAAGTGTCTTTGAGACCTCATACCTGCAGGCCAAGTGCAGCCTCTTGCATGCTTATCCAAAAAAATAAAAAAAATAAAAAAAAGGAGGAGTAGGTGACCTTTCACTGTCCTGCCTAGATGCCCCAAACCTGCATGTTTTCTCTCTATTGCACAACGCTGAGCTCAGCCACTGCTGGATGGAGGTAGAGAGGCAGAGCATTTGTTCCTGCAAAGACAGGGAAGGACTTTGCCAACCTAGCAGTGTTCCAGGCAAGCTTGAGAGAGGCCACCCATGACTTACAGGTATGACATTGGGAAGAAATGTTTTTCAAAACCTGAGCACTGTTTTTAATGTACTAGATAACACAGCCAATTTTAAGTAGACGCTTTGGTAACACAACCAACGGCACAAATTCCTAAAATATTTGCTCACCATCTACTGTTTATGCAATAAAAATGATATCTCCATCTCACTCTTCACCAACATTTCTCTCTCTGGTCAGGTGACCACCAAACCTCTGTAATGTCCCTTCTTTTCCATCAGTGGAGGATGGAGATCTGAAGATAGACTGATGCATGTGCACTGTAGGGGAACTGCAAACAAATACCCTATACAACAGAGGGACCCTAAATATATGTTGTTGGTGCTGGACAGGAAATTGTGTGTGCGCACTAGAACTAGGCCCCGGTGGGTGGGATGAAAAGTGTCAAAGGTGTAGCCAGTGGAGCAATGCTGGCTAAGGCCATTACCTACACTCACATGTACTGGGCTGGGTGAGCCGTGTCGCACATTCTCTACATACATCGGCACGTCTGAATGAAAGAAAGAATACCAACATCCTGACTCCTGAGCTGCGCAGCACATCACACCTCAGGCTTGGAGCAGCACTATAAAGGTATTTGAGGTCACACTGGAGGGAAGGGCATGGCAAGCCACCCACACATGCATGGTAGAGCGCTGAACACAAAATCAAATCACAAACAGGAGAGGAGACTACAATATAATAGTAGGGCTGAAACAACTAATCGATGAATCCACAACTAATCGATTATGAAATTAATCGATTACTATTTTCATAAATCGATTAATCGGTCAGTAACATAATGGGGTTATAAAAACAAAAATTAGCCCTTTATAGTACAAATAGCAAATAATCGCTACTGTAAATATTACATCCACAGTTCTACAGTAAAAAAAAAAATGAACCCTACCAGTAGTGATTATCTGTTTTTTTATACTATAAAGGGCTAATTTTCGCTTTTTTAACCCCCATTATGTTACTAAACGTCTCAGACCTGGTTCACACCTATGTGTTTTTTTATTGGCCAAAAAAAGTACATCTCTTCTGTCTGTTATTCTCAGAGTGGATTAAATATTTTGCTCCCTAACCATATAGTTGGTTATTGATATTTAAGAATAAATTGCCTTTTTTTTTTTAAACTTTACATATTAACTAAATTATACACCACACTTTTTTTTTTAAGGTTATTAACCGATTATTCGACACAATAATCAGCCAACTAATCGATTATGAAAATAATCGTTAGTTGCAGCCCTATATAATAGCACTATAGCTTCCGAGTAGTGACATTACTGGGGGGGGGAATCAGCAGTAATAACAGCTTGGCACAAGACATGGGGTCATAGTAGCGTGACATGCAGGATCCTCAGGTAAACATCATAAGGTTGTGAAATTTCAAGCCGATCGTCAATGCATCTAAGCACCACAAACACTATTTCATATTTAAAGAGGAACTTCGACTGACCTCCACATAATTTTATTTCTTTTGGCCCTCGCTTACCCGATGGTGGTATCTACACATTTCAGATACTCACTGGTCCAGCACTGTCCCACCGAGATCCTCTCATGCCCAGCCAGTGCACCATCCCACGCTCTGACATCACTGAGAGGCCCGCCCCCTTTTCCTGTTCTTAAATGAAAGGTTATGCCTCCCAGGAGGCACAGCAGGCAGTGTGTGTGTGCGCATCATCAGCCTAAGGAGAGTGACGTGCATAGGGAGGCTGGGCGGACTTTAAATAAAAAAAAAAAAAAAAAAAAAAAACAATGCCATATTCCTGCAGAAGAAAGGAGGAGGGGTGGAGAGGCAGTTTTGTCCTTCGGAGGCTGAAGGTCCCCTTTAATATTCAAAGCAAACTCCCCCATCCCATGCCTCCGTGCTTTATTTTGTTGAGAAATCACTTTGAAAAACAACCCATTTCTGGCCATCTTGAGTAAGGTAAACGATTCATGCAACAGTACTTCCTAGAATCCATTTGCCCTTAGCTCAAGCATGCATGAGAGAGTGCTTAGCTGAGAAAACCCCTCCCCTCCTGAAGACTCCTGGGATGTATGACATCATTTGCCTAGTACTGGAAACCAGGAAGTAAATAAGAAAAAAAAAAAAAAAAAACATGTAAATATGATATACTTTCCTATCTATTTACTAATGCTAGCAGCATAAGGATTACAAATAATCAATGTTGACAGGGAGATTGACGTTACACTTTAACCTTTTTTCCACTGAGTATATATTGTAGGAACCTTGCAAGAAGGAGAGTTTATCATTTTAGCCTGGGGAGGCAATTGAAATACAATGCAGGATAAGTGCAACCATCATAAAACAATTACACATATATACCAAAAACAAATGGTTAACTTCTACCAAAGGTCACATAGCCTTGTACAGACCCTGGCCACACTAACAACTCAGAACCAGGAGCTTGGCTATAGCTATAGGTTACACATGGCCACCACACTCATCCTCCACCTGAGGCCTCCAACAGCACACCCCCAAGGGCCTCTCTATCTCAGCTGTGGCTACTCTGGCGTGCCCCTTTCACACCTGAGCATGCGTGTCTTCAGGCGATTTTGGATCTTATCAGGTTTTAAAGCAGTTATGTTTTAGCCAATGGATAGCTACTTTCTGGGAGAGGCAAGAAATTGTGCCTTTTCTGGAGCTGCCAAAAACACTTGACTCATCCCGAAGGCCTCTTTTAAAGAAGAAGTAGTAGTAAACTACTACTAAATGTTACCTATAGGCAAGCCTAAAAGGCTTACCTATAGGTCAGTGATGGCGAACCTTGGCACCCCAGATGTTTTGGAACTACATTTCCCATGATGCTCATGCACTCTGCAGTGTAGTGGAGCATCATGGAAATGTAGTTCCAAAACATCTGGGGTGCCAAGGTTCGCCATCACTGCTGTAGGTAGTGTCAATATCTCCTAAACTTGCACCATTTAGGAGATATGTACTGTACCTGCAGCCAGTGAAATCACTTGCGCTCTGAAGGAATGGCTGCCAGTGCTGTTTCTTCAGAGCCCTGTGCCGGAAACCGCGGCTCCCGTGCGCATGCGCCACATCATTGCAGCTCCAATCACTCACATCGCCGGAGCCCGCGATCCTGAAAGAAACAGCGGGGAAGATGTCAGCGGTGTGTGAGCACCACTGGGAGGGCTTTATTCTAAGGTAAGTATTTTATAATGAGCTAGTATGCAAGACATTACCCCCCCCCCGCCCCCAAGAGTTTACCAACCTTGGGGAGAGATTTTCTTTCCGGCAATCACAGGTTAGTGTTGATGGGGGAATCGCTCCCGCTGAGCCATTGTGTTGTCCTGGTGGGGGAAGCAGTCCTCTCCAGGAGAACACAGAAATTATTGCTAGATGCTATAACAGCCGCTGATAATAATCACATTTAATATCTGACAAGCTTGATCAATCAAAGTGGGTACACGCGGCCTGCCCATACATGGTTCAAATCTCAGCTGGTTCAACATTTGCGGTTAGAGGGGGCCAAAAAATAAAAATCAATGCTGAACCAAGTTTTTTTTCTGCCTTCCAACTGCCCCCCCCCCCCCTCCAGCTGTAATTAACAGCGGATGAAGGGATCTACATACATGTAGTGATTGGCGGGCCCGCTGAATGTTACACATTCAAGCCAATGGGAGGGGGGGGGGGGTGCTGCAAACATCCCACAACCGCACTCAAAACACATTGGCGCGGCACGTTTGTTGGCAAATAAGGGGTTAAGACAAGGTGGTGAGGAGGCCTTGCATTGCTTCCCCACCACCTGTCAGTAGCCTTTGACTTGGCTTCGGCAAGGGAGTTAAGCCGCCATAGATTATACAATTTTTCTTTCAATTTACCTTCAACTATGTAATACAAGGGCCTGTATACAAAGTGAAAGTGTTTAGGTGTGACCCAATATATGGTTTTGGTAAACCCAGAGGAAAATTGTGCAAAATATATATATATATATATATATATATATATATATATATATATATATATATATATATATATATATATATATATATATATATATATATATATATATAGCCAGCCTTGGAGGCACATCTAAATCCACCCATAAAGAATATGCCAAGGTTCAAGCGCCACGCTGCTCAGGTGTGAATGGGCACCATTGGATAGAACGGGAACCTTAATGTTGACCATTGTAGTACCTTCAGGAATTGCACTTCAAAATTGTCAACACAGACTGCAGATGTCACCAGAGGAAAAAAATAAATAAAAAAATTCCAGGATCATGAAATCTTTTTCACACCAGCAGCAATACATCGAATTAGGTGGTAACCTTACATACCATCCAGGCATGGTGAAGCTGGTGATCAGAGCCATAGTGGGCACCTAAGCTGAGGACAAGGACATCCCATTGGATTGTGATAGTGGCCTGGAAGAGCCTGTGATGGCCCAGCTGTCATTATGTCACCAGCTCACCTGTGACATCCCCACACTGACAGCCATATTGGTGTGCCCGCTCCAGGTGTCCCCAGACTGGGGGAGATCTATGGGGGTCTATGGGGGGGGGGGGGAGATGTATGGATTACCTGGCCGTCTGTCCAGCCTGCTGGTCCCGATCACTGACGGCCGCCGTGTAGATCTGCCGGTAGCGCTCAGCCAGGGCCTTGCCGGAGAGAAGCAGCTGGTAGCGGCCCCTGCAGTCAGACTGCGGAGCCGGGGGGAGGTCGGGGCCCGCGGACACACTGCTGGGCGCCATGCAGGAAGCCGGGGGCACCGGGAACAAGCCGTGTCCGCCAGGTCCGGAGGTGGCGGGAGGGGGAGGAGGGGGTGCGGTAGCTGCGCACATCATCTTTGCTCGGATAAGGCGGGGTGTGGAAGGGATGTGTCAGTCCAGAGACAGCATGGAGAACGGCCGGCCCGCACCTCACTCCCGGCAATCAGGAGAATGGGCGATCCGTCTCCTCCTTTCTACACCCGGAATCACCGCAATCCCCGCCCCATCGTTCCCCCGTACACACAGCGCCGGCCTCTCCCACCAATCTCCCTACACCGATACACAGCCAATCCGCCGGCTTCACCCACACACACGGCCGATCACCGCTACCATCTTATTTCATTATCTCCCCTCCGACCGACTGTCTGTTATATGTCCAATCCGTGTGTGTCATCAACCCTCACTCGGAGCATGCTGGGAGACAGAGAGAGAGAGAGAGCTTCTCTGCCAGCTTCCTCCTAGCAACACACTGCACCCTGCAGGACTACTCAGTACATACACACTACTATATACTAGATATACAAGGTATCATCATCACTACAACACACTGCACCCTGCAGGACTACTCAGTACATACACACTACTATATACTATATATACAAGGTATCCTCATCACTACAACACACTGCACCCTGCAGGACTACTCAGTACATACACACTACTATATACTAGATATACAAGGTATCATCATCACTACAACACACTGCACCCTGCAGGACTACTCAGTACATACACATTACACACTACTATATACTAGATATACAAGGTATCATCATCACTACAACACACTGCACCCTGCAGGACTACTCAGTACATACACATTACACACTACTATATACTAGATATACAAGGTATCATCATCACTACAACACACTGCACCCTGCAGGACTACTCAGTACATACACACTACTATATACTATATATACAATGTATCCTCATTACTACAACACACTGCACCCTGCAGGACTACTCAGTACATACACACTACTATATACTATATATATATACAAGGTATCCTCATCACTACAACACACTGCACCCTGCAGGACTACTCAGTACATACACACTACTATATACACTATATATACAATGTATCATCATCACTACAACACACTGCACCCTGCAGGACTACTCAGTACATACACACTACTATATACTATATATACAATGTATCATCATCACTACAACACACTGCACCCTGCAGGACTGCTCAGTACATACACACTACTATATACTATATATACAAGGTATCCTCATCACTACAACACACTGCACCCTGCAGGACTGCTCAGTACATACACACTACTATATACTATATATACAATGTATCATCATCACTACAACACACTGCACCCTGCAGGACTACTCAGTACATACACACTACTATATACTATATATATATACAATGTATCATCATCACTACAACACACTGCACCCTGCAGGACTACTCAGTACATACACACTACTATATACTATATATACAATGTATCCTCATCACTACAACACACTGCACCCTGCAGGACTACTCAGTACATACACACTACTATATACTATATATATATACAAGGTATCCTCATCACTACAACACACTGCACCCTGCAGGACTACTCAGTACATACACACTACTATATACTATATATATATACAAGGTATCCTCATCACTACAACACACTGCACCCTGCAGGACTACTCAGTACATACACACTACTATATACACTATATATACAATGTATCATCATCACTACAACACACTGCACCCTGCAGGACTACTCAGTACATACACACTACTATATACTATATATACAATGTATCATCATCACTACAACACACTGCACCCTGCAGGACTGCTCAGTACATACACACTACTATATACTATATATACAAGGTATCCTCATCACTACAACACACTGCACCCTGCAGGACTGCTCAGTACATACACACTACTATATACTATATATACAATGTATCATCATCACTACAACACACTGCACCCTGCAGGACTGCTCAGTACATACACACTACTATATACTATATATACAATGTATCATCATCACTACAACACACTGCACCCTGCAGGACTACTCAGTACATACACACTACTATATACTATATATATACAATGTATCATCATCACTACAACACACTGCACCCTGCAGGACTACTCAGTACATACACACTACTATATACTATATATACAATGTATCATCATCACTACAACACACTGCACCCTGCAGGACTACTCAGTACATACACACTACTATATACTATATATATACAATGTATCATCATCACTACAACACACTGCACCCTGCAGGACTACTCAGTACATACACACTACTATATACTATATATACAATGTATCATCATCACTACAACACACTGCACCCTGCAGGACTACCCTGTATATACACACACTATATACTATATATGCAATGGGGGTTATTTACTAAAGGAAAATCCACTTTGCACTGAAAGCGCACTTGGAGTAAAGTCGCTGTAGATCCGAGAGGGATATGCAAGAAAAATAAAAAACAGCATTTTAGCTTGCACATGATTGGATGATAAAATCAGCAGAGCTTCCCCTCATTTCAGATGTACCCCTTAGATTTAGAGCGACTGCACTTCCAAGTGCACTTTGCAGTGCAAAGTGGATTTGCCTTTCATAAATAACCCCTAATGCATCATTATCACTACAAAACACTGCACCCTGCAGGACTACCCTGTACATACACACACTACTATACTATATGTTATCATCAGTGTTGCCAACCGTCAGTATTTTTACTGGCAGCCAGTAAAAAACAGGCAATTTTCTCCTGTCAGTAAAAGGAAAAAGTTGCCAGTAAAAAATATGGCTGTGATGTTCGGCCCGCTTCAGAGCCGATCAAGACCATCCCAGTGCCTGCTACAGTGTGTTTGGGCAGCTCTGGTGGAGGCGGTGCCCAAGCATGTTGTGTGATGTCATGGTGCAAGGGAGCCAAGCAGAGTGGCCAGAGCCTCGTGTGTGGGTCTGCAGGAAAGGAGCAGCGCAGGTGTTGGACTGTCAGTGCTGTTTAGACTGGAGTGGACTGAAGGGACCACCAGGCTTGGAGAGAGACTGTCACTGTGACTCAGGAGGGGACGTGTTGTGTTGGTGAGAAGTCAGCATCATCTGTGCTGCTGCACACCTCTGTCATTGTCATTGTGAGAGTCAACTTCATGTGTGTGTGTGTGTGTGTGTGCCTTCCTATTCTACTTACTTACTATATTGAAAATACAATAAGAAATATGTTTTTTTACCCTAATATCTACCTTAAATCACATTGCTAATTGCATATTGTACTTGTTTGTAGCCTAAATACTAAAATTTACACTTAAAACTGTTATTTTGTAACTTTTGTAAATACCAATAAAAACGTGGCTGTGCCAGGAAATCTTGGGTGTCGTGTCAGTAAATTTCAATCTGGTTGTTTGGCAACACTGATCATCATACACTATATATATAATATATCATCATTACTACAACACACTGCACCCTGCAGGACTACTCTGTACATACACAGCCACTACTATGCTATATGTCATCATACACTACAACATCCTATATATACAATGTATGATCATCACTACATATATACGCAGCCTCTACTACATGTATGTGTCATCGTCATCTACTACATCACACTGCTCCTTCATATGTATACTGTACAATGACAGGCCATGCACTATGCAGGATTACATAGTACACACCTACTAGATGTAGCACCCTAATGTTTAGGCAGGGTTGCACTTAAATGTATTTACCAAGTGATAGTTGCCTTGGCCAATTGCTAGGAGGTCAATTGATTTCACACTAATTCTGGTATTGCTGCACTTCTCTCTTCTGTCGCTAGGGGGCCGAGTATTTGGTGACATTAGACAAGACAAGGGCATGGCAAGGACAGATTAGGAATGAATGGGGTGTCTCAGCCAATGGGCAGGGATTTTCTTGGGTCCCTTGGCCTGCTGGGAGAACCTATTTATTTGGGTGGAGTCAGGCGATCAGGGTTCTGTGCCACCTGGACGGCTGTCTGGGTGGACCTGTGTCGTATTGCCCCGGGCTGCTAGGCCAGAGACCTGAGGCCTATCCCAGGAACATCTGGCTGCTAGGCTATCTGAGGGCCTATCCAGAAGCAAGAGAGCAGTGTAGGGTTGGGATCGCAGTCCAACCAGAAGTAACAGTTCTACCGGCCAAAGAACCTTTCATGGTCCGAGGTAGAGGGGAAGCTGTCGCCACTAGAGGGCCATCCACCTTACTACCAGGGGCCACTGAATAGCTGAAGCAATTACCAGAGCAGTATTCTCACCAACCGGGGACGGTGAAGAATTGGGACACTTTAGCAGATGTCAAGTCAGGGACCCAGCCAGTGGAGGTGACACTTGCAGAGCATTATTGTGTGCCAAGCCAGGGACCAAAGCAGGCCAGTGGGGTGACGCTTGAGGAAGATACTCAGTGAGCAGATTGGAAGAGCTCAGGAGGTCCAGTGGCAGTGGGTTAGCGGGTCTAAATGATAGACTGGGAGCTCAGTTGAGTGAAGGTCTAAAAAGGACATTGTGAAAGAAGTGAAAGAGTTCATTACAACTTTTGTTAGAAACTGTTCAAGATTGTTGCCATAGGAGACAGTGTTTCTACACATGCAGATGTGGTGTCCGGCTGGGTGCCTTTCCCTGCATGGCTGTCTACCTATAGAAGTCTCGGAGTCTGCTAATTAACATTGAAACTACTATAGGGTGTCCTGGCCCTAACCTTCTCTTCCCCAGTTCTGTTTAAGAGAAAATAAATCTCTTTGCATTCAAGTGTCTGGCGCCCATTAATCTACCTTACATTGCACCCACCATGCCTTGTAAGTCGTAACCCACTCTACACAGAAGGATGTCAGCTGTCCCTAACTCTGGAGGTCACCATTAGGCCTGGAGAGGCTCGGGACGTGGCTACATATATGTGTGTGTGTTATCATCAGTACAACATCCTATATACAATGTATGCAGGGCCGGTGCTACCACTAGGCAAACTAGACAGCCCTGGGGCACCTGGCCACTGATGTTTCTACTCTCTTCTCTCTGCAGCAATCAACTAAGTCTCAGCATCAGCAGCTAGCCGCCTCTCCATTTGCACATAGTGTCAGAGGCAGAGCGGCGGCTGAGGACTGTGTCTGTGTCCCGACTTCTGAATGAATTGAAGCAAGCAAACATTCATTGATGGGCACTGGTAGGCTGCATTGATGGGCGCTGATAGGCTGCATTTGATGGGCACTGGTAGGCTGCATTGATGGGCGCTGATAGGCTGCATTTGATGGGCACTGGTGAGGCTGCATTTGATGGGCACTGGTGAGGCTGCATTTGATGGGCGCTGTCGAGGCTGCTATTGATGGGCGCTGGTGAGGCTATATTTGATGGGCACTTCGTTAAAAAATCCTTGCACCAGCCCTGAATGTATGATCATCATCACTACAATTCACTGCATCCTACAGGGCTACAATGTATATACACAGACAGACACTATGTGTGTGATCATCATATACTACAACACACTGCTCCTACCTATATGTACTGTACAATGACAGATCATACATACTGCACCCTGCAGGACTATATTTAAATTACATTTTTGTATGTGTGCACTATAATCTTTTATTCTGCAGGACTACACCACACACAGAAACTACTAGATGTATGTGATAATCATCACCATAACACACTGCTACTTCCTAGTTTATCCGATGGAGCGTACACACAGTCGGACGTTGCCTTAAAACAGCTAATTTGCATGTTTGTTGTCAAAAAGTCTGATCGTGTGTGTGGGCCTTAAGACTCCCTTTGATGGTTGAGATATTGGAGTAGAAAGTCAGGAAGCACAGTCCTTTTTATGGTTTCTTTGCTTTTAACTGTAAAATGATGGAATGTTAATCTACTACATCACCATATTCTCCAATTTCTGTACAATTGTCATCCACATTATATCTTCATGTTGCTATATACTTACTTCTTTTCAAATTATATTATAGATATATTTTCCTCTTCAATATACATCCTGAAGAAGGAGAAACACGTTGGGTGGAAGAGGATCATATCTGTCATGCTATTAGATGGTGACAATGTCATAGATGCATAATACATTCCTTCTTCATATGTCTGTTTTACTAAAAATGTTTAATACATCATTTTTCTATTCAAATACTCTTAGATACTTTTACTTCAATTATGTGTGTCTCAAAAGTCCATCATAGGGGTTTTTCGTCTTGGCTATATTCTGCAATATTAACATTTTTGGTAAACTCATTCAATTAATCCAAGCTCTGCAAGCTGAGATAACATTCACTGCATTGATGCAGTCACACAATTTTACAGTAATCATGAGATAAAAGAAAGTTCAGGAACATTCCTTTATCCCATTATTTTGCAAATCTATGTACACTACAAACTGTATGATTGAATCGGCTCTGATATTGCTGTTTTACTAACCTGACAGCTTATTATTCTAAATAGGAAACCTTCATTTTGTTTTCAAATAATAAAGATTCTAACTACCAGCAAGAATTATGCCGCGTACACACGATCAGACTTTCCGGCAGACTTGGTCAGGCGGAACGGAATCCGTCGGACTATTCGATCGTGTGTGGACCCCAGGGGACTTTTTCTTCCCAAAAGTCTGACGGACCTAGAAATAGAACATGTTATAAATCTTCCCCCTGGAAGTCCGTCGGACCCAGTTCTTATCGGGAAGCCCGTATGCTGGTCCGACAGACCAAATACGACACAAGGGCAGCTACAGCACCTGCCCGCGAGTATGTTTCCAGCGCAATCCTATCGCGCTGGTTCTGGGCTGCAGGATACTGTACATCTCGCGCTCGCTGCAATAAAAAAAACTAATTTTCCTATTGCAGCAAGCGCGAGAGATAGGCGGCAATGTCTCGTACGTCTGGTATGGATTTTAAGGGGAACCACCTACGCCGAAAAAACGGCATGGGGGTCCCCCCAAAGTCCATACCAGACCCTTATCCAAACACGCAGCCCGGCCGGTCAGGAAAGGGGGTGGGGACGAGCGAGCGCCGCCCCCCCCTCCTGAACCGTATCAGGCCGCATGCCTCAACATGGGGGGTGGGTGCTTTGGGGAAGGGGGGCGCCCTGCGGCCCCCCCACCCCAAAGCACCTTGTCCCCATATTGATGAGGACAAGGACCTCTTCCCGACAACCCTGGCCGTTGGTTGTCAGGGTCTGCGGGCGGGGGGCTTATCGTAATCTGGGAGCCCCCTTTAATAAGGGGGCCCCCAGATCTCGGCCCTCCACCCTATGTGAATGAGTATGGGGTACATCGTACCCCTACCCATTTCCCTGGGGGAAAAAAATGTCAATAAAAAAACACACGACAGGTTTTTAAAGTAATTTATTAGTCAGCTCCGGGGTCTTCTTCCAACTTCAGGGGTCTCTTCCGACTTCTCGCTTCTGCGCTTTCCGGTTCTTCTCCCGCTCACCGGCCTCTTCTCCCGCTCTCCGGTATCTTCTCCCGGTCTCCGGTTCTCCATGCTCTCCGGTATCTTCTCCCGGTCTCCAGTTCTTCTGCTGGGCTCCTCCGCTATCTTCTTCCAGCTCTTTTACTAGCGTTGGCCCAGTCTCCTCCTTTGTCGTCTTCTTCTTCCCTCTTCTGTTCTTCCGATGTTGACACAATGCTCTCTCCCGCTGTAATGCTGTGTACACGGTGGGCAATGACTTATATAGGCATGGGGCGGGGTGACCCTGCCCCTTATGACAGCACAGTCCCAGCATGCCCCGGGTGGTGACGTCATAAGGAGCGGGGTCCCGGGGCATGCTGGGACCCCGCCCCATGCCTATATAAGTCGTCACACACCGTATACACAGCATTACAGTGGGAGAGAGCGTCGTGTCAACATTGGAAAAACAGAAGAGGGAAGAAGAAGAAGACGATAAAGGAGGAGACCAGGCCAATGCTAGTAAAAGAGCTGGAAGAAGATAGCGGAGGAGCCCGGCAGAAGATACCGGAAAACGCGGAGAAGAACCGGAAAGCGCAGAGAAGTCGGAAGAGACCCCCAAGTCAGAAGAAGACCCCCCGGAGCTGACTAATAAATTACTTTAAAAACCTGTCTAGTGTGTTTTTTTTTATTCACCCTTTTTTTCCCCAGGTGAATGGGTAGGGGTACGATGTACCCCATACTCATTCACATAGGGTGGGGGGCTCCCGGATTCCGATAAGCCCCCCACTCGTAGACCCCGACAACCAACGGCCAGGGTTGTCAGGAAGAGGCCCTTATCCTCATCAACATGGGGACAAGGTGCTTTGGGGTGGGGGGCCGCAGGGCGCCCCCTTCCCCAAAGCGCCCCCCCCCATGTTGAGGGAATGCGGCCTAGTATGGTTCAGAAGGGGGGGCGCTCGCTCGTCCCCACCCCCTTTCCTAACCAGGATAAGGGTCTGGTATGGACTTTGGGGGGGACCCCCACGCCGTTTTTTCGGCATAGGGGGTTTCCCTTAAAATCCATACCAGGCGACGGGGCTCGCAAGGTGTTAATCTCGCAGATGAAAGCAGCAAGATTGACTTCCTTTTCTAGTCCCGTCGTACCTGGAGTCACGTTCAAAATTAACAGACTTTAGTCCGTGTGTGGGCAAGTCCGTTCATTCGGAAAGTCCGTCGCAACTCTGCTGAAAGTCCATCGGGAAGTCCGTCAGACCTAGTATGCAGGAAAGTCCGTTCGTGTGTGCGCAAGTCCGCCCGTTCGGAGAGTCCGTCGGAACGATGCCGAAAGTCCGTTGGGAAGACCGTTGGACCTAGTCTGCTGGAAAGTCCGGTCGTGTGTACGTGGCATAAGTCCTTACATTTAAAGAGTACCTGTAATTTCAGATCCATCATGGCAATGCCTGTTAGTGGGCATCTACTCACCTGCTGCCACCACGTCCCTCACCTTGTTGTGTCACTGCCGCATCACCAGCCATCCCATTAAAGTTAATAGGACTGTCGGTGAGTCAACAGTGGGTCAGAGGAGGAACTGCTGCAGGACAGAGATGACAGTTGCGCTTTAAAAAAATTATAATTTAAATCGAGTTGATTTAAATAAAGCCTTTTTACTAGTGATTTAAATCGTCATTTAAATCAACTTGATTTAAAGTCTAACTCCACTTTTGTTGAGAAAAAAATATTCCCCTCTGGGTGATCTATATACATTGCAAGGATTATAAAAACCTTTGTTGCAGATTCCTACCTTTGTTATTCAGAAGAAATCCCTCTGTGTTTGTCTGTGCCTCTGTGCCAAGTGAATCTAATGGCAGTGGTTTCATAATTATCAATCAGCTGTGGCAGCTGCAGGGCCTGCATCCCTTTAGACGTGTTCCTATTGGAAATATCTCACCAAAAATTAAATTTTTGTTGCAGGGATGCCTGAAATCTGACTTGTATTGACTTGTATCTTAGGCAGACTTCTGGGTAAATTGGTGCGCCAATCACTCAAGCAGGAAATTATGTTTCTGGGAAGTGGTCAGTACACATTGTGTGTACAGAACAACTCCAGGTAGCCACATTGCTTTGCATTTATAGAAAATTACAGCCGCTGCAGATTGAAAAGGAAAGCTCATTTTTAATAACATTCAGTTAAAATATGACTTCTCAATTGTACACGCTATATTATTTTTATACGAAAGTGGAGTTACCCTTTAAATCAAATCCACCCTGACAGCTACTACACTGTGTAGATCATTGTATGATGATCATTACTACAACATACTGCTCCTTCCTATATAGATCCATGTATGATGAATGATCATCACTACAACACACTGGGGAAGATTTACCAAAAATGGAGAGTGTAAAATCAGGTGCAGCTCTGCAAAGAAACCAATCAGCTTCCAGTTTTTTTTGTCAACACTTAAATGAAGAAGCAGAAGTTAGAAGCTGATTGGCTGCCAAGCACAGCTGCACCAAATTCTTAGTGCTCATGTTTTAGTAAATCTCCTCCACTGCTCCTTTCTGTATACACAATGGCAGATCATACACACTCTGCACCCACTCCACCATACAGAGCATACATAGTAATATGTATTATCATCATCGATACAACAAACTGCTCCTTGCTTTATGCAATGGGCATGTCAGCTAGTAGGGATGAGCCGAACACCCCCCCTGTTCGGTTCGCACCAGAACCTGCAAACAGACCTAAAGTTCGTGTGAACTTTAGAACCCTATTAAAGTCTATGGACTCGAACGTTCAAAATCAAAAGTGCTAATTTTAAAGGCTAATATGCAAGTTATTGTCATAAAAAGTGTTTGGGGACCTGGTATCAATGTAATAATGCAAAAAAAACTTTTAAAAACGCACGTTTTTTCAGGAGCAGTGATTTTAATAATGCTTAAAGTCAAACAATAAAAGTGTAATATTCCTTCTAATTTCATACCTGGGGGTGTGTATAGTATGCCTGTAAAGGGGTGCATGTTTCCCGTGCTTAGAACTGTCCCTGCACAAAGTGTAATTTTTGCAGGAAAAAAAGTCATTTAAAATAACTCGCGGCTATAATGAATTGTCGGCTCCCGTAATACAGAGAACAGTCTTTGAAAGTCATTGAAAAAAAAAAAAAAAAATATGTGTGGGGTTTCCCCCAAATTCAATTACCAGGCCCTTCAGGTCTGGTATGGATATTAAGGGCAACCCAGACACCTTTGGGAAAAGTCCTTTATTAAAAAAAAAAAAAATAAAAAAAAAAAAAAATAAATAACATGGGGTTCCCCCTAAATATCCATACCAGACCTAAATCTAGTATGGGTTTTAATGTCTGTGTGTTTTTTAACTATTTTTTACACTTTCTTTGTGAAATGGTAGGGGTACTTACCATTTCAAACAGGGGGGGGCGGGATCTGGGGGTCCCCTTGATAAAGGGGGCTTCCAATTTCTGATAAGCCCTCCACCCGCAGACCCCCACAACCACTGGCCAGGGTTGTGGGGATGAGGCCCTTCTCCTCATCAACATGGGGACATGGTGCTTTGAGGGGTCACAGACCCCCAAAGCATCCTCCCAATGTTGAGGGCATGTGGCCTGGTATGGTTCAGGAGGGGGGGCGCTCTCTCGTCCCCCCTCTTTTCCTGCGACCTGCCAGGTTGCGTGCTCAGATAAGGGTCTGGTATGGATTTTGAGGGGGACCCCCCACGCCATTTTTTTTTAAATTTGGCGTGGAGTTCCCCTTAAAATCCATACCAGACCTGAAGGGTCTGGTATGGATATTTAGGGGGAACCTCACGTAATTTTTTTTTTAATTTGACCCGGGGTTCCCCTTAATATCCATACCAGACCTGAAGGGCCTGGTAATTGAATTTGGGGGGGAACCCCACGCTTTTTTTTTTTCATCAATGAATTTCAATGACTGATCTCTGTATTATGGGAGCTGACAACTCATTATAGCCACAAGTGATTTTAAATCGCTTTTTTTCCTGCAAAAATTACCCTTTGTGCAGGGACAGTTCTAAGCACGGGAAACATGCGCCCCTTTACAGGCACACTATACACACCCCCCAGGTAAGAAATTTAAAGGAATATTACACTTTTATTGTGTCACTTTAAGCATTATTAAAATCACTGCTCCTGAAAAAACGTCAGTTTTTAAAACTTTTTTTTGCATTGATACATGTCCCCTGGGGCAGGACCCAGGTCCCCAAACACTTTTTATGACAATAACTTGCATATAGGCTTTTAAAATTAGCACTTTAGATTTCTCCCATAGACTTTTACAGGGTGTTCTGCGGCTTTTCGAATTTGCCGCAAACACCCCAAATTGTTCGCTGTTCAGTAAACAGGCGAACAGGCAATGTTCGAGTCGAACATGAGTTTGACTCGAACTCGAAGCTCATCCCTACCAGCTAGTAAACACTGCACCACTCCACCATACACAGCTACTACAGATCATGGTTTTATCATCATCCTTACCATACATTTCTGCTTCCAATATACATAGTTACATAGTTAGTTACATAGTTAGCTAAGCTGAAAAAAGACACAAGTCCATCCAGTTCAACCATACTGTATACAATGACAGATCTACGCACTGCACCCTGCTAAATTTTACCATACATGGCTAATACAGATCAATGTATGATTATCACTACATCACACTGCCTATACACATCACATCACACTTCCTATACACATTATACAATGACAGCTCATACACACTGCACTCTATACACACACCTCACAACTTTTTGAAATGGGAATGAGGGACACCTATCAGCAAAAGTATGCAGGCATAGAACACACCCCTTTGCCACGCCCCTTAAAGGAGAATTGTGTAAAAAAACAAGATTGGTTAAACACGCAAGTGCTTTTTTTTTACCACTACTATTCCTTTATATTGGCTTTTGGAATTTACAAATGCAGCAATTTAAAATTGGATGAAAGGTTTAGCACTGGGAAACACACTTTTTGATAGATAAAAAGTGCATTTTATATACATCTATATAGATCAGACCAAAATGAGGGACAAATTAGGAGGAATGAGGGACAGAGGGACATTGCTCCAAATCAGGGACAGTCCCTCCAAATCAGGGACAGTCCCTCCAAATCAGGGACAGTTGGGTGCTATGTATACAGTTTATACATTTTAGATAACCTGAGCTACACAGCATATCAGAGTGTTTCTTGTTTTTGCAAATGTCCCAAAGGTTTACAAACACTGCCAAATTTTTTTGCCCCTATTCAAAAAGCAAAGAATGACGCAGTAAGGTTTTGCACATTTTCACATGTACTATCTTAATCAGACTGCAGCATGTTTTAAACAGACTCTGCGACCAGGATATTCATTTCAACGATCTACCCTTGTATTATATTCCACTGATTGGGTTTACATATTCGTTAATGTCCTGAGACTCGTAAGTGACAATCCCAGCACTATGAATTAACCTTGAAGCAGTAAGAAGCACTTGTGAGGGTGAGAACCAGAAGTGTCCACACACAGAGATTTCTTAGTTCATCAAAAGTCTAGGTCCTTGTGTGATAAAGGACAGATAGAAGTATCCCAATCCAAAATTCTTTAGAAGACATCTGTTGTCTATGGATTAGACTCCGTAGAGGGAGGCAGATAGTTCATTGACAGTGGTCGCCAGCTGACACCTACTGTGATCCTTTCCCTGTGCAGCTATATGTATGTTTGTTATTTTAATACTTAGTAGCATGAGATGTCCCCTTATCAAAAATGCAACAGTGACAGATAATGATTTTACGAGAATGGAAGAGCTCTTGGCATCTGACACAGACACCCAGGATAACTTTAAGGACCTGATCACTGCAATTTTTCTTTCTGCTCTAAAACCTATCCATTAAAAAAATTTGAAAAAATCAATTTTTTTTTTTTTATTTTAGGCCAATATGTATTCTGCTACACATTTTTGGTTATAGTATCTACAAACTATAGGATATTTTTATAAATGTATTATTATTATCATTTTTATTTACTAGTAATGCCGGTGATCAGCAACTTATTGACTTGTGATATTGCGGCGGACAGTCAGACACTAACACTTTTTGGGGAATAGTGACACTAATACACTGATCAAAATATGCACTGTCACTGTACTACTGACACTGGCTGGGAAGTGGTTAAACATCAGGGATGATCAATGGGTTAAATGTGTACGGCGTCCAGAGCGGAAGTGACGTCAATGCGTTTCACTATACTGATTAGTGTAGCTTCATCTGGACGTAATGGTGGTGTGCGGGCGCTCCTTTTTAACACATCATCAATTTTTCCGTACACACCCACCAAGCAAGAAAACATTTAAAGGAGAACTGTCACTAACTTCATCGGCGTCCGGACGCGTTTTTATGTTACATGTTATACATGTTTATATGTTTTCCTCTCTTGTGTCTGTGTTTGTTCTGACTGAAGACCCTATTCAGTCAGTTAGGCCCCTTTCACACAGGAGCGTTTTTCAGGCGGTACATCGCTAAAAATAGCGCCTGTTCACCGCCTGAAAAAATCTGGCCCCTTTAACTCCAGTGTGAAAGCCGGCGGGCTTTCACACTGGAGCGGTGCGCTAGCAGGGCGGCAAAAAAAGTCCTGCTAGCAGCATCTTTGGAGCGGTATAGGAGCGGTGTGTTCACCGCTCCTATACCGCTCCTTCCCATTGATTTGAATGGGAAACCGCGGTAAAACCGCGGCAATACCACCTACGGCGGCGCTCTGCGGGGGTGTTTAACCCTTTTTTCGGCCGATCGCGGGGGGTAAAACCGCACCGCGAGCGGCCGAATACCGCGGTTAAAACGACGGTAAAGCAGCGCTAAATATAGCGCTGCTTTACCGTCACCGCGGCTCCCCGCCCCAGTGTGAAGGGGCCTTACATTTTATACCCACAACAGTGATCTGTAGATCCTGCCCTTAAGCGTACCTTTAGTCCACATTTGTACCGCACATTTTTGCATTACCTTAATAAAAGTGGTTTTCATAGACATATGTGTTTTGCTTATCAGTGAGCCTCACTTTTTGGTCACTCGTCTGTAGTGACCACTTTTTTGTTACATGTTGCTTAGAGGTTAGACAGCTAACATAGTCATAAAATTAGGTACTCCGTACACGCTGTTACAGTAGGCATTATTTTTTCTTGTATTATAAATGTGTGCATAACTGATATTTTTTCTACTGTTGGGGATTTGCCTGTATTAGGGGAAGGCATAGATCCATGTCCCTACTTTGCAGGAACACAGGATCCATGCCTTCCCCACTGACAGGATGGTGCTCTGCCTTAGTTACAAAGGCAGACTGCTGTTCTGCCTCTGTGCTGGATGATCAGCCAGTTCTGGCGTTCTGCCAAAAACTCCAACTTGCCAAAATCTCCAACCACGTCACTGCTGGTGACTCTCCATCGGAGAGTTTGGACGAGTTGACAGTTTTCACAGAAAACTGGCAGCGTATACACTACAGTACACAATATAATGAGTGGATATTGTTAGTCCACCCGCTAGTAACCAACAAGGTGGCAACAACTTTTTTCCTCCTCACCACTGTTCTGTCAATTTTGTTGAGTTGGAGTTTTCGGCAGAACACTGATGAACATAGAGTCCACGGTGCCCACAGATCAGCTTCCGCTGTGTATAATCAAAGCTGGAGCGAGCTGGCGCGCATGCACGCCCCAGACTCAGAAGTGTCTAATCATGTACTAGGTTTGTGATCTGGCGCAGCAGTGCCACCTTGCCGCCGTATATGTAAGTTATGAGCGGCAAGTGGTTCAAGTAGTACTAAAGGCTTGTTTTGTCTTAAAATAACAAACATGTTATATTTATCTGCTCAGTTCAATGGTTTTGCATAGAACAGCCCAGATCCTCCTGTTCTGGGGTCTCCTGCCGGCAATCATGGATCTTTACCCCCACCAAGCTGCTTGCTAGATGGTAGGTTCGGACACAGTTGACTAGACAGTAAGTCACTATGGCAGAAGAATAGAATACAGTTCTGTACCACTAGCATAGTAATGACAGATCATGTGACACTTAGATTGCACACAGGTGGACATTATTTCACTGATTATGTGACGTATGAAGGTAATTGGTTGCACCAGAGCTTTTTATTGGCTTCATAACAAAGGGGGTGAATACATACGCACATGCCAATTATCATTTTTTTATTTCTGTTTTATGTATATATTTTTCTAATTTTACTTCACCAACAGACTATTGTGTTCTGATCCATCACATATAATTCAGATTAAAAAAAAACATTGAACCAAAGGCTGTTATGTAACAAAATAGGTACAAAGTCAAGGGGGTGAATACTTTTGCAAGGCACTGTGTGTGTATATATATATATATATATATATATATATATATATATATATATATATATATATATATATATATATATATATATATCACACATGCTCTATTTTGTTTTAGTTTCATGTTTAGTTTCAGAATTCTACCTCATTGCAGGCAGCTGCACTGTGCTTTATTATGTTCTAGATTCTAGGGAAAAAAAATCATACTGGAGTTCTAAATTTATAAAGTTCGAATAACTGTAACATGCAGGGAGTCCTCTGGCAAGCTGTTGACAGTTTCTCTTCTAATTAAAAGATGAAAGATAAAAGAACATCTGAAGTGATCAGTAGAGAGTGTTCACGCACGATAATATACAGTAAAACCTTGGTTTGAGAGTAACTTGGTTTAAGAGCGTTTTGCAAGACAAGCAAAATTTATGTATAGTAAAAGAGTTGCAAAGATGAAGAAAAACAGTGCTATTTGCCTATGAAAAGTCAAATTACAGTATATAGCCACCACCGTTGAGATTGGCTATTTTGATGCATTGTATCAAAAGCTAAATCCTGATTTTACAGAATTATAAATAATTCTGTCCTAGTTAAACACTAATCAAGATAGCATGTTTTACTTATACATCAGACTGAGAGTCCATTCACACAGGGGCAACACAACTTTCAGCTTTGGGAGGCAACTTGGACACGACTTGAGTATGAATTACAGCGCGACTTGGGGCGACTTCAACAAGACTTGGGGCGACTTACAACACGACTTTAAGTCGCCCCGAGGCCAGGCGACTTTGGCCGTGGCCAATCACAGAATAATCAGCTCTCGAGGAGGAACTCTACGCCAAATTTTAAATAAAAAAAACGGCATGGGTTCCCCTCCAAGAGCATACCGGACCATTAGGTCTGGTATGGATTTTAAGGGGAACCCCCTATGCCGAAAAAACGGCGTGGGGGTCCTCCCAAAATCCATACCAGACCCTTATCTGAGCACGCAGCCCGGCCGGTCAGGAAAGGTGATGGGGACGAGCCCCCACCCCAAAGCACCTTGTCCCCATGTTGATGAGGACAAGGGCCTCTTCCCGACAACCCTGGCCGTTGGTTGTCAGGGTCTGCGGGCAGGGGGCTTATTGGAATCCGGGAGCCCCCTTTAATAAGGAGGCCCCCAGATCCTGGCCCCCCACCCTATGTGAATGAGTATGGGGTACATCGTACCCCTACCCATTCACCTGGGGAAAAAAGTATCAATAAAAAAAACACACTAGACAGGTTTTTAAAGTAATTTATTAGGCAGCTCCGGGGGTCTCTTCCGACTTCGGGGGTCTCTTCCGACTCCTTCGCACTCTCTGGCCTCTTCTCCCTTATTAAAGGGGGCTCCTGGATTCCGATAAGCCAGGGTTGTCGGGAAGAGGCCCTTGTCCTCATCAACATGGGGACAAGGTGTTTTGGGGTGGGGGGCCGCAGGGCGCCCCCTTCCCCAGCGCCCCCTTCCCCAAAGCACCCACCCCCCATGTTGAGGGCATGTGGCATGGTACGGTTCATGAGGGGTCGGATAGAGGTCTGGTATGGATTTTGCGGGGACCCCCACGCCGTTTTTTTAGCGTAGGGGTTCCCCTCAAAATCCATACCAGACCTAAGGGCCTGGTTTGCCCTTGGAGGGGAACCCATGCCTGTTTTTATTATTAGTGAGGCGACATTGTCACTTCAATATAGATGAAGATCCGACTTGGAGGCGACTTCCATTGAATTCTATGGGTTCAAGTCACCTAGAAGTCGGATTGAAGTAGTACAGGAACCTTTTCTGAAGTCTGAGCGACTGCAGTAGTGTGCATTAAGATGGATCCATTCACTTACATAGATTTTTTCATGTAGCGCGACTTGAGGTGACTAGGGGCGACTTGGGGCGACTTGAAGTCGCATCCAAAGTTGCCCCTGTGTGAATGGACTCTTAGGCATGAGAGAAAATAATGTTACTTTTCTTGTTTCCTTTTCAAATATCAATCTGACGGCCATATGTGTCATTTTCCAACTTTGATAATATTTTTATGAGCACGCATATTTATGCCATACAGAGAGAAAGGAGAACTTCTTCCAGAAACCCCTGGTTTGTCAAGGGGTTAACGGTTAGTTAGTTGCTTCTTTTATGCAATATTCTGTTTCTGTGCTTACTGTATTATTAAAGCCACATTCAAACTTAGGTCTTGTTCACAAGATTGCTGAGGCCCATCTACTGTGAATAGGCTGTGTGTTGATGCCACTTGAACCACCAAGTGCTGCATGCAGGCAGCCCATGTAAGTGTGGGGACCAGGCGTTGCACAAACACAGGCACTCATCCTAATTTGACAGGCTTGTGGGTGAGAAAAATAAAAAAAGCCCAACCTTTTGAAGAGCAAGGGCCACATAAGTGACTTTGTAACCGGTCGTGAGCCGCAATGAGCAGAGTGGGAGGATAACAGGACCGTGTCCACTCTACTCTATTGGCTGTTTGATTCGATCCACCCAGATGAAAGGGGATGGATCCCCTTCTGTATTTTTTAGCAGATCGGATTGGCAGTAGGCGGGTGTAAACAGACACAAGTTCATTTGCATCTGCCGCTCCATAGAGGTGAATGGAGGATCCGATTGGGTCCGTCTGAAAAACGGACAAGCGGACTCTATTGTACTGTTAATGTGAAAGGGGCCTAAGGCTGCTTTCACACTGATGCGCTGTGATTTACCCACACCATGGGTGCAGCGCAATGCACCTGTGGCTTTCCTGTGGGTTAGCTGAACTTTGCCATAGACTTCTATTATATCCTACAGGTGTGGTGCACTTTCTGAATGCGCACCAAAACTCCTGCATTCAAGAGTTTTGGTGCACGTTCAGAAAGCACACCAAACCCTCAGGTAATAACAGAAGTCTATGGCTCAGAGCAGGACACCTGCAGGTGCACTGTGGTGCACCTGCAGATCAGTTTGATAGCAGCCCAGTAACCACTGCAGAAGAGATATGACCATATATACACTGTGATTTTGAAATTTAAACTGACCTTTAATAATAATCTTCCTTTCAGGAACCTCCCTTGCTATAGGTATTGCCGGCTATTGCTGTCCCAGGTGGAGTGGAGTGCAATTGGTATCACTCCACCTATGACAGGAGCTAGTGCTATACAGGAAGCATCAGCTTATGCGATTCTGCTCCGTCTGCAGCTGTGCTTCCTCTACTGCCGGCTCCATTCACATCACTGATGCTTTGGGATGGAGGTATCAGGAAAGGAGAAATATGCCCAGGCACGTAGTTATGGGCAGAAGGAGAATTTCTGTTAACCAAATCCATTGACTGAGAAATCCTATTAGCCAAACCCATGGACAGAGAATCTCTGTTATCCGTACACGCACACGCGCATGTGCAAACGCACGTGTGCCACTAGAGTGGCGCCAAGTGGACTATATAAACACCTTTGCTGTACTAGGACTTTGCCTTATGGCAGGGGTGCCCAACCAGTGGCCCGCGGAGCCTTCTGATGTGGCCCAAGACCTCCTGCTTTGGGATAGCAGGTTCTCAAGCCCAGATCGTGGGTTGCCGACCCGCCATCCTAGAGCATCAGTGTTTTAAATTAAGCCAGCGGTAGAGGAAGCAAGCGGCTGCGGAGGGAGCAGAGCCGCATTTGCCGATGCTTCCTGTATAGCACTGGCTCCTGTCCCAAGCGGAGTGATACCAAATGCATTCTGCCCGGAAGGTAAGTTTATTACTAAAAGCAGTGTATATATGGGCATATCTGTTCTGCAGTGGTTACTGGGCTGCTTTCAAACTGATCCGCAGGTGCAGCGCATTGCACCTTCGGGTTACCTGCACTGAGTCATAGACTTCTGTTATTATCTGCGGGTTTGGTGCGCTTTCAGAAAGTGCACCACACCTGCAGGATATAATAGACATCAATGGCAAAATGCAGCTAACCTGCAGGAAAGCCACAGGTGCACTGTACTGCACCCGCAGTGCAGGTAAACTGCCGCACATCAGTGTGAAAGCAGCCTTAGGCCCCTTTCACCTGATTGGTTCAACCCACGCGGACCCTCCATTTACCTCTATGGAGCGGCAGATGTAAATGGACTTGTGTCCATTTGCACCCACCTACCACCAAACCGATCCACTAAAAAAAAAAAACAGAAGGGGATCAGTCCCCTTTCATCTGGTTGGATCAGATAGGGGGGTCCACAGTGTAGAGTGGGCTGTGTCCATGTCTGCTCTGCATATACAGACTGGACACGGATCTGTCTTCCATCCGCTCCACTTATTGTGGCCCAGGACCAGTTACCAAGTCGCTTAAGTGGCCCTCGCTCTTCAAAAGGTTGGGCACCCCTGCCTTATGGTCTGCAGTGTTATGCTACCTGTGTGTTTGATCTCCTGTTGCTGTTCTGATTCGTCTGACTATGCTTGTACTCTACCTGAACTGACCTTGCTTTGTATCCACCTTACACTTTAGGGCAGGTGGGTGCGGATCCGTGTCCGGCAATCCTGCTGGACGTATAATCCGTATCTTTGCCCAATCCAGCCAATAGAGTGTAGTATGACGCAGGTGGGGACCCGCCCCAGATCTTGGGTATATCAGCTGGGGTTTGGCCAGGAAATCACTCTTCAATCCTTCGCCATGATAGAGATATCACATCACTGGTTTCACATTGTTCTTTACACATGCAAGGTAGACAGGAGTCCTTTTTGACTCCACTCACACTTTTTTCTCATTTCCTGTTTAGGGTTTTTACATTAATAATTTTATTTTATATTTTTTTCATTTTTTATCTTTATCAATTCTGTTTTCATATATATATATTTTTTTTTTTTTGTTTCTTTTTTTCCCCACCTTTTCACTATTTTACACACCACTCACCATACAATCATTATCTTCCAGATTAGTGCGGATTGTTATTAGATCATCTATCGTCTCTGGTATTTCATTGTGATGACCTGACCTGCCTACGAGCTGACCCCCTGACTTGGTTTTGGGTTCCCTGCCTCAGCTCCGGGCCCGTTATGTGATGGGGACCCCCTCTCCCATTCCCTTCATCCTCAAATGAGCCAGTTTAGTTCTCGGGCTGATCTGTAAGTATTCGTATATCCAAATACTCCCTAAGGCCCCTTTCACACTGGGGCGGTTTTCAGGCGGTACGGCGCTAAAAATAGCGCCTGTATACCGCCTGAAAAAACCGGCCCCATTCACTCCAGTGTGAAAGCCGGCGGGCTTTCACACTGGAGCGGTGCGCTAGCAGGACCGCAACAAAAGTCCTGCTAGCAGCATCTTTGGAGCGGTGAAGGAGCGGTGTATTCACCGCTCCTATACCGCTCCTTCCCATTGGAATCAATGGGAAACCGCGGGGATACCGCCCGCAAACCGCCGCTGCAGCGGCGCTTTGCGGAGGTTTTTAACCCTTTTGCGGCCGCTAGCGGGGGTTAAAACCACCCCGCTAGCGGCCGCATACCGCGGGTAAAACGAAGGTAAAGCAGCGCTAAATATAGCGCTGCTTTACCGTCGCCGCCCCGCACCGCCCCAGTGTGAAGCCAGCCTAAGGGAACTTTTTTGGGCCGTTCAGAAAGTTTTCCCTCCCTCATTTTTATGAAGCATTTTATATATATATATATGATTTTTCTGTACTTACAGTGAATTAATTTTTGCATCCATACTCCTGATGAGTGAACGTGATTCACGAAACGCGTAGAGTTTTTCTATTCATGTGATGCCAAGAGAGTTCGGCTTTTATACATCATGTACTCAGTTATGAATATGTATAATTATGTATCATCATTGTATATAGTGTATGTGCTTATGGTATCTTTTTACCAAAATGTCAGCCTTTGTATATGGTTATGTATGTTTTGAAAACATTATCATGTATTTCTAGACCACAGAATTGCTTTTTTACACAAGTATTTATTCTGAAGTGAACAATAAAAGTCATGTTGCTTTGGCTTCTGGTTCTGTGCTTGGGCCTTCAATACTTTCACCACAATCTTCTGTTCTTCAATGAGGAATGCCCGCTTGATTCTGTCACAAACACATTTAGCACACATGGATCCACCATAAGCTCTGCTGACATGCTTTTTTGTTTTTGAAAGCCTCATAAGCACCTTAGGTCTGACTGCTCGGATACCACGGAGTCTTCATGGGCAGATACCGCATGCTGATTTGGGGCTTTGCCACCCTTCTTGGTGTACAAATAAACAATTCTGTTTCCTGGTGTTCGGGACAGCCGGGTCTTGTTTGAGGCTGTATTGTAGGACAGCGTACGACGGTAGGTCAGGTTTTGAACCATTTCTGATATCTGGTACCGCCGTCACCGGAAGAGGAAAGAGAGAGAGAGCGGAGATGAGCCAAGCACGGAATTTCTTTTTGATACAATAAAGGTTTTATCATATATTTACTCCATACACAAATTTTTGCAGCAATAAGCCTCATTTAAAGTCCCATTCTTTTTCTTTGTTTCTATTCCTGTCTTGCTTTTGGACCATGTCTCTGCTCTTCTGTCTGCCTGTTTGCCGTTGCCAACTCCAGCTTGAACCTGATTACTCTGCTGCCTACTGCTCTGTTCCTGACATGCCTGCTAGTGACCGACCCGGCTTGCCTGACCCTGCTCTGTGTCCAGCCATCCTTATATCTGCTGCCTGTGACCTACCAATCTGCCAAGTACATGTTGTCTGCTACCTGCCAGTCTGCTAAGCACCCGCTGCCTGTGACCTGCCTACCTGCCAAGTACCTGCTGTCTACTACCTGCCAGTCTGCCAAGCACCTGCTGCCTTTGACCTGCCAGCCTGCCAAGTACCTGCTGTCTGCCACCTGCAAGCCTACCAAGTAATTGCTGCCCTGCATCACATTCCAGCCTGCATCTGTATGCACACAGACCTCTCATCTACAGCCTTCACCATCTGAACTACTAGGCACTCATGCCACTCCAGGCTTCTGTTCCTCCTGTTTACTTTATCAGGGGTACCAGGCCAGAGGTGTAAGAGATCGCCTTCCTCTCCGCGTCAGGCTCCATCTCCAGGTACGTGACAGGCGGGTCGGGAACTAGACATGTGCACACTGAATTATTTCGTTTCGGAATTTCATTTTCATCCGAAAAATAAATTTATTTAGTTACTCCCGAAATTCGTTTTTATTTATTTTGTTTTGTTAAAAAATGCATTCGTCCGAAAATCTGAAATAATTAAGGTCGAATCTGTCATTGAAGGCTTATGGTGTCTGTCGAATGTTCTAAGAAGATTCGATGGAGCAGCTAAACTGATTCGACATAGAGAGAAAAGATTTGACATAGAGAGAAAAGATTTGACATAGAGAGAAAAGATTCGACATTATAGAGACAATAGCAAAGAAGGTCGAATGTGCCTAACCTAACTCTATTAGTCCAAGATTATTCGACATAGAGAGAAAAGATTCAACATCGACATAGACCGCTATTGTCAGCATCATGTCAAATCTCCTATCTATATCAAACTGTTGTCACAACGAAAACTAAAATAAAGCATTTGTTTATGTCGGACCTTTTGGTTTTCGGATTCTGCACGTTCGTTATCGTTTGTTAAAATGATAACGAAAATACCGGAAATTCCGACGAAAATGCATTCGGATGAAAACGAATGCACATGTCTATCGGGAACCCACAATCTGGGCTTGCTGACCCGCCATCCCAGAGCAGGAGGTCACGGACGACATCAGAGGGTTGGGCAACCCTGGTCTAACTTGAATATAACAGTGCAATTTGAAACATTGTTTAAATACTAGTGTATTTTGTGAGCATACATTGAGTTAATATTGTAAAATTCACCTTGATACATTCCTTCTCAGCTCTAGGAGCCTGCTACTGGTAGCTTTGGGTGCCAGGCCTCCAAGGATGACAACTAGTGTACAAAGTAGAAAGTATCCCTACAGTAAAGCATCTAGAAACCTAAAGTGACAGTGTTACTTTAAACTTAAAAATACTAATAATATTACTAATAATTAAATCCTTAACAATTTTTCCCTCCCCCACTTTAATCCTAACACTTAAAGTGTATACAGTATATAGCTAAAATGTTTTGTTTCGTTTTGGATTGAGTGTAGAGGGGTTCAAACCTCTGTCAGGTTCTACTGTACTTCTATTCTATTCAGGTATTGATTGGAGAGATTTCCCCTTACTTACATTTTGCCTTCCTTTTTGCCAGGAAGTGGGGGGAAATCCACAACAGCAAACTGACAATAAAATGCTGACAGGGGTTCCAACAGTCTCCTACTTAAAGCAGAACTTTAGACCTTTTCTCATCTTTCCATCTATTAAATCTTCTGCCCTTGTTGTTTTAAATTTGGATAGTAAAACATTTTTTTTTTGCCAGTAAATACCTTAGACAGCCCACTTTCTGTTTCTTGTCTGGTCATTAGCCTAGACTTATGACATCAAGCACAGCTTTCTCTCACTCTCCTGAGAGTTGCCAGGAAGGGAGGGGGTGAGTCATAAGAGGCCAATGAAAGCTGCAGAGCTGGAGGTGTGCCTCTGTGTAAATCCAAGAAGTGAACAGGCAGCAGCTTCAGCTGCTCACAGTTAAAATGGATGCAGCCAGACTCAGTGGAGGGAGATTTCTGCAGCATTTTTGGCAAGTACAGAATCACAGTATATATAAAATAATATGCAAAGTGGTACGAGGAAAGCTTCGGAATGGCAAAGATGTTTAACTTAAAATGTTTAACTTAAAAAAATAAAAACATTTTTACTTTTGGATGTGTTGCTGTAGGAACGTTTCTTTCACTTCCTGTCTGGTGTAAAGGAAGTAATCAGGGACAGGAGAAATCTTTCTAATGCCTCGTACACACGTAGGGACTTTTGCCGGCGGACCTAGTCCAGCGGACAATCCCGCGGGACTTTCCGGCTAGGTCCGCTGGACTTTCCGAGGGTGTGGACTTGCCCACACACGCACGGACTTCTCCAGCGGATAATCCGCCGGCCAAAAGTCCGCGGGACTTTTGAAAATGAACGGACTTGCCCACACACGGAGCAGTCCGTTCATTTCGAACGTAACTTCAGGTTACGTAGCTAGCGTAGGCAGTAAATGCCGCCGCGCTAGCTCCGCAAGCTGGCATGGATTTAAAGGGAATCCCCACGCCGAAAAAAAAAAAAAACGGCGTGGGGGTTCCCCCCAAATCCATGTCAGACCCTCATCCGAGCACGCAGCCTGGCAGGCCAGGAAAGGGGTGGGGACGAACGAGCGCCCCCCCCCCTCCTGAGCCGTACCAAGCCGCGTGCCCTCAACATGGGGGGTGCCCTGGGGAAAGGGGGGCCGTGCGGCCCCCCCCCACCCCAAAGCACCTTGTCCCCATGTTGATGAGGACAAGGGCCTCTTCCCGACAACCCTGGCCGTTGGTTGTCGGGGTCTGTGGGCGGGGGCTTATCGGAATCTGGGAGCCCCCTTTAATAAGGGGGCCCCCAGATACCGGCCCCCCACCCTATGTGAATGAGTATGGGGTACGATGTACCCCTACCCATTCACCTAAGGTGTAAAATGTAAAGTACAAAAACACACACACTTTTGAAAAAATATTTTATTGCACTGCTCCGGGGGGCTTCTTCCGTCTTGGGGGTCTTCTCGCCGGACTCCTCCGCTCTCTTCTGCTCTTTTACCTAGCTCTTTCACGAGGGGAGGAGTCCGGCTACCTTCTTCGTCGTCGCCGCCGTCGTCTGGGGGTCTCGATCCGCTTTCGGGGGTCTTCCGGGGGTCTCTTCTGTTCTTGCGGCGGTCGTCGTCTTCCGCGCCGCCGGCGCCTTGTCCTTCTTCTTGTCCTTCTTGTTCTTCTTCTTCTTCCGATGTTGACCCGTCGCTGTCTCTGCCCGGAATGCCTGTGCCGATCTGCGCTCGGACTTATATAGGGACATGGGGGACAGGGTCACATGCACATGTCACATGGTGACCCCGCCCCCTTGTGTTGTCACAGTCCCGGAGGATGCTGGGACTGTGACATCGCAAGGGGGCGGGGTCACCATGTGACATGAACATGTGACCCTGTCCCCCATGTCCCTATATAAGTCCGAGCGCAGATCGGCACAGGCATTCCGGGCAGAGACAGCGACGGGTCAACATCGGAAGAAGAAGAAGAACAAGAAGGACAAGAAGAAGGACAAGGCGCCGGCGGCGCGGAAGACGACGACCGCCGCAAGAACAGAAGAGACCCCCGGAAGACCCCCGAAGGCGGATCGAGACCCCCAGACGACGGCGGCGACGACGAAGAAGGTAGCCGGACTCCCCTCGCTCGGTAAAAGAGCTTGGTAAATGGCGGGGGAGTCCGGCGAGAAGACCCCCAAGACGGAAGAAGACCCCCGAAGGCGGATCGAGACCCCCAGACGACGGCGGCGACGAAGAAGGTAGCCGGACTCCCCTCGCTCCGTAAAAGAGCTTGGTAAATGGCGGGGGAGTCCGGCGAGAAGACCCCCAAGACGGAAGAAGACCCCCGGAGCAGTGCAATAAACTATTTTTTCAAAAGTGTGGGTGTTTTTTTTTTTACTTTACATTTTACACCTTAGGTGAATGGGTAGGGGTACATCGTACCCCATACTCATTCACATAGGGTGGGGGGCCGGTATCTGGGGGGCCCCTTATTAAAGGGGGCTCCCAGATTCCGATAAGCCCCCGCCCGCAGACCCCGACAACCAACGGCCAGGGTTGTCGGGAAGAGGCCCTTGTCCTCATCAACATGGGGACAAGGTGCTTTGGGGTGGGGGGGCCGCACGGCCCCCCTTTCCCCAGGGCACCCCCCATGTTGAGGGCACGCGGCCTGGTACGGCTCAGGAGGGGGGGCGCTCGTTCGTCCCCACCCCTTTCCTGGCCTGCCAGGCTGCGTGCTCGGATGAGGGTCTGACATGGATTTGGGGGGAACCCCCACGCCGTTTTTTCGGCGTGGGGAGTCCCTTTAAATCCATGCCAGGTCACGGAGCTAGCGCGGCGGCATTTACTGCCTACGCTAGCTACGTAACCTGAAGTCACGTGCTAAATGAACGGACTTGCCGATGAGCGGCAAGTCCCTTCATTTCAAAAGTCCCGCGGACTTGCCCACTAACGGCGGGATTATCCGCTGGACTGCCAAGTCCAGCGGATAATTTGAAAACAAAACTTCAAACTTTAGTCCGCTGTACTTTGGCGCCAAAAAGTCCGCCGGCGCCCACACACGAGGGGATTATCCGCTGGACTTCAGTCCAGAGGATAATCCCGCGGGATTGTCCCTTCGTGTGTACGCGGCATAAACTGTCCTTCAGACAGCAGTAAAACCCTGTCAGGAGTTCTGATCCTTCCCCATGCTATGCAAAACTAAATATGCACCCCTGTCAGTATTAAATGTTTTTTCTCAACAGGTAAGGTTGAAGAGAGACAGCGCACACAGCGGGGAACTCCCAGTCTGATTTGCAAGATCCGCTTTCAGGTGCTCAGGCTCAGTGTTTACTTACACACTGCAACAGAAACAAGCAAAAGGAATGAGCCGGCAACTCAGTAGTCCATACAGCGATTTTAATGGTTGGTTACAAAAAGTGACCAGCAAAACAGTTGACGCGTTTCGGCAACAGCCTTAGTCGTAGCATGTTGAATATAAAAATGGCAATACATTTATACTCATATAAGCTCCACCCCAAAATCAATTTGCATGGTAAATTGAAGCAACTAACTGAGCAATTAAGAGGTTAATATCAAAGTGCCAAAATGCAGGAAAAGGATTGAGACAAAAGATATACATCACATGACATGTTTCAAAAGATATGAAAGCACAGTGGAATACCATACATGATCATCCCACACACACATATGGGTCACAAAAAACAAATCAATAATGATAAATTATAAAAGAAAAAAGAAACAGTATGCTGGTGCATGTAGCCCATGTGTAAGGGTCCATATGGCATCATGATAAACCCCTGTGTATAAGACAGGAGAAACAAAGGACCTCATACAACATGTTTCAACAAAAGTCAAAAATACTAGGTAGTTAATGAAGACTAGAAATGTAGGAACTGAGGCAGAGAAACATAATGTCGGAAAGGAATGAGGGAAGTGGATTGCATTATTTAAGGAATAAGTCCACATCCCATTTGTAATTAATTCCAGCGGGATCCGTATCTCCGGGGAAAGGATCCATCTCACTTCTTGTTCTAGAAGTCTTCTATGTGTATCCCCTCCACGTAGAATAAATTACAGATGGGATGTGGACTTATTCCTTAAATAATGCAATCCACTTCCCTCATTCCTTTCCGACATTATACGTCTCTGCCTCAGTTCCTACATTTCAAGTCTTCATTAACTACCTAGTATTTTTGACTTTCGTTGAAACATGTTGTATGAGGTCCTATACACAGTGGTATATCATGATGCCATATGGACCCTTACACATGGGCTACATGCACCAGCATACTGTTTCTTTTATAATTTATCATTATTGATTTGTTTTTTGTGACCCATGTGTGTGCGAAGGATGATCATGTTTGCTATTCCACCGTGCTTTTATATATTTTGAAACGTCATGTGATGTATATCTTTTGTCTCAATCCTTTTCCTGTATTTTGGCACTTTGATATTAACCTCTTAATTGCGCATTTAATTGCTCCATATTACCATGCAAATTGATTTTGGGGTAGCGCTTATATGAGTATAAATGTATTGCCATTTTTATATTCAACATGCTATGACTAAGGCTGTTGCCGAAACACGCCAAAAGTTTTGCTTGTCACTTTTTGTAACCAACCATTAAAATCGCTGTATGGACTACTGAGTTGCCGGCTCAATCCTTTTACTTGTTTTTTTTTTTCAACCTTCCAACTGTTGCTGGGCAGCTTGGTATAAAGGAAAAATAACAAACTTACTGTGGGGATCAACAACAAAAAAAAAAGCCTAAAAAAGGAAACTAATGCAGCTTCCACAGAATATTTTTTTTTGCCTTTGGGTCCAATACTGCTTTAACCACTAAAGCAAATGTATACTACTTAAAGGTATATTTATAAAATATTTGTTGGAAGAATGTTACAATCATTTGTCCAGGCTGCACAGATTTTCCCCATTCTTTCTTTAACCCCTTCGCAACGGGGTGCCAGGATATGACATCGACCCATGCTCGCGCTGCTTGCGTGTCCCCTGCGGGGGGCATCGGCAGTGATCTGTGAATGCAGATCACAGATCGGGATAAACAGCCAATCACAGCGGCTCTTTATCATGTTATCAGCTGTGTCCAACCACAGCTGATCACAGATGTAAACAGGATTTGATGGTTATTGGCAATCCTCCCCTCACGCTGACAGCGCGTGAAGAGAGGAGATCTGAAAACCGGCAAATGCACACATCTGCCCTGACAATCAGGGCACTGATCATCAGTGTCCTGATGATCAGTGCAGGCCCAACAGTGCCCACCAGTACTGCCAATCAGTGCCCATCAGTGATGCCTGTCTATGTTAATCAGTGCCGCCTATCAGTAATGCCTATTACTGCCCATCAGTACCGCACATCAGTGCCCATCAGTGCCACCTATCAGTGCCGCATATCAGTGCAACCTCATCAGTGCCACCCATCAGTGCGGCCTATCAGTGCCCATCAGGCTGCATATCAGTGCAGCCTCATTACCGCACATCAGTAAGGGGAGAAAAATTACTTATTTACACAATTTTGTAACAGAAACTATAAAAAAAAAATAAAAAAAAAATTTTTGTTTTTCAAAATTTCTTTTTGTTTAGCAAAAAAAAAAACCCAGTGGTAATTAAGTACCACCAAAGGAAAACTCTATCTGGCTGAAAAAAATTATAACAATTTAGTTTGGGTACAGTGTTGCATGACCGAGCAATTGTCATAAGTGTGTCAAAGTGTGACATGAGCATTGAAAGCTGAAAATCAGCCTGAGCAGGGAGGGGGAGAAAGTGCCCAGTAGGCAAGTGGTTAATACTATTACTCCCATGATCATCAACTCCATCTAGTGGCCAAAGTTATGTATATTTTTCTGAAATGCCTGAATCAGAAATATGCTGCATTTTGGCTACTAACTGGAGCTGACGGTCATAGGAAGTCGCAGTATAATGCCCCATACACACAGTCGAATTTTCTGACGGAAAGTGTGCGATCGGATCATGTTGTCGGAAAATACGATCGTGTGTGGGCTCTATCGGACTTTTTCCGTTGGATTTTCCGACGCACAAAGTTTGAGAGCAGGATCTAAAATTTTCCTACAACATGATCCGATCGTTTCAATTCCGATCGTGTGTAGACAATTCCGACGGACAAAGTGCCACGCATACTCAGAATAAACTAAGAGACAAAAGCTATTGGCTACTGGCCTGTTTATACTCCCGACGTACGTGTTTGACATCACCTTGTTCAGAACAATCAGATTTTCTGACAACTTTGTGCGACCTTGTGGATGCAACACAAGTTTCGGACAAAATTCATCGGAAAAAATCAGACGGATTTTGTGGTCGGAATGTGTGTATGGGGCATTAGAAAAATTACAGGGCAAATTTTTGTTGCCTGGTTGAATGCTTGTGACTGTCATCCAATGAATGTTTTAGAAATAGACCCATTAACCTTCTAAGCCTAATGCTGCGTACACATGACTGGACTTTCCGGCAAACTAGGTCCGACGGTCTTCCCGACGGACTTTCCGAACAAACGGACTTGGCCACATACAAACGGACTGAGTCCGGTTGAAAGTCCAATCGTTCGAATGTGGTGACGTAAACAGGACAAAAAAATAGCCAGTAGCCAATAGCTGCCCTTGAGTCGTATTTGGTCTGTCGGACCAGCACACAGACGAACGTTTTTTCCCATTTTTAGTCCATCGGAATTGAGTCTGTCGGATAGATTTGAAACATGTTCTATTTCTAGGTCCGCCGGAATTTTTTTCCGAAAAACAAACGGATTAGCCCACACACGATCGGATTGTCTGACGGACTAATCCCATCGGACCTAGTTTGCCAGAAAGTCAGGTCGTATGTATGCGGCATTACACAAAAATAACCTCTAAACTAAGCACTAACCCCTGTATTCTGCTGCAATCCCTATGTGATAACAAAAAGTCCCTTGGCAAAATCATGCAGCGCCAGGATCAGGGTGCTAAAAGGACCTAAGCTGTTTTTTTCTAAGTAGTTATGTCACAAAGTTTTACATGTTTGCTTTTCTGTGTATGCATCATTAAATTATTCATGGTTTGTAGATTAGCCATTTAACAAGCTCTGCATTTCCCTGCAATATTTGTTTCCCTTAATTAGAACTATACTAAGACAACCATGTAGAGTTTATCTATCTAAGTCATGTGTATCTGTTTGTTAGATTTGCATTGTCATAGAAGAATGGTAGGCTGCCCATAAATTAAACTAGAAAAATAAGCAATGCTGCAGATTTTCAGCACAGCTTGTGATTTTTGATATACCCAAGGGTTCTAAATAGTGACTTAGGTACCTGTGAGTAGGTGCTATCTATCCTTGTGCCTATGGATATACATAAATCTATGGTAAGTGTGCAAAGGAATGAACGTGAAAGGACAATATGCCTATGGAGTACAGCAGGTGTCTCCAAACGTTCTAAACAAAGGGCCAGATTACTGTCCTTCAGACTTCCAGGGGCCAGACTGTGGCAAATAGTAGTAGAAATGTTCCAGCGTCATTGGAATTAAACAATGCCTCAGGCTTGGTTATCAGTGGGAGTAAGTCAATTACATAGCTCATGTGGTTAGTAGGAAAAGGTTTAGTGCTCCATCATTGTTATTGGTGTAAGGAATAGTGTAAATTGTTGGTATCAGTAGGAGGAATAATGCTCTATCATTGGTGTCAGTGGAAGGATAAATGCCCTATTGATGGTGTCAGTGGAAGGAATGGTGCCTCATCATTGTTGTCAATAGGAGTAATAGCGCCTCATGTCAGTGAGGCAAATAATGCCCCGATGGCCAGATAAAGGTAAGCAAAGGGCCACATCTGGTCCGCAGGCCATAGTTTGGAGACCACTGAAGTAGAAGATACGTATAGGTCCCATTTACATTTTCGCAATTCGGTAACGTGCTTGATACTGCAACAGGCGCCAGTGCACTTTATATGTGTTGCAATGCCATTCATTTTTAATGGCACGCTAATGCATTACGGTAACTCACATGAGTTTACAAAGCACCACAGCATATTACATTACAAACTGTTCTTTTAAAGTTATATTAATAGCTAGTGGCTTGTGTTGTTGTCATTCCCTTGTTGTGAATAATGAGTGTTACTACTGTTATGAACATAAAAGGCCAATCGTTACCCCGCCAGCACGGAATGAGCATTCGGGCAATGGATGTGGCTGTTGTGTCAGCAGACTCAGTACAGACACACTCTATAGGGTTCAGTGCAGAGTCTGCACTACATGCCTGGTGGCCTGGTTCGTTCAGACAATCAGCCAGCAATATCCAGTATAATTTGCTTAAAAGATTAAAAGAGAATCACTCTACAAAGAGAGGGGAGAGGGGCTTAATGATATGCTCTAACTACCCCTAAAGAACACCCATAAATTGGGCTTCGGTCTGAGGTGGAGCTACAGCCAGCTGAAATCTAGACAAAATTATGACTTTTAGTATACAATGCAGCCATGGGGGGTGGGGGGAGGAATCCAAAGGGATTTAAAAAATTTAGTTATACTTCTAAATTACTTTTTTTGATGTGTTTGTAAATGGGGTACATGCAGAAAAGACTCCATCACTAGTGGTGTACCACATGGCTCTGTACTGGTGAATCTGTTTGCAAGTGAAATAACTGAAGGCTTGGTGGGTAAGGTATAATCTTTTTGATGATGTAAAAAAGGTGTGCAATAGAGTTGATGTTCCTAGGGGTGTCTGTAACATGGAACATGATTTGGCATTGCTTCAAGATTGGTCAAAGCAGTGGAAACTGCCGTTCCAGTATCTAAATGCAAAATAATCCTCTAAAACAGTACAATATTGGGGGTACAGTGTTGGCCAAAACTATCAGGTAAGAAAGTCCTAATTCCCCTATATATGTTGTAGATCTTTTGTTGGACCTCAGGGGAGACTTCAGCAACTTAAAGTGTTACTAAACCCACAACAGTAAAATAAGTCTGTATATGCAATAAAGCTTGTTTGTTATACTCGCTGTGGGACCTAAGAGGATAATCTGTATGCACAGATCCTCCCCTTCCTCCACTGTCCCCAATCCATCTACTGATAATCTCCTGGAAATACATTACCCTTGGCCCAATCCGGACACCCTAAACATACCATTAGGGGTATCTCTGTAGGGCAATTTTTACGTGCTCATTTGCAGCAATGAAGCACAATTCAATAAAGAAGCAAATTTACTATATAGGCGCTTCCAAGAGAGAGGATATCCTGAATGGATGTTAAACAGAGCTTTATTGATTGCCAAAAAAAAAAAAGGTAAAGAGGATTTGTTGAAGTAAGAAAAATAATTCCTAAAATAGACAAATTAACCTTATCCACTCCGTTCAGTACGGAATTTAGTGAGGTTAGAGACATTATTATTATTATTATTATTATTATCCTCTACACTGATGAGACATGTGCAAATGTTTTAAAAAGGGCATCAATATAGTATCCAGAAGGGCACCAACGTTGGGTCAATCCCTGTCACCCAGCTTTTATGACAACAAAGTTAAACCTCAGTCATTTACAAGGCTGTATTTTAAGAGTAATTTTAAGTGCGGGTCACCGGGTTGCCCCTGTTGTAGCCATATTGAATGAATGAATGAATGATTTGTATAGCGCTGCAACTGCGAACTGAATCGCCTCGAGGCCCTTGATTGTGGGTGGCAATATGTTTCGAGCATCATCCAATCAGAAAGAATTTGAAATTAAGTCATTCTTTAACTGTAACACCAATTACATTATATACTTGGTCACTTGCAGTTTATGTTATGTTCAATATGTAGGTAGAACTACAAGACGATTAAGAGATTGTTTCGATGAACATATTTATAGCATGGAAAAAACATTGGGGGTCATTTTTCGTATATTGTGCCAGAGGCAGGTGTTCTGGATTTTCCAGCTCCAGACTCGCATTCCCTTAGGCCTCAATTTCTAATGGGACGTAAGTCACTATTATGATTAAACTTATCTGGGGTGTGGGTATGCTATAATAGACTCCATGTACTGTTATTTAGTGCATATGGTATTTGGTATTTAGGGTTCATATCGCAAGTTTTTGGTACATATATTATACATCCATGTCCTGTTCCCTCCTTAGAGCTGGTGTGTGGAGGTTCCATATTTATATGTATATTTATATCTCTTTATCCTTTGTTTTGGATGCACTCTCAAGAACCAGGATATTGTTCCCATATTATTTGGTGTGTTTCTGAATGTCTGGATAATTTTTTTGTATGTGTGTGTGTGTGTGTGTATATATATATATATTATATTATGCTTATTTTGTTTATTAATCTTGTTCCTTGATATTGCACTGTATATTATTTTAAAATGGATTATCAGGATACTTTTTGTGTATATTACAGGTTAACATATATGTGATAATATTTCGCTTGTCAAATACCCAGGACACTGATTGCATTAACCGACACCTGTGTGGGGGAGGGAGCCTTTTTTTAAGGCTTAATGATTCAGTTGTCCCTTAGGTTTTGAAGAACCGCAAGTTAAGTGTGAAACACATAACCTCCTTGCTGTGTTCTGCATCCCGGTGGCAGTCTATGTTATACAATAAATTGTCGTTGGATTTATGGTGGTGGGCAGCCGTATCTTTCATCTTTTCAACTCCTGATAAAACAGAGCCCTTGGAGTCACTCTGCACATGCTCAGTTTGGTGTGTATTGCTAGAGAGTTTTTTTTTTCCTGGGATGGTGCATGTGATCAGCACAGGGCCAATCAGCACTGTCCAGACAGAGGGTCAGGGGTCCTGCAGCCTCATAGAACAATCAGGGGAGAATTAAAACTCCTCCTACAAGCTTTAACCAGACACTGATAGAAGTCACAAGACTGCTATCTACTGCTGATGAGCAAAGGTATTTAGCAGTTCATATTTACTAAAATAATTGCATTACCATGTGTACTGTAGGACACCAGTTATGGTGAATGCAGGCTTCTGGGTTTAGTAACATTTTAATATGTACAGTTTTGAGTAAAGAAGGGAAAGGGGAGACATGATGGAAACATTTAAATATATTAGGATGTGAATAAAGTTTAGGAGGGCAGAGTTTTTAATATGAAGCCAAGATCAAGAATACATTGTGATCTCAAACTAGCAGAAGGGAAGTTCAAAAGTAACTTCAGAATGTACAATATTATCTTACTGAAAGAGTAGTTGATGTCTGGAACAGACTTTCAACAGAAGACAAACATAGATCTCTACTCACAAAAGGTTACTAAAAAAAGGGGGGGGGGGCACTTGGTCCTTTTCTCTTTTCACACTTGTTTCTTTGAATGTATAAAAATCAATTAAAGTGATTGTAAATTCTCATTTATTTTAGGTAAAAATAACAAACGTCATACTTACCTGCTCTGTGCAGTGTATTTGCACAGAGCAGCCTTGATCCTCCTCTTCTCTGGGCCCTCTTTGGTGCTCCTGGCCCCTCCCTCCTGTTGAGTGCCCCATTCAGACATGGAGCCAAGGCCAAGGCCCATCCCTTGTCTCCTTAGTGACCGACTGACTTTGATTGACAGCAGTGGGAGCCAATGGCCAACCGAGTCTCTTGTGCAACATGGCTGGATCTAGAGGGGCTCAGGTAAGGATGAGGGGGGCTGCTGCCCACAGATGGCTTTTTATGTTAATGCATTGAATGCATCAAGATAAAAAACCTTCTGACTAAAGTGACTACAATCACTTTAAGGAGTCTTTTGTCGCTTCTGCTGTTTACATGTGTATAATCTTAATTTGAAGTAAAGATTTAATACAGGGTGCTTCTGTGACACTGCTCACAAATCATTCTGGACTTTCCAGGAAAACCGAACAGTAAACTGCTGACTTTTGGACTGCTTCTCTCTATTTGATAATCCATACAGTCATAGTAATTGAAGGAAGAGACTTTCTCCTCCCACTGACCCATTCTGCTGTCTGTTAGTTCTGAATAAAGCAGAACAACAGATAATCAAATGGCACTTATTTTTACAACATAAAGGAAGAGAGTTGCAAAAAAGTGTGTGGGCAGGTTGTGGTGTGATGGGGTGGTTATCACGTCAATGAGCAATGTCTCCTCCTCAATGAGCAATGAGAGGTGTGCCCCAAGGTGGGTTCTTCTGGGTTACGCTAGGCACTTTAGACGGGGTAACTTACACAGGGGGGGGTACCTTTACTGGAACGTCCAACTGATCACTAATAAACTCCCCTGATGTTACCGTACACCACTGCGGTCACTTGTGCATTTAGGAGGGGCAAGCAGGGCCAATGCCCTCTTCACCTGTCCAGAGTATCACCGCTACCTCACTCCCAGTAACAGTATGGGGTTCTACAGTGCACCTATCACGGACTCCATGTGTGCACTTCACTCAACTCTTTCTCTTCTGTACCTGTGTAAAGGACGAGCAAACAAAGGGTTGGAGGGACACACCCTAAGCATGCATTTCTAAAGCTGATGCTGCTATAAAAAAACAATATACAAAAATAGAACCACAGAAAATAGAGAACACACAAAAAATACAAAAAAAGTTACTTTCAAATCTTACAACACTACTTAAAAACACCTGATCTTAATAAGTGAATATGGGGATTTAGTCACACCATATGGCCATACCGTGTGTACGGGACGAGGGCCCCGGTGGTGCAGATCTGCTCCCATTGCTATCCTCTTGAGATGGACCGCTAAGGAAGGAGTTCCGACAACATCTCCCACACTGCAAGAGACTATCCCACTTATAACATGTACATGCTTATGACAGGCTGCTAGAGAAACCCTTGGTAACCACTGTATCTTCAAACTGTATGAACTCTTGTACCATTATCTTCATACCCCAATGTGTCTTTAGTAACCGGAACAGTAGCTATGTGTACCGGGTTACTTGCATGACACCCCAGACCAGGCTATGGAATAAAAAAAAAAAAGATTTACTTGAATAACTTGGCATGACTATCACACAGTGACAAAGTCTAAAGTGATGAAATGCGTCGGGCGTGGCTACACCGCAAAGCTGAGACATCTTTTATGATGTAAGTGCAGTACTTTTAATAAACAGATTACCTTAAGGTATTTTTACACTATTGGAGGCTCTGTCTCAATTTCTATCCCCACATGTGGAGAATGGGGTTTATTTACTAAAGGCAAATCCACTTTGCACTACAAGTGCACTGCAAGTGCACTTGGAAGTGCAGTTGCTGTAGATCTGAGGGGGACATGCAAGGAAAATAAAAAACACCATTTTTGCTTGTACATGATTCGATGATAAAATCATCAGAGCTTCCCCTCATTTCAGATCTTCCCCTCAGATCTAAAGCGACTGCACTTCCAAGTGCACTTGTAGTGCAAAGTGGATTTGCCTTTAGTTAACTAACCCCAGTTATTGATCTGGATGGAGATTGGCGTGTATAAGCGGCTCTTCAAAAACATCTAATAAGGCAATATTTGCCAGACACGAGAGTGAATGGCAACAGTATCTGGTGAGCTTGGAACACGTCACTTTAGTGGATCAACGAGATTTTGTTTCACTAGCCTTTCATCACTTTAAGTTGGACTGTATTACCATATTGATTTGCATATGTTGGTGCATATATATATTTGTTAGATATTTTTTGGATATGCCATATGGACACTTTTCATTATGTATGGGTGTTTTATGTTGATCATTTCACAATGCTAATATTTAGGAGATTTGTAGATTCATTTTGCAAGACCATTGCTCTCTGAATTGCTTTGTATGTATAAATATAAGTAAAAAGAAAATACAGGGGGTCCCCGGGTTACAAACAAGATAGGGACTGTAGGGTTGTTCTTAAGTTGAATCTGTTTGTAAGTCGGAACAGGTACATTTTTTAAGTGTAGCTCCAGCCAAAAAATCTATTTTTAAGTTTTTTAGATAACATAGAGAAGGGTTATCACCCCTATAACATTTGTTTTGCTGTCTGTGCCCCTGTTCAGAAGATTTCACCTCACCTTCTGTCCCAATGACAATTGGATTTTGAAAATTTTGGGTTGTTAGGGAAGCATGGACTGGTGATAAAGCATCGGTGGAGACACCTTTTACCCATAATAACTCTTACAGGAGTGAATTCCCCTTTCTAGGGGTGGATTTCCTCTCACTTCCTGTTGTCTCCCTCCGTTTGTAAGTAGGAGTCGTTTGTAAGTCGGATGTTTGTAAGTCGGGGACCCCCTGTACCTAGACAGTGACTTACACATGTTCAATAAACATTTACCATTCAAATGCTACATTCTATGTTTTTTTTTTTTAAATCTTTTATTTATTCCATAAGACAAGAAAAACACAAATATACAAATATACATCTTCCTCAGGTATATAAATATATATGAAATTATAATATCACAAATCCACATGAAATCAGATTCATATCATTCATCCAACCCATATGTATGTCATAATGTTCCTCTCTACTTGTTCCATCAGTCCGCTAACTCTTACTTTCCTATACCTTAAGGTCTGCTCCCTCAGATTATATCCCAATACCTTCTTACCTCAGATTTTCTCCCTATTTTATCTCCCAAAAGAAAAAGAAAAAAAAAAAAAAAAGGGGCGGGGGGGCAGTTGAAACGGGGGCGGCGGACGCACTTCAATCGAACTGCCACTACTTTTACCTTTTCCTTTCCCCTGATTATTTCTATTTAGATTACCCTTAATCTACCACATCGCTTTCAAACAGAATCCGCCCCTCATCAGAGAAGATATATGTATTCCAGGGTGTCCATGTTTTGATGTATTGTTCCTTTTGGTGACGTTTCGTGAGGATTAATTCCTCCATTTTCTTAATTTCCTCTACTTTTTTAAACCACATTCCTATAGTAGGTACCTGTGTAGATTTCCAGCATATAGGGATACATGATTTGGCAGCATTAAAAAGGTGACAGAGAACTAATCTTTTATACATTTTACTTGGTATATTAGAAACATGAAGCAGAAAAAGTGCCGGATCATATGGAATTGGAGCTTCCGTAAGGTTTTGGGCAATTTGATATATCGTCTTGCAAAAGTGTTCTAGTTTTGGACATGACCAGAACACATGAAGAATCTTTCCCCTGTCTTCCTGACATTTCCAACACTTATCCGTCAATGATGGGTATATTCTATGTAACTTTACCGGAGTTTGGTACCATCTGGTCACCACTTTATAATTTGTCTCTTGTGTATTAGTACTTATGGAAGTTCCATGTATAAGACTCATTATGTTTAGCCGCTGTGGTTCTGTAAACTTGTATCCCATATCTGCCTCCCAAGCTGTAAGGCATTGTAACTGATAGTCCTCAGATGGCCTAATCAATAGTTTATATACAGCCGATAAGCCAGGTCGCAATGTCCCCCCTTCCGAACAAAAAGTCTCATATCTGGTGAGATTTGAACTAAGAGTATCCGATGTCGGTAGTGAACGTAAAAAATCAGTTAATTGAAGAGCTCTCCAGTAGTCTAGTCCGAATATACTTGTTCTGTCCATGAGTTCTCGCATGGACAGCCAATTGTTATTTAACTTAAAATGGGATAACTGAAAATAGCCATTTTGTCTCATTGACTGAAAGACTGGATCTTGGATTCCTGGAGGAAATAAAGGATTCCCCAAGATTGGGTACATTGAAGAGTAAGCTGACGTAAGGGAGTATTTTCTCAAAAGTAACTGCACCGTCAATCCCACTAATGGGTGATTTTTTATGTCACTTGGCATTACCGAATTGCACCAAGGTGCCCTGGCAAGTAAGATATTACTCTGAGCCTGTTCCAATCTTGGCCACAGTTTAGTTGCTTGATGGCGATTCCAGTCGATAAGCCTTGTTAAATGTATGGCTTGTTGATATCTCCTTATGTCAGGCACCGCCAGACCTCCATGTATTTTTGAGAGCACCAGTTGTTGTCTATTCAATCTTGGACGTTTATGGGCCCAGATAAAATCAAAAAACATTTTGGCCACCTGATCTAGGTATTTGGAAGGTATAAAAATCGGGGAGTATACACATCTTGATAATGTTACACCTTCCGAACCATGAATGAACCATGAATGTAGTCCCGTCTTCCATTTGTCAAGTAACACCCTTGTGTCTCTTAACAAAGGTGGGAAATTTAACTCAAATATTTTAGATATTTTAGGAGGTATGTATGTCCCCAGATATCTTAGGGCTGTTGTTGTCCACTTGAATTTAAAGCTGGTCTGAAAATTGAATAGCTCCGGATGTTTTATGCCCACTCCCATTGCCTCCGATTTATTAAAATTGATCTTCAGATTAGACAGAGTACCATACTTATTAAATTCACAAAGAAGCATCGGTAAGGAGATTATAGGATTTGTGAGTGAGAACATCATATCATCCGCGTATGCTGATATCTTCTGTTGGGTTTCCCCTATCGACACTCCCCCTATGTCTGGATTTAACCGGACCATACATAAGAATGGCTCCAATGCCAAGGCAAATAGGAGTGGCGATAGAGGACAGCCTTGTCTCGTACCATTCTTAATCGTAAGGGGCTCCGACAGGACCCCATTGGCTCTGACTCGAGCTGTGGTTCAGAGCAAAGTGAACATATGCGGCCATCATAACGTCCCCCATACCGACATATCTTAATACTGCCTTCATAAATTGCCAATTTACCCTATCAAAGGCCTTTTCTGCATCTGTTCTTAGAAAGACACATGGGGTTTGTTTCATATTTACCACATGTAGAAAGTTTGTCACCTTAATTATGTTATCTCTGGCCTCACGGGTGGGTACAAATCCAACCTGGTCCAAATGGATAATAGCTATCATTTTTGTAAGTATTTTCAGGTCGGTATTTAGCAACGAGATTGGCCTATAACTGCCGCATGCTGTAGGGTCTTTCCCCTCCTTATGTATCACTGCAATATAGGCCATAAGAGTTTCTTCGGGGAGCCTCGTATCAGGCCCCAGATTATTGAAAAACTTCACCATAAATTTACCAAGAGATGCTATTAAAGTTTTATAGTAAACAATCGTGAAGCCATCTGGGCCTGGAGCCTTTTCTTGTTTGATATATCCGATAACTTTTTGGATCTCCTCCAGTGTGAAAGGTTCGTCTAATAATTTACTAACCTCGGATGTTAGTTTAGGCATGTGAGATTTCACTAAATATTCTTCTGTCTCAGTCAGTGGAGGGGAGTCTTTCTGTAAATTATATAAGGATGAGTAATATCTTTGAAACTCCCTCACAATATGTTTAGGGAGGGAACATTTCTGTCCATTTGCCTTCACTATGTGTGGTATATAATTCCCGAGGACCTGTTCTCTTAAAGTCCTAGCTAGTACCTTTCCGCATTTATTACCAGACTCATATGATACCCTCCGACAGATCTGTATTTGTGCTTTTGCCTTGAATAACATTAGGTCTACAATTTTTTTTACGTAGGATTAATAATTCAGTCTCCAACACGGCTGTTTGGGCATGTTTGTATTGTGCTTCCACTAATTTTAATTCATTCAAGAGAAAGGTCAGCTGTTTAGAGCGCTGTTTCTTTATACGAGAGCCATGCTTTATAAGTATCCCCCGAATTACTGCCTTATGGGCCTCCCATACCATGCTCGTATTGCTGTCTGGAGTATCATTAGTTTGAAAGAAAAAATCTAGTTCTCTTGTCACCTCTTTTAATACTTCCTCATCTTGTAGTAGACTCTCATTCATCTCAGTCTCCAGGTTCTCGTTCTAGAGATGAAGTAATCAGTTAATGCATAAGATAACTGAATCGGCGCATGATCTTACCATGTAATATGATCAATTGAAACCTCTCTAACCGCTTGCAATTGGGAGTGAGGAATAAAAAAATAATCAATTCTAGAATATTGTTTATGTGGATTAGAGTAAAAAGTATAATCCCTTTCCGCAGGGTGGAGGATGCGCCATATATCTATCAACTGTGCTTTATGTAGCGCTCTGGAAATTCGTTTCCGCAAGCTAATAGGTATCGAAGAGCATCCCGAAGAGGTATCTTCGGACGGAATTAATGGTATATTGAAATCACCGCCAAGTATAAGTTGACCCCTAGTAAATTCATTTAATAAATCTAATGTTTGAGTAATAAAAGTCTCCTGATGGGAGTTAGGTGCGTATATACTCGCTAGGGTTACCTCAATGCTGCCAATCATGCCTCTTAAAAAAAGATATCGTCCCCTTGAGTCTGCTTTTTCTAGACATCTATCTACACATCTATCTACACAGGTCCATGGTACATTACATTCTATGTTTTAACTGTGTCCAGGGAAATAGAAAACATGTACTGCACCTAGCTGTATTCACCATAAGAATCAATTAGAGACCCATCACCACAATGTGTATGAAGTAATTCAAGTTTTTATGTTCATTGTTCCATATTTTACTCATATTTATAAGCATTTTGTGAGAATTGATTGCACTTTCCTGTTCATGCATTATTGAAATTGAAGGCTAAACTTTCTGAAGAGAGATTTTCCATGATGCAAATGCAGAAAAAATACAGGAAAACACACAGGACGTGCCTTTTTTTACATTTAAAGGCACACTGTACATTTCCTAATATCTAAATAGAACTGTGGCATGTACAGTGCCTTGAAAAAGTATTCACACCCTTGAAATTTTCCACATTTTGTCATGTTGCAACCAAAAATGTAAATAGATAAAGGTAAAATAGATAAAGGTAAAATAGATATAGGTAAAATAGATAAAAGGTAAAAACACAAAGTGGCACATAATTGTGAAGTGGAAGGAAAATGATAAATGGTTTTCAATTTTTTTTTTACAAATAAATTATGTGAAAAGTGTGGCGTGCATTTGTTTCCAGCCCCCTTTACTCTGATACCCCTAACTAAAATATAGTGGAACCAATTGCCTTCAGAAGTCACCCAATTAGTAAATAGAGTCCACCTGTGTGTAATTTAATCTCATTATAAATACAGCTTTTCTGTGAAGTCCTCAGAGGTTTGTTAGAGAACCTTAGCAAACAAACAGCATCATGAAGGCCAAGGAACACACTAGACAGACAGGACAGGGATAAAGTTGTGGAAAGGTTTAAAGCAGGGTTAGGTTATAAAAAAATATCCCAAGCTTTGAACATCTCAAAGAGCACTGTTCAATCCATCATCCGAAAATGGAAAGAGTATGGCACAACTGCAAACCTACCAAGACATGGCAGTCTACCCAAACTGACAGGAGAGACCGGGCAAGGAGAGAATTCATCAGAGAGGCAGCCAAGAGGCCCATGGTAACTCTGGAGGAGCTGCAGAGATCCACAGCTCAGGTGGGAGAATCTGTCTACAGGACAACTATTATGCCGCATACACACGAGCGGACTTCTCGTCGGACTGATCTCCGAAGGACTTTTTCGACTGAGTTCTGCCGAAACGAACTTGCCTACACACGATCACACCAAAGTCTGATCATTTAGAACGCAATGACGTACGACGGGACTAGAAAAAGGAAGTTCAATAGCCAGTAGCCAATCGCTGCCCTTGCATCATATTTGGTCCGTCGGGACAGCACACAGACAAGCGTTTTTCTCGATAGGAACGGTGGAAAGATTTGAAACAGGTTCTATTTCTAGGTCTGTCAGAATTTTAGAAAGAAAAAGTCAGACGAAGCCCACACACGATCGGAATGTCCAACAGAATGATTCCGTCTAACCTTTTTTGCCGGAAACTCCGGTCGTGTGTACAGGGCATTAGTCCTTCACTCCAAAAATCTTGCCTTTATGGAAGAGTGGCAAGAAGAAAGCCACTGTTAAAAGAAAGCCATAAGAAGTCCCATTTGCAGTTTGCAAGAAGCCATGTGGGGGACACAGCAAACATGCGGAAGAAGGTGCTCTGGTCAGATGAGACCAAAATTGAACTTTTTGGCCTAAAAGCAAAACACTATGTGTGGCGAAAAACTAAAGCCCCATACACACGCTCGGATTATCCGAGGACCAGGTCCGTCGGATCATGTCCGTCGTACTTTGTCCGATGTTGGCTTTGCGTGCACACGGTCGGACAACGTTGTCGGAAAATCCGATCATTCTGAACGTGGTGACGTTCGTTACGTACGACGGGACTACGTAGAGGCTAGTAGCCAATAGCTTTGGTCTTGTAATGTGATCTGAGCATGCGTAGCACTTTGTCCGTCGGAATTCGCTACACACGATCGGAATTGGTGTGATCGGACTTTGTTGTCGAAAAATCTATCCAGCAGGAGATAGAACTTTGTCCGTCAGACAATCCGATGGAAACTGTCCGATGGTGCCTACACACGGTCGGAATTTCCGACAACATTGTCCGATAGGACAGAATCCATCGGAAAATCCGACTGTGTGTATGGGGCTTAATACTGCACATCACCCTGAACACACCATCCCCACGTGAAACATGGTGATGGCAGCATCATGTTGTGGGGATGCTTTTCTTCTGCAGGAACAGGGAAGCTGGTCAGAGTTAATGGGAAGATGGATGGAGCCAAATACAGGTCAATCTTATAAGTCTGCTAAAGACTTGAGACTGGGGCGAAGGTTCACCTTCCAGCAGGACAACAACCCCAAACATACAGCCAGGGCTACAATGGAATGGTTTAGATCAAAGCATATTCATGTGTTAGAATGGCCCAGTCAAAGTCCAGATCTAAATCCAATTGAGAGAGTCGGGAAGACCATAGCTGAGACAACTGGAAGAGAGAGTCCTGGGGACCAAAGGGGATTGTGAGTCTTGGAGGAGTGTGACAGCCTGGAGGGACAAGAGAACCCCTTCTTAGAGGCCAGGAGTGGGCCTGCGCAGCCTTGAGAGCCAAGGGGCTTGGCTTTTTCTGGAGTAGAACCCCTGTGTGGGCAACCCATGCATGTATGAACTTTAATTTTTGTTACCTTTAATAAAAGTGGGCTACCACACCCTAAAACTGAAGTTCCTGTTGGCTGTGAACTCACTGAAAATGTATCTACCACTGAGCTAGACATCCCCCATATTACAAGATACATATACACTATATTGTCAAAAGTAAGGATGGGCCGAACACACCCCCCCCCCACCGGTTCGGCTCGCACCAGAACACTGCGAACAGGCAAAAAGTTCTAGCGAACATGCAAACCCTATTAAAGTCTATGGGACACAAACAAGTGCTCATTTGAAAGGCTTATATGCAAGTTATTGCCATAAAAAGTGTATAGGGACCTGGGTACTGCCCCAGTGTCAATGCAAAAAAATAAGGTTTTTAAATTATTGTTTTTTCAGGAGCAGTGATTTTTATAATGCCTAAAGTGAAACAATAAAAATGAAATATTTAAATATCGTGCCTGGGGGGTCCCCTTAGTCTGCTTGTAAAGTGGCGCATCTGTGGGATGTGTAGAACATTCCGTAGCAATAATCATATTTCTAAAGGAAAACATTTCATTTAGGCTAGGTTCACACATGTGCAGTGCAAATTCCAGCTCTGTTTTCTCTGCAAAGAGAATAAAGAGCTGTTCAGTGGTTCCTCTCCGTTGTAGCTCCGGATCAGTGAGCAGGGAGAGGGGGAGGTGTAGTGAGAAGGAGAGAATTTGTATTCAGAACGGAATGCATCTGCGAATCAGATGCGTTCCCATAGAAGATAATGTGCACATGTTTTTTGGGCAATGCGCAGTCCGAATGCAACGCACATATGTGAACCAGATGCATTCAAATGACTGTATTTTAAAATGTCCTGTGAATTGGATTTGGTGAAATCTGCATCTAATTAGGTGTGAACGGAGTCTCAAACTTGCTTGTGGCTGTAATGTATTGGCGGCTCCCGGCAATATAGATAAAAAAAATAAATAAATTGGCGTGCCCCCCCAAATCCATACCAGACCCATATCCGAGCATGTAGCCTGAACTATACCAGGCCACATGCCCTTAACATGGGGGGGGGGGGTGGGTGCTTTGGGGCAGGGGGCTCTGCCCCCCCACCCCAAAGTCGCTTGTCCCCATTTTGATGGGGACAAGAGCCTTTACCCGACAACCCTGGGCTGTAGTTAGCGGGGTCTGCGGGTGGGGGGCTTATCAGAATCTGAAAGCCCCTTTTAACATGGGGACCCCCAGATCCCGGCCCCCCCTATGTGCATGGGTATCGGGTACATTGTACCCCTACCCATTCACCAAAAAGTGTCAAAAAGTAAAAACCACAATAGACAGTTCTTGACAATTACTTTATTAAAAAAAAAAAAAAAAGTGTCCCGCGATGTCGATCCATCTTCAATCATCCCGCTCGATGGACCTGAAAAATAGAAAAAACAAAAAAACTCTGCCTCCATGGCCTCCTGGTGACTTTTTTCGCTTTGACAGCTCTTATATATGCAAAGGTGGAGCCACCCGCTGACATAACTAGTATGACCCTGCCCCCTCTGAGATCACATGATGTCCGAAGGGGCGGGTCACTCTATTACATCACTGGGTGGCCCCGCCCTTGCCTATATAACAATTGTCAAAGCCAAGAGACAGCAGTTGCCGGGAAGCCTCCCATCGAGGCGGAACTTTTATTAATTTTTTTCTATTTTTCAGGGCCATCAGGCATCGCGGGACACCCTCCAAAATCTGTGGGGCCCCCCCACAATCCACACCAGACCCATATTTGAGCATGTAGCCTGGAGGTCAGGATAGGGGGGAGACGAGCGAGTGCCCCCTACTCCAGAACTATACCAGGCCACACGCCCTCAACATAGACTGAGATCTGGATCTCAAATTTTCCGACAACAAAATCGTTGTAAAAAATTGTCGTAAATTCCGATCGTGTGTACACAATTCCGATACACAAAGTTCCACGCATGCTCGGAACCAAGCAGAAGAGCCACACTTGCTGTTGAACTTAATTTTTCTTAGCTCGTTGTACATGTTGTATGTCACTGCGTTCTTGCCGATCGGAATTTCCAACAAGATTTGTGTGACCGTGTGTATGCAAGACAAGTTTAAGCCAACATCCTTCGGAAAAAAAAAACATGAATTTTGTTGTCTGAATGTGCGATCGTGTGTACGCGGCATTAGATGTTTTAGTCCGAATAGGATGCTTACACAGGGGATAGGTTTGTGGATTATGAAAGCGGAGAACTTTGGAGTGTTTGCAAAAAACTAAATATCAATAGTTTATATTGTAGAGTGTGGGGAGCAGTGCAGGGCCCTACAATCACTAAGGGGAGTGAAAGTTCACTTTTAAGTACCTGGCTTGGAGACCTTAGAGAATGTCTAAAGCTGGGGTATACATGAAACTGAAACTTGGCTGGTTCGACCAGAATCTCTCGATTTTTGGTATGTGTGTAGCATTGTCTGTTCAACAGAATACAATAATGCAGTGGGAGAGATCCCTGCATATACATTGTTTGGATGTGGGCATCTGTGAGGTTTTTCTTCACCTCAATGTGTATACCCAGCTTAATGCTGTCCATAGACTTATAGCAGTGGTTGTATATACATGTGTGATTTCACTGCCCTTTAGGGAACAAGATAATGCAGTGGATTTAAAACAGCTTGGGTTAGCCATAGGGTTGTCCCGATACCGATACTAGTATCGGTATCGGGACCGATACCGAGCATTTGTGCGAGTACTTGTACTCGCACAAATGCTCCCGATGCCTAATCCGATACTTGTAACCGGAAGTCGGCGGGCGGAGAAGGCGGAACGGGCAGAGCGGGCGGAATGAGCGGAACGGGCAGAGCGGGCGGAGCGGAGATCTAGCTGGTAGCAGTGGAACAGGGGGTAAGCTGGCCAGGGCAGGGATGAAGGGTGCCGCCGTTCCCATTCGGAACAGGAAGTGACGGCTCAGTGTCTTCGTCGGAGGACAAACATCACGGCGCCCATCTTGGTACACCTTTGTACTCGGCTGCAGTAAGCCAGCAGCGGACATCTTGTTACACCCAGCCCATTTAGTTCGGGCTGGGTGTAACAAGATGTCTGCTGCTGGCTTACTGCAGCTGAGTAAAAGGTGTAGCAAGATGGGCGTTGCAGCATACTAAATGTTAAATGACATGAATGATGAGAGGCAAGGGAGGATTTTGCAATGCTATATGCCATATAGCATTGCAAAATCCTTCCTAGCCTCATCATTCATGTCATTTATTATGCAGTTGCAAATCAATGCTGCATTTTAGTGCTCATCAGTGCCTGCCCATAAGTGCTGCCTATCAGTGCCCATAAGTGCCAGCTATCAGTGCCAGCCACCTATCAGTGCCCATAAATGCCTATCAGTGCCATCTATCAGTGCCCATAAATGCCTATCAGTGCCCATAAATGCCTATCAGTGCTCATCAGTCAGTGCCCAAAAGTGCTGCCTATCCATGCCATCTCTCAGTGCCCATAAGTGCTGCCTATCAGTGCCCATAAGTGCCAGCTATCAGTGCCAGCCACCTATCAGTGCCCATAAATGCCTATCAGTGCCATCTACCAGTGCCCAAAAGTGCTGCCTATCAGTGCTCATCAGTCAGTACCAGCCATCAGTGCTATCCATCAGTGCCCATAAGTGCTGCCTATCCATGCCATCTCTCAGTGCCCATAAGTGCTGCCTATCCATGCCATCTCTCAGTGCCCATAGGTGCTGCCTATCAGTGCCATCTATCAGTCACCAGTCAGTGCCCATCAAACAGTCACATGACATTAAAAAAAAGTATCGGTAATCGGTATCGGCGAGTACTTGAAAAAAGTATCGGTACTTGTACTCGGTCTTAAAAAAGTGGTATCGGGACAACCCTAGTTAGCCATGTATCATATTTGTTGCTATAGGGAAGGATGGGGGGAGGAGATGAGCAGCACGTACCTAGACTACCAATACCATTCAAATATTACAGGAACGATAAGGATCAGGTTTTCTAACCTGTCTTTTTGACGGCATGTGCCAGTGTTGGGAGGCCCATATGCACCTGAGATTGCCACCCGATCTAGAAGAAAATAGCAAGACCGCGTGACTGTCATCTCAGGGCTATGGGTACTGTAAGGTCTTGATTGTCACATAATATGAACTGTACAATCATATTATAATTTATTTTTTAATCATAATTTATATTCCTAATCTAAAATCATTGATGGTATATGATTAAGGCAGACAACACTGGAGAACCTCTGTTGGCATTGAAGTTCATGTGGTTGATTGTAAAGTTTTGCCCAATTAGTCCTTTATCTTTAATAATGCAGAAAAACATTATCGTATATAAGGTGACAGATGTAATTCTACTTTACAGGTAACAGTGGGTGATCACCTGAAATGCTGAAAATGGGGTTGCTTGATCAGATCTCTACTTGTATGGCCAACGTCGGAATTAGCAGACTAATGACTTCTTGGCACTGTGTTACTAATTACCCTCATTGATGGTAACCCGTAATCATACTGCTGTTTTCTCTTTGCGGTGTTCTGGATTGACTGCATTGTTCCAAAACACTGATATGTCTGTTAGTACGCTATGTAACATGAAGTGAGGGTGCACATTTTACTGCTTTGTTAACATGAGAGAGATAGAGATGACACCTCTTAGTGAATTCCGCATGCTGAAGAAGCAAGGAAACAAATCATGGTTGTACTGGATGATGCTGCACGTTCAGGTTGTCATGGTTTCCCCCATCTCCTCCAGGCTCTTTTTAGTGTTCACGAGAATTTTGCTTGACACTGAAAATAGAGGTTTGGTATCACAGATAATAGAATTGAGGTCAAAAGCGCATAATTATGTTGTACACCATAACACAGCATTTAATGAGATTATGTTCAGAAAAAACATGCTGGACAAAGGAGCGAGTTAGTGTTAGTGAACTGAGGCATTGGGTGGGCAATTAACGTAGTATGATTTTTTTTTTTTGTCCATCTGGAAATCAATCAATCAAATGTATGCTGTACAAAAATGTAGCAACGTCATGAACAAAAAAGGACTCAGCAAGTGGGGGCTATTGAGGGAGGTATTTACATGACAATTATGGAATTACTAAGGCCCCTTTCACACTGGGGCGGGGAGCCACGGTGACGGTAAAGCAGCTTTACCGTCGTTTTAACCGCGGTATTCGGCCGCTCGCGGTGCGGTTTTACCCCCCGCGAGCGGCCGAAAAAGGGTTAAACACCCCCGCAGAGCGCCGCCGTAGTGGCGCTTTGCGGCGGTATTGCCGCGGTTTTACCGCGGTTTCCCATTCAAATCAATGGGAAGGAGCGGTATAGGAGCGGTGAACACACCGCTCCTATACCGCTCCAAAGATGCTGCTAGCAGGACTTTTTTTGCCGTCCTGCTAGCGCACCGCTCCAGTGTGAAAGCCCGCCGGCTTTCACACTGGAGTTAAAGGGGCCGGATTTTTTCAGGCGGTGAACAGGCGCTATTTTTAGCGCTGTTCCGCATGAAAAACGCCCCAGTGTGAAAGGGGCCTAACAGTTGAAATAAAATACTTATTCACCTTATGTGTACACTCAAGGCTGCTGATAAGGCAGTACAGCCAGCCCTCCTGCACTGGGAACAGGCCTCATCGGCTCAAAAGGGGGGCCCAGGCACCTGCCAAGCAGGAGGGCCAGCAGTACTGCCTTAGGCCAGTCATACAAGGTGAAAATTTCTTTCCTGCCACCGCAGGTTGCCAGGTGCACGCCACAATGGGTGTTGTTCTGGGAGGACATCAATAGATGCCCTCCCAGAACCGGACGACCGTGCTGTAGCCATCATTCGGCTATAGCACTGATGGAAAGTGGCAAATAATAAACATGTCATACTTACCTGCTCTGTACAATGGTTTTGTACAGAGCAGCCCAAATGCTCCTCTTCAGGGATATCCTGCCAGCGCTCCTGGCTCCTCCCCCCTGCCAAATGTCCCCATATAAATGCAGAAAATACACTGAGGTAAAAAAAAAAAAAACTTCTGCCTTTACAACTGCTTCAATACCTCTTTAAATATGTCTCTGTGATCAGCTCATCTGAGAGATGGAAAAAAACTATGAGGTTGATTTACTAAGAGCAAATAGACTATTCACTTTTCAAGGGAAGTAGCACTTATAAAGGATTTTTTCCCCAGAACTTAGTAAATGGGATGAAGCTTTGCTGAGTTTCATCATCCAATCATGTGCAAGTAAAAGTGCATTTTTTAAATAAAATTTTCCTTGCACATGATTGGGTATCCTTTTGAAGTGAAAATTCACCACAATCACTAAGCTCTGGGGAAAAATCCCTTGCAACATGCAACTTTTCTTGCAGTGTGAACATCCTACTTGCCTTTAGTAAGGCCCCTTTCACACTGGGGCGGGGAGCCGCGGTGACGGTAAAGCAGCGCTATATTTAGCGCTGCTTTACCGTCGTTTTAGCCACGGTTTTCGGCCGCTCGCGGTGCGGTTTTACCCCCCGCGAGCGGCCGAAAAAGGGTTAAAGACCCCCCGCACAGCGCCGCCGTATCGGCGCTTTGCGGCGGTATCACCGCGGTATTACCGTGGTGTCCCATTCTAATCAATGGGAAGGAGCGGTATAGGAGCGGTGAACACACCGCTCCTATACCGCTCCAAAGATGCTGCTAGCAGGACTTTTTTGACCGTCCTGCTAGCGCACCGCTCCAGTGTGAAAGCCCGGCGGCTTTCACACTGGAGTTAAAGGGGCCGGATTTTTTCAGGCGGTATACAGGCGCTATTTTTAGCGCTGTACCGCCTGAAAAACGCCTACAGGGGGCCTAAATCAGCCCTTATAGCATGTAAGCAGGTTAAACCCAACATGAGCATGGCGTGACTTCACTGAGCACTGCAGACAGACCCAAACTATATTTTGCTGCCCTTTTCTTCTTATAGGTCATATCTGCCCTGTCCCCACTCTTTTCCTCCGGGGGCCACAGGACCTTAGCAGGTATTCACCAGCTGAAGAATACCTCTCACTGGTGAGGCTACATAGCGAACAGGTTGGCCGAAACCAGTCCCACAGGGGCCAATGTAGCCAGAAGCTACTACTCCTTCTGCACAATAATCTTTCCCAAGCTGGACCAATGTAACTATGTAAAAATATCCATGCCTAGAATTCAGCTTTAATGTGTAATATCTGATATATTCATCCTGACTTCCCTTCTCACTTGAAGCTTTGCATCCCCGGTGGTAGTGACAGATGAAATCAGTTACTATGAAACTCTCCAACTCACTCCTACCTCTCTCCATATGGCATATGTTTCAGTTTGACATATAAACTAAAGAGAGGTTTGCAGTAACTTTATGATGAAATATTTTGGCATTTAAATACTTTCTCGGTGGGAAAACTCTAAGAAAAATTACATTTTTTTGTTAATAAGTCAAGGAGCAATGTGAGAGATTCAGTAACACAGAAACCAATCAACAGCAATGTATGCACTAAACTGGTCAAAGGCAAATATGTTTGGTTGCTATATCTTAGTACACATAACACACCGATTTATCCAGTGATAAGTACCCAGGGCCTACAAAGGAGGGGAAAAAAAAATTATTTCCAGGCCCTTGCCTTTTTACCAATTAAAATTGTTCTATTTTTAAACACCCTCTTTCCTTTTTCCCAAACATACATTCCCTTTCTTCTTGGGTTACCAACTGGGTATTGGTCCTTCTGACTGTTCTGTTTTAAATACTGATATATGCACTGACATACCTCCTTAGACTCAGTCTATGTGCACAGTATTACCATTTGCTGATTTGGCAGCATCCAGAGGCAGTTTAACTCTTCATAAGACTACCGTATTTTCCGGCGTATAAGACGACCTTTTACATGTAAAAAAAATGGCCAAAAAGCAGGGGTCGTCTTATACGCTGGGTCAGCCCCTCGGATGCCTGCTGGGTGTTCGATAATACTGTATGTAGCATCGGCTACATACAGTATATACCGCTGAGCCAATCCCGGTGAGCGATGTATTCAAATAAATACAGAGCCTGCTCGGATTGGAGTAACAACCTCTGCCAATCCAAGCAGGCTACTCTGTACCCTGCTCGGATTGGCTTTGAGAGTCAGAGAGGCGCAGGCTGATGATGTTATAGCCTCTGCCAATCCAAGCAGGCTTTGTGTTCATTAATAGAATACATCGCTCGCCGTGATTGGCTCCAGCAAAAGCAGGAAGAAGGAAGAAATATGAAGCCTCGGAAGCCCGGTCGTCTTATACGGTAAGTACAGTTTTAAAAGCGTTTTTGTCCTGTAAGATTAGGGGTTCGTCTTATATGCCAGGTCGCCTTATACACCGGAAAATACGGTATTTTGAATCCAGTGCAATTGTACATTAGATAAATAAAGGACAGTGGCTCTCACCACCTAGTTTGTCAATGGATACATAGATGAGCAGCATAGGAAACAGATAACTATGCCAGTAGGGTGATGCAGAATGCGATGTTTAGGCTGGTGGAAATCACTCAGATGGGACACAATGGGGAAAAGTGCCCCAGGTTCCTCTCCGAAAATATAAAATTCTATTTTCCTAAAATGCCAGGGCCGTGATGCTATGCTTCGTGACCAAGGGAAAAATTATAACTTCATTGATCGAGACTCAATCAGATGAAAAGCACTACTCTGCAAGCACCCTGCAAAGTGAGGTTAATGCAGGTGGTAAGGAGGCAATATCCCTCACCCGTCTTTCAAGAGCGATCCAAATGCTGACTGCAGGGGTAGGGTACACAGGGAGCCCAGACAGCAGGAGGGTGGGGGGATACAGGTCCTTGGAGGGAGGAAAAGGAGAAGCCAGCAGCCGCTGCAGGAGAAACCATAGCAGTAAGGCTGTACAGCCATCCCTCTGGCTCTGCAAGTGCCCGGGCCACCCTTTTGAACTGATGAGGCCTGGCCTGGTACAGGAGAGCTGGCTGTTAGAAGCAGCTCTGACAGTGCCTACGTTTTAAGAGAGGTAAAATCTAGCTTTAAAAAAAAAAAAACTCTAAAGGTGAATTACCTAGCTGTAAGTGGCTGTGGGTTCGCTGCTGCTGCTTCCCTCCAAGCTGGTCAGGGACTCCACCCTGCATCTTCATGAGATAGAGTGTGCACATACCTGTCTTTAGGGAGAACGCCACCATCTTGTGTCCCACATGCTCCAGGCCCAAGGACTGCGCCTCTCACAGTACTCACATTTTCTAGGCCCGATGTCTACTTTCTTGAGAAAAGAATGTCCACATGCTTTTCATCTATTTACTGCAGAACTAAATCAAAATTGGTACAACAGTTTCACATCTTCACCTTTCCACATTTACAGCGCAGAAGACTTCAGTGCAACAATCATGAACCATGAATCGTGAAGCCATCTTCCCAATTAAACTTTTGTGAGCTTAGGACCAGAATAACTTCTACTCTTAGGGCTACAAACCTACATGCTGTAAGCCAGAGGTAGCCAGGTCCTATCTACCTTCTGCCCAGGGCCTCAACCACAACAGAATATAAGGGGCACAGAACTCCACCCACTAACATCACTAGGGGAGTGGTCTCTCTAAAAGGGGCACTACAATCTGCTTACATAGCTATCCATTTAGTTCACAAATAGGAACTTGTGCTGCTGGTATTGTACAGTGTTCTCTACTATGTCTTGTCATAGGTAATCTTTTTACACATAGATTTATTAGGAGCTTTCTCATTTCAGGTATTTCTGTCACTCTTTAAACAACATTTTACCTATTAATCATCACAACAAGTGATCATAATTAGGAGAAAAGTTGTCTAAGGCCCCTTGTACACTGCTGCCTGAAAATGCTCAGTGAAGCGTTTTTTTTTTGTTTGTTTTTTTCTGATCCAAAATGCAGTCCGTTGTTTATAATGTGCCTGTAAAAGCAGGCGAGTAAACAAGCACTGAGTTTTGATCAGTAAAAAAAAAAAAAAAATGAAAAAAAAATCTGAGTTTATGGTCAGTATGGCCAATATGCGCAAATAACATATATATATTTTGATTACTTGTAGATTTGGCCTCAGGAAATATGTCATCCAAGGTCAAAGTTTACCATTCTGTCCAGCCACCTTTTCCCCAAAGCACATACAGTGTACAGTAGCACACCAAAATGCCCCGTGCACAGGATGTATCACATTCAGATAGCTACAGTTGAAACACACCCAGTGCTGTGGGATCCAGCACATGCCAACTATTCTGATAGGTATCAGAAAAAGAAGGCTTGGGAGGAAATCAGCCAGAGTCTCACACCTGACTTTGAAAAGAAGTGCATGCACCACTTGCGATCCAGTGCCATTTCAACCCATTCCAATGAATGGGCTGAAAATCCACCACACCCATTGTGGACTGTGTTGTTGTGGGATTCAGGTGTGAACCGGCCATATTTTACTCACTCATAGCTGCTGTGTGCTATGCAGCTTTTTTAGTGTCTCTGAAAGACTCCCTGGCCAATCGGGTCTCAGGAACCGCTTCCCGATTATTAGTTTGCCAATGTCACACAACTGAGTGAGCTCAGGGCGCAATGCTCTGCGCCCGGAGCCCACCCTTTTCTTAAGCCAATTAAAGCCTCAGGCTATAATCATGTGCGTAAAAAAAAATCCCCATTGAAAGCCATGCGTTTGGCACCCTGCATGTAGATTAGGGGCCAGGCACATGGATTAGGGGAGCGGTGCCACTAATGGAGCGGCCGTCACTGCCCCCAACCCAGCCTTTACTCCATATACTTTCCATGCCTACCCATCCTTCCCCCAACGTAACCAACAACATCAGCCTCCCTATCACACTACATTCTATCCAGTTACTGCCCACCACAACTGTCCAGTACAAACCTGTGGACTGGTCTCGGAGTCCTGAGGCACCTGTCACCTCACAATACCCAGTGTACCAAAATGTATAGGCATAATGTTATAAATTTTCGATTTGTTTATTTTTAGTCTTCAGTTTTGCCAAAAATGGTTAGGCACAACATTATGATCAGCTGCCATAGCCCATTGAAGCATTGATTGCAGTAGAAGGTATATTATGTTATCTGTCACCAAGGCAGCAATACTAAATCCTTTAAGTCCTGTGTGTTGCAAAGATGTGGCCTCGATGGAATGAGATGCTCGACTGGATTGAGATCTGGATGATTTGGAGAAGTTAACACCTCAAACTTGTTGTTTTAGTAAACCATTCTTGAATTCATCAGACCATGCCACCTTCTTCCATTGACCTGTTGTTTAGTTCTGATGCTCATGTGCCCATTGTAGGTTCTTTAGGCTTTGGACACAGGTCAACAAACTGATCAGTCTTCGGCTACACATCCCTACACACAACAAACTGTGATGCATTGTGTGTTCTGACCAGGCTTCTTCCTTCTCAGGTTCTGTGGTCCAGCCTTTATGCTAATGTGCCAATTGTATGCTATGAGGGAATTTTACATAGCTTTTTTTACTGTTCACTTTTTTATATTATGCTGTATAAGTTTGGAATAAAAAATGTATACACTTCTGTCTTCCATTCCTCTCAATTACATTTTTACATTTCATAAGATAGTTTCTTGCTAGAATGTTAAACACTATCAGGAGAATTCAAAAAGTGTATACAATTATATCAGAATTTCTCACTGCCATAGCAATATATACATGGTGTTATTAAGAACAACCTGAATTGGATGCATGTGTCAGTAATATAACTGACAAAGGGGCTAAAGATTGCCTGATTTTTGTGCCTTTAGGGAACTTTACCATAAAATGCCATTTTGAATTCCCCTGTATGTTGTTTCAAATATTTTGAGCATTAACTAACAGATGCCACATCACATGAAACCTCTTGAGTTAAAAAGTGCTTGTTCATGCCACACAGTTGCTATTTACATGTTACATCACCTATGTTTGATCAAGCAGTCATGGGTTACAAAACTGGAAAGTTTAACCTTTTGCTCAAAGAACAGACACTTTGGAGATGATATATATAGGAACAAGTCTACATTTTTTTCTCTCTGAATTTTTCAAATGGGCATGGAAGCAGCCACGACAACACCAAGGACATGTATGTAAAAATTTGCACAGAGTAGTTGTGCTCATTATGCCAAGCAAGTTGTCTTTCCGCTGACACAAAGACATTTGCAAAGGCATTTCTTATGAGTAATGAATGAGTGCAAACTGCACACCTTGCTGAGTGGAAAGAGGTGCTGTATCTGGTGATATGCTTTTTTTTTCAATCACAAAATTGTGGAGTATACAGCAAGCTAATACTACCTTGATGGCATTCTCCACACCCAGATGCATGGCGGACATGAGAGTGCCCCACATTGAAGAGCAAACTTTAAAAGCACACTCCACCATCCTGTGGGCCCGACTCAACCGATAATTGTATATTTTTTGCATATTGCAGAAATTAGAAAAATGACTGCGCTGCAAAACAAAAAATAATAATAATAACACAAGCCAGTGATAAATGTGATATGTGACTAAAAACAGTGGTAAATCAATAATACACTGTAGATGATATTATACTCCAAAAAAATTCACGCTTTGAGGTGAAAATAAATTCTCAGAAATAAAACTCATTAAGACCATATGTGGATCAAAAGCAAACTATAACCATGCATATAGTGAGCATCACATATGAGCAACAGGTTGAATGGTTAGCACATTGTCCAAATATCAGATGACCAAAAAGTCCAATGTTGACATCACTCAGCATACACCATAGGAAAAGAAGTGACCCAATAGGAAAAGATCTCCACCACCGAGTACAGCTGCCTCTTACCGAATCCAGAGATCTCCTGTCACAGAGATCATACGGGCCTTAGGCTTGTCTCCCCAGCCACGGGTCTCAGGAGGAGGTAGGATGACTTGCACTAGTAAAGGTAACGGTTTCCTCAGAGGTCATAGATAGATGTCATGTGGAAATAGATAAAGAAGACTCCATAGTGTATCACTCTAATAAACAATTTTAATTAAAAAGCGGGGTTTACACTTACAAGAAAGTCGTAAAAGGATAGCATCAAGATAAAAAGCCGGCCGGCTCGTATTAGCTGCCCGTAGCTTCCGGGTCTAGCGCGGTGACGTCAGCACGCCGCTCTCCCTACGCCGTTTCGTCAAAGATGACGTCTTCCAGTGGCACTTTTTTGCATATGGCTTAATCCATGTCCACCGTAGGGACACATTCAATTTTCAGAGCTAAAAGGCCTCATCAGCAACAATAACCAAAGGCAGCTTGGCCCTGTGGTTCCAGGCAGTGGCCTGCTGGGGGATCCGCAAGCATCCTTTATGAAATCTTCATCCCACTGCAGATTCTCTGAATATTCTTGAATCACCAGCTCTCCTATAGGCCTCAACGTCAATTGAAATAAAACATAATTTGGCATCCGCAGAGGTACAATTGAAAAATATTTTTAATAATTGTAATATTTTGATACTGAGTTTGCAGGCATTTTCACTGGGATGTGCTTGCCTACCAGGACACCTATGCACCTATGTTTGGAAATTGAGTTTTTAGCTAAAATTCTTCAGCCACCTTTTCCCACAGCTCCTCTATGGGTTGTGGCATGACGTCATGTAGTTCCTCCCACATTGTATGACACATTCCCCTATCTTACCCACTGTTGTTACACCGAGAAGAAAATAATTGTGCAATTAATAGAAACTCTGTCCAGTTGCCAGGAACCTGCACATTGATTGTGTTTATTAGTCAATAAAAAAAAAAAAAAAAAAAAAAAAAATAAAAATTTTTATGATATATATATATATATATATATATATATACTATAAATAACCAAGAAGGAATGTAATGTAGAATTCAAGTGATACAAAAAACATGCCATGGGATGTGTTCTGTTCTGAAGAAGGGTGAATTCAACATAGCCTGAAACTGTTAATATTGAATACTAAGGAATGTTTTGTATCTCTTGAATTTTACAATAAATTTTAAGTGCAGCAATCCTTCTTCACTTTTTCTATACATGGTTCTTGGGAGGGCCTAATTGCTTTGCACTGGGGTTAATTACTGATGTGCACTTAACTTTACTTACCGTATGTTGTTTCATATACTGTATATATATATATATATATATATATATATATACACAGTGGGGATCGAAAGTTTGGGCCCCCCGGGTAAAAATGTGTATTAATGTGCATAACGAAGCCAAGGAAAGATGGAAAAATCTCCAAATGGCATCAAATTACAGATAAGACATTCTTATAATATGTCAAAAAAAGTTAGAGTTTATTTCCATCATTTACACTTTCATAATTAAAGAAAACAAAAAAATGGCATCTGCAAAAGTTTGGGCACCCTGCAGAGTTAATATCTTGTACTGCCCCCTTTGGCAAGTATCACAGCTTGTAAACGCTTTTTGTAGCCAGCCAAGAGTCTTTCAATTCTTGTTTGAGGTATCTTTGCCCATTCTTCCTTACAAAAGTCTTTCAGTTCTTTGAGATTTCTGGGCTGTCTGTCACGCACTGCTCTTTTAAGGTCTATCCATAGATTTTCAATAATGTTGAGGTCAGGAGATTGTGAAGGCCATGGCAAAACCTTCAGTTTACGCCTCTTGATGTAATCCCCCGTGGATTTTGAGGTGTGTTTAGGATCATTATCCATTTGTAGAAGCCATCCTCTCTTTAACTTCAGCTTTTTCACAGATGGCATCAAGTTACCATCCATAATTTGCTAAAATTTTATTGAATCCATTTTTCCTTCTACTCGTGAAATGTTCCCTGTGCCACTGGCTGCAATACAACCCCAAAGCATGATTGATCCACCCCAATGCTTAACAGTTGGACAGAGGTTCTTTTCATTAAATTCTGTGCCCTTTCTTCTCCAAACGTACCTTTGCCCATTCCGGCCAAAAAGTTATATTTTAACCTCATCGGTCCACAGAACTTGTTTCCAAAATGCCTCAGGCTTGTCTATATGTTCATTTGCAAAGTTCAAACGCTGATTTTTGTGGTGAGGACGTAGAATAGGTTTTCTTCTGATGATTCTCCCATGAAGACCATATTTGTACAAGTATCTCTTTATAGTGGAATAGTGTGCCACAACTCCAGTGTCTGCCAGATCTTTCTGGAGGGATCGTGCAGTCAAACATGGGTTTTGAATTGCTTTTCTCACAATCCTGCGAGCTGTTGTGTCTGATATTTTTCTTGGTCTTCCAGATCTTGCTTTAACTTCCACTGTTCCTGATGACTGCCATTTCTTAATTACATTCCGAACAGAGGATATTGACATCTGAAAACGCTTTGCTATCTTCTTATAGCTTTCATCAGGTTTGTGAGTGTCAACTATTTTCAGTTTCAGTTTTCTAGACAACTGCTTAGAAGAACCCATGGTGCTGATTGTTGGGGCAAGGTCAGATGAGTCTGGCCATTTAAAACCTTTGAGATTGACATCACCTGTTCTTCCCAGACGATGATTGAGAACAATCCATGACACTGGCAGGTCTCAGCTTTGCAAAGGGGGCAGTGCATGCTATGAATTCTGCAGGGTGCCCAAACTTTTGCAGACGCCATTTTTTTGTTTTCTGTAATTTTGAAAGTGTAAATGATGGAAATAAAATCTAACTTTTTTTGACATATTATAAGAATGTCTAATCTGTAATTTGATGCCATTTGGAGATTTTCCATCTTTCCTTGGCTTCGTTATGCACATCAATACACATTTTTACCTGGGGTGCCCAAACTTTCGATCCCCACTGTGTATATATATATATATATATATATATATATATATAAATAAATAAATATATATATATATATATAAATAAATAAATATATATATATATATATATATATACATATACATATATACACATATACAAAATCATAGGCTACTTTACATAGCTATACTTTACATTTTTTGGTACTGCTTGGGCAAATACATCTGCATCAGTCTTGGCTTCAGAATCTGCAACAGTGCATCAAATGTGGGGATGGACATTCTTGTGAAGTTGGAAAGGTCTCCATATCAAGCAGCATAAAATTCCTGTGTCAGACATTGGGACATCAATGGATGTGTCCAGTGACATGGATGGGGCCTCCTTTTTTTCTACAACATGCCTCTGCTGTCTTCTCTTCTTCACCAGGAACAGCACAATAGCTGTAATCATTAAATTCTCATTGGGTTCCATATCAAACAAATAAAAAAAAAAAAGCCACTGGAAACAGCAGCAGTTAGCTAAACACACCACTCTCAAGAGCAGGGAGAAGCACAGTACAAAGAAAAGGTGCCAAAAAGCTAACTTGAATAGTTTAAACAACATTTTGGGAGCTGGGATGTTGCTTATGTGCGAATACGCACAAATACATGGCCACAAATACATGCAAAAATGCCTAACATAAATGTCAGAAAATATGTCCAAAATTGCTGATGCTCAAACATCAGTACCATGTCCAAGAGGCCTAATATTTACCTATTCTTACTGTTGTTATTAAAATGAGGGGCTAAAAGTGCACAAACTCTTGAATAGTAATCATTAGCCTTTTTAAAAGGATATTTTCTTTATAATCTCCAGTACTAACAAATACACATTTTTACTATTCTTTCATAAGGTAAATGTTGCATACTCATATTTCACATATTATTGCATATTCACATTTCACATTTTCCCCTTGCAGCAAGCAGGCAGATCCTTAAGAATGTCTCAGATATCAGCTATTGAGCTAAAAATAGACATGAATAAGGATGAATACTTCTTGTCATCTGCCATCATCTCTTTTTCAGTTAGGGAGACATTTTTACCTTGCCAGTTCAAGGCCAAGGCAAAGTGACAGTGTCTATGCTAAAAGGGCCTCCCCGACCCAAAATTCACTTTGCTAGAATTCCACCACAGCTCCGTCCTCTTTTGCAGCTAGTACAAAACCTGTTTGCTGTTAGGCCCCGAGTGCTGTCATTTGGGAGGAGGTACATAATCCTCTATACATTGAAGCACCAGGTATTTTTGCTATCTGAAGTAGAATGGGAAAGAAGCATTTTGCACAGACACTGTCACTTTGCCCTGCACGAAAGAAAAAGAAAGAAAAACATTACTATTTCTATAGAATTCAGTAAATTTATAACAGATTCCGCCCCCCCCCCCCCCCATGTGAATGAATATGAGGTACACTGTATCTCTACTCATTCACCAAAAAAGGGTAAAAAATAAATAAAAATAAAGAGGCAGTTTTTGATAGGTCCTTTATTAAAAAACGAAAACAATGTCCCATGCACTAAGGCTGCATTCACACCTGAGCGTTTTGTCGCCCTAAGCCGCCCTACGCCTGAAGCTACAAAACGTTCGAGGGGATAAAATACATTATTCTCTATGGAGATGGTTCACATCTCCACTCGCGCGAATCGGGCAGATTTGGGCGTTTGTATCCCCATAGAACATAGCAACAAATGATGACAGTGATGATCATTTTTCCTATTGGCTATCAAGAAAAACGCCGAAGTTGAAAAACGCCTGTTACGCCGTATGCAAATGTGCAAAAAACGACCGTATTCGCGCTGGTAAAAACGCTCGTTCCGCTACGCTCAGGTGTGAATGCGGCCTAAATCCAGCATCAATCACAATGAACGCCGCTGCTGCCGACCCGAAAAAAAAAAAACAGGTCCACACACATCACTTGCCTCCTGGCATCTGTTATGTCAGGTTCTCACCAATAGTAAATAAAAAAGGGACGTGGTCACCACATGACAGGTGACTCAGCTGTTTTGCTTGCGTCTATCTAGCAAAGTTACTTTGTGGTATAAGCAAGGAAGCTGAGACCTCTGCAGTGTGTAAATGTGCTTTTACTATACAAAAATTCTGTACATACAAAACTTTTACAATATTAGTAATACAATACAATACTGACAGATATCTAACAAGAAAAATGCCTAGCAAATAAACAGTTTATGGTTTGCAACAGTAGAAATACATTTAAAAGTTACTTAGCTCCAGTTACTGTGTTCATGATCTCTGTTGCTCCTGCAGACCAGGCACCTTCTTGTTCGCTGATTACAGATTCGAGTGTCCTTCGGTGTTAATCCATGTTGAGTCGGGCTCCTATCAGTCTCTACTGCTCCTTTTATTTGGGCATTTGTTTACCAGTTTGTTGACAATGGTTACAAACTCATTTACCCAACTGCCAACTGTCAACTATTCCCATTATTACCAAGGCATTCGTTTGAGAAACATCCTCAGATAAACCTGATCTCTACAATCAAACTAGTCTTATTTCCATTCTATCACAGTCCAAAAGAAAAATCTTATATTTTATATCAAACACAACACATCAGCCCCTTTGTTTATTTACCGTCAGCACTGGGAACCGGAGCTGTCAGTCGGGGGCCCCATATCCCAGCCCCCAGCCCCCACCTGAATGAATATGGGGTATCCCTACTCATTCACCAAAAAAGTGTCACAAATAAATAAAAACAAAGAGACAGTTTTTGACAAGTCATTCACAAAAAAACATGTCCCCTGAAGTAAATCCAGCATCAATCATAAAAAAAAAAAATCTATCAAAAAAAAAAAACAGGTTTGTCACACGCTGTTCGCCACATGTCAGGTTCCCACCGATGGTAAATAAACAAAGAGGCGGGGTCACTGATAAAAAAAATTGGCATGGGGTTCCCCTCAGAGCCCATACCAGACCCTTTGGGTCCGGTATGACTTGGGGGGGGGGGGGGGGGCCAGCCTGTTTTTTTTATTTTTAGTGTCTGCATTGTTTGTCTATATTCAGCTGTCACCAGGGAATCCTGCTGACAGCTGATGAGTCATCGGTTGTTAAGGATGCAGCGGCCAGCTTGCACCAAAAATGTAGCACCCATTTGACCTCTGCAGGCAGATCTAGTGCCTCCACAGTGGGGTAGCATCCATGAGTCCATGGCTGAAAGGTCGGGATGTGTAACAATTGGATGCCAGTCACTTTAATGCCACGTACACACGAGCGGAATTTCCGTCAGAAAAATATTGGATGGTTTTTCCGACAGAATTCCACTCAAGCTTGGGTTGTATACACACAGTCACACAAAAGTTCGCTGAACTTTCAACCGCCAAGAACGCAGTGACGTACAACACTACGACGAGCAGAGAAAATCAAGTTCAATGCTTCCGAGCATGCGTAGGAATTTTGCGCGTCAAAATTGCTACAGACGATCGGAATTTCCGATCGGAACTTTTTCCGACCGAAAAATTGAGAACATGCTCTCAATCTTTTGCTGGCTGAAATTTGGCCAGCAAAAGTCCGACGGAGCCTACACACGATCGCATTTTCCGATCAAAAGCTCTTATTTGTCTTTTGCTGGCTGAATATCCGATTGTGTGTACGTGGCATAAGATTTTTTTAAAGGACTTTTATTCCTCACAGACATTACATGGGAGAGAGAGTTAGAGAACTCAGAACCCTTACTGACTTACAGACTCAGACTCTAGCCATAGCCTTCAGTACAGGCAAAATTAGACAGTAAGCTGAAACTAGCATCCCGTACCTTCTCAGAAGAAGCAGTAGTTTTCAGTTGCAACAGACTCCATAGTGATCCTCCTGATGCAGGCTCTCCATAAGTTCTCCCTCCAAAAAATCTTGAGTGGTAAAGTCACCACTGGTAGTCCATCCTAGGCTTCCCTTTTCCTTCCAAATCCCTGTCCTCCCTGAGGCTTCCTAAACCCAGTGCCTCTAGCAGTAGAATCGTTCTGGACAGGCAGGCTTGTGCATCCAGGTATTTTGCACCAAACACATGCAAAGGCCTCCATAATCGCTCAACATGTCCCCCCCCCCCCCTAGGCTGCAGCCTGGAGGAAGAGATTTTACTCAAGTTCACCCCAAATATTTATACCCTTTGCCATGGTGCTACACTGGCAAAAAACTTCTAGTGGTTATCTGGGAAAGTATCATTTAAAATAAAGTGAATATTCATAACCCAAGCCTACTCTCTATCCTCACACTAATGCCAAGATACCAGTGACACGAAGAGGTAAATGGCAGAATATACAGCCAGGCTGGGTTTAGGGGGACAGACATGCTGTGAATTACCATGGGCAGATTACTGCCCAGCAAAACTAAATTTATTTTCCACCTCTTCTTACAGCAGAGTGGCTACACTTATTATTGAAAAATCTCCATTAAATCTATGTCTCTTTAACCCATGAATGGATGACAGATATTTTGCCAAAGCATTTTGCATCATAGCAAAGTTTTTTTTTTTACAGATTCCCTGTCCACATGCACTTACTTCAGTGCCAGCTGCACATCATTGCTCTCTTCGACCTTGCTGGCGTGATGTATGTCAGCATGGCTGCTTGTGACATAATGACTATGTGTATGTGACCTAGAGACTATGCAGGAGCACAGTTGTCACCCAATAACAGGAAGTGCCTGAACAAGGAAAAAAATAAAAAAAAATTGTCAGGAGGTCTAATCCTTTCCTACTCTTTAAAGCAAAGTTTAGGCTTTTCCATTTATTTTAAAGTTCTGGATTATTTTCCTAGAATGAATCATTTCCTCTGTTATTTTGTTGATAAAGGATAATGCTTAAATATTTTGAGCCTGTGGAGTATTCTTGGGGGCTCAGGAAGCAATTAAGTGTGACAAAAGTGGTCCTGGTTACCCTGGGATTTTTGTTATGACCTCCTCTGGACTAAAACTGTAGGAGTTGTGAGATCCTGACCTTAATGGCGCTCAATCTTTTTTCCGTCTGACTATGAAACTATGACTCATGATTTCTTTTCAGCATTCTTTTGTGAACACGTGGAACCACTTGTATGCAGAAAGGGACGTATTAGTCTTTTCATTCTCCCTATTCTACAAAAATAAAAACATTTTAGAATTGTTTTTATCATGTGACACTTTGACTTAAGTATTTCCCTTCTTATGAATGCAACGCTGTCTACATGGATAACTACAAATCCTGTATAGGTTATTTTTTAAATGCAAGTAAAAGTGGAAATATAAACAAAACCAAAAAGGATATATGCTGTATAGTGCAGTCTGTCAATAGTATTAACACAGCAGTTTTTGTTTTTCTAAAGCTGGCCATACACTACACAAATTTTGTCTGATTCCTAAGTAACTGTCTAAAAATTGGTGGGTTCCTCCTGTCCAACATTTCTCGATTGAAAAATCAAAAAGGCTGGAAAGTGGTTGGCCAAATAGCAGCTGCATCCAATCAGATGCAGCCAATGTTGTGGTATTTTAACAGGTGTTTTGTCTGATTCATAAGTAACTGTCTAAAAATTGGTGGGTTCCTCCTGTCCAACATTTCTCGATTGCCAATGTTGTGGTATTTTAACAGGTGATGGGGCAGGCTGTCAAATTACAAAAGACACAGGGAGAGATTTGCACATCTGTGCTGTATAGCATGAATGGAAGAATCTGTTACAAAATAAACTATCAATGCATGGCCAGCTTAAGTCCCCTCCATGACACAGATTCCTTTAGTGCTCATGTGGGGATGCAGAGACAAGAGGGTTATACTGCTGCCTACAGAAGATTGGACATTTAGCTGTTAGTCAGCCAGATATAACCATGTGTAAAGGGGGGGGGGGGGTTGGTGGGACCTTAAACGAAGCACATATTGGGTGCCTTCATTCCTGAATCAGATAATTGAAGAAAAAAGTTTTGGGACTTTGAGTAAGTTCTTACGGCTACTCTTAGATGGTGTTGCTTGTCTCCTTGTCACAGCTCATGCATGGGAGGAAGTCATATGACGGCCTCCTGGCAATTAAAGTTTGCGCTGTAGCCATCATTCGGCTATAGCGCAGACGTGAAGCTGTCAAAGTTCTTACTGCTACTCTTGACAAGATGACTCTTGTCTTGTCATTAACAGAAAAAAAAATGAAAACCCCAAAATGATGTGTCTTTAAACAAGTGCCCCTTCTCTTTTTTTTTTTAAGGGAAGCTTTGCAGACAGGACAGACGTTAAAAGTAACAGCTGATGAAATAACAGCTGATGAAATAACCTCAAACTTAAATTAAAGGCGAATAAGCCCACAGTAGTAAAGAAGGCAGCAAATGGGTCAGTAGCCCAAAGAGCTAGTAATAGATATTCGGCACAGTTCCCCAACTGACCCTACTCTTTCTATATGCAATTTGTCAGCTCTCCTGATCCTTTCCTTGCAAAAGCTTCCAATACACTGTCACTGGCTGCTCTGTGCCCACTCTCTTATAGTGAGGGGGCTGGCATTTAAAAAACAAAGCTCCAATTGTTGGCCCTTCTAAGCCAGCTGACCCAAGTTCAAAGGTCCTTGTAGTGCATCATCATTACAATGAATATAAACAGGTGAATCCCCACATTATTTTGGCGGGTCCGCAAATAGGCAGGGTTAGCCTAGAACCCATTGTAGGCTGGAACCTGAACCTCAATAAATGTTAGATGAAGCGTGTGTTCACATGCCTGATGAAGGGGTCCTGTGTGGCTCAGAAATGTTGCACTATGTCTTCTGTGATGTGATCATCCTTCAATAAAGTTTTGGATGTAATTGATGATCCGTGGTGTGTTGGCAAATATGTACATTTGATCTATGATGTTTCCACTTCCAGCTGGTTGTTGCTGCAGCACCGGTTACTCCTAAAGCCTTATCCAGAAAAGTGTGCAAGGGGAGTATCGATAATACTGTTCAGGGAAAGGATCACTCCTTTTCACCATGTGTATACCCTATGTGATTATATCTAATAATGCTTTAGGAAGTTGCATTGACTAGAAAAGGGTTATTTATTATTATTATTATTATAATTATACAGGATTTATATAGCGCCAACAGTTTACGCAGCGCTTTACAACTTGAGGGTAGACAACAACTACAATACAGATTAAAACAGTAGGAATCAGAGAGCACTGCTCGTTACAGCTTACAATCTAATGCGCGTACACAAGAAAAATCTTGGATGGTTTTCTTGTCTTGCATACACACAGTGACACAAAAGTTTGCTGAACTTTTGACCATCAAGAACGCAGTGACGAACAACACTATGACGAGCTGAGAAAATGAAGTTCAATGCTTCTGAGCATGCGTCAAATTGTTTCCGAGCATGCGTAGGAATTTTGCGTGTCGGAATTTGTACCGAAGATCGGAATTTCCGATCGGAACTTTTCACTACCGAAAAATTGAGAACATGCTCTCAATATTTTACTGGCTGGAATTCAGCCAGCAAAAGTCCAATGGAGCATACACACTGTCGCATTTTCCGACTAAAAGCTCTCATCGGCCTTTTGCTGGCCGAATTCCCGATCATGTGTACGTGGCATAAGAGGGAGGGTCAAGAGATACAAGTGGTAATAACTGTGGGGGGATGTGCTGATGGAGAAAATTAATTTACAGTTGTTAGGTGGGGGTCAGATAAGCTTCTCCAAAGAGATGTGTATTCAGGGATTGTCTGAAACTGGACAAAGTAGGATATAGTCTGACAGATTGGGGTAGAGCATTTCAGAGGATGGGAGAGGCTCTGGAGAAGTCCTGGAGGCAAGCATGGGATGAGGTGACAAGGGAGCTAGAGAGCTTGGAGGTTCTGGGAGGAACGAAGAAATATATTGCTTTTACCCTTTCGTAATTAGCACATTTTTCACCACTCATTAAAATACTAACAAGCCAGCCATGTAATTTATCCTCAAGAGTCATCACCATGTACAACCATGACAGGGGAATAAACACGCTTCTTTAGATCCATTTAAAGGGTTTTACATTATAAATTATAAATGGATTGCTACTTCTGATGCCTTTGTGCAGTGTCATAGAGCCGTTCCCCCTACACTTTCGCCATTTCTCTGGGACCAACAGCTGTGATTTTAGATTTTGTAAATATAAACCAGACCCTGTATGCATCTGATTAATTGTTGTAAAATACTTTTATGCCCAAAGCATAAATAAATTAGTGCCACTTAGAAGTAGAACAGAGGCATAATAAGAAAGGCAAGGCATTCTTGTGGGAATTGTATCACTTAGGTTTAAAGAACAGTGAATAACTGATATTTTGTCCTTGCTCATAAAAAAGGCAATGGGTCACTGTTTAATGTTGGTCATAGATTGGCAAATTATACATTCTATGTGACAGGCCATCTAAAATTTGACTTACGTTCAGTAAATCTGTTCAAACCATTTAGAGACAGTTGTCTATATTCCTAATGACTAAAACATGTTTTACCAATAGGTTTTTTTGTCATTTCAAAATGACAGATGTTGTAATGTGTTTCGCTGCTCCTGGGCATGAGATGGTATACTTGATAGCTTCCAACCACCCTGGTCCAACTCATGGTATCCCTTTCAATAATCCATTGAAACCTAACCCTTTGTGAATAAGTCCACTAGAACCAGCCCCAAGAAGAGGACCATTTGAGAAGTCTATTGATTTCATTAGCAGGTACACCATCACAGGTATGGTGTGATGAGATCATCTTGCTACTCTTCCAATAATATCACCCTACATATTAGTAAATAGCTGTAAATGCTACCTTGCCTGTTATAGGGAAGATACAAAGCAATCTTCCATCATGGTGTACTGTCAATACAATTTTTCAGTTTAGAAACACTGCCATTTTAATAATTTTGTATCTGTAAATACAATGTAAAGTTCATAATAAGCAATATGCACATCTCTGTGGGCTTAGCATAAAAAGCATCAGTGTGGGTATCTTAACCATATAAGAACCTGAAGGCTTTACCCCCTGAATGACCAGGCCATTTTTTGCGATACGGCACTGCGTCGCTTTAACTGACAATTGCATGGTCGTGCGACGTTGTACCCAAACAAAATTTATGTCCTTTTTTTCCTACAAATAGAGCTTTCTTTTGGTGGTATTTGATTCCTATGCGGTTTTTATTTTTTGCGCCATAAAAAAATAAGAGCATGTATTTAAGAAAAAAAAGAAAAACAATATTTTTTATTTTTGGTAAAAAAATATCACAAAAAGGGTATATTAATTGGTTTGCGCAAAAGTTATAGTGTCTACAAAATAGGGGATAGATTTATGCCATTTTTATTATTTATTTATGTTTTACTAGTAATGGCGGTGATCAGCGATTTTTAGCCAGACTGCGACATTGCGGCAGACAGATCGGACACTTTTGACACATTTTTTTGGGTCCATTGACATTTACTCCATAGACATACTGGTAGGTTAATTGGCGTCTATCTAAATTGGCCCTAGTATATAAATTTAAGTTAGGGACCTTAGATTGTAAGCTCCTTGAGAGTAAGGACCGATGTGAATGTACAATGTATATATAAAACGCTGCGTAAATTGACATCGCTATATAAGTACCTTAAATAATAATAATATGCAGTGATCAGAGCTAAAAATAGCCACTGTTTACTGTATAAATTTCACTGGCAGGGAAGGGCTTAACACTAGGGGGCAATCAAGGGGTTAATTGTGTTCCCTAGAGAAGTGTTCCTAGCTGTGGGGGGATGGGACTGACTGGGAGTAGAGAGAGATCGCTGTTCCTGATCACTAGGAACAGCAGATCTCTTTTTACTCCCCTGTTTACATTGACAGATGCCTGTTCTGGCTCTCTAAGGAGCGATTGTGGGGGGCCGGAGGAGATCGCAGCCGCCAGCCATGAGCATCGGCTCTGGCGTCGCGCCCCCTATAGTTTTTTTAAAGCAGCTGACGTGCAATGATGCTGATTCGCGCAGCCGCGCCAACCTGTCGCAGTACAACTGCGGCAGCTGGTCGGCAAGTAGCTAAAGCAACTCAATCACGAAAATCAAAGTTCCTATAAACAAATTTCCTGTAAAGAAGCTAGTAAATATGAACACTGCTGTAATGCAGAGAAACTGTATTCTGAATTCTCTCTAAAAACTTACCCCATATGTCAGTACAGGACACAGTAGTGATGTAGTACTCAGCAGTAGGGAATTAGGAATATGATACTCTCAGAAGTGTCAGTTTCTGGAGAGATTTACCATTTCTCTGCATTACATAGGCATTCGGTATCATGAACAGCAGCAGAGGTAAATATTACTTCCTTCTTTGCAGAGAATTCTTTTTTATATGTAGCACTTACCCGCTAAGGAGCTGCTGGTAATTTATTGGGCCTGTACTCTGCTCTTTCCACCCCCAATGGTTTGGCTTAACCCGCTTGACACAGCTGTGTAACAGTGTTGGTGTGAAACCCAATAATAAAAGACAGTTGAATAGTCACAGATTATATGCACTTTACCTGTGTTTTCACCTGGGTATACACTGCTACACCTGTTTGGAGAATGAATAAGCCTCACAACAGATTGTATTAAACCAAAAGATAAGTTTACTAGAACAGATTCAAACATTAAATACAAGAACCGTATGGGCATACAATACTGAGGTACATAGTTGTAAAAGACTATCACATGAGAGCTACCTGTATTGCTCCCGCAGGCGTGTCTCCAAGTGGGACTAATGCTCAGGCAACAACCTCAGCACTGGGCACTTTCCCACTTCCAGCCCACTGCTCAGAAACTATAAGATCTGTAATATGCCACACAGTATTTGAGCAGGATGATATACTGCAATATAACTAACTCAATATTCCCCCTACAGTTTCTAGTAGGTAATAGCAACACTGCAAGGCCTTACAGTAAGGAATATAGTCTCTTGTCTTCTTTTCTTCAGCTAGCCATTTATACTGCAGTACTTATAATCCGCAGGATTTCCAACCAGTAAAATAGTGTAGGATAACATACAGCAGTAACTTCCATCATGCAAAGTATTTGTGAAATCCTTCCCTGGGAATATACTTCCAGCGGCGGTCACTTAGCAATGAAATTAGGCCTTGGGGCCTATGTGGGTGTAATTCAACCTGGAAAGAACTGCTCAGGTCCCAGAAATGCTGTAAAGTCAGTCTACTTGTGTGAAATGTGGTATTTAACTTCTGGGCAACAGCCCTCTCACCACACCAGGCCCGGACAGATGGATGCCTCCACTCCTTTGTCTCAGTCCTGCCACAGTCAGCTCCATCACGCTGCACCACTCCGCAAGATGACCGGGACCTCTGTCTGGTTCCGTGCGATTTTTCTGGATGCTCCCCGATCCGACCACACCGCTGCTCCAGCAGGCTGTAGTGCAGACTGTCTCCGGTGCTTTCAAATGTTGCTCCGCACCGAGCAGGCCGCAGCTCTTCAGACACACACCCACAGAACCCTGTGGGCAGGCTACGCTTCTCAGCAAAAAGAGAAAGAAGATGGCCTCGCTGGGCCTTTTATTACCTACCCAGCATGCAGTTCAGCCACTCAGTATTTGTGGGTAAGTGAGTGGGCATTATGGGTAGGTGAGTCCTTTCTTAAGAAAAAAACGATTAAGTCACTTCCTGTTAGGCTTTCTCTATGCTCTGGAAATGAGAAAATAAACAGAGTCCATGTCACGTTTATACCACTAGAGGGAGCCAAATAGCAATTTATGGCATTGTCCATTGTTTAGCATTACATAGCATTAGAAGGCAAAAATACCAGCACTACATATATTTATTTACATTTTTATGACACATTTGCCTTAAAAAGGATCTGTAAAGTTATAAGCAGAATATGAAGATTATTGCTAAGCTTCTTGATGTTGTATTTAACAGATCATATCCAAAGAGCCATCATGTAACATTATTCTTTGAGGTACACTTGTTTGTAATCATCTGGAAATCGAATTGGCATATAAAATAGAACTGGGGACACCAATCCTCAATTAACAGTTACGTAAATTAGTCATGCTACAGACATAGTTGCAAACATTGTAAAAAATATTATAGGGGCACTTTTTTGTCTGTAGGCGAAGTCTTATTATAATTAGGGGGCGGGGCATGCATTTGTAGGCGTGGCATAGCAACAAAAGAAAAATGTGGCGCGCGCAGCGCCATGGACTACGTGAAATGGTGGGCGTGGCTTATATGGGTGAGGTTATGGGAGAGAGAAGGAAGGAAAGAGGGATGGAGACCCAGATCCTACACCACAATAGAAATGTGTATTCCAGAGTTTAACAAATCATCAGATAAAGATACTCCACACACCTGGTGTTAGCGCTTCAATCATCCCAGCACCATGGTTGTTGTGGTGTCAGGATGATTGAAGCACATTATTACTATTATTACATTGTAATATAGAATAAAGTCATTCAACTCACCATAATCCAGAATCAGTGGGACCCCTGAGCGCGTCACCTGCCACGTCGCCTGCCACCAGATGCCATCAGGTGCCCCCAGCATAGTCCGTCCTTGCATCGGGTGCCCCCAGCAGAGTCTGTCCTTACATCAGGTGCCCCCAGAAGCAGTGGCGTAGCGTGGGTTGTCAGCGCCCGGTGCAAGGCAAGAAATTTGCGCCCCCTAACCTACAGACCTTTAGCACTCCCTGAGTCCCTTTCCTTCCTACAATAGTACTTACCAGACTGATTCCTACACTGACCTACCTGATTCCTATACTGACCTCTACACTGACCTACATGATTCCTAGACTGACCATTACATTTACCTACCTGTCGACTACACTGACCAACCTGATTCCTATATTGACCAGTATATTGGCCTACCTGTCTACTACACTACAATCCCCACTATACTACACTGTCAACTACAACACCCACTACACTACACTTATTACCACTACAGCACCCACTACACTACACTGTCCACTACACTACACTGATTACTACAACACCCACTACACTACACTGATTACCACTACACCTCCCACTACACTGTCCACTACACTACTCTGATTACTACAACACCCACTACACTACAACACCCACTACACTACACTGATTACTACAACACCCACTACACTACAACACCCACTACACTACACTGATTACTACAACACCTACTACACTACAACACACACTACACTACGCTGATTACTACAACACCCACTACACTACAACACCCACTACACTACACTGATTACTACAACACCCACTACACTACAACACACACTACACTACGCTGATTACTACAACACCCACTACACTACAACACCCACTACACTACATCATGAACACCCACTACACTACGCTGATTACTACAACACCCACTACACTACACTGATTACTACAACACGCACTACACTACAACACCCACTACACTACACTGATTACTACAACACCCACTACACTACAACACCCACTACACTACGCTGATTTCTACAACACACACTACACTATGAACACCCACTACACTACGCTGATTACTACAACACCCACTACACTACAACACCCACTACACTACACTGATTACTACAACACCCATTACACTACACCACCCACTACACTACACTGATTACAACACCCACTAGACTACACTGATTACTACAACACTAACTACACTACAACACCCACTACACTACACTACAACACCCACTACACTACTACATGAACACCCACTACACTACGCTGATTACTACAACACCCACTACACTACAACACCCACTACACTACACTGATTACTGCAACAACCACTACACTACACTAACAAAAAGGTGCAGGTCTGCTTTCTGGCCCACTGAGATGCATGCCGGTCCATTCATTTTGAATAGGCTCATTCGATCATAAGAATGCATAAAAACATTTGTGCTTTAACGCATCGCACCTCAGCAGTTAAATGTGAACTTAGCCTTAGGGTTTATTCACACCAGCCTGCACAGTAAAACGCATTTGTGATATTATACAATGCATAAACGCAGTAAAATGCATTGTTAGAGAATCTCATGATTTACTTTAATATTTTGTAAAGACCCAACCCAGAGATTAGACAAAATCTATCCTGATAGTGGGGACCCCAGCACTGCTGAAGAGTCTAGGAGGAGCTGAAGAGACTGTGTTACCTTAGCCCCATTCTAATCAGCTCCGACGCTCTCCTCCTCTTCTTACGGTTCCTCAGGAGTTCCCATAGTGTCATCATGTACAATGCAGAGCTATAAACTCTGTAACATGTTGCTCCACGCGGGCGGAGGGTTGGCGGCGGCTGATCTCTTCCTGTTGTGTTTATTGTAGAGGGGAGGGGTCTACAATCCCTGCAGTCACTGAAGAGAGAAGCCGATTAGCTGCCCTATCCTCTCCACTGAACACAAGGGGAAACAATACTCGTGGCGACTGTGGCTATCTTTGTATAGCCCGCTGCTGTTTTTAGCCAAAAACATTCCCGATTTTCCCAGGACAAAAGCAAAACCCCGGGAAAATAATCGGGACAAGCTTAAATCGGGACGAGGGTCCCAAAATCATGATTGTCCCAGGAAAATCGGGACGGTTAGCAAGTATATGCAGAGGTTGCAGCTGTAGGTCACAAAAGATAATATTTGTTTAAATGTTTAGGTTTGTCTCTTAATATCTTTTTTTTTTTTTTTAAATTGTCTGTTTTTACTGCTATTCAGGACTCTTTTAAAGAAATTTCTCCTTATGCCCTGTTTAACTGTCAGTTTCACCAAACAGAAAGTGAGGGAAAATCTGCACCAAGGACACTAGTGGTTTTGCACAGAGCAGCCCAGATCCTCCTCCTCTAAGGTCCCTCACCGGCGCTTCTGGCCCCTCCCTCCCTACCGAGTGCCCCCCACAGCAAGCAGCTTGCTATGGGGGCACCCAAGCCGAGCCGCTGCTCTGTGTGTCCAGACACAGAGCCACGGCTCAACCCCACCCCCTCTCTCCTCTTGGTTCACTGACTTTGATTGACATTAGCGGGCGCCAATGGCTGTCTCAGAGGAGTGAGTGCCTTGGACAGCTGCGGCTCTCATGCAACATTGCTGGATCCAGATGGGGATCAGGTAAGTATTAGAGGGGCTGCTGCACACAGAAGGTTTTTTATCGTAACCACTTGCCGACCACTGCACGATGATGTACGTTGGCAGAATGGCACGGCTGTGCAAATGGGTGTAACCGTACGTCCCTCCATCATCGCAGGCTAGCAGGCGCCCACATTTTGCCATTGGCGCATGTGCATGCCTGCTGCGCCCTGCGGGCACGTGCCTTCGGGTCCCGTGGACTCGATTATTCCCGCCGGGGGCCGTGATCGTGACACAAAGAGGCAGAATGCGGGGATGTAAACAAGGCATTTCCCTGTTCTGCCTAGTGACATGACAGGGATCTACTGCTCTCGGTTATTAGGAACAGTGACCTCTGTCTTGTTCTAGTGAGCTCATCCCCCCCAGAACACACTGAGGGAACACATTTAACCCCTTGATCGCCCCTAGTGTTTAACCCCTTCCATGCCAGTGACATGTATACAGTAATCAGTGGCTATTTTTAGCTCCGATAGCTGTATAAATGTCAATGGTCCCAAAATAGTGTCAAAAGTGTCCGATATGTCCGCCGCAATATCGCAGTCACAATAAAAATCGCAGATCGCTGTCATTACTAATAAAAAAACATTTATAATAAAAATGCCATAAATCGATCCCCTATTTTGTAGACGATATACTTTTTGCGCAAACCAATCATTATATGCTTATTGCGATTTTTTTTTACCAAAAATATGTAAAAGAATACATATTGACCTAAACTAAGGAAGAAACTCTTTTTTTTATATATATTTTTTAGTATATTTATTATAGCAAAAATTAAAAAATATTGTGTTTTTTTCAAAATTGGTGGTCTTTTTTTGTTTATAGCGCAAAAAATTCAAACTGCAGAGGTGATGAAATACCACCAAAAGAAAGCTCTATTTGTGGGAAAAAAATACATCAATTTTGTTTGGGTGTAATGTTGCACGACCGCACAATTGTCAGTTAAAGCGACGCAATGCCGTATCGCAAAAAAATGCTCTGGTCATTAAGGGGGTAATTTCATCCTGGGCTGAAGTGGTTAATGTATAGAATGCATTAGGATAGAAAACCTTCTGCCTTTAGAACAACTTTAACACTGAATTGATGATCTGTGAAGCCATTTAACCGCTTCCCGACCGCCTCATGTAGATATACGTCTACAGAATGGCACGGGCAGGCAAAAGCACGTACGGGTACGTCCCCTTTAATTTGCCTGCCCGGGGCGCGCGACCCGGTCGGGAGCTCCGTGATCACGGCCGCGGGACCAGCGGACCCGATCGCCGCTGGTATCCTGCGATCGGGTTACGGAGCTGAAGAACGGGGAGAGGTTTGTGTAAACAAACCTCTCCCCGCGCTTCCTACACTGACTGTCAGTGATCGGCGGTTCCCTGTCATCGGGAACGCCGATCAATGACGTCAGACGTACAGCCACGCCCCACTACTGTAAAAAAAAACACAACACGTCACACTGACTCCTCCCCGCCCCCTAGTGGTTAACCCCTTCACTACAACTGTCATTTACATAGGAATCAGTGCTATTTAAATAGCACTGATTTCTGTATAAATGACAAATGTCCCAAAAATGTGTCAAAAATGTCCGATGTGTCTGCCATAATGTCGCAGCCACAATAAAAATCGCTGATCGCCGCCATTACTAATAACAAAAAAAATATTAATAAAAATGCTATAAAACTATCCCCTATTTTGTAAACGCTATAACTTTTGCGCAAACTAATCAATAATCGCTAATTGCGATTTTTTTTACCAAAAATATGTAGAAGAATACGTATCGGCCTAAACTGAGGAAAAAAAATGTTTTTTTATATATTTTTTGGGGATATTTATTATAGCAAAAAGTAAAAAATATAGCATTTTTTTCAAAATTGTCGCTCTATTTTTGTTTATAGCGCAAAAAATAAAAACCGCAGGGGCGATCAAATACCACCAAAAGAAAGCTCTATTTGTGGGAAAAAAAGGACGCCAATTTTGTTTGGGAGCCACGTCGCACGACCGCGCAATTGTCAGTTAAAGCGACGCAGTGCCGAATCGCAAAAAGGGGCCTGGTCCTTTGGCTGCCAATTGGTCCGGGGCTGAAGTGGTTAAAGCATCAACCAATTGATTGTTTTGAATACTTGAATTTTTCATAATTTCAGTTTTAAGGCTTGACAAATTTGGTGTCTATTTTTTACTTGACATTTCTGAACTTTTGGGCAACTGGGTATTCATTTTCTGTTTTTGCATTTTATTGTATTTTTTTTCCTGCAAATATAGAATTGCTAAACAGTTGTACAAATATTGTACAACACAAAATTGAAACTACAATCTTCTAATGCTATGTGACATATGTGTTCAGAAAATATAACAGGTTCTGGAGGTTTTAGGTAATTTATAGTCAAAAGTGCTGATTTTAACAGGTGTTTGATTTTTTTTTTCATTTTTTGAGACATATTTTTATTGTTAACCACCTCAGCTCTGGAAGGTTTTACCCCCTTTATGACTAGGCCATTTGTTTGCTATTTGGCACTGCACTACTTTAACTGGTAGTTGAGTGGTCATGCTTTGCAGGGATGAGAAACAGAGATATTGTTCCCTCTGTGCAGAGCCCAATGTTGATTGTCAAAGACAGGGCTCTGGACTGTGATTGGGCACAGCCAATCAGCAGGTCCCAGCCATGAACCATTGGCCGAGACCTGCTGACAAACTCCCGCCATGAACAATCACAGCGGATATTAACCTAACCAGATAGCGACGTGTGGGGGTCAAGTGGTAACACACAGTAGATCCTAGTATAATAAGGAAATTGTAAAGTGTTTGATACCATCTGACCCCCCACATCCGCTGGGGAGACCCTTGTTATTGGCAGCTTCACCCCCCCATGTGTGGGCTAGGTGAGATATGGGGCCGTCTCTGTTTTTACTTGGTTGGGGGAGTTACGGGTGCACCGTTTGAGGCTAATTTATATTATTTGTTCAATGTGTGCTAAATACTGGTTAATGTTGTAACCTGGTGTGCATGTGAAGCTATGTGTACACATGGCCTGACATGTGCTCAGATGTATATTACTTGTGTGTTATCATGTATCTTTGTTTAGAGATCTTGACTCCTTCTCAAACTCCCGAAGAAGTGGTTACCCCTGCGAAATCTACATTAAATAATTATGGAATCGAAAGAAATATTAAACTGAAATTGAATCAGTTTTGTAACATTTTTTGGTTAACATTAGTCCACTGATACACTCTACTTTGCATGGAGTTGTTCTTTAAATAATGTATAATTTTGCATTATATTATGTAATACATCACAAAAAAAGGCTGCTGAGCTGGTAATGAAGATTATAACAGCAGCATACCAAGATCACAGAAACTCTGCTGCTTCATGTAGCGCAGCAAACTGTGATAAGGCGGTGACTTTATTAGCAAAGAGTGTTATTTACTGCATTAATTAGTGCATACAACTTAGTGATGATACTGACGTGCAGCTTATGGAACTATTTAATTTCACTTTGTTTTATTTTCCTTGTACAGAGCCTAATTAAAAATACACTTTATTTGTTACAATGGCTCTGTATTAATTAAAGGAAAGGCAGTTTTGGGTTGATTTAAAAGATAAACTATATTGATAGATCAAAAATCTGCCCTGTTACCCCCTTTTGCCTTAAGCATCTACTGTACATATCCTATTAAAGACCCAGATTATAAGGGTCACCATATCCAAATGATGCAAACTACGCTGGGCTGGGTGATGCTTCAATTTTTCTATAGTCTGGAAGCTACTGTACAGTGTTACAGTGGAGAGACTGTATACTTACAGGCTATTTTGGCTCTGTAAACTCTGCATCAAGCAAGTGCATGTATTCTGAAAGTTACAATATAGAGTCTGAGCGAATGATGATGGACAGCATTTTAGAGTCAAGACTAATATAGCTTTTGGTGCTGATATTTTAGCTACATGATAAGTTGAGTATAATTATTTATGGACTAAATAAGTTTAAGGAATTAGAATAAGGGTTAGGATAGGGTTAATGTCAAATGTTAGGTGGTGTTCACATTTTTGTTCTTTCACCTGCCTCCAGCAACAATATAAGATCCCAAGAATGGAATCAATCAAGGCAGCTGGCAGATTCAGCCTTGGGAAGTCGGGATGACGCGCTGCTGCCTCGACTGATGGCAGTAACATCCGCGGAGAGCAGACTTCAGACCGCTCTTCACTGAAAACGGGTCACAGAAGTGCAAAACAAATTGCACTCCTGTGACCCAGAGGAGAGGCCCAGCCTAAAAAGACCAGGTCGGTCTTCTCTTTTAAGCAAAGAAAATCTGTCAATCCAGTGACAAATGACAGCCACCAATGTCAACGCATTTCAGTCAAACTGGCCTTATTCATGACTTATGAGTCAGATAGTCACCCAGCTGCTATGCAGGGTCTAGGATTTTTCATGACCTATTTTCTGCAGTTCTATTGACTGAACAGCCCACAGGTCATAGGCTTTTCACACCTCCCCCTTAGTATGGCAGGATGGTTCTATATTTGCATAAGGAGCAGAAACCTTTCCTTGACAGAACAGTGTACCCCCTCCCAGTTCTGTGCTGTGTCCCTTCTTCTCATTTGTTAACAGCTGCATAAAAAATAAAAAGTTTTGAAAGATCAAAAGGATCCTAAAAGAGCAGAAAAGGAAGGATTGGGTGGGGATAGATTTGCCCCATTACACACCCAATAAATAAAAAAATAAAAGTTACTACCGAGTACTTCCTGTGAGTGAACCAGGGGTGTACCTACAAGGGTCACAAGGGTTGCAATTTGTAAGGAAAGCTCTGCTGGGCCTAGTGGTTCTCCACCGCTGCGATTACGTGTGCGGGCTCGAACGGGTGCGCGGGCTACTGCAACTGCGCGGAATCGAGCGGGTGCGCGCGCGCGGTCTCGGACGGGCGCGCGCACGGTTACTGGCGCCAGGCGGGCTATTTAAACCAGCCATCTCCATGCAATCCTTGCTGCCTGATCTACAGCGTTCCGTGTGTTAGTCCTGTACTTCTCTGTATCTGCACCTGTGACCCGGCTTGTCTACTTACCTGCTTTGCTTCCTGCCTGCCCCGATCCCGGCTTACCCACGACCATTCTCTGGCTTATCCCTGGCTTATCCGCAGTGTGTCCTCTGTTACCAAACCCGGCTTGTCTGACCTACCTGTGCACCTGTCCTGTAGTCTGCTGCATACCTGCAGTTCCTGTTGCCTGCTGGTTCCTGTAGTCTGCTGCATACCTGCCAGTTCCTGTTGCCTGCTGGTTCCTGTGGTCCGCTGCATACCTGCCAGTTCCTGTTGTCTGCTGGTTCCTGTAGTCCGCTGCATACCTGCCAGTTCCTGTTGTCTGCTGGTTCCTGTAGTCCGCTGCATACCTGCCAGTTCCTGTTGTCTGCTGGTTCCTGTAGTCCGCTGCATACCTGCCAGTTCCTGTTGTCTGCTGGTTCCTGTAGTCCGCTGCATACCTGCCAGTTCCTGTTGTCTGCTGGTTCCTGTAGTCCGCTACATACCTGCCAGTTCCTGTTGCCTGCTGGTTCCTGTGGTCCGCTGCATACCTGCCAGTTCCTGTTGCCTGCTGGTTCCTGTGGTCCGCTGCATACCTGCCAGTTCCTGTGGTCTGCTGGTTCCTGTCACCTGTTGTCTGCTGGTTCCTGTCACCTGTTGTCTGCTGGTTCCTGCTACCTACTGCCTGCTGGTTCCTGTCACCTGCTGTCTGCTGGTTCCTGTCACCTGCCGTCTGCTGGTTCCTGTCACCTGCTGTCTGCTGGTTCCTGTCTTCGCTGGTCTAGTCCTGAGGCCCACCTACAGCTGCTGTTCCTTCCAGACACTCGTGCCTCCTCTGACTTCTGCGCCCCCTGTCCCCATCTCCAGGGGCCGCAAGTCTGGGACGTAAGAGAGGTCTCCCACTGCAATCCAGACTCGCCATTAGGTACGTGACAGTATCAGGCAGCCATGACCGAGTCTGAGCAGGGAGCCTCTCCTATGGAAGAACTCTGCCTACACCTAGCAGGCCTTGCACAAGCGGTCACTAACCTACAGGAAGGTTATACCCGACTTGAAAAACATGTCCTTACTCAGGGATCCCCAGGCCTCACCACTAGCCAGCCTACTCCACCGACTGTCGTGATGCTTCCCCCGGAACCTCGAGTACCCACACCTGAGAGGTTCTCCGGTGAGCGTAGCAAGTTCAGGACTTTTCGCAGTGCATGTGAACTGTTTTTTGCACTACAGCCCCGAACATTTTCTTTGGAGTCCACCAAAGTGGGCTTTGTGATCTCCCTGCTCCAGAACGACCCCCAGCTCTGGGCCCACCGTCTGCTTAAACAGGAGGCCGCGGAACTTGCTCATCTAAATACCTTCTTTGATGAAATGGCCCGAATGTATGAGGACCCGCAACTCTGTGCCACGGCTGAGACTGCCCTCCATGCTCTACTCCAAGGGCGTAGGCCCGCCGAGGACTATGTTGCTGAATTCAGGAGATGGAGTGCTGATACCAGCTGGAATGATGCGGCCCTCCGCTACCAGTTTCGGTTGGGGTTGTCAGATCCCCTCAAGGATGAACTTGCTAGGGTTGGGGTTCCTCCAACTCTTGAGGAGCTCATCAACCAGGCCATACAGATCGACAGGCGCCTACGCGAACGACGGTTTGAGAGGGCCTCTGTTCCACCTCGTCCCTCTTGGATGCTGCCAAAGGTACCCTACTTTCCTAGAGGTCCACCGCCGGGTCGACCCTCTGCCTCCACCGAAGGAACTGAGCCCATGCAGTTGGGTGTGTTTCGCCCTGCTCTCACTCCTGAAAAACGGCTGAGACGCCGTCGGGACAATTTGTGTCTATACTGCGGGGAGCCAGGGCACTATGTGCGAACCTGTCCAGCCAAGACCCGTAAGTGGCGCCCTCCTTCAGTTGACCAGATAATGGCCGTTACCGACGCCTCTTCTCACCTTGCTCTCTCTATTTCGTTACAGCTTCCCGGAAAGAACATTATGGTCCCCGCCATTATTGACTCTGGAGCCTGCAGTTGCTTCATGGACTCAGACTTTGCTACTACCCATAGCATCCCCTTACGGAACAAGGCCCAAGGACTACAGATACACCTGGCCGATGGTTCAGCCATTAGATCCGGGCCTGTCACCCTAGAAACGCAACCTCTTCCGGCATGCATAAACCATCTCCATCAGGAGTTACTGAGTCTGGACATTATTTCTTCCCCACTGTTCCCGGTCATTTTGGGCATGCCTTGGCTCCGCGCCCATAACCCCTGCATTGACTGGTCCACCAAGGAGATTACCTTCTCCTCTCCTTACTGCTCCCAACATTGCCTTCCACGGACTGACGCTCAGTCAACTACCTTAATGTGTTTGGACAACGAGACCCATCAGCTGGTTCCCAAGGCCTATCACTCTTTTTTGGATGTCTTCAGCAAAAAAGGGGCAGAGACCCTTCCTCCTCATCTGGTCTACGATTGTCCCATCGAGCTTCTCCCTGGAGCTGAAGTTCCCTTTGGGAGGATCTTCCCCCTATCCGAGCTGGAGCTCTCCGCCCTTAAAGACTACATTGATGACAACTTGCGAAAGGGCTTTATCCGTTCCTCTACGTCACCTGCCGGAGCCGGCATCTTCTTCGTTGAGAAAAAGGATCATTCCCTCCGGCCATGTGTCGATTACAGAGAATTGAATAAGGTGACCATCAAAAATCGTTACCCCTTGCCGTTAGTCCCCGAGTTGTTCCAGAGGCTGGGGGCAGCGGTCATCTTCACCAAGTTGGACCTCCGCGGGGCGTATAATCTGGTACGCATCCGAAAGGGCGATGAATGGAAGACTGCCTTCCGTACACGATTCGGGCACTTTGAATACCTTGTGATGCCCTTCGGACTCTGTAACGCCCCTGCCACGTTCCAACATTTCATTAATGACATTTTTCGAGACTACTTAGACCTGTTTGTGATCATCTACCTAGATGACATCCTAATCTTTTCTTCTTCCCTGGACAGTCACCAACAACACGTCAGATGCGCGTTGGGGCGACTGCGGCAACATGGTCTGTATGCTAAACCCGAGAAGTGCGAGTTTGAACAACAGAGCATACAGTTCCTGGGGCTCATCATCTCCATCGAAGGCATTAAGATGGACCCCCAGAAAATCTCCGCTATTCTAGACTGGCCTGCACCGGTGGATAAAAAAGGGGTACAGCGGTTTGTGGGTTTCTCTAACTTCTATCGGAAATTTATTAAAAGGTTTCTCGGCCATCATCTCCCCATCACACAATTAACCCGACAAGGAATTCGGTTCCAATGGACAACCGAGGCCCAGGCCGCCTTTGTCGCCCTTAAGAAACTCTTTACTTCCGCCTCCATCCTAAAGCACCCCGACCCGGCTCTCCCATTTGTCTTGGAGGTGGACGCATCGGAAATCGCAGTCGGGGCGATACTATCACAGAGGCAAGGCCCCAAGGCCCTCCTGTTCCCCGTTGGGTTCTTTTCCCGTAAATTGACACCTCCTGAGCGGAACTACGACGTGGGCGACCGAGAACTGTTGGCAATCAAGGCGGCACTGGAGGAATGGCGGTACTTGTTGGAAGGGGCGGCCCACCCAATTCTCATATATACAGACCACAAGAACCTGGAGTATCTGAAGGCCGCCAAGAGACTAAAGCCACGACAAGCCAGGTGGGCACTGTTCTTCTCCCGGTTCGCCTTTCATGTTACCTACAGGCCGGGCTCCAAAAATACCAAACCTGATGCCTTATCACGGATGTTCATCGATCCTAAGGAGCCTAATCCACCTGACACCATCCTAACCGCTGAGAACTTCCTACTTCTCCATGAAGACCTGTTAAGCCGGATCAAGCAGGCGTCCAGGGAGGACCCGCCGCCTGCTAGGCCAGGAGTCTCCGCCAAAGATGGCCTATTCTGGTCCGGTGGTAAGATCTTCTTTCCAGAAAGTCTCCGGGTCACTATACTTGGGCTATGTCATGACCATGTACTGGCCGGACATTTCGGCATAGCCAAGACCACGGACCTGGTCCAGCGCACTTTCTGGTGGCCCCAACTGGCAAAAGACTGCCAAAGGTATGTGGAATCATGTACAGTGTGCACCCGCAACAAGAGCTGCAGGACCAAATCTTGGGGGCTACTCAAACCCCTACCCGCTCCGGAAAGGCCGTGGAAGCTAATAACCATGGACTTCATTGTGGAACTTCCCCCCTCCGAAGGCCATACGGCCATCTTTGTGGTAGTGGACCGGCTGTCCAAAATGGCCCACTTTATCCCCATGAAGGGGACTCCTTCGGCACCAGAGACGGCCCAGGCCTTCATTTCAGGCATTGTCAGACTTCACGGGATTCCAGCAAATATCATCTCGGACAGGGGCGTCCAATTCACGTCTCGGTTCTGGAAGGCCCTCTGCAACTCCCTTGGCATCGAACTATCTTTATCCTCTGCTTACCACCCACAGACAAACGGGCAGACAGAAAGAACAAACCAGACTCTTGAGCAGTATCTGCGTTGCTTTTCATCCTTTTCTCAACAGGACTGGCTCTCTCTGTTGCCATTGGCGGAATTCGCCTACAACAACTCCACCCATTCCACTACCAAACAGACTCCGTTCTTTGCCAACTATGGTTACCACCCATCATTCCTGCCAAATTCTGTACCAGAATGTGCCGTTCCTGCTGTGTTTGAGACCGTGGATTTCTTTTCAACCAACAATAAATTGTTGCAGGAAACTATGACTCGGGCACAGAATCTTAATAAAGAGGTCTTTGACAGGGGCAGACGGGGGCAATTGGTCTTGGAGCCTGGAGACAAAGTATGGCTGTCCACAGTGAATCTCCGACTTGCTTGTCCTTCTAGGAAGTTAGGCCCCAAATTCTTGGGCCCCTTCGCTGTGAAGCGGAAAATCAACGAGATAGCATACGAGCTGGAATTGCCAGAGTCACTTCGGGTACACCCGGTCTTCCATGTTTCACTCCTGAAGCCAGCAGTCCCCAATTCTTTCCCTGGGCGATCCACGGATCCCCCAGCCCCGATAATGGTCAATGGGGAAGAGGAATTCGAGGTGGAGACAATTGTGGACTGCCGAAAGAGAAATAACCAGATACAATACCTCATCAAGTGGAAGGGGTACGGTTCTGAAGAGAATTCCTGGGAACCTGAAACCAACTTGCATGCCAAGCATTTGATCCAAGCCTTCAAGAAAGCTCACCCAGAGAAGTGTTCCCAGTTGGGCATCCGGAGGCTGCCCCTTGGGGGGGGCAATGTAAGGAAAGCTCTGCTGGGCCTAGTGGTTCTCCACCGCTGCGATTGCGTGTGCGGGCTCGAACGGGTGCGCGGGCTACTGCGCATGCGCGGAATCGAGCGGGTGCGCGTGCGCGGTCTCGGACGGGCGCGCGCACGGTTACTGGCGCCAGGCGGGCTATTTAAACCAGCCATCTCCATGCAATCCTTGCTGCCTGATCTACAGCGTTCCGTGTGTTAGTCCTGTACTTCTCTGTATCTGCACCTGTGACCCGGCTTGTCTACTTACCTGCTTTGCTTCCTGCCTGCCCCGATCCCGGCTTACCCACGACCATTCTCTGGCTTATCCCTGGCTTATCCGCAGTGTGTCCTCTGTTACCAAACCCGGCTTGTCTGACCTACCTGTGCACCTGTCCTGTAGTCTGCTGCATACCTGCCAGTTCCTGTTGCCTGCTGGTTCCTGTAGTCTGCTGCATACCTGCCAGTTCCTGTTGCCTGCTGGTTCCTGTGGTCCGCTGCATACCTGCCAGTTCCTGTTGTCTGCTGGTTCCTGTAGTCCGCTGCATACCTGCCAGTTCCTGTTGTCTGCTGGTTCCTGTAGTCCGCTGCATACCTGCCAGTTCCTGTTGTCTGCTGGTTCCTGTAGTCCGCTGCATACCTGCCAGTTCCTGTTGTCTGCTGGTTCCTGTAGTCCGCTGCATACCTGCCAGTTCCTGTTGTCTGCTGGTTCCTGTAGTCCGCTGCATACCTGCCAGTTCCTGTTGCCTGCTGGTTCCTGTGGTCCGCTGCATACCTGCCAGTTCCTGTTGCCTGCTGGTTCCTGTGGTCCGCTGCATACCTGCCAGTTCCTGTGGTCTGCTGGTTCCTGTCACCTGTTGTCTGCTGGTTCCTGTCACCTGTTGTCTGCTGGTTCCTGCTACCTACTGCCTGCTGGTTCCTGTCACCTGCTGTCTGCTGGTTCCTGTCACCTGCCGTCTGCTGGTTCCTGTCTTCGCTGGTCTAGTCCTGAGGCCCACCTACAGCTGCTGTTCCTTCCAGACACTCGTGCCTCCTCTGACTTCTGCGCCCCCTGTCCCCATCTCCAGGGGCCGCAAGTCTGGGACGTAAGAGAGGTCTCCCACTGCAATCCAGACTCGCCATTAGGTACGTGACACAATTGCAACCTGGCTTCATGCTGCAGGGGGCCTGTGTGGCACCTCTGTATGCTTGGATAGGAGAAGCGGTGGGGGCTTCTGCATATAGAGGAACTGATCTCTACGTTTTGCTCCAGCAGCCGCTGAATGCCTGTGGGAGGGAGAGGAGGAGAAGCAGGCTTTCAGCTGCTACAGGAGGAAAAGGAGAGAGGTTACTATGTATGCAGCTGCCACTGCCGCTCCTCTTATCCAGCTTCTTTCTGCTTCCCTCCGTGTGCTATTCAGCCCCCCTGAGCTCTTTTCCAGCCCCCATGCTCTTGCCTGCCCCCCTCATCCCCCTGCTGGGTTCCCCCTCCCCTCTCTGTCCGGCTGCTGCGGGGGATCTGTCAGGATTCAGCGCAGGAAAAGAGGCGGTAAACATGTAATTTACCGGCCCCTTCCTTTACCGGTCATTGACTCTGTCCATTCATAACTGAAACATAGTAAACTGTGTTTACTATGTTTCAGCTTGCGAATGGATGGGAAGCTCTGTACAGAGCTATTCCCATATATTCATTCAGTGCAGTTTAGGCTGCAGAGATGGAGATTGAGACCTTTGTCCTCAATCACCTTTTTCTGTCTCAAACGTGGAACATCAGAGGTCTGTTTAGGCCCCTGATATCTCACCAAAGCCCACCAATGGGGCTTCTAAATAAAATTGTAAAAAGTAATAAAAAATAAATATTGTAAAAAAAAAAAAACGGTAAAAAAAATAAAATAAGAAAAACTGCTGACACCAGTGGTGGAAGTACCAGGGTCACAAAGGTTGCACTTGTGACCAGGCCCTGGCATTCCACCACCAGACTCAGAAGGAAGGGCACCAGCGGGCGCCAGGGGGGTCTTTCATGGTTTCTTGCACCAGGGCCCAGAAAGTTATAGTTAAGCCACTGGAGTGAACCCTTAGTTGACAACATGGTACACCATATTCAGAATTTATTTCAGTCAACAAGGTATGTGGATTGAAGTAAGAGCCAGAAGAGATAATGGATAACTGGAGAGGTTTTTAAGACTATAAGGAAACATCTAAAACAATATAAGACTTTTGACAGTTGAACAGAACTAAAACTAGACCAGGTATGCTCCTAATTGGACCTTAGTCTCAACACCACCTTTTTAAATTACATGGATAACTTCTAAAGAAAGAAACATGCTGTGCTGTAGGATCATCTGTATCTCCCATTTAATTAACCTGTACCAGGATGAGGTGGAGAAGATATCCTTGTTTTAGGGTAATAATGCCTAGTCATTGGTTAATGTATGCAAATGATGCATGGGTCAGGATCAGAACATCGGAAATACAAGTTATTTGTGAATACATAAACTCAGTGCACAAATACATCAAGTTTATATGGTAAGAGTCACAGAATAATAACTTAATCTTTTTGGATTGTGTGTTACATGTCAAAGAGGGGGCTGACTTGGACAGTGAGGTCAACAGAAAACCTACCCACATAAACCAGTATCTGCTTTTGATTCTCAACACCCACTGGACTACAACCTGAGGGTTAATAAGACTCATTAAGCTGTGATTTTAACACCCCTAGAACTCAATGTTCAACATTTGTTTTTTATTCGTTTTTTTATAAAATTTTTACCTCTACAATATATTTTTATTGTTGCTATTGATGAACCAGCATACTTATGCATGTCCTCCCACTATTTTTCATAATCAGGCGTTTCAGCGTTACACTAGTGCTTTATGTGTGTGTGTTTTTTCCGAGGAGAAAGAAAACCTGGACAATGATAGGGGAAAAAAAACCCCAACAAAAATAATGCAGTTATATTTTATTTATGGAAAAAATGGATGGTTGATATGTCCGCCCTGTCAAACACCTCCTATGTCAAACAGAAGAAAGAATGGTCCTTTATCTCAGGGTACCATGCCCAGTATAAGGAAGTGGAAAACATTTTCAAAAAACATTGGCATGTTTTACTCCTAGATAAAAAATGAACCACAGCCCTACCTCCCACACCCCAGTTTGTGTACAGAAAAGCCAATAATTTTGGGGATAAAGTGGTCAGAAAAATCATTGATCCCCCCAAAAAAACACCAAATTTTTGTGATTAAAAAATGGTTTCTTTGCGTGTAGAAAATGTAAAGCTTGCAGAGAGGTGGAAAGACCCATTAGGGCCCTTGACAACTTTATGTCCACAGCAAACAATGCCTTGTTCGACATAAAACAATTCATCACTTGTAACAGTATGTATGTGGTATACGCCCTCAAATGCCCATGCGTCCTGATGTACATAGGCCGCACAAAAAGACTATTACGCATAAGGATAGCGGGACATATCCATAACATTAAAATCGGATATAAGCTCTGCGCTCTACCGTGAACGCCCGCTGAATTTCTGAAGGGGCGGGTTACCCCTTGGTGATCTTACCCGACAAACTATACAAATATGGACCCGAATGAATTCCTCTAAGACTCTATCTCCACTAATAGGACCCGTGACACCATTGTTTGGGACTCCGGCTTTTCCACCGGCCATACAGGGTGCGAGCTTTGGACCCTGGTATAAGGAGGAACACAGACGACTAGCCCAAGTCCTACACTCAGACCCCTCGCTGACTACAGACGTTCCTTCTGGCCCATCTCCCCACACTTCGACACATTGGCTGCAGAGGCAACAAATGATATCCTACATCCGTACCTTCCCATCCCTGTCTGACATACTTACTGACTTAACTGATCTGGAGAACATGCTGCTTCAGACCGACCCCCCTACGCATGTGGTCTCCCAATTATACTCTCTCCTGCACATGGTTTCTAACCCCGATCTCCCCCCATACACACAGGCCTGGAAGGAAGATCTGGGTCACTCCATTTCACCTGTTGACTGGCAAAAGTGCTTCATTTTGACTCACAAAATATCCCTAGCCTCCAAAGCTCAAGAAAAAGGGTTCAAGTTGCTGACCCGTTGGTACAGGTGCCCCTCGACTTTACACTGGATAAACCCGGCACTCCCGGACACCTGCTGGCGGTGCTTGTCATCCAAGGGAACACTTCTCCACATTTGGTGGGAATGCCCCCCTGTGCGAAGGTTCTGGCAAAAGATCCTTGACCTGTACTGCAACCTCATGGCAACCTCAATCACACCATCTCCTGAGATAGTGCTGCTATCTATGCTTCCTGGACCGCTTAAATCGGTCAAAAAAGACGTCCTGCGCCATTTTCTGGCAGCGGCCAGAACGGTTCTGCCCAGACACTGGAAGTCGACGAACATGCCTTCCCTGGGGGATTGGGCAACTGAAGTGGACCGAATCAACAGCTTAGAACGAATGTTGTCGCAGGAAATGGGTACAGAGGAGCAATTCTCTATGACCTGGACTTCATGGTCTTTGTTTCGCTGTTCCTCAGAATTTATTTCTTGGGCTGCAGAGGACCCCACTAACGCAACTGTGTAACCTAAGTGGAATGTCTCCCTCTTACTATCTACTACCATACTGCCTCTACCCCCCCCCCCTCTTTTTCCTCACCTTCATCCCTCGTTTCACTTTATATGTTACAGTGATACACAACCACCACAACCTTTAGTATCAGCAGAAAACTGCAACACACAGAGTTTCACCCTAGAAGAAAACGCAACTAACGCAAAAACAAAAGCCCTAGCATATGTGTAATAAGTGGGCACCGCTCAATGGGAGGATAGTGGTGCGCACTGACCCTCCAACAAGTCATGGTAGACGTAGCTACACGGGCCTGTATATCAAACTAAAGGAAACTAACATACTCCATACTCTTTGTGATGCTACGACATTGGTCTTAGAATGTTGTTTATCTCTTTATATATGATAGGAATGCCATGTTTGTATTCTATGCACTTTTCCTTTCTCAATAAAATAAGATTGAATTAAAATCGGATATAAGGACCACAATGTGTCTTTACACTTCAAATTAAAACATAATATGGACCCCAGAGGACTGGAATTTTGGGGAATAGAGCATCTCCAACCTCATTGGAGGGGCATCCACATGGTACGGGAACTATCAAAAAGAGAAACGCAGTGGATTTTTTTAACAGATGTGCTTGCCCCTAAGGGGCTGAACACCGAATTAGACATCGACTGCTTTATCAGCGACACTTAGGTACCCCATATCCAGTTTTGGTCGAATCATATCCGTATTTTATTCTTAGTCTGATGAGCATCTCTCCAGTACTTTATTCTAGTTTATTTTATTTTATATATGACGAATTTTCAATTTCCATATGGATTTTAGACTTTTTATCTAAGTGCACACCCCACTTTACACCAAATGGGTAGTTGATACACACTATAATTCGTGGCACTATGATCTAACGTATGTGTCGAGTATCACTACAAAGGAAGAATATAAATATTGGCACATAAGATTGCTGTAGTGTGTTTGAATGCAGCAACTTTTAGTAGCTGAATATAATTTTACTATATTTACATTATAATTTTATTATAATTATATGACTTTTTTACTTATACAGAACTCTAGTGTATTTGATCAATTTTAATTAACTCTCATTCATATCTATTTTCCTCTATATTTATATACTGATGTCATTTTAGATTGAAATAGAAGTTTTAAATAGGAGTTATAATATGTGAGGGTTTATAAAAATACTGTATTTATAAGTTCTGCTTACTCTGATGGACACATCAGCATTGCATTATGTGGGGGCAGCTGAATTAAGTATTGTTTTCAATGTGCTAGGCGATCATGATATGAACACATGTGCGCGCTCTATGCCAGGGAGCTTGTGCCGGTGTTTTATTCTGCATGTAATGTCTTTGTACTACGTGGACACAGCAGACACAGCAATATTCGCATATTATTTCACTCATAATATTTGCCCCCAGATTGATACACAGTGTCCGCATGTGGTGTTGGTGTTTTCTTGCCCCACTAGCATTGAATGGTGAGATATATGGAGACAGTATCAGGCGGCCCAGCCTCCTTGCTGCATATGCGGACACTGTGATTGGTCGCGAGTTCAATCATTCACCTTAAAAGGACGCTTCCGGTTTTTGGTTTACGCCCTCGTGACGAAGTCGGAAGTGACGAAACGCGCCAGGACGTAAACCAAACAACCGGAAGTGGCGTATGCGCTCCACGGACCGATCACAGGAAGAGAACCGCTGCTGCTATACAAAGCAGAACTTGTCTCACCTAGAGGATCCGGAAAAGGGGACACAGACGATACAGGCAGAGTGCAATTTACATTTGCCCTATTTTATCTTTATTCTGGTACGCTCAATAACAAAGGGGTTATTGCTATACTTGTCATTGGGGAGGTTTTCAATAAAATGTTTAAGCAATATCACACTATGTGGACACATTATTTTCTCAACATGGTCTGACTGGCATCTGAGATTTGGAGAACTGGTAGTGTGGAGGAGGAGTGGAGAATTTGGAGATTACATGCCTTTATTGATTTTATATCTGGTGAGTGCATCCCCATAGGGGAAACCTATTGCACGTGGTGAAGGGTGCTGGTGGACGGCTCTAACAGACTGCACAACAACAATTTAAAACTGTTTTCTCCCCACTGATCATGGATATTGCTGGACTTTTTATTGCTTTTATTCACTTAGTATTCAGACTCATTTATCTGAATATCAGCGCTGCTACAATATTTTAAGAGACTTAGCACATTTATTTCTCTTTATTTTATTGTACTTTATATTTTATTTATGATGCTCTAAAAACCTAAGTCATTTTTTTATTGCGAGGTTTAAAAACATAATTCCTTGTTTTCTTAGATACAGTAAAACCTTGGATTGCGAGCATGATTCGTTCCAGAAACATGCTTGTATCCAAAGCACTTGTATATCAAAGCAAATTTCCCCATAAGATATAATGGAAATTTAAATGATTCGTACCACAACCATTTATTCTTTCAGTCCTTCAGTTTATAGCCCATATAAAAAGATTATAGCAATGTGATTGGTTGTGTAACCATAAAATGTCCATCCACAAATGACAGCCTCCACATGGGGATTAGAAGCAAAATCCTGCAGAAGCTACAGAGTATAAAAGAGAAGAGAGGCGCCTCTAAGTGTAGTGATATGTTGCTAAGACCCCCATACACACTATTAGATTTTCCGCAGATTTTTGTCTTCAGATTTACAAAAACCATGTAGTGCCTGATTGCATACAAATTAAAACTCTTAAGGTTTGACCTCATATTATATGGTTTTGGTAAATCTGAAGACAAAAATCTTCAGAAAATCGAATAGTGTGTATGGGGTCTTAATGTTGTACCTTCATTAAATGTAACCATATTGCTACACTTAGAGGCGCCTCTCTTCTCTTTTATACTCAGTTGTGACATGACGCTACTTGTATATCAAGACATCACTTTTATATCAAGTCAAAATGTATTAAAAAATGTTGCTTGTCTTGCAAAACGCTCTCAAACCAAGTTACTCTCAAACCAAGGTTTTACTGTATAGTGTAAGTACTGTTTCAGTTCTTCAGCACTGCATATCATTTTTTTAAACAATTTTGAATCATACAAGTGCTAATTAGCAATAATTACAAGTGGAAATACTTTTCTATTACAGACACTTGATGCATACAGCTCTGTATCATAAGTACAGTGCATTTACAGTTTGCAGCGACAAAAACATTAAACTGTAAAAATACATAACAACTAATACCCGTTGTTTTAGCTAAACATTTAGTGAAATATTTCCAGATAATATTGTGTCCTAGAGGGAAACATACTATAACATTTTCATAACTAAATGGCAATTTCCACTGTACTGCACACTGTTCATTGTTTGCAATATATTACAATAAATAGCTAAAATCAATCATGAATGGACACATTTGGTATTTATTTGCAAAATATACTTTTAGTAGAAATAATATGCTGCGTATTGGTTAACACTGCTGTTTACTTCTATTAAGATTCATTTTTACATAATTCCTTGTTGCCTAGCAACACTAGGAGAGGTTTGCATAAGCTCCTTTTCCATGGCTTGATGTTCACAACCACTGACAGCACAACTCAGATCTTCCAGGTAACAGGAACTTAGACACAAAAGCTGTCAGTTTTGCCCTTTCATCATCGTATAATTAAGTACCTCACCGTCAGATTCTTCAGGGTGAGAGAACACCAGAAACTCAAAAAATAACAGAGCTGTACTCCTGAGTTGCAGGACCTAATGTATGACTTTGAAGAAAAAACACAATTACCTTTTCTTCATTTATATACTGTACATGCAATATGGTGATTAAGGCCAAATGCAATAGTGACAGTGAACAGCAAGCAGGCAGGCAGGCTCTTTATTGCAAAAGGGGCATGCCATGCAATGTACACTTATGCCCCGTACACATGGTCGGAAATTCCGACCACAAAATCCGTCTGACTTTTTTCGACGGATTTTGTCCGACACTGGTGTTGCACACACACAGTCGGACAAAGTTGTTCGAAAATCTGATCATTCTGAACGTGGTGACGTAGAGGCTATTAGCCAATAGGTTTGGTCTCGTATTTTGATCTGAGCATGCGTGGAAATTCTCTACACACGATCGGAAAAAGTCTGAAAATTTGAGAGCAGGATCTCAAAAAAAAAAAGTCAGATGGAGCCCACACACGGTCGAATTTTCCGACAACATGGTCCGATAGGACATTTTCCGTCGGAATTTCCGACCGTGTGTACGGGGCATTACCTGCCTTCTTGCAGCTTTCTCTGTCATGTAAACTCTGCCGCGTATCCGTATACTCAACTTACATCACCAGCACAGTCCATGTGTGCGAGAATGACTGATTCCTGTGCATGCGCAGAATCGACATCCTCCTGTGCCGGCCAGTGAAGACAGCCAAAGTTGGCAGCGAGGGACAGGGACCGTTGAAGAACAGGTAAGTTTAGCTCTGCTTTAGGTGTAACTGCACCTACCAGTACTGTGGATGGTGACTCTATGGGAACATAGACAGAACTTCTTAACGCTAATAAATAAACACTCATTATTACTGCAGAACCTGGGGCTTGAATAGGCTGTGGCCCTTTATTATAGGTATAATAAAATATTCAATATTATTATCAACAACTTCAATAAAAGTTAATAATTAAATTAATTAAAATTAATTCAAGCACTACTCATATTTAGTATTAAACATATTCTATCATCATAACTATAGCTCAGCTATAGAGGCTCAAGCTATTACTTAAAGTCAAACACAACGTCCTTTTAAACAAACAGGTATAATGAAAGCGGAAGTAAACCCATCCATAAAACAGTTTCATTTCTGGCACATGCAGGAAATGTAACACTCCCATTGGTTGTGCTCTCAACCAAACTGTTGAACCATCCAATGGCTGGTGTCATAACTGATCACATGTGCGGCATCATGGCAGTTGTAGATTAAACAGAGGCAAAGATGGTAGTTTCCTTGGCTGAAAACGATAGGGGGGTTTACTTACACTTTAAAGCATCATACACACTATCAGTTTTTCTGCTGAGTTTTTCCTTCAGGTTTACCAAAACCATGTAGTGCAAGGGCCTGCCTGATTGCATACGAATTGAAACTCCTAAGGTTTGACCTCATATTATATGGTTTTGGTAAATCTGAAGGAAAAACTCAGCAGAAAAACTGATAGTGTGTATGGGGCTTAATTCGAACAAAACATCCCCTTTCGTACAAAGGGACCTGATTACTAGGGCCATGTACTTCTTCTTGCTGACTGCACGTTTTAATGACTCATCCTCTTCTTTGAATGGGTACCTGCTCATGACAGAGGGGTAACTGTCAGGTCATCTCCCAATCAATGTGTATATGTATTTTGATGATCCGGGGTGATTAGATTCAAGTGGTGCATGCGATTTTTCAGAAACGTGCCACTCCAGACTTGTGTTTTAGGGCATGGCAGCCCACTTTTATTTAAAGGAAACGAAAAAAGTTCAAATCAACAGAAATCTTCCCTCGCAGGGGGTTCCACCATCACTGCATAACCAAACGATAGCCTCCTGGCTTACTCACTGTCAGCTTCGTGCTGCTTTAGTCGCAGGCTACACCTGCCTGCTTCAGACTGCCACCTACAGTCTTAGGCTCCTGTCTCTTCCTCCTGGAACTCTCCCAACCTCCTGGCCAGACTTCCTGTCTGCTGGGCGGAGCCGTCTCCAAGTCTGAGCACTCACTGCTCTTCCTGTGATGTTTATGAACCCAGCCCACAGGTGTGCAATTAGTATTCCTGCTAAAATCAGGCATGTGCTGCTTATATGCACCTGTGAGATGGGGCGCATCTCCACAGTATATATATATATATATATATTATTTTTTTTTTAATAACCTTTATTAATATTATTAATTACCCATCTGTCATGATCCCATATGTGGTGGGAGGTGGGGACATTTTTAGCCCACTCTTCACCTTTATTCTTTGCTCTCTTGCCAGGCTATGGTTGCTGTCAGTATTCTCAACATCTAAAACTACTAGGTGTGTCAGATGCTGTATTCCTTGCTACAGGGTATGGTTCCAACTGCCAGTCATCATTACTGTGACCTGTAGCGACCAGTGGGTGGAATCACAGGTTATCATTTTAGGGTTAACTGTGAATATTGGCCCTAGAATTACTGCGCTCACTCTGGTATGTTTCGCTATATGTAACATGTGTATCGCAAGTGATGTTTTCATACGTAGGCACCCCCGATGGGTGCATTTACTTTCTTGTGTTCATGCATGTGGGGGCGGAGCAGGCTTAAAAAAAAGTTTGGGGGGGGGGTTTAACTTTATTTTTTTTACTTTTTTTATTTTCACTAAAACTTTTTTATATCACATAGGGGACAAAAAGTCCCCTATGTAATATAATGTTTTTAAAACAAGTTCTCTTTAATGAGACGTCAGGGGAGCAATAATTCTAGCACAAGACCTCCTCCGAAACACTAAACTGATGACCTTTAGGGGGCTTTTGAAGTATTGCCTATAGAAAATATAGCGTACCGAAGTTTGACGCCATTTCACGGGCACACACAAATGTAATATTTGACATGTTGGGTATGTGTTTACTCGGTGCAACCTCATCTTTTAGATTTTACTGAAAATGTGAAAATGTGGATAGTATATTGCATTTGTTTGCCCTCAAATTCACTTAATTCATTCAAGTGACATAAGTGACTATTTTATTCTCTAGGGTGTCTGCTTTCAGAAAATATATAATGTTTGGGGGTTTTGTGTAATCTTCAGGCCTAAAATTATTTTTTAAACATGTGTGCAAAATTGCAAAAACTTCCTAAATTTACAGTGATTTCAAAGAATGGCCCATGATTCTAAACCAAGCACATTGGCTCATTAGTAATAATCAGGAATCTGCTCTAATACTAATTTGGTCTATGAAATAACTCACCGCACTCTACCTGATGTTTCTTTGGGCTCATGAAAAGATGTCTGTGTTCTGACTCAGGCTCCTGTTAGCCAGTAAACATCAGTTATCTAAAAAAGTTGTCACTCGACAGGATCCTAAACAAAATTTGAAGCCTCATGCATATGGTTCAAAACCATGTACAGAGTCCTGCTTACGCATTTCAGACTAAATAGCTATGATTAAGGATGTTTAGGCTGAAACACGTATGCAGAGCTCTGTATGTGGTTTTGAAGCATGAATAAAGCTTCATAAGATCCTGTTGAGTGCTGACTAATTTGTTCTATACCTGTATTTTAAGCTTTTTAATATGCCTATTTGCACACTGGAAGAATGTAAATGCAGCATCCTTACTGGCTATTTAATCTGAGTGTACTGACATGCAAACACTGAAGTAAAATTATGCAGCCAATGTATTAATCTAAGAGCCTGTCTGTTGTGATATTGAAAGAGAATAATGAACACTTATCCAGTAAGCAATCACTCACTGTTGCTTGTTTTGTATTCAGCACTGCTTGTCCTCGAAGTGTATACCATTAGTCATTTCTTATATGTCTGAAGCAGAAAATAATGTTCATGATTTCAAAAAAGCTGTGCTTGACCTATCTTATGCAATTTCTAACAACACATTTGTAACATTTTATAAAAAATGGGTTTACTTCCTCTTTGTTTCCCTGCAAAGGTAAAGCATAATGGACTACTATGCATCGCATAGTAGCCCATTATGTGTCACTTACCTGACACATGTCACTGATGTCCCCTTGTGTACGGAGCCTCCATCTTCTTGGTGGATCTCGCTGCTCCGGCGCTGTCATTCAACGGAACCACGATGACGTCAATCCCGCGCATATGCACGGGAGCCGCCACTCGCGGCATATCGCCGTTAACAGCAGCGCGCTCAGTGCGCCTGCATGCCGCTGTCTACGGCGCATGCTCCGTAGACAGCGGTGCCTGTCTTTTGGCAATTATCTCCTAAACCGTGTAGGTTTAGGAGATATTTCTTGGACCTACAGGTAAGCCTTAATCTAGGCTTACATGCAAGTCAAAGTGGTTTGTAAGGGTTTACAACCACTTAAAAATCTGTGTAACTTTGAAAAACGGTCATTAGTTTTATTGTATTACCTGTAGGCCATCTGGATCCCCACAAAAGCCTGACGAAAAATCTCCTAGCAACCCCCACATCCTGACTTGTTGCTCGTATGTGAAAACCATGATGTTTACTCCCAGCTTTGCAGAACTGAAAACTAACGGAAGAGACACACTTACATCAGGGTCCTCAGAGAGCCCCTCCTTACACCAAGGTCCCCAAAAGAGAAAACACAAGGGTCCCCAGAGAGCCCCCCCTTACATCAGGATCCCTAGAGAGCCTCCCCCTACATTAGGGTCCCAGAGAGCCTCCCCTTACATTAGGATCCCCAGAGAGCCTCCCATTACACCAGGGTCCCCAGAGAGCCCCCCTTGAAACAGTGCCCTCAGAGAGTCTCCCCCTACAACAGGGTCCCCAGATAGCCTGCATGTCAATGAGTTTTTGTCAAACAAAGTGTTAGGCAAGAAAAGGCAGATTGAGGCTGGGTTCACACTACTGTGAATTGGATGAAAGATTCCCCGCATCCAATTCGCATAGCAGGAGATTGCGACCGGCTCTCTATGGAGCCAATTCACACATCTCTGCAGCTGCTCCAGTGCAAATTGCACAGGAGTCATGTGCATCTTTTGGTCCATTTCAGGTCTGAATTCGGCAAAAAATTCAGGCTGAAATCGGACCTAAAGCTGTGAGCCGGAGCATGCTGCAGTGTGAACCCAGCCTAAATTTAGCTCTATAGGACATGCTGTGCCCAAAAAAATTAAGCAAAATGCAAAGATAAGCAACTCAAATGCAGCCTTTGAACCACTTCATTACTGTCAATGGCAATTGGTGATCTGTGTTTGATGCACAACTCAACTTTGTGGGCCTCCTTGAAATACTTTTTACTTGGTTTGACTAGGGCTAACTTCACTGATTCATGCACAATCACCACCAACTTTTCAAAGAGAGTGCCCTTACTGATGAGGGTTCAATGAAAGTGTATTTAATGACCAGGGTTTAACAAGAGTGCCCTTACTGACAAGATTGACTTTACTGACCATGAAGGCTTTCTCACTGGATAGAGGGACAGTAGTTAGTAGCAGGGATGAGCTTCAGCTTCTGTTCAAACATGAGTTCAACCTTGCTGGAAGGCAACATGTTTTTTTTTAATGTCAAATATTTCTGGACTGTTAAAATCTGGTTACACCTAAGCCTGGATACTGTTGGGGGTAGCCTGGGATGCCAGTAAAGGTTTACCCAACAGGGTGTGTGAAACTTAAAAATGCTTATCAAAATTTTCATCTGGAAAAAAGGAGTCACGCATACCCCCTGACGGTGGAGTATGGGAATAGGAGAGCTCTGCTTCAGACCATCTGGTGATAGAAAGATTAAAGTGCCTAATTGCCTTGCCTGCAATTAAAACATCAAAAGGCCAGCTGTTGCTGGAATGCTGACCTGGGTCAGGAAGTTTGATGGTGATATAGCAGTGCCAACTAGTAGGGACAACGGCGTGCTTCCTGGAATAATATACTTCCTAGTGATTAGGAAGAACGGCCTCTTATAGCATTTCATTGGACAGAGGACTACACGAATGGGCAGAGGGTGTTCATGTGGATTGTGTCTGAGTGTTCTTTAAAAAGTAAGGGAAAATTATGAGGCTCCCTCTTTTGCCATTGAACCCAGCCGAGAGACACAGAATATTGAGGATAACCATACTTAAAGCATCATCTATGTTTTTTTGTTGTATGTGCTCTGTAGCATTCTTTTAGTGTTTTATGTTAGCATTTCTACTTTCTTTGTAAATAAATGAGATCTTTGCTTATTTAAGCATTGTCTTTATTTATATAGCTAACATTGTTATTATAATGCAACCATTAACCGTGCAGCACCCTGAAGTTTAGGCAGGGTTGCTATCAAATTTAGCTGCCAGGTGATAGTTGCCTTGGCCAATTGTTAGGAGATCAATTGATTTCCCCCTAATTCTTGATTTGCTGCACTTCTCTCTTCTGTCACTAAGTGGCATGGTAACTGGTGACATTGGATAAGAGAAGGGCATAGAATGGACAGATTATGAATGAATGTGTGTCCAGCCAATTGGCAGGGGTTTCTTTAAGTCACTTGGTCTGCTGGGAGAGCCTATTTATTTGAGTGGAGTCAGGTGACCTTGAGTAGGCAGGACAGGGTGCAGGGTGAGTTCCCCTGCACCCTGCGGTCCCATTCTTCCTGGACACAGGTACAGTCTGACCACAAGTTTGCAGGCAGTGGGCTGCCATCCTCCTCTCCGGGTTTCCATCTATTTCAACATGGCTCATGGCGCCCCTTACCATGTCTGACCAGCAAGCCTTTTGGATGACATTAATCCTTCTAAATCCAGATGCCACCGGCGGTGCCGTTTGCTTTTAAACACCATTATTTTGATTACACACCCACATAATTGTTCATTGCAGTATTTTAAGCTTTTACAGTTTTCTGCAGTTTTTGTTCATTCAGCCTACAGTGCAATATTTTTTTATTCAACACATGTCTTTCACATGGACTTTCTGGATTTAACCCATAGAGCGCTACTTTGTAGTTTTCTTTTTCTGTTTATCCATTTTCCAGTGGTTGGTGGCTGCACTGTGTCCCAGTTCATCTAACCTTGTTTGTTCAGGACACCTTTATATGACTGACAGTCTTTAGCGCTTTAGGAACTTGTTGTTTTCTTGATTGTCATCGTGTTTAAGCCTCGATAGTCAATGCAGGGTCTTAAAGTACCATTTTTTGGCAACAAAAAACATCCCTGCTCCCACAGGCGATGAGGATTTCCGGATGAATCCTTTCTCTAAATTTTCAACAACATACTCTGACATGGCCTTGGTCTCTGGGATGGACAGGGGGTAGGTACGACCCCTGGGCAGAGTTGCTCCAGGAACAAGGTCAATAGCACAGTCAAAGGATCTGTGAGGAGAAAGCACTTCAGTTTATTTTTTGTAGAACACATCCCGGAAATTGCTATATGCAGCGGGAAGAGCAGAAGATACTGAGGTGGTGGCAACAGGAAGTCTATCCTTTGGGGCAACCTTGAGTAGGCAGGAGAAAAACAGGAAAAACCCCAAGCCAGGATCTGCCCAGATGTCCAATCAACATGTGGAGAATGGAGCTGTAACCAAGGAAGGCCGATTACAATAGGGTTTGAGGCCTTAGATAGGATAAGGAAAGATATCCGCTCCTGATGGAGTACCTCTACCAACATCTTAACACGGAGGGTCTGGAAGTGGATAGGGCCCCCTAGAAGAACAGTGCCATCAATCACCAACACCACCAATGGAGTGGTGAGGGGCGAAAGGGTACGTTTCATGGAAGAAGAAGTTCTCCAGTCCATAAAATTGCCTGTGGCTCCGGAATCCAGATATGCCAAGACTGAAAGAGAGGAAGCGCCAACCTGAAGTAACACCGATAGAAGGAGACGAGAAAGTGATATTTCTGGGTCCAATACTCCACATTCCAGATGTATTAGACCTGAGCGTTTCCTGGACGAAGAGAGCAGGTGTCACGAAAATTACCTTTGCCCCCACAAAAGAGTTCTGTGCCTAGCCCATTTCTTGGGAGATAGCCTGGTCCGGCCCAGCTGAAAAGGTTACTCAGCTGACAGGGGATGCTCCATGGGTCAAAGAGAGGGGAGCTCAGGCTGACTAAGGACCAAGTGTAATGAAGGTAGGTGTTAGATCCCTGCCCTCCTCCCTAACTCGTGACAAAGGACTGGCTAACCTCACACTACGCTGTCACTTACGTAACAATACTATTCTCAGCTGCGCCCGGCACAAAGATTTTGCAGCTTGCGGGACCACAATCTAGGTGCCAGCAGCCTGGAAGCCATTGTCACTGGGCTAATTATGCAATTAACCCTTTAACGACCACCACGACCTTTGATTAGGAAGTGTCAGAACTTCCATCAATTTAGCAATACCAAATATAATTTTAGAATAATTGTCTGTAACACACACTGCCACCACAGACAGGTCTGCTCAGAGGCCTTACTCTAAAACAGTAGCGCTCTTCAAGAGGCAGGGTCGTTTATAGCTTGCATTAAGAGCTTTAGAGACAAGGTTAACACTTTTAAAAATAAGGTTTTAATAATGAAAAGGTCAAAATTGGTGCAAATAAAATATTTACAGAAAAATATGTTTCAAAGAGATAAACACAATATACAGCTACAAAGAAATAAGGTAGAATTGCGGTGGAAGAATACTTGCAATTAATGTCCAAGGGTTGATCAGAGTTAGATCAATGAGCTGGGTAATCGGTTCTCAAACTTGGCAGGTGTCCCTGCTTGGATGGTAAAAGGAGAACGGACCACTGTCTTGGCATCTCCTCTTTTCTGTCAGATCAAAGGGGTGTTGACAGCTACCAGTGACCAATCGTCTGGTCATCTTGTTTAGGGGTTGGTTGCTGGGAGGTCTCTACATTCATGACCATGTCCCAGGTACACTTTGTGATACATATTCATATCTCTGCATCTCTTCTGTTTACAGACTGCTAATATCCAGATTATTGTGCAGCGTGACATTTGATTCAAAACAAATATAAACATGGCAGGTTTCCAATGTCTAGTTTACCTAGGAGGCTTAAGGGGTATCAGTGGTTTCCCATATGATCTGACAAAGGGGTGTCTGGACTTAAAACGTTACAAATTATCAGAGGAAACTAAAATGTGTCCATATTATGGCTGTGTTTTTATTAATTTGGAAGTTCTGAAACATACTAAATGGATTCAGTCAGCGCAAAACCACAATTTAAATCCGAATCTAAGCAGCTGAACACTCAAGGCCAATATATTGCAATCCTTAAATGAACATAAAATACAAAATAGTGCAGCGATAGAAATTTAACAAAAAATGCATAAAGATGATAGCTAACTGCTATAAGACACATAAAAAGTCCCAGATGTGAAAAAATAGAAAGCCAAGGACGATATGAATGAAAACACCAGCAGTCAAGAGTAAACTCCTCAATGGTGATCAGGGTGCTCAAGACGATCGTAATTAGTGTACATCCTTATCTGTACTTCCACCACCGTAAGTACAGGCCGCTCACCTTAATCTGTAGACCTCTGAGTTAACAGAAAAGTCATTCGAGCAGTCTGTTGTGCAAGTCTGTTAAACGGCCCATCCAACGATCGAAATCCAGCTTCAATAATGTAGCAGCAATATGGCAAATCTCTTATGCAGTCATGGTTCATGTAAGATCAATGAGACATATATAGTGCTCTCAGTTTTGACTAAAACCAGCTTTTAATAGTAATAAAAATGTTACTTACAAACATAGCACTGCAAACCCAGTGCTAGGATGCGAGGCATACAGCATGTCATACATGAAACAAGGAAGGTGGCTGTAGTGACGTCACGGTACCCTCTCGCATCGTGTATCGTCCCTGTGGGCGGGACTTCTTCAGCGAATTACGGGGGCCCATGAGTCAACTCCTAATTATATAGTCCAACTTACTGTACTGATATTAAAACCCTGCCCCTGCAGCATATACTGCTATAGCGTCAGGACGTTCGTGGGGCGTGGCTAACATCAAGACACCCATCCCTCCAGCATACACTGCCTGAGCGTCACAAACGCTCGCGGGGTGCGTTTACCTTCCGGACACCAACCCACCACCTCATCCACCGCAGAAGCAATGTACGAGGGGCGTGGCCAGTATCCAAAGACCGCCCCTACACGGTGTCCTGCCGGTGTTCTGTCAGAAACAGTCTGGCTATGACCAAGTGTCCGATGTGTACTGCGCATGCGCAGTACGGACCATAAAGATTTTTGGAAATTCTCGGAAGATGAACGGCGCCTGCGCCGTGAGTCTATGTGTAAGCCCCACCATCCAAGCGGACATAGGGCTACACAAACTTAGAGGGCCCCTCGCGGGCTCGCTTCGCTCGCCGCGCTTTGCTCGCCACGCTTCGGGCACCCTCGCTTCGCTCGTCACGCTTCGGGCACGGCCTCGCTGCGCTCGGCTCTTTTATATTCTAACTCTATTTCCACTTGGATGGTGGGGCTTGAAAGTTGACTCACGGCGCAGGCGCCGTTCATCCTCGGCAATTTTCGGAATCTGGGTGTCCTGTGTACTGCGCATGCGCAGTACACAGCGGACACTTTGTGATGGGGGACAGCTAATGATAGTACACCGGGCCATCACAGGGGTGTGGTTAACATCTGGAGGTCTACCCTCCACATACTGTATCACCTCGGAGGGGCGTGATACATATCCGGCGCTACTCCTATATCATCATACGTTGCCATCGAGGCAAAAATACGAGATAAGAGATGCAGTTAACCTCCGGACAACTCCTCCCCATAATATATGTTCCCATAGTAACACCAATGCCTGATGAGTCACAAGGTCATTCAGGTCACTTAACATGCTCCAAGTGCTCATCACGCATCTAACAGAGCACAAATAACTCACCTGTGACACGGCACGTCAGTGGAGGGAACAAAAACACTAAAATAATTTATTTAAGATCATAGCAATAATCAAAATTACCATATTCATGGATACACAAATTGCATAATTACATAATTCCATGAAATATATTAAAATTAAAATGTCAGTACAACCACCATTCCTGAGTACAAAATGCATGCACAGCAAATATAAACATAATAAAAATTTAATTATTTAAAAAAAATAAAATTGTATTTATTTTTTTAAAAAGCGATGCAGTCCCTGTATATAGCTATATTAGCCGGTTTTCTGATTACGGCTAATGTGAGTTCTTTATACACCATCATCAGCCATGAGGATGCTTTATCCTCGGTCCATTAGGCACTAGGTACATCTGGCCTATCGAGAAGGCATAAGAACTTTCTGATTGATAGTTTGACATTCTGTTTGTCAAAGAATTACTTCTGGTATGACAAACAGTTTTTCCTCCAGACCAGAGGAGTAGCTATGGGGGCCAGGTTTGCCCCCAGTGTAGCCAATCTTTTTATGGCACACTGGGAGGAAGAAGCCATATTTAAGAATAAACCCCCTGAACTAGTCTGTTACCAGAGATACATTGATGATCTTATCATGGTGTGGGATGGTGATGAGGCTGGTCTTGATACATTCATGCAGAAACTGAATGCCAATAATAAAAACATTATCTCAACGTTGAAAGTCAGTACAGACCGGATTGTGTTCTTGGACTAAGATTTATCAAAAGAAGGAGATCTGGTCAAGATGACGACTATTTTAAATGGACAGATCGTAATGCCTTTATCCGAATAGAGAACTGCCACCATAGTAAGTGGCTTTGCAATATCCCTCTGGGACATTTTATACTCCTAAGGCAAAATTGTACGTATGAATGTGATTATGTCTCTCAATCTCAAATTCTGGCATCTCGTTTTTACAGAAGGGTTATGATAAGCTTTCTCTGGATAGAGAAATTGAGACAGTTCATAGTCTGTGTTCTGTCTCAAGGACATTCAGCTAAACCATTCTTATCCCATAAACATGATACCATATTTCTTCGATCGCAGTTTATTGGAACAAGCTAGGTGAAACTACAAATAACAAGAATAAACCTTGATAAGTACAATATCCCATAAATTTAGCATACATTTCAAAGACAAATATACACAGTACAATATGAGACAGTAAAACTTACTTTTTAAGTTCAATAAGGGATTGATGGTAAGAGATTGAAACAAGACCTCTTGCAGTCTGAAAAGCATGATGAATGTGTCTCTTCCTGTGAGACTTTACCCAGACTACTTTGCTTTCCAAGTACTTCCTAGGTTATAAACTTTATTAATAAAATATACACACAGAAGCAATACCAAAAAAGGACGCTAGATGGCGCCTAAGCTCTGCAAATGATTCCTATAAAAGGTAACAACATTAAATGTCATTTACAACAACACAAATGCAGATAATCAGAATATATCCATCTGATGGACAGAACACTCCCCGCCTGACGTCAAGTGACGTCACTAACAGAGTCCTCCGTAGAAAGTAACAGAACAAGTTCAGTCACTGGTCTCAAGAACACTTTGGCCTCATTCTGTTGAAAGGTCTTGACCTCGACCTTACGGACAAGATTATCTTTGCTTGGCAGTACTTTGGTGACTAGACCTAAAGGCCACATGTTCCTTAGTGTCTGGCAATCTCTCATGAGCACAACATCACCAAGTTTAAGGTTAGGTTTTTCTGAGTGCCACTTCCTCCTTAGTTGAAGAGTAGATGTGTATTGCTCCCTCCACCGACTCCAGAAGGTATTGGCAAGAGTTTGAACTTGTCTCCATTGACGTTTGTAAAGGTCCTTCTCACAAAACTCTCCAGCTGGAGTACCTACAAGACCAGTCTTTTGCGTGAGCAACATGGTAGGTGTGAGAACCATTGGATCTTCAGAGTCACTTGAAATTGAAGTTAAGGGTCTGGCGTTAATGATGGCTGTAACCTCTGCCATAAATGTCACTAAACACTCGTGAGTAAGCCTTGCAGTTCCTACTTGTAGGAAGATAGAGTCAAGAATTCTGCGGGCTATGCCTATCATCCTCTCCCACACACCTCCCATGTGAGAAGAGTGAGGTGGATTGAAGATCCACGTGCAGTCTTGCTTACTCAAATACCTTTTTACACTGGGGATGTCCAAGTTGGAAGGAATTTGCAGTTCTTTTACTGCTCCTACAAAGTTAGATCCTCTGTCAGAGCGAATGAGTTTCACTGGGCCTCGGATTGCAATGAAACGTCTAAGAGCATTAATGAAACTTGAAGTGTCCATTGACTCAATCACTTCAATGTGAACAGCTCGTATGGACATGCAAACGAATATGACTGCCCAGCGTTTACTGTTTGAGTGTCCCCCTTTTGTGTACCGGGTGGCAACAGACCAGGGACCAAAGACATCAAGCCCAACATTAGTGAAAGGCGGATCCATGCTAAGCCTGTCAGAAGGTAGATTGGCCATCTTTTGTGTCTGTAACATTCCTCGAAGCTTTCGACAGATAACACACTTGAAGAGGAACTTACTCACACATCTTTTGGCTCCAACTATCCAAAGTCCAGCAGCTCTTAGAGCTCCTTCAGTAAACAGTCGGCCCTGGTGTTTAGTTTGGTCATGGTAGTGTTGAATGAGTAAATAGGCAATATGATGGTGACCAGGGATCACTAAAGGATGTTTCTCTAAGAACTCTAACTTGCCTTCTTTTAAACGGCCTCCTACTCTCAACATGCCATTTTCATCAAGGATTGGATCAAGTTTCTTTAAAACACTGTCTTTAGGGACAGGTTTGTGATTGACAATACAATCAATCTCTTTGGCAAAGACTTCTCTCTGTACAACAGATATTAACCAGTTTTTAGACTGTTCTAGGTCAGTTGCTGAGTAGACTTTCCTACAGTGGTGCCAACTCCTGCAACCGTCATGAGTTGGTGGTTGTTTTTTGTAAGACTGAGCTATGTGGATTAAGCAAGTGATAGCTCTAACTAGTGACCTCCAGGTAGAGAACCTGCTGAAACGGTGGGTTTTAAACTGGTTGAGAGATGTTGTTGTGACTGCAGTAGAAACCTGAGGGCGGATTTCCTGATCCTTTTCTGCCTCTATCAGGTCAAATGTGGTGAGATCATCATTGTTACAGTCAGGACTGCGTAGAAAGGTGGGACCTGTGAACCACGAAGTACTGTCAAGGCGACTGGCCGCTACAGATCTGGTCGCTAGGTCTGCGGGATTATAGTCTGTAGGCACAAAATGCCATTGCTCTGGGCGGGTGGATCTCCTTATTCTCAACACTCTGTTATTGACATAGACATAGAAACGCCTAGTTTCATTATGGATGTAACCCAGAACTACTTTACTGTCTGTGTAGAACTCAGCTTCCTGGATTTCTAGGTTTGTCTCTGTTGCTATTAGTTCCGCTAGCTCTGTAGCCAATACTGCAGCACAAAGTTCCAGCCTGGGTATGGTGTGTTCAAGCAGTGGTGCAAGTTTTGCTTTTCCCATTACAAACCCTATGTGGCTTTGTCCTTTAGTGTCTATGGTTTTCAGGTAAGCTACAGCAGCAATTGCTTTAACAGAAGCATCCGCAAACACACAAAGTCTTTGCATCTGAACATCTGCAGATGACAGAGGTGCATATGGGCGTGGAATTTTAAGATTAGATAGCGCTGTTAGTGAGTCCTTCCACTCTAGCCATAGGTTCTTCCTGTCGGTGGGGAGAGGGTGGTCCCAATCTAGCGACTCACAGGTTAAGTCTCTGAGTAGTGCCTTACCCTGGATGGTGACAGGTGCTGCAAAGCCTAAAGGATCGTATAGGCTGTTTATGGTAGACAGGACACCTCTACGGGTAAAGGGTTTTTCCTCTGTGTTTACTTGGAAAGTGAAGGTGTCAGATCTTAAGTCCCAAAGCAAACCAAGGCTGCGTTGCATGGGGAGTGAGTCTGTGCCTAGATCTAAGTCCTTTAACTCGTTGGAATGGTCTTGGACAGGAAAGGCTTCTAAAACTTCTCTACTGTTGGAAGCAATCTTGTGGAGCCTTAAGTTGGAACACGCAAGCATTGCCTGAGTTCTTTTGAGGAGACTGATTGCGGCTTCATTTGTGGGTAGTGATTTCAAGCAATCGTCTACATAGAAATCCTTGTCCACAAATTGTCTGACGTCTGACCCATACTCTGACTCTCCCACTCTAGCAGAGTGTCTGAGGCCATATATAGCAACTGCAGGGGAAGGGCTGTTGCCAAATATGTGCACCTTCATGCGATATTCTGTGATGTCTCCAGAGGGGTTGTTGTCCCTGAACCAGAGAAACCTCAGAAAGTTTCGGTGTTCTTCCTTAACAAGAAAGCAATAGAACATTTGTTGTATGTCTGCCATGAATGCGACTGAATCCTTGCGGAAGCGGAGAAGTACTCCCAATAGTCTGTTGTTGAGGTCAGGGCCAGAAAGAAGGACATCATTTAGAGAGACACCTTCATGCTTGGCGCTGGAATCAAACACCACTCTAATCTGCCCTGGCTTCTTAGGGTGATAGACCCCAAATATGGGTAAGTACCAACATTCTTCTGAGTCTTTGAGGTCTGGAGCTACCTCAGCATGGCCATTTTGGAATATTTTGCCCATGAAGGAAAAGAAATGTTCTCTCATCTCTGGTTTCCTTTGCAGATTGTGTCTTAAGGAAGTGAGGCGTTTATATGCTAGTTCCCTGTTGTTAGGCAAACGTTGTCTCTGTGGCCTAAAGGGAAGAGGTGCTACCCAGTTATTACTCACGTCTTTCTCCATACTGCTTTCCATAACCTCTAGGAAGATCCTATCCTCAATGGACATTGCTACCTGGTTGTCTTCCTTTGTTCTCCTGAACACTGAGTGTCCTAAGTCGCTTTGGTCATCGTCATAGGCATTGCTGTCACAGAGGGAACTTAGGAAAGGAAGAGGTACAGGGTTGTTGTGCGGTAGCTCCTTTATGAGGATGCGATTTTGACAGGGTTGGAACAGAGAAGGACGACCATTCTCGAGGGTACTAGTGAGCAGATTATTAACAGATGCCGGTTTGTGTGCACCTCCCAGGCAAACATCACCTATAATGACCCACCCAAGATCCAGCTTTTGGGCATATGGCGCACTTTTAGGACCGTTGATCAGTTTCCTTACTTTGTGGACTTGCAAGATATCCCTCCCTAGGAGTAAGATTATCTGAGCCTGATCATCAAGTTCTGGTATGAGATGTGCTATGTGCTTCAAGTGAGTCTGGTGAGCTGCTGCGTCTGGTGTGGGAATCTCCGATCTGTTGTCTGGCATCTGGTTGCACTCTATTATGGTCGGCAAGGGTAGGCATGTCTTACCATCCATAGATTCAATTTGTAGGCCGTCAGCTCTTCTCCCCGCCGTTTCCACTGTACCTGCACAAGTCCTAAGGGAGTAGGGGCTGCTGGGGCCTTTAAGGTTTAGAATGTCAAAAAACACAGGTCTGGCTAGTGACTTATTACTCTGATCATCCAAAATGACGTAGAGCTTGACTGCTTTGTCTCTGCGTCCCTTTGGGTAAACTTTCACTAGACAGATTTTAGAGCAAGATCTGCCACCTGTACTTCCTTTGCAGACTTCAGTGCACTGTGAAGTGATTGCTGTGGTATCTGTACTAGAGTCTTTGGTCTCCCTGCCTTGCTCCTTGTCACCATGGACAGGTGGGAAGGTTCTTGGAGTAGGCTTTGGGTGTAAAGCTGTGTGGTGCTCTGTGCTGTCACACTCTGTGCATTTGACACTGACCTTACAGTCCTTGGCGAAGTGTGTAGACGAAGAGCAGCACTTGTAACAGATGTTGTTATCTTTGAGGAAAGCTTTGCGTTCCTGGATGGTCTTTGTCCTGAAGGCTCTGCATTTCAGAAGAGGATGTGGCATCTTATGTAGAGGGCAGAACTTCGTTGGGTCATTGTCTTGATCCTCTGGCTGAGACTCTGCAAATCTGTGGGAAGAAATGTTAGTTTTGTGCACTGCTACTGGAGCTCTGAGTTGCTTAGGGCCAGCAGAAGTGATGTAAGACACTGGAAAAATGAAGCTGGGGTCATCTTTCGTTCCTGCTTGTCTGTCTACAAAGTCCACAAACTCACTAAATGGTGGAAAGGGCACATAGTGTTTCCGTTTGTAGTTACAGCCATGAGCAATCCATCTTTCGTGTAACTCATAAGGAAGTTTTTGAGCTAAGGAGTTAATACCTCTAGCAGAGTCAAGATAAGAAAGGCCAGGTAAGTCACCTTCTGCTTTAGCAACTTGTAACTCCATACATAGGTCACTGAATTCTCTGAGTCTTTGATAACCTCTGCTAGGTATTTTTGGAAAGTCTTCTATCCTTTTAAACAGTGTACTCTCTATAGCCTCTGGTGAGCCATAACATCTATCCAGTCTGTTCCAGATGTTTGTAAGGCCTATCTCAGGGTGGTTTATATTAATGTCTCTGATCCTTTTGGCGTGTTCCGCAGAATCATTGCCAAGCCACTTTACAAGGAGTTCTATCTGTTGTCTGCAAGATAGATCTAGACCTTGGATAACACTCTGGAAAGAGGATCGCCACGCCCTGTAGTGTTGAGGGCGATCACTAAATTTGGCAAGTCCTTGGGTAACTAACTCGCGTTTGGCCAGGAACACGGCAAAGTCTACAGTAGCCTGATTGGCATTGGGGTAGGCTGCTGGTGTATTGTGGTGCGGTGTAAAGGCATACCTGATAGAAGTCTCTTCTTTAGGTTCTCTGGGCTCAAACTTGCATACGGTTGGCAGTTCGTACCGGCTCGTTGCATACACCTTTGGGGTGAAGACAGGTGTTTGATGTTTGTATGAAGGTTGAGTACCTTGTGGAGTAGAGGGTTTGGTTGGGACTGGAACGTCTGGAACACTGTCAGATTTTTCTTGCCTGTGGCACTGGGGTCCAAGGTCGTCTTGTTGCTGCTTGACTTGGAGTGGCTCCCTGACATCATGTTTAATTTCTTGTTGTGGGATGCTGCTTGGGTCACAGTGCTGGTAGACATAATCCGACGTGCGTTGCGAGGAATCTTGGTGTTCTTTCTCTAGGCCTGGTATGCTGCTACCTGCTCTTGGCTCATCGTAGACGGCTGCTTCTAGAGCTTCTGCTTCTGCAATGGCGGCGGCAGCATCTCGCTCCACTGCCAGCTTCTCCATGTTAGCTTCTAAGATAGCTTGCTGCAGTTTCAGAGATGCCTCTTGCTGAGCTCTTTCGTCTTCCAGGCGTATTCTTTCCATCTCTCTCTCTTGTTCCTGTCTCACCCTTTCTGCTTCAAGGTGGGCCTTTTCTTTTTTCATCTGCAGCTCTTGGTCTGCGAATGCGGCCCTGGCTCTTGCTGCTTCAGCTTTCGAACGGGCGATAGCTGCTGCATTTGCGACAGATGACCTAGATGAGCTTGCTTGTGATCGTGTTTTGTAAGAAGATGTTCTACTGTGAGACATGGCTGTGGGGAAGAAGCTGTCTTGCTGTATAGAGACCGTTCTAGTGTCGGTACTGCTTGACAGAGCGTGTCTCTGTGTAGCGTGGCTGCTTGCTTTGCCTCCCACAGGCCTGCTTCTTTAAGGCTTCTGACTGTATGGTACTGTGTAGCCCCAGGCTGTACAGACTTCCGAAGTCAGCTTATCTTCCCTTCAGAGGTCAGCTTAAAAATTTCACTGTTCTGTCTCAAGGACATTCAGCTAAACCATTCTTATCCCATAAACATGATACCATATTTCTTCGATCGCAGTTTATTGGAACAAGCTAGGTGAAACTACAAATAACAAGAATAAACCTTGATAAGTACAATATCCCATAAATTTAGCATACATTTCAAAGACAAATATACACAGTACAATATGAGACAGTAAAACTTACTTTTTAAGTTCAATAAGGGATTGATGGTAAGAGATTGAAACAAGACCTCTTGCAGTCTGAAAAGCATGATGAATGTGTCTCTTCCTGTGAGACTTTACCCAGAATACTTTGCTTTCCAAGTACTTCCTAGGTTATAAACTTTATTAATAAAATATACACACAGAAGCAATACCAAAAAAGGACGCTAGATGGCGCCTAAGCTCTGCAAATGATTCCTATAAAAGGTAACAACATTAAATGTCATTTACAACAACACAAATGCAGATAATCAGAATATATCCATCTGATGGACAGAACAGTCTGGACAGGGGAACCTTGGTGTCCAATGCCCTTAAGCCTAATTAGAGTTCATCTGTGAACATGAGAATGACCTTAGACTTCAATGTTCAATATAAAAAATTTGAAAGAATTATTGAGGAGCATTGGCCTATATTAAAACAAGATTGGATTTTGGGCCCTGTACTACCTGAAAGGCCGCAATTTATATATAGGAGAGCACCCTCATTTAGGGATAAATTAGCCCCAGGAGTTATTGACCCCCCAGTACACTTTGAAAACCGGATTTTCAATTTTCTGACTGGTTTACATGCGTGTGGTTGCTGTTCCGCATATAGGCACACTAAGTGTAACATCAAAAAACTTAAAGATTTTGTTGCTTCTGCCACCAATAAAAGTTACCAAATTAAAAAGTTAATAACATCTAACACGGTGGGTGTCGTATACATGTTAGAATGCGAATGAGGCTTGCAGTACGTAGGAAGGACCTCCAGACCCTTCCACATGAGGATTGGAGAACACGTGAATATAAAAAAGGGTCTTAAAACGCATAATGTTTGAAATTTTGGGGGGTTGAAAAAGTGACCAATCACTGGAGGGGAGGGAATTTCATCCAACAATTGAGCCGCAGTGAATCCTTTTGGGTATACGAAACAAAGGTAGGGGTCCCCACAGGGTTGAATGTAGAGTTCAATCTGAATTGCTTTATTTCAGATTGGTAAAGGATAGGATTGTACTCTGTAGCTTTATACAGGGACTGCAGCCCTTTTTAAAAAAACATTTAAATAATTTTTATTATGTTTTAATGTTTACAATGCATGTATTTTGTTCTCAGGAATGGTGGCTGTACTGACATTTTAATTTTATTCCATTTCATGGAATTATGCAATGTGTGTATCCATGAATATGATGATTTTGATTATTGCTATGATCTTAAATAAATGATTTTAGTGTTTTTGTTCCCTCCACTGACATGCTGTGTCACAGGTGAGTTATTTGTGCTCCGTTAGATGTTGTCTAGCTCTGGTGTCCTTGTTACAGAGCGTGATGAGCACTTGGAGCATGTTAAGTGACCTGAATGACCTTGTGACTCATCAGGCGTTGGTGTTACTATGGGAACATATATTTTAGGAAGGAGTTGTCCGGAGGTTAACTGCATCTCTTGTGTATTTTTGCGCCACATATTTATCATGCCCTTCATGCCTCTTGGACGTAGCCAAGGTGATACACTATGTAGAGGGCGGACCTCCGGACATTAACCATGCCCCTTGGGCGTCTGTGACTGCCCGGCAGGACACCGTGTAGGGGTGGTCTTTGGATAATGGCCATGCTCCTTGTACGTTGCTGCTGCGGCAGATGAGGCAGTGGGTGGGTGTCCGGAAGGTAACCACGCCCCGCAAGCTTCTGTGACGCTTAGGCAGTGTATACTGGCGGGACAGGTGTCTTGATGTTAGCCACGCCCCAAGAACATCCTGACGCTATGGCGGTACACGCTGCAGGGGCAGGGTTTTAATATCAGTACAGTAAGGTGAACTGTATAAATAGGAGTTGACTCATGGGCCCCCGTAATTCGCTGAAGAAGTCCCGTCCACAGGGACGATACGCGTGCGAGAGGGTACGGTGACGTCACTACAGCCACCTTCCTTGTTTCATGTATGCCTCGCATTCTAGCACTGGGTTTGCAGTGCTATGTTTGTAAGTAACATTTTTATTACTATTAAAAGCTAGTTTTAGTCAAAACGGAGAGCACTATATATGTCTCATTGATCTTACATGAACCATGACTGCATAAGAGCTTTGCCATATTGCTGCTGCATTATTGAAGCTGGATTTCGATCGTTGGATGGGCCGTTTAACAGACTTGCATCTTATGATTGCCCCAGTGGGGACTGCTCGCAATTAACTTTCTGTTAACTCAGAGGTCTACAGATTGAGGTGAGCGGCCTGTACCTACGGTGGTGGAAGTACAGATAAGGATGTACACTAATTACTATCGTCTTGAGCACCCTGATCACCATTGAGGAGTTTACTCTTGACTACTGGTGTTTTCATTCATATCATCCTTGGCTTTATATTTTTTCACATCTGGGACTTTTTATGCGTCTTTTAGCAGTTAGCTATCATCTTTATGCATTTTTAGTTAAATTTCTAACGCTGCACTATTTTGTATTTTATGTTATGAAACATGCTGAAATTTCAGAACTATACTAAACTGTTGAGCTTTATGTGGATTGAGAGGGTGACAACTTTACGATAGGCCTGGACATCCTGCTAGGCCCACATTTGCTGTTTTCACAGGCCTAAGCTGGTTCTGCTTTCTCTATGTTGAGATAACCTATTTTGAAGCCTATGAATTCCTGGACATAAGGGAGGAAGGAGGGGGTTCAGATTTCTACTGCAATGTGTAACTGTTAGCCAAGACTGTCATGGTGGCCATAAGGTTTCTAAACCATATGGCCGCTAGCTACAGATTTTCGTGTGTCCAGTACCTGATATCATTACACCAAGGAGTGCTGGTGTCTTTTTTCTAGGGTCCTTTCCTGAAAGCAAATATCGATCTGGTTACACAAGGAGATGACATCATCCAGATTAGCGGGGATGGTTCTTTCTGCTAATTCGTCCTTCACTTTGTCAGAGAGGCCAGGTAAAAAGGTTGCAACTAAGGCCTCATTATTCCAGCTCAGCTCAGCAGTTAGTATACTAAAACTAAGAGCATACTGTCCCACTGAAGCAGACTCTTGGCAGAGAGTGGTGAGGATGGATTTGGCTGCAGCTGATTCCAGGTCGTGGCCCCGGGGTCTCTCAGCTCATGCTCACGGACTGGCTCTGGTGAATAGAGCGGAAGCAGCAGTACAGGGTTAACACAGGATAGTCAAGCAAACAAGCCAAGGTCGGGGAAACTAGCGGACAGGGATGGTCAGGAAGGCACGCCAAGGTCGGGGTTACTAGCAGACAGGAATGGCCAGAGGGACATGCCAAGGACAGTACATGGAAGTCAAAGATAACATTACAGCTGGACGCCACACCAGAAGCCTAAACATAACTGTTGTTTGGGCAAGGTTGGCTTGCAGTGCATGGAGTTAAATAGTGTTTCCTGTTAGAGGCTGGGATGGAGCCATGCTGAGAGAAGACTATTTAAACACTTGACATTGAAACATTACTGCAGGTTCATGACACGGAGCTTACACTTTTTGGTGGAACTCCGCTTTAAGTCAACTTGTCCACCACCAGCGTAGAGCAGGGTGCCCTACGTGCACCAAGATTAGCTCCACCCCTAACTCCACCATGCAATCTTCCCACATTCCCCCAGTCCTGTCCCTTATTTTGCCAAAACAGAGGTGGCAATCCTTTTACTACCTCTTATCACTTATTCCCCAAAAAGTGTTGAAAATTTAAAAAAGACACGCACACTGTAATAAAGTCTGAGCCTGGGTTCACACCAGTGCGGTGTGAATTTCATGTTCAGCGTGACTGCGCACTGAAACGTCGGCTGTTCTGCGGTTTGTCCACGTTTTAGGTGCGAATCAGCTGCTAACATAAATTCACAACTCATTGTACTACTTCTGAGGGGGAAATCCATGCCAAATTTAAAAAAAAAAAAAAAACGTCATGGATTCCCCCTCCAGGAGCATACCAGGCCCTTAGGTCTGGTATGGATTTTAAGGGTAACCCCCCTACGCCGAAAAAACGGCGTGGGGGTCCCCCCAAAATCCATACCAGACCATTATCCAAGCACGCAACCTGGCAGGTCAGGAAAGGGGGTGGGGACGAGCGAGCGCCCCCCCCTCCTGAACCGTACCAGGCCGCATGCCCTCAACATGGGGGGTGGGTGCTTTGGGGAAGGAGGCGCCCTGCGGCCCCCCCACCCCAAAGCACCTTGTCCCCATGTTGATGAGGACAAGGGCCTCTTCCCGACAACTCTGGCCGTTGGTTGTCGGGGTCTGCGGGCGGGGGACTTATCGGAATCCGGGAGCCCCCTTTAATAAGGGGGCCCCAGATCCCGGCCCCCCACCCTATGTGAATGAGTATGGGGTACGATGTACCCCTACCCATTCAACTAAGGTGTAAAAGTGTAAATAAAAAAAAAACACACAATTTTTAAAAATATTTTATTGCACTGCTCCGGGGGTTTTCTTCCGTCTTGGGGGGTCTTCTCGCCGGACTCCTCCCCTCTCTTCTGCTCTTTTACCTAGCTCTTTCACGAGCGGAGGAGCCTGGCTTTCTTCTTCGATGTCGCCGCAGTCGTCTGGGGGTCTCGCTCCGCCTTCAGGGGTCTTCCGGGGTCTTCTGGGGTCTCTTCTGTTCTTGCCGCTGTCGCCCTAAGGGCCTGGTATGCTCCTGGAGAGGGAATCCATGCCTGTTTTTTTTTTTTAATTTGGCGTGGAATTCCCCCTCAGAAGTAGTACAATGAGTTGCAAATTTTTGTTCACAACGCAAGGCAGGTGCGAATCAGATGCGTGCCCATAGAAGATAATGGGCCTGAATTCGCACCTGATCCGCACCGCACTGCCCAAAAGACGCACACGTTTTTTCTGCAATGCGCAGTGTGCATGCACAGGAGATATGTGAACATGCCTCATTGAAATCAATGTATTTTGAAATGTCCTGCGAATTCGCAGTGTTTTAGGCCGCTGCGAATTCGCATAGGTGTGAACCCGGGCTGAGTGATTTATTTTCCAATACTAATTACTATAATATTCAGTGTTTCTACATACAGCAGAAAGCATATGCAGCATAATTTTGCATTCTATGTTTGAAATATCTGCTTCCTTACGTGTTTCATAGCTGACGCAAGCAGATAGTAACGTTTATTTATTCTGGTATCATGTTGCCACCTGCTGGTCTGATAGATGTGTTGCATAATTTGATTCAGACCATGAAAGCTGCTGTCTGCTATAGGAATAATTATTTATAAAGTATTGAAGTAACATAATGTTTATATTTTTAATTGTATGTCCCGCAAAGAATATAACAGTGAAAAGAGAGGTGCATTTCTGTAGATATAAAAACTTTCTATAGTAATATTTATTAAAATCAGTCCATAGGCAAGGAGAATCACAGTCCGGATCAAAAATCATCAGTTAACATACATATGGTCACATGCAACTGTTATTTGTGCCTTTAATATCAGCTTCAGCTGTAAATGACACCCTTTAACTAAGAGCAGATTCTAATCAAGGCTTTAATAAAGAAATATTTCACTTTTCGATGTAACCACCTGTGTGTAATGGCTAGCTGGTACCAGCAAACTACAGAAGCAGGGCATTGGCTGAGGCTGGAATCATTTCAAGACACAGGCCTTAAACTGTAGCCCTTAAAGATATTAAACTCAAAAACAAAAAAAGTATTACATTTCAGCCTACCACTTCTTACCTGGGTACTTTAACAGACCAAACTGTTTAGATGAAGTAGCAGTTGGAGGGTTGAGACAAACCATTTAACACTGACATGGGTGCTTACAGTGGTCAGATTTTATTCATTTCTGTAAAACCTTTATCCCAACAGAAAACAAAACTGTTTGCTGTAACTGCTTATAAAGTGTTAGCTGGAGTGTTTGGTTTTAATTTGTGTGGTGTATCTAAATCTCCTAGTACATCTAAGCATAATTACAATTACTGTTCCTGCAAAAACGATTGGTTTTAATTTTTTTTTTTTTTTTTATTGATATTTGTCCCCCATGGCAGTACCCAGACACCCTACCCCTTTTATGGCCGATTACTTGCATATAAGCCTTCAAAATGGGCACTTTAGATTTTTTCCTGTTCGGCTCCCATAGACTTCAATAGGGTTCGCTGTCCGGGATAGAACATTTGAAGGTTAGGTTTATGAAAGCTGGAAAAAGGAAATACAATCAATGTCAATAGCTAATGGTCACCAATCCATTCAGTAGGCTCTGGGAAATTGAATTTAGAATAATCCTACTTTTTCAATCCAGTTCCTACAAAGCAGTCTCTTTGTTATTGGTGAAATGAAACAATTTTTAAACTATTTCAGTCTAAGCCATTTTTGGGTGCAGCTTGACATTTCAACATATTTATTGTTTCTAGATAGCTCTGTGTCTTGCTAAAGCAAAAGATGCTTTTATGCTGTGTAAGATGTTTAAAGAGGGTGGAGAGGACTAACTGGTTCTTCTGCAAGACCTAATGGGCGTATTTGGAATACTAAGTACATTATTTGTTCTAAAATGCTAAGTGTGAACATGTTAGCCAATCCTCCTATGTGAGTGATATTCTGTAATTCAATTTTCCCAGGGAGGCCATAGATAGTCAGATAATTAAAAACCATGCCCCTTATTTCAAGTGTCACCTGTAAATGGGCGGATTTCATAGATAAGAGTTGCAGCAGGTCACAGGACTTAAGTTGCTTGTTTGAGGACAGATGGACATCTTCTTGCCTATGTTCTTGGAGAGATATCTCTAAGGCTATGGCTACCTTTTAGTCCCTGTTAAGAGCCTTACACACGGGCCGCATATCGGGCAATATCCCCTGGTTCAATAGAAGCCGGCTGACATTCAGCCCGTGTGTATGGCAGCCAGTCCAACATAAGCAGGCTGAACATTTGGCTTCTGTTCAAGGGACATGACCAAAAAAAGGTCTATCGATCTGCCAACGGCTGAGAGCGCTGACCAGTATGTTCTGGCAGGGGGGCTGTCCCCCTGTCAGACACAATAGCTCAATGGGTGAGATCGCTGTTCTAACATCGGATAGTTAGTACAGGATCTCCTCCCAAGCTCTTCAGTTTTTTTTCGTTCAGTCCGCTGGGTTGAACAAGAAAAAAAAACTGAGCGCGTGTAACAGGCTTAAAGTGATTGTAAAGGCAGTTTTTTTTTTTTTTTAATCTTAATGCATTAATGCATTAAGATAAATAAAACCTTCTGTGTGCAGAAGCTCTCCTCACCCCCCCCCAATACTTAACGGAGCCCCCTCTCTATCCAGTGATGTCCATGAGTGCCTCGGCCATCCAGGACTCTCCCTCCTGATTGACTGAGAAACAGCATTGGCGCCATTGGCTCCCGCTGCTGTCAATTAAACTCAGTTAGCCAATCAGGAGAGAGAGTGGGGGCGGGGGCGAACCACAGCTCCGTGTCTGAATGGACACAGGGAGCTGGGACTCAGCTTGGGTGCCCTGATAGCAAGCTACTTGCTGTGGGGGCACTCAACAGGAGGGAGGGGCCAGGAGCACCGAAGAGGGACACGAGAAGAGGAAGATCCGGGCTGCTCTGTGCAAAACCACTACACAGAGCAGGTAAGTATAACATGTTTGTTATTTTAATAGAAAAAAAACGAGACTTTACAATCACTTTAACTTTCATGTAACACTTTTTTTTTATATATTTGAACAAGAAACCTTTATTTTCAGTACAGCAAGCTTTCCTTGGCTAGTGCTTTTGACTGATGCTTATATCCTAAGATGCTTCATTGTTTAGTTTCCTGTCAATGACAGCTAATAGACAACTTCTTTACCACACAAATGCCTGTTTACTGACAAGCCCTTTGTGACAGCTTGGTTTTCATGAAACAGGTGTTAACAAATGTTGTAACAATGCTGTGAACATTTCATTTACTACTGCTGGTACTATGCATAGGAATTTTATTTATAAAGGGAAATAATTTTTGAATGAAATAATTAAAGCCCAATTCCAGCCTAGCATTTGCACAAATACCTGGACAGTCAGGGACGATCGGTGGAGGGGAGTTACAATCATCGAAATCCCTGTGTGTGTGGCATCTGACAGCCGATTCTCCTCCCGGGGGCCCCCGCGCCTTTGAGCTGAAAGCCACTAGGGATGATCTGAACACCCCCTGCTTTGTTAGCACCAGAACATGCAAACAGGCAAAAATTTTGAGCGAACATGTAAACCCTATTAAAGTCTATGGGACACGAACATGAAAAATCAAAAGTGCTAATTTTAAAGGCTTATATTCAAATTATTGCCATAAAAAGTGTATGAGTACTGCCCCAGGGGACATGTATCAATGCAAAAAAAAGTTTTTAAAACAACCCTTTTTTCAGGAGCAGTGATTTTAATAATGCTTAAAGTGAAACAATAAAAATACAATATTCCTTTAAATATCGTGCCTGGGGGTCCCCTTGGTCTGCCTGTAAAGTGGCATATCTGTGCAATGTGTAGAACAGTGCTGCAGCAAAATTACATTTCTAAAAGAAAAAATGTAATTTAAACTTGCTTGCGGCTGTCATTTAAACTTGCTTGCGGCGTGCGGGACCTGCCAGGTCCCACACGCTCTGCTTCTGCTGCCAAGTGCCTCATGTCCATCAAACAGAGTACGAGAACTGTTGCAGATTATGCCATTGAATTCCATACTCTGGCAGCAGAGGTTGCTTGGAACAATGAGGCCCTCGTGGCTACTTTTTCTCATGGTCTCTCGGATACCATCAAGGATGAGATAGCGGCCTGAGATATACCCACTGAGCTGGAGAAGTTGATCATGTTTACCATCCTCATTGACTCCAGACAGAGAGAAAGACTCTCTTTCAAGAAGCGCTTGCGGAAGCCTCCTGTACATTTGTCTCTGAGCTTTGCAGTGCCACCCTTGCCTCCCTCACCTCCCATGCCTCCTGGTACAGAGTCGGTCAGTGAAGGTGAACCCACGCACTTGGGTTTCACATGTCTCTCTGCGGATGAGAGAACCTTTAGGAGGAGGGAGAGATTGTGCCCTTATTGTGGCCAGGCAGATCACTTTTTGAAGTCTTGTCCTACCCGTCCAGGGAACGCCCGAACCTTTAGGTACTGGCACGGACAGACCTTAGGTGGCGTTGTTTTTCGTCCCCAGTTATCCAGAAGGATAAGCCCCTGGTTTTGGTTACCCTTTCTTGGGCTGAGTCGTCCGTCGAGATACAGGCTCTAATCGACTCTGGGGCTGCAGGCCTGTTCATTGATGCTGCCTTTGTATCGAAGCACTCCATTCCACTGCAGCTGCGTGACACTCCACTTGCCATTGAGGCTCTTGATTGGAGACCTAGACAGCCTGCCCATGTGACTCATGAGACTTCTCTGGTGTCTATGGCTGTAGGGGCTCTTCACCATGAGATAATCCAATTCAAAGTTATTTCCTTTACCTAAGTTTCCACTGGTTATTGGTTATCCTTGGTTACAGAGACACAACCCCTCTTTTGATTGGCTCCGTGCTGAGGATTTCATTGTAGAGTTACCCAACTCCCAGGGGAACACAGTTATGCTTATGGTGGTTGACCGGTTCGCGAAAATGTCTCATTGTATTCCACTTATGAAGTTGCCCACTTCTAAGGAACTGGCTTCCATTTTTGCTCGCCATTTTTTCACTTACATGGGCTACCCAAGGTGATTGTCTCGGACAGGGGTAGTCAGTTTGTGTCCCAGTTCTGGCGAGCTTTTTTTGCACAGTTGGGAATTCAGCTTGCTTTCTCCTCTGCGTATCACCCGCAGTCTAATGGGGCAGCAGTACGAGCCAATCAGTCCTTGGAGCAATTCCTACATTGAAATATTTCTGACCATCATAACAACTGGTCAGACCTCTTACAGTGGGCTGAGTTTGCTCACAATAGTGCCTTGAATTCTGCTTTCCGATTGCCCCCGTTTATGGTGACCTATGGTTTCCAACCTTATGGCTTCCCGACTCTTTTGTTCTGCAGAGTATTCCTGCACTAGAGGAGCATCTCCGTGGTCTTTGTTACACTTGGGAACAAGTCCAGGAGGCTTTGCGACATACTAATGATAGGTACAGACTCCATGCTGACCGCAGATGCCTGCCTATGCCTTCCTACCAGGTTGGAGACAGGGTCTGGCTGTCATCTCGCAACCTCCGACTTTGTGTTCCCTCTGAAGTTCGCACCTCAGTTTATTGAGCCTTTCCATATTCTTCGCAGGATTAACCCAGTGGCTTACGCATTAGACCTTCCTTCTAATATGCATATCTCAAATGTATTTTATGTCTCCTTATTAAAACCTTTGGTCTGCAACCACTTTACCACCTCGGTAATACGTCCTCACCCTGTTCAGGTTGAGAACCTGAGGAGTATGAAGTACAGTCCATTGTTGACTCCCATTGTAGGTTCCATGGGCGCATACAGTACCTGGTGCATTGGAAAGGGTACAGTCAGGAGGAACGCTCTTGGGTCCTATCATTGGACGTACATGCCCCTGTCCTCCTCCGTGATTTCCATAGACGTTTTCCCCTCAAGCCTGGTGGTCCTCTGAGAGGGAGGGGTCGTTGAGGAGGGGGTACTGTCAGGGCTGGGCCCAGCCCTTCCTTCTGTTGCAGCTGTTGGCTAATTGCCAGCTCCTATCTCTCCACAGAGACTCACCTGTTGATGATCCTGCTCGTCGGTAATGCCTATTTAAGCTATCCAGTCCAGATGATCTCTGCCTTCGCCTTGGTCACATCTCTAGAGACGCTCTTTTGTGTTCCTGTTAAAGACTTGCTTGGCTGACATCCCTTCTGGCTCCCTGACGTTTTGGTTTGTCTGACTATCCGTTCCGGTTCCTGGACTCTGGCTACGTTTACCTTTTTTTAATTATTAAACAAGTGTGATTTAACTGTACTTCTGTCTCAGTCTGATTCATGGTTTCTGACACCTGGCCTGCCAGGCTTCTTGCTCGGATAAGGGTCTGATATGGATTTGATATGGATCTGATATGGATTTTGGGGGGGACCCCACGCCAGTTTTTTAAAAATTTTGGAGTGGAGTTCCACTTAAAATCTATGCCAGACCCAATGGGCCTGGTATGGATTGTGGGGGGAACCCCACGCTGTTTTTTTTTAAATAAATTGCCGTGGAGTTCCCCTTAAAATCTATACCAGACCCAAAGGGCCTGGTAGGGATTTTGGGGGGTACCCCATGCCGTTTTTTTCCTAACTCTGTCATAGGGTTCCCCTTAACCACTTCAATGCACTGTATTATATACTCTGCACTGACTGCACTGTATATATATATATATATATATATAAACACACTAGTCTGCCTGCACTGTATATATAGTCTACACTGAATGCGCTGTGTGTATGTATGTGTGTATATATATATATATATATATATATATATATATATATATATATTACATGGTATATATATATATATATATATATATATATAGATTGCCTGCACTGTATATACAGTATAGTCTACACTGTCTACACTGTGTATATGTATATAAGCCATACAGGGAGATGGGTGATTAAAACTCCCCTCACCGCTGTACCAATCGTCCCTGACTGTCCCCTGTATCTTCCTCCAGCACTGTCCTCCTTCCTCCAGCATCCTCCGAGACTGTGACATCACAAGGGGGCGGGGTCACCATGTGACATGAGCATGTGACCCTGTCCCCTTGTCCCTATATAAGTCCCAGCACAGCGCGGCTCTGGCATTTAGGCCAGAGACAGCGACGGGTCAACATCGGAAGAAGAAGAAGAAGAGGAAGAAGAACAAGAAGAAGGTGGTGGCGGCGGCGCAGAAAACGACGACAGCGCCAAGAACAGAAGAGACCCCGGAAGACCCCCGAAGGCGGATCGAGACCCCCAGACAACGGCGTCGACGACGAAGAAGGTAGCTGGCCTCCTCTGCTCGGTAAAAAAGCTAGGTAAATAGCGGAGAAGTCCGGCGAGAAGATCCCCCAAGACGGAAGAAGACCCCCGGAGCAGTGCAATAAAATATTTTTTAAAAATTGTGTGTTTTTTTTATTTACACTTTACACCTTAGGTGAATGGGTAGGGGTACATTGTACCCCATACTCATTCACATAGGGTGGGGGGGCCGGGATCTGGGGGCCCCCCCTTATTAAAGGGGGCTCCGGGATTCCGATAAGCCCCCGCCCGCAGACCCCGACAACCAACAGCCAGGGTTGTCGGGAAGAGGCCCTTGTCCTCATCAACATGGGGACAAGGTGCTTTGGGGTGGGGGGCCGCACGGCCCCCCTTTCCCCAGGGCACCTCCCATGTTGAGGGCACGCGGCCTGGTATGGCTCAGGAGGGGGGGGGGCGCTCGCTCGTCCCCACCCCTTTCCTGCTCGGATAAGGGTCTGAGATGGATTTGGGGGGGACCCCCACGCCGTTTTCCGGCGTGGGGATTCCCTTTAAATCCATGCCAGGTGACGGGGCTAGCGCGGCGGCATTCACTGCCTTCGCTAGCTCCGTCTACCTGAAGTCACGTGCTAAATGAACGGACTTTCCGATGATCGGCAAGTCCGTTCATTTCCAAAAGTCCGGCGGACTAGCATACTAACAGCGGGATTGTCCGCCGGACTGCCAAGTCCAGCGGATAATTTTAAAACAAAGCTTAAAACCTAGTCCGCCGGACTTTTGGAGCCAAAAAGTCCGCCGGCACCCACACACGGGGGGATTGTCCGCCGGACTAGAGTCCAGCGGACAATCCCGCGGGTAAGTCCCTTCGTGTGTACGAGGCATAAGGCTCGGTTCACACCTATGCGTTTTTTGGTTCTTTTTACAGAAACACACTACAGCCATGGTTTCCTATGGGACACGGTCACATCCATGCTTTTTTTCAGCCGCTGCGTTTTTGGAAAGGGTCAGTGACTTTTGTAAACACACACTGGTGCTTTTTGGTTTAATAAACTTCAATAAAGACTCTACAGAAAAGCATGTAGTATGTTTTGATGTGCTTTTGATGCGTTTTGCATTTTTAATCTGCCTAATAGTAAATTAGCCAAAAAATAGCATAGAAAACGCAAAATGAATAAAAAAAGTGTCAAAAGCATGTGTGCAAAAACGCAAAACGCACTGCAAAAAGCACTGCAGAAACAGATCAAAATCAAACTGCATTGATGTAAACTGGGCCTGAAGCTGGCCATACACTTGTAGATTTTTTCCTTAAAAAAGTATTCATACCCCTTGAAATTTTCCAAATTTTTTGATGTTACAAGCAAAAACATAAATGTATTTTATTGGGATTTTATGTGATAGACCAACATAAAGTGGCACATAATTGTGAAGTGGAAGGGAAATGATAAATGGTTTTCAACATTTAAAAAAAAAAAATATCTGAAACGTGTGGCGTGCATTTGTATTCAGCCCCCTTTACTCTGATACCCGTAACTAAAATCTAGTGGAACCAATTGCCTTTAGAAGTCACCTAATTTTTGTGGAGAAGTTTAAAGCAGGGTTAGGTTATGAAAAAATATGCCACGCTTGGAACATCTCACGGAGCACTGTTCAATCCATCATCTGAAAATGGAAAGAGTATGACACAACTGCAAACCTACCAAGATATGGCGATCCACCTAAACTGACAGGCTGGTCAAGGAGAACATTAATCAGAGAAGCCAAGAGGCCCATGGTAACTCTGGAGGAGCTGCAGAGATCCACAGCTCAGGTGGGAGAATCTGTCCATAAGACAACTAATAGTCGTTCACTCCACATATTTGGCCTTTATAGAAAAGTGGCAAGAAGAAAGCCATTGTTGAAAGAAAGCCATAAGAAGTCCCATTTGCAGTTTGTGAGAAGCCATGTAAGGGACACAGAAAACATGTGGAAGAAGGTGCTCTGGTCAGATGAGACTGAAATTGAACTTTTTGGCCTAAAAGCAAAACGTTATGTGTGGCGGAAATCTAACACTGCACATCACCATGAAAACACCATCCCTACCGTGAAACATGGTGGTGAAAGCATCATGTTGTGGCGATGCGTTTCTTTGGCAGGGACAGGGAAGCTGGTTGGAGTAGATGGGAAGATGGATGGAGCCAAATACAGGGCAATCTTAGAAGAAAACTCGTAATGCTGTGTACACACGGTCGGACTTTCCGACGGTAAATGTGCGATTGGAGCTTGTTGTCGGAAATTCCAACCGTGTGTAGGCTCCATTGGACAGTTTCCATCGGAATTTCTGTTGCACAAAGTTTGAGATCTGGTTCTCCAATTTTCCGACAACAAAATCCGTTTGTGTAAATTCCGATCGTGTGTAGACAATTCCAACGCACAAAGTGCCAAGCATGCATGGAATCAAGTAGAAGAGCAGCATTGGCTATTGAACTTAATTTTTCTAGGCTCGTCGTACGTGTTGTACGTCACTGTGTTCTTGACATTCGGAATTACCGACTTTGTGTGACCGTGTGTATGCAAGTTTGAGCCAACATCCGTTGGAAAAAAAACATGGGATTTTGTTGTCGGAATGTCCGATCGTATGTACGCGGCATTAAAGTCTGCAAAAGACTTGAGACTGGAGCAGAGGTTCACCTTCCAGCAGGACAATGACCCTAAACATTCAGCCAGAGCTACAATGGAATGGTTTAGATCAAAGTATATTCATGTGTTAGAATGGTCCAGTCAAAGTCCAGACCTAAATCCAATTGAGAATTTGGGGCAGGACTTGAAAATTGCTGTTCACAGACGCTCTACATCCAATCTGACAGAACTTGAGCTATTTTGCAAAGGAGAATGGGCAAAGCTGGTAGAGACATACCTAAAAAGACTTGCAGCTGTAATAGCAGCGAAAGGTGGTTCTACAAAGTTTTGACTGGGGGTGGGGCTGAATACAAATGCACGCCACACTTTTCAGATATTTATTTGTAAAAAATATTGAAAACCATTTATCATTTTCCTTCCACTTGACAATTATGTGCCACTTTAAAATCCCAATACAATACAATTACCTTATTGGTTGTAGCATGACAAAATGTGGAAAATTTCAAGGGACACCTATCAGAAAAAGTATGCAGGCATAGGACACACCCCTTGCCACGCCCCCTTAAAGGAGAATTATACAAAAAAACAAGATTGGTTAAACCCACAAGTGCTTTTTTTTTACCACTACTGTGCATTGAGTGCAGCTTCAATCCAACTTTACAGTCTATGGATCAAAGTTGCATGAAAAGTCGCATCAAAGTAGTGCAGGAACCTATTCAAAGTTGCTGCAACTTTAAGTTGCATAGATGGAAATGGGTGCCATTGAAATCAATGGGCTGTGATTTGTCATGCGACATTATGCTTCCAAAGTCGCATGACAAGTTGCACTAGCGGAGCATAAAGTGGTAATAAAGTCTTTTTTATTAAGTAGTACCTACAGGCAAGTCTATAATAAGGCTTAAGGTACAGTGAATATCTCCTAAACGTGCAGTGTTTAGGAGATATTCACACTGCATGCAACTGGTGACGTCACTGATGCATGAGCTCTGAAGGTCCGGCATTCCTTCAGAGCAAACCCAGAAGGAAGACCGGGGGAAGATGGGAACCCTGACAGTGGTGACAGCATGCCGCCGGAGGGCTTCGTTCTAAGGTAAGGATCTCATAATGTGCTAGTATGCCATGCATACTAGCACATTATGCTATTATCTTGCAGGGGATTTTTTATTTTTTTTATTTATTGCTGCAGTTTACTACCACTTTTATGCTTGGTAGGTGGCACAGCTTCAGTATCATGTGACTGCTGTGATTGGCTGTCACAGCGGTGACATGATCAGGGGTCCGTGGGACAGGCTTCCGATTATGTGACCACTGTGACAGCCAGAAGCTTTGACCAAGAGCTGCTGGTGACAGCTCAGTCAGTGTGCTGGGAGCGTGCAGTGACCATACACAAGCCCCATGGAAGCATATGTGCGCCGGCTGGGTGTTAAGGCCCCCAAGTACACTGGCAGGAGAAAAGCAGCTTCAAAAACATGCCTAAGCTACATTTTTGCAAACTCAATTAGGCACGTCAAGGGCTTGGGAATTCATTCATTTCATTATCCAGAATATTAATTTATTCTGGCCATTGAAATAAATGAATGCTCAAGCGCTAACTGCATCTAACACTTAGGTGCGTTTAGGTGCTGCAAGTGTTTTTTCAGCCAAAATACTTTTCTGCTTCTAAACGCTCCTGCCTCTAAACAACTGTAAATGTCTATGTGTTCATGCACACATAGGCTAATATGCAGGGGCGTTTAGAACTCAGGAAAAAAATCAAAAAATCAAAACCCTGCACTGTGCTGCCACATATAGCCATTACATAGTTGGCAAGAGGTAAAAGGTTGAAAACAATATTTTAAAAACATGGAATGTATGTGTAGCATAAATTCTTTTATGATAATAATTCTGTGAACATATTTCTGATGTGTCAGTATGGTACTGATACTGTCTCTATAGACATGTTTCTGGTGTGTCAGTACAGTACTAATTATGTCTATGTGGACATGTTTCTAGTTGTGTCAGTATGGAACTGATGACGTCTGTGTTATGGTTGTTATTACCGTATTGATTCTATTCCTGTGGACACATTCTTGTCAGTTGTCATTGTTTTTACTTGGAAGGAGATTTGTAAGGGGTGCTGACTTTCTCATGGATACAAGGGCTGTGGAATTAGTGACAGTGCACACAGTTTGTGGGCTCCAGTTTGTGAGCCCTTTCGCACTGGGGCGTGGGCCGCGTGCCCCTAGTTTTAGCGACACTCATCACAGCCAGCAAAAGATTGAGAGCAGGTTCTCAATTTTTCGGTCGGAAGAAATTTCGATCGGAAATTCCGATCGTCTGTACCAATTCCGACATGCAAAATTCCTACGCATGCTCGGAAACAATTTGACGCATGCTCTGAAGCATTGAGCTTCATTTTCTCGGCTCATCGTAGTGTTGTACGTCACCGCGTTCTTGACGGTTGAAAGTTCAACTAACTTTTGTGTGACCGTGTGTATGCAAGCCAAGCTTGAGCGGAATTCCGTCAGAAAAAATATCCAAGATTCTTCTGACGGAAAATCCGCTCGTGTGTGTACGGGGCATAATAGAGACGCTTTTCAGGTGCTTTACAGGTGCTAGTTTTAGGACTGAAATGCCTGAAAATCACCTTTAGTGTGAAAGGGGTCTAAGGGCCAGTTCACGCCACAACGCACATGTTTTTGCATGTTCCTGTTTGTTTCCGAACAGCACGTTTTTGACAGCCCATTAATTTCAATGGGTTGGCAAATGCGTGGGAATGGGTAAAAAGTACATGCGTTTTGATGGCCACAAACGCATCCGCATTTGCTAGATGTGTTGGGGTGCCATTAACAAATAATGGCACCTGTGCATGAAAATGCCTTCCCACACGGTGCAGGAAAAACGCATAGTTCCCCACACTGCAGCTGATGTGAATGGGCCCTTAAGCACAATTTTGTCACACTCAGAATTCGCTGTGGTGCACTGTGAATGCTGCTTAATTCTCTTTAGGGTGCCCAAATTTGAAAAAAATTTGCCCTGTTAGAACTTATTACAGTTTTTAAATTCTATTTCACCAATGAAATGTATTTGACTTCAAATTCCGTCTGTGTTCCCATAAAGGGGATTTCCTGGCGCCAACATGGCAGCATACATGTGGCAGTATGCTGCCATGAAAAGGAAAATTACAGTAGGTATTTGATACAATTTTCAGTTTTCTACTCTGACTGACTTTTCTGACTGGTAGAGACCTGAAATCTCCCTCGTGGCAGCAGGCTCAATACTCCAAACATAAATGAAAAACACCATATTGTATTGAATAAAAATAGGCCGCAGCCTTGTTTATTGGTTTAACCACTAGGCATCCGCGCTATAGCCTAAAGACAGCTACAGCATGGACTCCAATTGCCAGGAGGGTGTCCCTGATATCAAACTATTATTTTTTTATTGCTGATTTTGTGTCTGCTGTCTTTTTTCCTGTCACTTTTTTACTGTCACTGAAAGAGGAAGTGATGACAAATCTAAAATATTACAGCTGTCACCGAAACAAAAAGTCAGGGCTAATTTTAATTTGGAGCATGAACTGTCTAATAGGGAAATGCCTTTCACATGGTAGAGAATAATTCTCTCAATTTCTGTTGCCTTCATGGTAAAGGAAGTAAAGAGAGATCTCCCCAGTGAAACATAGATAGCAAATAATAGCAAAATAAACAATGAGCAGGAGTTTTAACCCTTCCCAACTCTATTCAAAACGAAAAAGAATTAAACATAGCTACAGAATACATACTGGACACTTTAAAGCGGTTCTGCACTGTCTTTATCTTTTTTTTTTTTTTTACTGCAATGCAATGGCTTATGCAATGCAGTTTAGGTACTCACGTGTCCTTGGATGTAAACCGGCAGCAGCTCCTTTCAAATAGATTTATTATTTCTAGAAATGTTTTAATGCTGGGGGCCATCTTGCCTGTGGGCATTTGAACCCACACAGGCACTCCAGATGGTCCAGCATGCACCGCCGTTACTGCGCCGATCTCGCGCGTGCGCAGTAACGGCGAAGTGCAGCTCACGTTCCCTGAAATCTCGCGAGATGTCGGCACATCTGCCGACATCTCGCGAGATTTCGGAAGATGTGGCCGACATCTCGCGAGATTTCAGAAGATGTGGCCGACATCTCGCGAGATTTCGGAAGATGTGGCCGAAAATCTCGCGAGATTTCGGAAGATGCCCGCACAGACTCCTGGGATCAATGACACCAGATCCCAGGAGACAGTGCAGCGTGACGAGGATCCCCGCACAGACCCCGCCCACCGCCGCAGAGACAGAGGACAGGAAGTCGGCGATTATCAAGGTAAGTGAAAAAAAAAACACATTTCATTTAGTACTCTTTGCCTGATTTGGAGGGCAAAGAGATTTACTAAATGAAATGTGTGCAGAACCGCTTTAAGCTATTCAACTTTGTGAAGCTGTATGTTTTTTCAAATAAAGACAGTCAACAAGTGCAAAGCTTGTGGTGGACTTTCTTATACTGTAGATATTAGTAATATACTATTAGAAAAACAAGTCTTCATAAAGGTTGCCCTTAGCAATCTGCATAGAGTTGTTAGAGTTAATTCCATGTACTTGGCCCTCCTTTCTAATTGTCGGTTTATTTAAAAGTGATACATGCTTTTTCATATTTTAGTTTTTACTAAGAGCTGATTTATTGTCACGTTTTAAATACTTTTGTTGGAATAGAGGGGAAGTCTTACAATGGGGACACTAGTTTTGGTCACCCTGGTGACATACCGGGATCTCCTCAACTTGGAGGGATTTCCTCTTACTTCCTGTTTTAGCTAAGGGACAGAAAGTGAAGCGAAATCTCCCCAATCCGACACAGATGGCAAAAAAAAAAAAATTACAGGGGTTATAACCTTCCCTAATGGTATCCAAAATGAAAAAAAAAAAAACATTTTTGGCTTCAGTTCTACTTTAATATAACTGTCATATTTTATGCAGCAAGGGCATTGTATAAATTCCGTTTCTATGCCTTGGCATCTTATTGTCATAGTCCTAGTTATATAATACTGTATATATGCTTTTAATTGGATGATGCTATTTATTAAGTTCATTAGACACTTTGTCCTTATGTATTTCATTACATAATGAGTAGCACTTACAAGAAAATATATTTTTACAGATGGAGATAAAAACATATGCATCCCCAATCACTAATATCTTATATACCCTTTAACATGTTAATGTCATTTCAAGGTCATTTTCAATATTTTTATATCTTTAGCTGTAATTAAAATAACACCTGGTGATCCTACCAAGAAGGTCCTTGTTCAGGAACTTTCTGTTTTGGGTGACAACTGTCTCCGTTTATGCCCCTGTGTTGTCATACAGGTTTCCAAAGTAACTACAATTGGGTCTTTTGACAGGTATTATGCATGCATGGTCTACTGTTGTCACTATCAGGTAACACCTTGAGAAATTCCATGCAGCCATCACTAGGGTGCATGCAGTGGCTGCAAAGAGGCTGCAGGAGATCACCCACACATAACAAAGATGAAATAAAGGAAAAAAACTGTTACAGACATATTTTGATAAAAATATTGTTTGTGATCAACAGAATTAACAAAGTAAATATCATTTAGGTAAGGGTTTACAAATACTTAAATATTATATTTTTGGACTGCATAGATATTCTTGTATTTTCTGGATCTTACAATATTTAACTTCTCTCTTGATTTTCTGCATGGACTAACCTTTCTTTCTCCTAAATACGGTGTTTTGGCAATGTTTACTAATACCGTGTACACACGACCGGACTTTTCGACGGACTGAATTCCGTCGGATTTTTCAACTGAGTTTTGACGGACTTCTGTCGAATTGGACTTGTCTACACACAATCACACCAAAGTCTGACGGATTCGACTGTGATGATGTACGACCGGACTAGAATAAGGAAGTTCAGTAGCCAATAGCTGCCCTAGCGTCGGTTTTCGCCCGTCGGACTAGCATACAGACGAACAGATTTTTCGACCAGACTCGAGTCTGTCGGAAAGGTTTGAAACATGTTCTAAATATAAAGTCCGTCTGATTTTTGACAGAAAAGGTCCGCTGATGGTCTGATGAAGCCCACACGCGGTCTAATTGTCTGACGGATTTGTTCCGTCGGACCAGTTCGGACGAAAGTTCCGGTCGTGTGTACGCGGCATAAGCCTCTGCAAAGAGGCAAATGATGCCTATTTACCAAAGGCATCTCCTGGCAAGTACAGTATATAATTAAGAGCAACCATGGCTATACTTTCTGGGATATAGGTTACTATGGATGATGTACAAGTGGGGACTGAAAAACAATTCATTTTGGATATTTTCCAGCAAAAGCATTTATAGCAAGATGCTGAATGTATGTGAAGTAGTGTTATGTCAAAACAAAATGGTAAAAGTTGATTACAAAAAATGTTTCAGTGTATCACATTTTACAATAAAAATATTGTGCGTTTTAAGCGCACTTTGCATGCGTTTTGTGCTGCCTTTGCAGTGCATTTTTCAATACGTTTTTGGGCTTGGTTTAAAGAGACATGGTGCAGTGCATTTGAAGCAAATTTGTAGTGCGTTACCTGCTAAACTGCACTGCAATGATCTGAACTATGCTCATAGGATTACCTGGATTTTGGGCTGTCTATACAGTTGGAGTGCAGTTCAAAATGCATCCAACTGCAGCCAACTGCATTAGGGTTGCCACCTCATCCCTTTAAACCTGAACACATATTAATTACACATGTTCTGTGGCTGATAAAGGTGATAATTAAACTCACGTGGTGCCTTAGCTGCATTTAATTAGCCACAGAACCTGTGTAATTCAACGGTGTTCGGGTTTAAAGGGATGAGGTGGCAACCCTAAACTGCATGCAACTGCGCTCAGTGTGAAAGGGCCCTGAGGCTATATTCGCATCAGCATTTAGACTCGCTGCCAGTCCTGGTGGCAAGAATCTACTGGGTCCAGTGGTTGGGATTGACAGCTGTGTGCTGATAGGTGCGGATGGATGCACAAAGCAAGTCCAGCCACAATCACTGCAGGTCACAAATAGCAGTAACCACCAACAGCCTGTAATTGCACTGTGCAGGCTTGGCAGTCTCAGCTACCTGCCCACAGCTATCAATCCCAGCCACAGGAATCAGAAAGTTCTTGCATGGTTTACAGCATGGTTAATTGCCTGTAGAAATTCAGCCTATTAAGAGTATGAAAAGATACCCTAACAATTTATAAAAATACTGTTGAAGTTCTTACATTATGTATTTTGCAAATGTATTTTGCAGTGTGGCTTTACGTCTTACTGTATGCAATTTTCCTAAAGTAGTTCTAAAGGCAGAAGTTATTTTTTTTTTTTTTACCTTAATGCATTCTCTGCATTAATGTAAAAAACCTTCTGCAAGCAGCTCTCCCTTATACTTACCTCTGCGAGCTGGTTGGTAAGTAGGCTTGGGTTTTTTCCTGGGCATTCCCCAGGCTTTGTTGTTACCTGTTTTAGCCTTCCAATGCCACTTACTGCGATAGCCAGCTATAGATGAGGGCGGTGGCAAGTTTTTTGTTATCACGTTGGTGTTTGTATTGGTCCAGCAGCGCACCAACACCTTTTCAGCCATTGTGCTACTTGCTGGGTGTTTGGTGTGCTCCTGTACCTTTAAGAAGGGGTGGCTCTCCTTCAGTCCACCTGCCCTCATTTATCGATCAGAATGCATGTGCCTCCACTGTGGGGACACTCATATTTTAGTGTTAGGACCACAGATACCAGGGTGCCATGACGAGGCTCTGTGGCTTACGCATGCTTTTGCAAATGCGTGCGGACTAAACCCCTATTTTTAACGCATACTGTTAGATAGGTTAATTCGGTTGTCTGCGAGGTGCTTGGTAAGTAGTCTTGGGTTTTTTCCTGGGCATTCCCCAGGCTTTGTTGTTACCTTATACTTACCTTAACCTGGTCTCAATCCAGCAATGTGCACGTGAGCAGAGGCTCTCTCTCTCTCCTCATTGGCTCAGACAATGCAACGGTAGCCATTGGCTCCTGTTGCTGTCAATCACAGCCAGTGAGGAAGGAGGGATAGGACCACATTCTTATGGACACTCAGAGCTGGCTCAGGAGCAAGCATGCCCAATTGCCCCCATAGCAAGCAGCTTGCTATGTGGGCACTCAGCAGGGGGGAGGAAACAGAAGCGCCAGCCGGGGACCTGAAAAGAGAAGTTTTAGGGTTTTTCACAGAGCAGGTTTGTTATTTTAAAAAAAGTAAAAACTTCACCTTTAGAATCACCAATCACCTTTCAAATTTTTATTGTGTATCTGTTAAAGAGTTTTTTACCTGGAAATCCTGCCAGTAACAACACTACATGTTTCAGGGTGATGGTGCAAAACCACTGATTTGCATTTAGGGGAATTATCGGACTGTTGTGTGAGATCCTTCTAGAAAATTGTATGCAGTGAGGCATTCTGCCGAAAATACTGAAAATTATAATTTGGATTTACATACCTCCATGTACAAAATACATTACATTACTACTTGTAGTAGAAGATACCTTTCATCTCAGAGGCCTACATGTATTGATAACAGCACACCAGTTGAAAGCTCACAGGTGAGTTCTTCTGAATAAGATGGGGGATGCACAGAAAGAGGAGACCAGGCTGCCATATTGTAGGGTTTTCTGAAGCATGAGCCCGCCTAGCGTTATACTGTAATGTTATTAACTGTAGGCAAATACCTTCATGTTATTAGTACCAGTGGCGGCTGGTGCTCCATCGGTCGAGAGGGGGGGTCGGCAGACAGACCTGACCCCCCATTGCTCCAAGCCCACCAACACCCACCGGGTACCACCCGCCCCCCCGATCGCCGGCTCTCTTACTCTGTGTTGGAGATAATAGGGGGCTCCATGCAGGCTCTGTTCCCAGGGATGTCAGTGGCAGGGGGGATCGATATCGGTGTGGATCAATGAGGTGTCAGTGGTGTCACAGGGCGATCGGGGTAATCCTCTCTTCTGCAGCCACAGGAGCTGACAGCAATCTGCATGGAGGGGCCAGTGGATCGGACTTGGCAGCTGGTGGCTCAGTCTCTCAGTTCTCTGCCAATGCGTCTCCTCCCTCCTCGGCCAATGGGATTGCTTATCCTTTCCTGCCGATCAGGAAACGGGTCCCACGACCCGCTTCCTGATTGGCCAGGAGGAGGATCAGTGCGAGAATATAGAATATTCATTCGCTATTCTCACACAACTGGGTGAGCTTCGGACGCAATGCTCTGTGCCCTAAGCCCATCCTATTTTGAAGCCTATTAGAGCCTATGGCCCTAATCACATGCTTCAACCCCCCCCCCCCCCATTGGAATCCATGCATCTGGCGCCCTGCATGTAGATTAGGGGGCTGGATGCATAGAAAGGGAAGGTGGCATCCGTGCGCCCCTAATGGACGGGCCGCCACTGAATAATACCCTGGGAACTGTCCAAGGTAAAAAAACATTACCACATACCTTTAGCTTTTGTAATATTTTGAGCATCTAACTGGTTTGCAAGCTCTGCTGACCCAAGGATATATTATGAGATAGCATCAAGAGCCTTTTTGGTATTTAGGCTGTCTTATCTGTCTTAAGCATAGGGTTAAACACTTTTCCGAATACTATCATTCTCCAGCTTTACAGCTTGTAACATGATAAGCAGCATTCTTCAGGTAGTTCGGTATCTACCCTCAAGCAATGCTCATATGAACTAAAAATATTTTTTACCTACAGATGTGCTGTTGTATGTGTATATATATATATATATATATATATATATATATATATATATATATATATATATATATATATATATATACTATATACAGTAGATATAAATGCACAGCCTGCTTTATAAATACCAGTAGTGACTGTTGTTGACTAGTAAGCACTGAATCGCCAGTTATGTAAAAAATGCAAAAGTGCCTTGACACACACAAGCCCTTAATACGTTGAAAGAATTTGCAGGTGACACCCTTTTCCACACCCCTGCCTCCTACAGGAGTGACTCACATTCTGTAAAGGAGAAGACTTGCGGAGGTTTTTTCCTTCGCTCACAAAATCCTGGCTATACCTGCATAGCAGGTGACTTACTTTGCCTGATAAGACCATTGTTCTTGCTGCAGAGTGCCCTGTGTTTGTAAGGTAGGTTGATATTGACATTATCTTGCCCTTTTTATGCCAGTCTGTGTAATGATAATTAAGAGCAGGCAGATGTCTCATTGAGAACACAGGGTGGTGATACAGCTGCCTGTCCTTGAATGCCTCAAGCAGTGCCAGGACCCACTTCAATCTTCCAACTGATGAATGAGAGGAATATATGGGGATTCAAATCTTTCTTCCCTTGTTCCATTAGACAAAAACAGTATATAATGGTTGCTATGGGCTTCTTCGCTTGGCACAATATTGCCCTTTTGGGCTGCTTGCTGAATCCTCTACATTTGTATTTTTGTTTCTAAATTGAAATGCTTTGTATTATATTTGCATATGTATGGAGTGCTCGTCTGTTCATTTGTGAATATAGATTTTTACAAACTGCAACAGCTCCATCAGAATTTGACATGGACAGTATGTCTTTATCTTTTCTTGTCTGTGCAAACTAAACTTATTCTACTCAACTGAAAATACAACGTCATTGTGCTACCAAATGTCTATTTTATGTGCCTTAATTGCAGGTGTTCATTAAAGGTTTAGTATAGTTATTTAGGTTTGTACTTTATGTCAGACATACCTACCAACATGAATATGTATCCTTTTATAAAGAGCTAATTGGTATTATGGCATTTAAACAGCAATATTAAAGGGCTAGTAAAATTAAGTTACCTTTATATAAAAGAACAGATATACTATGCCTGTAATAGTCCCCATATTTGTACAAAATTTGAGACGTTAGGAACTACATTTGCTATAAAACAGAATATGCAGTTCTTTGATATCACCCATTCTTCTCCTTGGGTACTGGTGATGTAGCCAGGGTCCCACAGATGCCTCCTGGGAAGGCTATGCCACCAGTGCCTTCCAGGGAGTTTTTCTTCCTAAACTATGGGATTTGGTGAGATCCCAGGGGGAAAAAAAAAATATTTTTCTTAAACAGGTGAGTCTAAAGTTGATGGCTCATGTGTGAGATGAGGTGGGTCAACAGAGAAGAAGTAAGAAGAATCTGACAGGCAAGATGACAGCATGAGTTTGGCAGAGGAGGAGAAAAGGCACATTAGCATGCAGTAATTTGGACATTATATCAGCAGAGGAATTTTTTAATCCTGGCCAAAGGGCCAGCCATTGTATTGCACAATGGCCACTTCCTTCTCCCCACTTTATATTTATTTACCCCTGTGTTGTCACTTTTTTGTATGTTTTTGTTGATTGTGTTACACGTTTGTCACTGTGTGACTGGTAGGGTGTGGGTCCTCGGGCCTACCCTGAAAGTCTTGGGAGGGGGTGGACATGGCCTTCTGGCTTGGTTCACCCTCTCTCATGGGGTCTTCCTTCGGGGGAGCCCCACCAAGTACTTGGGTGGGTCTGTTTCAGTAGACCCTCTAGAGAACGGGGTCGTCTGGTTTCGGCCAGAAGGGCCATAGTGACTACCTCAGTCCCCACCATGGACTTGTAGTGCAAAGTGGATTTGCCTTTAGTAAATAACCCCCAATGTGTGCTTCTTTACCAGCAATTTGACTCAATTAATAGAAATAGAGTTTAAGAATATATATGAAGTTAGAATAAGATAACATACCAGAAGAAGCCCTGTATCTGGTGTTATAGCACCTTTATCCCCTTTTCCTCTTTCACAAGTGACAGCATTAGTGACAGTTCTTTTGGGAATTTACTTAAGTTCCCCTTAAATGACGCATGACAGTTCAGTGATCCCATCTGTGGACTCAGGCAGCCTATAAAAAGACAAGCTTACCCAACCTAACCTGGAAGAACTAGTTCTGTAAGTTTGTACTGTCATGAACAGCCAAAGACTGCATTTCAAACATATCTGTACTCTGTCTCGCTTAAGATTTTTCATTGTCTTGTCATTTTTTCAAATTAGGGGAGTAGTAATTATTTCTTGGACTAAAGAGAAGCAGCAGTAGACATATAATTATTGTCCATTTTATGACACTGCAAGATTTAGTTATGGACATTTGTTCAGGTTACTATGTGTAGGAAAAGAGGAGACATTTGGGCTGATTCACTGAAGGCTTTGAGAATGTTCACTAAAAATAAATAGTGCATATATACAGGTGGGGGGCTGACATATATACAGGTGTGTGGGGGTGGGGCTGACATATATACAGGTGTTAGGGGGCTGGCATATACATACGGGTGTGGCGGGGCTGGCACATATACAGATGTGGGGGGGCTGACATATATACAGGTGTAAGGGGGGCTGGCATATATACAGGTGTCGAGGGGCTAACATATATACAGATGTGAGGGGGGGATGGCATATATATAGGATTGAGGGGGGCTGACATATATATAGGATTAAGGGGGGGCTGAGTGTGTACAGGTGAGGTGGCCGGTGTGTAGATTCGGTGGGATGGCCTGTGGGCAAGCCCTGGGGAATGTTGGTGGTCAGGCTCGGGGGAGCTTAGTGCTGCATAACGCTTTTGGTAGTAAAATAGTACTTTTTGAATGGAAATCTGCACATCAGACCAAAAAGAGAGACAACTGGGGCTGCACAAGGGACAGAAGCATGTGGTCTCAAAAGAGGGTCAGTCCCTCCAAATGAGAAGCAATTGTGAGCTAGGCTGTAGTTTTTTATATAACTAGCAGCTTTTTCCTTCTTTCGTTATATACACTCACCGGCCACTTTATTAGGTACACCTTGCTAGTACCGGGTCACACCCCACTTTGTCTTCAGAACTGCCTTAAAGTGGTTGTAAACCCTTACAAACCACATTGATCTACAGGTAAGCCTAGATTAAGGCTTACCTGTAGGTCCAATAAATATCTCCTAAACCTACATGGTTTAGGAGATATTTAGAAAAAAACAGGCATCGCTGTCTACGGCGCATGCGCCGTAGACAGCGGCACGCAGGCGCACTGCGCATGTCGAGATCACGGCGATATGCCACTTTCGTGCGCATGCGTGGGAGTGACGTCATCGCAGCTCCAGCGAATGACAGCGCTGGAGCAGCGAGACCCGGAAGTCACTCCGGGCTTGATGGCGGCGCAGAAGGTCATGGATGAGGGTCGCTTCGGGGGGTTCGTTCTCAGGTAAGTCATTCATAATGAGCTAGTATGTTTTTTGGAGGAGGCTTTACTTCCTCTTTAATTCTTTGTGGTGTAGATTTAGCAAGGTTATGGCAACATTCTTCAAAGATTAAGGTCCATTATGACATGATAGCATCACACAGTTGCTGCAGATTTGTCGACTGCACATCCATGATGCAAATCTCCTTTTCCTAGACATCCCAAAGGTGCTATATGGGATTGAGATCTGGTGACTGTGAAAGCCATTGGAGTACAGTGAACTCATTGTCATGTTCAAGAAACCATTCTGAGATGATTTGAGCTTTGTGACATGGTGCATTATCCTGCTGGAAGTAACCATCAGAAGATGGGTACACTGTAGTCATAAAGGGATGGACATGGTCAACAACAATACTCAAGTAGGCCGTGGCATTTAAACAATGCTCAATTGGTACTAAGGGGCCAAAAGTGTGTCAAGAAAATATCCCCCACACCATTAACCTCCCTAGCGGTAATCCCGAGTCTGGCTCGGGTCCAGTTTTTTCTGCTAGGAGCGGTAACCCTGAGCCAGACTCGGGCTTGCGTGCAGGATACAGGGGGGAAGTTACTTACCTTTTCCCCTGGATCCTGCGATGTCTCCCCGCTGTGTGAGCGAGCCGTCCGATCGCTCGATTCACACAGTGCCGGGTGCCGCCGATCTCCGTTCCCTGCGACGTTCCGACGCACGGGAGCGGAGATCGCGCCAAATTTAAAAAAGTTTAAAAAACACACAACACATACAGTACTGTAATCTTACAGATTACAGTACTGTATACAAAAAATACACACCCCCTTTGTCCCTAGTGGTCTGCCCAGTGCCCTGCATGTCATTTTATATAATAAAAAAAAAAAATTTCTGCCTGGAAACTGGAGATTGTCCATAGCAACCAAAAAGTGTCCCTTTATGTCAAAAGTGGTTTTAGACCAGCTAGAAAACACAGATAAAAAATTAGAATCACAATTTATCATCAAACAATAAATTTAATGACAGCGACTATTCTGCAACTGAGCAAATTTTTGTGTTTTTGATTTGATTACATTATTGAATCATTTTTATATATATTTTTATTATATTATAATTTATGATTTTGTGTTTCAAACTTTATCATACCCTGGATGTATACTAGACTCTGGTTCGGACAGATTTAAGTGAGTTATTCATAAGAATTGCATGCCTACAATATAAAAACGCCAAATTTCCATGCAAAATAATTGTACCGCTTTCAGCACAAAATTCCAGCCAGAATCATACCGCCAGGGAGGTTAAACCACCAGCCTGAACCATTGATACAAGGCAGGATGGATTAATGTTTATGGCAAATTCTGACCCTAACATCTGAATGTCGCAGCTGAAATCAAGACTCATCAGGCAACGTTTTTCCAATCTTCTATTGTCAAATTTTGGTGAGCCTGTGCGAATTGTAGCCTCAGTTTCCTGTTCTTAACTGACAGGAGTGGCACCTGGTGTGATCTTCTGCTTCTGTAGCCCATCTGCTTCAAGGTTCAATGTGTTGTGCATTCAGAGATGGTTTTCTACATACCTTGGTTGTAACAAGTGGTTATTTGAGTTACTGACTATAAACTTAAACCAGTATGCCCATTCTCCTCCGACCTCTGACATCAACAAGGCATTTTCATTCACACAACTGCCGCTGGCTGGGTATTTTCTCTTTTTCGGACCATTCTCTGTAAACCCTAGAGATGGCTGTGCATGAAAATCCCAGTAGATCAGCAGTTTTTGAAATACTCAGACCAGCCCGTGTGGCACCAACAATCATGCCATTTTCAAAGTCACTTAAATCCCCTTTCTTCCCTATTCCGATGCACGGTTTGAACTTCAGCAAGTTGTTTTCACCATGTCTAGATGCCTAAATGCATTGAGTTGCTGCCATGTGATTGGCTGATTAGCAATTTGTGTTACCAAGCAATTGAACAGGTATACCCAATAAAGTGGCTGGTGAGTGTACTCTACTGAACAAACGTTTTAGGCAGAGGTGAAAAAAGTCTGTAAATTAAGAATGCTTTCAGAAATATAAGTGCTAATATTTTATTTTTAGCAATTAACAAAATGAAAAGTAAATGAACAGGAGAGAAATCCAAATCAATATTTGGTGTGAACACCCTTTGCCTTCAAAACAGCATCAATTCTTGATTTCCTCTAAGACTCCTTGTTTTTTACACTGAAGATAGAATTTTTTGGCTTTGGCTGTATGTGTAGGATCATTGCTCTGCTGCAGAATAAATTTGGGGCCAACCGCACACCTCCCTGATGATATGACATGATGGATAAGTATCTGCCTGTATTTCTCAGCACTGAGGACACCATTGATCCTGACCAAATCTCCAACTCCATTTGCAGACCCCAAACATAGAGCTAATGTCATTAATGCCCGTACACACGATCGGAAATTCCGCCAGCAAAAGTCCGATGTGAGCTTTTGGTCGGAAATTCTACTGTGTGTATGCTCCATCGGACTTTTGCTGGCAGAATTCCCTCCAGCAAAAGATTGAGAGCAGGTTCTCAATTTTTTGAGAACTTTTGTGGGACCATCTGTATGCAAGCTAAGCTTTCCGTCGGAAAAAACATCCACGTTTTTTCCGACGGAAAATCCGCTCGTGTGTAATTAGAACGGGGCATTAGAACTATTTTCGGTGTAAAGAAGAACAAAGAGTCCTGACAGGTGATGGTTTGGCCTCCACAAAGCCCCGATCTCAACATCGTGTCTGTCTGGGATTACATGAAGACACTTAAGGATTTCAGGCAGCTACATCCACAAAAGATCTGTGGTTAGTTCTCCAAGATGTTTGGAACAACCTACCTGCTGATTTCCTTCAAAAACTGTGTGCAAGTGTACCTGGAAAAATTTAAGAATTTATGCTGTTTTGGAGGCAACACCAAATATTGATTTGTTTGAGTTCTCTTCTGTTCATTTACTTACCATTTTGTTATTTGATAAAAATAAACTATTAACACTTCTATTTCTGAAAGCATTCTTGATTTATGGCATTTTTTCAAATCTGCCTAAAACTTTTGCACAGTACTGTACCTCTCTACATATTCTGCATTGTATTGAAGAATATATGGAACAAAACAGAACAGTCTATGAAGCAAGTAATTTTTCAATTCAACATCTCTTTTGGTGGCATAGTAACAAACATTAACGCAAATCTGGGTTAATCTTTTTTTTTTTTTTTTCAATAACAAACATGTTATACTTACCTCCACTGTGCAGCTCGTTTTGCACAGAGTGGCCCCGAACCTGGTCTTCTGGGGTCCCTCGGCGGCTGTCTCACCCCCCCCCCCCCCGCATGTACTTCTCACCTTAATGCAAGCTCCCTCACATGGTGTGGAGTACTTGTGGGCGCGCTCCCATGATACAGCCGGCGGCTATAGCCGTTTGCTGTATCACTCGGCCCCGCTCCCGGAGCGCCGCATCATTGGATGTGATTTACAGCAGCGCGAGCCAATGGCTGCGCTGCTTTCAATCCATCCACTCTAGCCAATCAACGGCCAGGGTGAGCGGCGAAGAGGACGTCGGGGGCGAGCACGGGACTTTCGAGGGGTCAGGTAAGTAAAACGGGAGGTCTGGGCGGGCCGGTATAGTCAGATGTTTTTTCACCTTAATGCATAGAATGAATTAAGGTGAAAAAAATTTACCTTTACAACCCCTTTGATAGTACAAACTTAATGCAGATATTATTCTTGGTGGAAACTGACGCAAAGACAAAAATACATGCAAAAATTCAGCAAAAAATACAGAATTTAGTACTAACCATCATACTGTCCCAACTGGCGTCTGATAGTTTGCTGGGTCAATATCATCATCGGTATATGAAAATGTATTGTTGCTTTGAAAAGGTTTGGTCTTGTTGGATGGCAAATCAGCTTTTGGTAACCCTTTTTGGCAATTTTTTTAACGTTAATCTTTGGTTGCTGTGCAATTAATGTCTTGTTTTTTTAAATCATGCTCTGAAATCTCATCTTTTAACTCCAGATGTATACCATGTGGTACGTGATTATTTAGAAAAATGGGTGTTTTATATTTCCTGCCAAGAGGCTTTGAAGTAGGAGGTGTAGATCATCATAAAATTCATCTTTAATAAAGGGCCCAGTTTGGATGTTCACCTCGACAAAGCAATGGCTTCAAAGCTTTTTGGGGGCACGCCAGTACAAGTGCATTCTAGCTTCACTGGGTTGATCTGTTGTTAAACAGTCACATTAGTTTACTGTCAAGTTTTATTGGAAGTATTTCTGCTGTAATTACATACTCGGAAGCTTTTCACTGTAAGCGCTATAAAAATTATATACGACTGATAGGAATTATATTTCATACCATTTGGTGGCTCTCTAACTCCTAGGAAATTTACAGTATGAGTTTTATTACCAGTAGGCACAACAAATGAGAATTATTTCAGTGACAACTAAGGATATTGTTAATAATGACATTCAGGTCCTGTTTATAGTGCAAAATGGGTAAAATATGTCTTATAAGCATCAATGGTTTTATAAGACACTGATAATAAATAATTGTTTTTATGTCTTGCGTATGTATAGTATTATTTAATTTACTCTCAACAACACTTAGGCCCCTTTCACACGAGGCGGGCTCCGCTTGCACGGAGCCCGCCTATGTCCGCCGGCTCAGCGGGAGATCTCTCTCCGTTGATCTCCGCTGAACCGGCGGATGACAAGCCTCTCTCCGCTCACTGAGCGGGGAGGGGCTTGCGAGCGCCGCTGATCTCTATGGAGAGATCGGATGAAAACGGACAGTGTGTCCGTTTTCATCAGATCTCACCCGATCCGATCCGCCAGCGACGGATCTGGACGTATAGCCATACGTCTGCTTTTGGCGGATCGGACCGGGTCGGATGTCAGCGGAGATATCTCCGCTGACATCCGACGCTCCATAGACTAACATGGAGCGCCCGTTCAGATCCGCCGTCAAAACTGACAGGCGGATCTGAACGGTCCGACCGTGTGAAAGGGGCCTTAAACCTCTCCCCTCCCCATTAGAGATAATCTTTATTGCATCTGCACAATGGAAGTACCTGCTTCTGTATGCATTGGGGACACAGCACTGTGATATAGATCTTGTAATCCCTGAATATGAGGTTCTCACCTTGCTGTATCATGGGAGAGGCTCTGGCTTTTCACAGACAATAGTATCTGTTTTACCTATAACAGCACACAAGATTCTAAGGCCTTTCATTTTAAAACAATGAAGAGATAGCAGTTAGACAGGAAGGGTCTGCTTTTACTTTCCAATAGCTTATGTATATTATAGATCAACGTTTCTCAACCAGGGCTCTATGGAACCCTAGGGTTTCTCCAGCGATTTCCTAATATCCCACCTGGTCATCACTGTAAGGAAGAAATTTTGCATTGATAACCAACGCAATGGGTCACCCATACATCGAACCAGCATTGTAAGAGGGCACTTTTCATTGGACCACAAATGTAAGAGGGCATTTCTCCATTGGTCTCTAGTGTAAGGAGACACTATAGTTTTTACAGTCTATGTTTCTTTCCTGGCAATTATTATTATTTATTTTATTTACTTTTATAATAATTGTTGAAAATAATTTTGTCATGTAGAGAGGGGGGTTCTGGGTGGTAAATTATTCCTGTTAGCTACAATTTATTGACCACGCTAATATACCATGAATTGTATTATATGTTTTTGCAGGGGGTCCCTACAGGCTAACAGTTGTTTCTGGGGTTCCTCCAGGGAACAAAGGTTAAGAAAGGATGTTATAGATGCAGGGGACATTTTTTTGATATTTACACCCATAATTTAAAAACTGATATCTGCCAAGAATCTAATATCAGTTTTCTTTCTTTAGGCAAAAAAAACTGGCTTTGTTTTATTATTTACTAAGCATCAAAAAGTCTGTGTCTATTGATGGAATTCTAATGGCTGTTTCATAAGAAGTGGACCTAGCTTAGTACATTATGTTCCTCCTAATTGGTTGCTTAATGAACACATTATTAACAATGGGTATCTATTTGTGACATGTTCCTTTGTATATCACAATCCAGTCCATCTTTGAATCAAATAACAGATAGCCATTGCATATACTGTAAGCAATGAAGATTTTTAACACAACTATTACATTTCTATTAACTAGTTATTTCTTTCCTCCATCTCTATTTATTCTATTATATTCCTTTATTCCTCCAGAATTCTCCCTCCTTATCCTGACTGGCCATACACATGGCAATTTTCTGGTAATTTCAGTCCTTCAACTAAGTTCACAAGAATGATCCAATAAATTAATGTATTCTACTACCATCCCTTCCAAAGCGATACACATAGAAATATAGAAACTCTTGTTGGTAGGTTGCATTGATTAAATTGCCGTGCGTATGATCATCATTAAAGCTTAATTTCAAGATTAACATGCTTCCCCTAAATACGATATATCTCACGATGGCCATTACATTAAATACCCGTGACATCGTGATTTTCCTTCCTAAGCTTCTTGATATGTCTGGGCACCAGGAGGATCTTCTGGTGTGCAGCACACAGCATATACTACAAATACAGGGGGTCCCCGGGTTACAAACAAGATAGGGACTGTAGGTTTGTTCTTAAGTTGAATCTGTTTGTAAGTCAGAACAGGTACATTTTTTAAGTGTAGCTCCAGCCAAAAAATCTATTTTTACGTTTTTTTAGATAACATAGAGAAGGGTTATCACCCCTGTAACATTTGTTTTGCGGTCTGTGCCCCTGTTCAGAAGATTTCACCTCACCTTCCGTCCCAATGACAATTGGATTCTGAAAATTTTGGGTTGTTAGGGAAACATGGACTGGTGATAAAGCATCAGTGGAGACACCCTTTTCCCATATTAACTCTTACAGGAGTAAAGTTTCCTTCCTAGGGGTGGATTTCCTCTCACTTCCTGTTGTCTCCCTCCTTTTGTAAGTAGGAGTCGTTTGTAAGTCGGATGTTTGTAAGTAGGGCACCCCCTGTACATGTTCCATGACTCTTTGGGATCAAGGTGTAGTTTCTGGGCAGTTTTGTGGACGAACAAGGAAGTACTGTGTTTTGTGATGACGACCCACAGCCCATAGCTGCATATAGGCTTCACCGTAAAATAGAATCTCTGTAGTCCTCAGAGTTAAAAAAAAACATACAAAAAAAACAAACAAGTACAATGTAATTGATGATAAGATTTCAGTACAGGCAGCGAGAACAGGAAATTATCAGCTGATGGGATCAACTGGGATTTTTACACTTTATATATTTCACAGACCAAGTACATTTTTAGGGTTTACAGAAACTTAACAATAGAACTCCTATAAGCCCAGGGCTAGGACACCTGTCAGCTTTTTGTTACTAAACCTATAAGATAGCGGATGAATACATAAAGTGCTCTGTAATGGGAAGGTACCATCATCCTAATGTATTAACACCTAACCAAACCAATAATGAGTGGGATTTTTAAGGTACATAAAACAGTTTCCACCACAAATTCACATAAATTCACATAAAACCGTGTTGCCGATTTTCCCCTCACTTCCTGTCTGGTGAAACAGTTCTAATTGCAATGGTATTGCAATAGCTCTTTTCGAGTGGGTACCACAGCGGTTAAATAAGACGTTGACTTTTCAGTTAATTAGATATTTTTAGGGGTAGGCAACCTCAGCACTACAGCTGTTTTGAAACTACAAAACCCATCATGCCTCTGCCTCTAGGAGTCATACCTGTGATATGTCTAGGGTCTTGCAATGTTTCATGGGACTTGGAGTTTCACCACAGCTGGAGGGCCGAGGTTGCCTACCCCGACACACTGAAATAGTTATCACCATGACAGGGCATCTCTACAACTGAGCCCTGATAGCAGTAAAAATCTGAAAGGGGGGGGGGGGGGTCTAATTATTTGGCACTCTATCCAAAATTCCAAAATGTTAACTAAATATACACTTTAATGATAAAAGTAGCACCAGAATTGAAGATATTATAATGTATATCAATCACAAGTCAGTCTAATGTCCTAGACTTCTGTAAGTATAAAAGGTGTGTTCTCCACAGCCTCCTATTGTTTTCACATAGAAAAGAAGAGAATGCTTTCAAAGGTATAATCTGCAATAAAAGCTTGTAAAAGATCATCTCTGAAACATTATACTTCCGAGCGTTTGTATGTAATGGAGAAAGAATATCAAGTAGGGATTTTGTTAACCATAAATTGTGAGGGTGTCTTTTATTTTAATCTTACATCAACTGTATGAATACATTGGGTGGCAATAAGGAGATTTATTCTGGGGAAACCAATACAGAGGGGAAACAATAGTTTTCTGGCAGTAGTAAAGTGGAACTTTAACCTAAAAAAAAAAATCAATTGAGAACAGGCAGGGTTTTATTGCAGTAGAGACATGCAATGGGGGTTATTTACTAAAGGAAAATCCACTTTGTACTGCAAGTGCACTTGGAAGTAAAGTCACTGTAAATCTGAGGGGGACATGCAAGGAAAATAAAAAACAGCATTTTAGCTTGCACATGATTGGATGATAAAATCAGCAGAGCTTCCACTCATTTCAGATCTACCCCTCATATTTACAGTGACTGCACTTCCAAGTGCACTTCCAGTGGATTTGCCTTTCGTAAATAACCCCCAATGTCTCTTCTGCATTAAAGGAAAAGCATGGACAAAGCTCTTTTTGCCATACTTCTCCTGTGGGTCACAAGAGTGCACTAAGTTCATTCAGCCCATAACAGGTTTAGGTCCACTGCCGGCTAACATCACAAGAGCCAATCCAGGTTCGGCACTTGGCTCAGCCTCTCAATCATAATGGGAAATTGAGACTGAACTGAAATGGAATCAAAATAAAAAAAAAAAAATGCAGCAATATTGTGGGAAGCGTCCTGATTTTTCCGTCACATCAATCCGGTCCATTGCAATCCCATCTCTTGCCTTTTTTTTTGAAAAATTGAATTAAAAATGTGAACATTTGATCAGATTACCATGTGTATGGTCAGCTTTACAGTACACATACTATACACATAAAGCTTTGCCCAGTCTGTCTAGGAGTTTGAGGTCACACATTTATCAGAACTGCCCATTCACAGTATTGGCTAAAGCTGCAGACGACCAAATATCTGCGTCCAGGGATTTTGTAAACGCTGCTTGTGCACACAATGAGGTTGATTTACTCAAAGGCAAATATACTGTACACTGCAAGTGCAGTTGCTCTAGATCTCAGGAGAATCTCAGGAGAATCTCTGAAATGAGGGAAAGCTCTGCTGATTTCTATCATCCAATCATGTGCAAGCAAAAAAATGCTGTTTTTTTATTTCCCTTGCATGTGATTGAGTATTCTTTGCAAAGTGAAGCTTTACCTCATTTACTAACCTCTGGAGCAAGTGCACTTGCAGTGCACAGTATATATTTGCCTATGGTAAATCAACCCTTTTGTGTGACTAGCAGCAGCTGTCAGATTTGTAATTTACAAATCAAGGGCAGGCACCAGGGCCACGGATCAGGCAGTAAAGCCAGCCCTCCTGTACTGGGCCCGGGCCCCATCAGTTCAAAAGGGGGGGGGGGGCAGGCACATGTTGAGCAGGAGGTCCAGCTGTACTGTCATACTGCAGACACCAATCCTCTTCTGCCTTTCCCTGCAATGCTGACAGCTTCTCCCTCTGGCCGCACTGCAGGGGATTGGTTCAAGCACATGCACCCCTTCCATCTGTTGTCTGGGCCCCCCTGTGTGCCCTTTTCCCCTTCCAGCCTCCATCCTCTCCTGCCGGCAGCTGCTGCGGGTATACAGGAATTTTTCAGTATGGATGGAGAGCGGGGGAATGGGCCAGTAAATATATAATTTATTGGCCCCTTCCATTTTGAAATGAACACATTGAGTGATCGGTACCAATCGCTCATGTGTCCATTCATCACTGAAGCCTAATAAACTGTGTTTACTATGCTTCCGCTTCTGAATGAGCAAGAAGCTTCAGTGCACTTCCAATTCATTCATCTTTGCAACTGAGGCTGCAAAGAAAGCGACTGATAAATATATGTCCTCAGTGACTTCTGGCTAGGGGAGGGGGCTGTCAGGTAGGCTGTATTGAGCCCCGTGATTTCTATCAGCAGCCCTGGTAGGCACCACTGCTGTTTACATGTATCTGCTCATCTGCTCATCGTTTTTGTGGAGTTTTGGCTGCATACAGACTGGCTGCTGGTCGTCAACCAGTTTGTATGCAGCCATAGCACAGAGTTTGTCTGCATACAGAGGAGCGATTACCCGCCTCTAACTGCAATCAAGCAATTTTCTTTCCTGCAAAATCGCATCGTCTAGGCCGGCTTTACTCCAACTGATTCAGCCTTTTTATGAATCAGCCAAGCTTCAGATCAAGCAGTGGACAGTATAAATGAACGATATTAGCAGTAAGGTTCTTGTGTAAATGCATCAACCCTCCTAACTGTCTAATATCCAATGTTTCTCTGCTGCCTTTAAAAATGATAAGTATCATATAATAATGGCAAATGGTAAAACTACCTAATTTAAGAGGGCTATGAATGAGCAGCTTTCATCTGCCAATACACTGGCAGGGCTCAGTATTAATGAGGAAAGATCTGATAATTGCCCATCTTCAAAAGATCTGACATCACACAATTTATTATTCCATTAGATTTTTTTAACATTAAAACATGTGTTCAGTTAACAGACTGATTTCTTTTTTAGCTGATTGCGGCTTTTTATAGTGATTTTTTTTTATCGTATTACATAAATTTCCCAGCAGAAATATCCAATAGAGGCTGATTTTTGTCCATCTGAAATGCTCCTTTTTGTTGGACCAACATCTATAGATAATTTCAACAAGTCAGAATATATGTAGAGTAGTGGTCTATGAGTATTTTCAAGGAAAACTGCAGGTTTGTTTTAAAATAAATATTCTAACAAGCTTAGCACACTTATTAAATCAGCAAAATAAATTCTAATGCCCCTTTCACACAGGACGGATCCGTATTGATCCGCCCTGTGAAGATCCGCTGCTCAGCGGGGATCGCTCAGCTGTTCTCCCGCTGAGCCGGCAGATGACTGTGCAGGGACCGCCCTGTCAGATCTCCGCTCTCCCCCATGGGGGATCGGATGAAAACGGACCGTCTGTCCGTGTTCATCCGATCCGCTCTGCAGACGGATGGAAAAATAGGGTTTTCCTCCGTCTGCAGAATCGGACAATAACGGGTGTCAGCGGATGCTCATCCGCTGACACCCGCTATCCCATAGACATGCATGTATGTCCGTTTTTCATTCAAAAACGGATGGATGAAAAACGGACATACGGTCCGCATGTGTGAAAGGGGCCTAAAGCTTTTATCCCCCATCAGTTGAGATTGTGCTTATTTAAGTGTGTACTCATACCAGCACTTTGAACCAGTTCTGGCTGAAATTTAGCCCTTTGGGGGGCGGAGAAATCATCTCTGCTCGTCCGCCCCCGCTCGCTTTTCTCATCCGCCTGTCCAGCTCTCTCATGCAGCCTGCCCGCTTGCTGCACCCACGGCCCAGCTGCAGAGAGGCCATGGCCCGCTGGTTAGGTAGGGACCCCTGCGGTAAGAGACTCGGGGCTATGGGCCCCAGATTCAGGGCTATAGCCACAATAGCCTCCCCATAACAACGCCACTGCCTGGGGACAACCTTTTTACCAAACAGGAAGTGAGGTTATTTCTTTATATTCGTTATATCAGAGCTTCTGATAGCAGCAAACCTGTCAGGAGTTTTTCCAATTATTCCCCACTCTATCCAAAGCTGTAAAACTTTTGGCTATAGAAATAATATAAAAAATAATCTACCCTTATGCCACGTACACACGGTCGGAATTCTCGTCAGAAAAAGCTCTGATGGTTTTCCCGTCGGAATTCCGACGGAATTTCGCTCAAACTGTTTTGCCTACACACGGTCACACCAAATTCCGACGGTCAATAACACCGTGGCATACAACACGTTCGACAGCACTATAAAAGGGAAGTTTAATGCTTCCGAGCATGCGTCAAATTGTTTCCGAGCATGCGTCGTAATTTTGCGTGTTGGAATTGCATACACACGATTGGAAAATACGAACAGGTTCTCTATCCAAAGTCGGTCGGAAATTCCTACAAAAAAGACCGATGGGCATACACACGGTCGGAAAATCCGATGAAAAGCTCCCATCGGACTGTTTCCATCGGAATTTCCGTGTGTACGCGGCATTAGTTTACTGAATGCAGTGAAGCTCTGCTGTCTTCAATCGTCCAATCATATGCAAGCAAAAATACATTTTTTTTTTCTTGCACATGACTGGGTAATCTTTGCAATGTGGATTTTTACCAGATTCACTAAGCTATGAGAAAATTCCTTTGCAAAGGTGTCCGTTTATGAAGCAGTGAAATCTATTCACTGCTTAATTCTCCTTCATTCTCAGAGGAGATCTTTCTCCTCTGTGTGCCAGTTTATGAAACGGAGTAGTACAAACGCTTCCAACAGTGGAGAACGTCCCCTGATACTGGAATCTCATGAGACTTTACAAGATTACAGTACCAGAAATTCACCGAAACACCGAGATGTCAGTTTATTAAGCAGTGATAAATTATCACCGCTCAATACACGGACAGACGGTGTAATTAATGTTAGTAAAATAAAGAGTCCCCCTACATTATATATATATATATATATATATATATATATATATATATATGTATACACACGCACACATTATATATACATGTATATACACACATTATATATATATATATATATATATATATATATATATATATATATATATATATATATATATATATATACATATACTCATTATATATAAATATATATATATATATATATATATATATATATGTATACACACATACATATGACAGGGGGACATGTTACTGTTTTGGGGGGTCTGAACGAGGCATAAGGAAGTTAAAGCGGAAGTAAACCCATCGATTTAATAGTTTAAAAAAAAAAGGCATGCCGGGAATGCTAACTGCACATTGGCTGTGCTCTCAACCAAACAGTCAAACCATCCAATGGCTGGTGTCATAACAGATCACATGTGCATCACTGTGGCAGTTGAAGATTAAACAGAGGCAAAGATGGCAGCTTCCTTGGCTGAAAACGATAGGGGGGTTAACTTCCACTTTAATTATCTTCCTCTTTCCTCCTCAGATCCCCCCACATTCCCTCTTCACTCCCCGCTTCTCCACCGCTGAGATGGTGAATCGGGGAGGTGAATTCTGACTCAGATCGCCAGTGAATCGCTGAGATCGCAGCTTCATAAACTGGCCGTTACTGTGTCATTCTATGAGGATTCTCCATGTGTGGAGATAATCGGCGGGAGAACAAGTTCAAACACTTCTCCACCGATTATCTCTGGTTCATAAACTGTTTATGGACTGTGATCAGCGGCGATCCTCGGGATCTCCGCTGATCACTGCTTCATAAACGGACACCATAGTGAACAGCAAAGAGATAGAAATTTTTTTAGAAACCAGACAGGTACATTCTCCACTGACTCATTGCCTAGGTTGCTTTACTATCCGTGTTGTCCCTAGCAGCCTCACCTGATGAAGTCCAGTATTTTATGTGAGTGACCCAATATATACAGAAGGGAACTTGGAACTTATCTAAGTACAATTGTGCAGTACTTTTGATAGAACTGATACAGAAAAGACAGAAATCAGATATGCAAGAGCAATCTGACTACTCCTATTCAAGTCTTTGCACCTGAGGGCTTGGCTCAGAAAAGTATTTGTGTTTATGCTTTACATTACAGGGTGTTGGAGAGAGTAGGAAATGTGTATAGGCAAAGCCTTTTGGTCGTAGCTTTAAAAGGAACACTAGCAGTCAGAATACAGTATATTTTCAAGGAACACAAACAATCAGAACAGGTTTTTAGACTTGTAAAACAGCTTATTCTAGTGTGCTGTAGAGCATCTGCCAGACCCATTGGAATTAAGGAGTTGTCCGATCTCATAACTTGTTCTTTGGTGACTTTAATGGAGATAAAACGAGAATGGATATGGAAACAGCAGTTAAATGTATGTGCAACACAGAAGAATGAAAGTAATACCATCAACAGTGCAAATGTATATCACATATAATATAACTATACATAATTAATATAATCTCAATCTTCATTTTATATGAAGCAGGACTTGTTTTTTAACTTAGAGCTTGACTACAAGGGTTACAAGGGCTGCAGTAGCTCCTAGGTCCATTCAATTTAAGTGGTTGTAAACACTTACATACAAGGTATGTCTAAAAGTTCAGTAAGTGGTCCGAAATATCAACAGCAACATGGGCCAGGTGCACATGCATGCACATGATTATCCGGAGACACGTCGAGAAGCACCACCTAGCGTGGAGTACATGTGACTGTCAGGGTAAACCCACTGTGGGCAGTCGAACATAGTCAGTGTGAGAGGTAGGGTCACAGTGCAATGGAGCAATGAGTGAACATCAAGTTCTGCTAAAAATTGGGGAAAACGGCGACGGAGATGCATGAAATGTTGGTACAGAAGCAGTAAGCAGAGGATGTGTTACGAAAAGCGCTTTTGCGATGGGAAAGAAAGACTGAGGATGAGCCACGTTCAGGTCAGCCGTCGACAAGAGAACCCTAGACATGATCAAGAGAGTGCGACAAATGCTGGCACAAGATCTGCGACTGACTCTTCATTTGATGGTAGAGGAATTGGGCATTAGCAAGGACATGGTGCACCCCCTCATCTGCAAAGCTTTGGGTAAGCAAAAGATCTGTTCCCGGTTTGTGCCGCACAAGCTGACAGACGAACGGAAAGCAAAATTATTGGAAACCTCTGGAAATTTCATTACCACGTGTGACCAGGATCCATCCTTTCTGTGAACCATTGTCACTGGGAATGAGATCTGGTGCTACCAGTTTGATCTGGAATCCAAGCGGCAATCGATGGAATGGCGTTCAGTCTTCCCCGCGACCCAAAAAGAGTCGCCTGCAAAAGTCCAAGGTCTATCCAAGAATGTGTGACAGTGTTCTGCGATTGGTTCCTAAAGAGGCTTTTGCTGACTGGAAGCTTTATGAACATTGCCAAAAGTGTGTTGTAAAGGATGGCAATTATTTTGAAGGCCAATAAAGGTAATTTGTATCTTATGTTTTGTTTGTTTTCAGATACCATTTAGCAAACTTTTTTAGACACACCTCATATACCCAGTGAAGTGACTGGCTCCAGGTTATAGACAGAAATGAAACAAATCCTCCTAGTGAGGAAAGTTCTGAGAGCTGATTGGAGGGACTACCCCCCCCCCCCCTTTCACACAGCACACAGGAACAGAGCTGAGGGCATCCCCTGTCACCATTTTTCTCTTGGTGTCAGGAAAAACTTGTCAGAAGTGATTCATGCTGATAGCAGAGGCAGTAGGCAGAAGACAGAAATAACACTTATGCCGCGTACACACGTTCGGACCTAGTCCGGCGGGACTTCCCCACACACGCCCGGACTTCCGAGCGTGTGACTTGCCCACACACGCCCGGACTTCTCCGGCGGACAATCCGCTGGAAAAAGTCCGCGGGAATGAACTGACTTTCCGATGAGCGGCAAGTCCGTTCATTTCAAAAGTCCGGCGGACTAGCCTACTAACGGCGGGATTGTCCGCCGGACTGCCAAGTCCAGCGGACAATTTTAAAACAAAACTTAAAACCTAGTCCGCCAGACTTTTGGCGCCAAAAAGGACTTGAGTCCAGCGGACAATCCCGCGGGATAGTCCCTTCGTGTGTACGCGGCATAAGTGCTCTTAATTGAGACAAGTACACACTATAGAGGAATATGCTTTGTTTATATTTCATGTCTGAGGTTTACAACCACTTAAAGGAGGTCACACAAAACTGTACCTTATTTTGCCAGCTTTGTGTCCAGACTACATCAGCACATGATAAAGCAAAATAGCCCTATATTTAATTTCCTGAATGAACTCTTTTTAGGCTAAAAAATAAAATGTATTTTATTTAAAACCATGAATAGATACATATTAAAAATGAAAGTTATTCTAAAGGATTAATGCTTTTTGCTTTAATGCATTCTCTGCATTAAGGTTAAGAAACCTTCTGTGATTCCACCAACCCCCCCAGCCCCTGCTAAATACTTACCTGAGTGTGAATTTAATCCAGCGCTGTGCTCAGGAGCAGTGGCTCTCTAAGCTTTCTCTCTCCTCACACGACAAAAAGGCCATTGACTCCTGCTGCTGTCAATCAAATCCTGTGATGAGGGAGCAGGAGCCGGGTTGTCTGTGTCTATGGAAGCAGGCAGCGCGGTAAGCCAATGAGGAGGGAGTTGCAGTAGTCAAGGCAAGAGATAACCAGGGAGTGAATCAGGAGCTTTGTGATTTCATTGGTTAGAAAGGGACGTAGTTTAGAGATGTTGCAGAGGTTGAGGTGGCAAGCTTTGGAGAGTGATTGGATGTGGGGCCGAAAGGAGAGTTCAGAGTCCAGGATAACACCTAGCACGCTGACATGAGGGGATGGGTGGATGGTTGTGCCATTGCTCTTGACAGATAAGTCAGGGGAAGAGGCACGTGGGGGAGGAAATATTATAAGCTCGGTTTTGGACAAGTTGAGTTTGAGGAAGTGGTGTGACATCTAGACAGATATGTCTGTTAGTAAGTTACTGATGCGTGAGGAGACTGATGGAGGGAGTGGAGGGGTGGAGAGATAGATTTGTGTGTCGTCAGTTTAGAAATTATATTGTCTTAATAAGGAAAAAATACCATACCTTGCTTAATATTTGAATCTTACATAGGATCCTGTGTTTGGTTGAAGCATGAAGGAGACCCTTTTCCAAGTCCTTATGTTTATTCTTTGTACCTCTAGCTGAACTTCTGTATTTGTATGGCAGAGCAGGCTCCTGTGTACAATGCAGTAATATACTGTAGTTCTGTGTCACTATTCTAGAAGGCCGTATTTGGTGAATTATTTTCCTTGAGGTGATGGCACAGTGACGATTGTTATTTCAAGAAGCAAATCTCTACATTTCATCCCATTTGAATATATTTTGCTTATAAATTGACTTTTTGTTCACATTCACCATTTTGGATGGATTATAAGAGCTCCTCACATATATAGAGTTTTGATTTATGTCAATTGGAGTTTTGAGTAGCTGCTTTTCCTTCACATTAACTTTTTTATTTTATTGATACAAATTTCACATTAATTGGGTTCAATGGGATCGCAATTTAATTACATTATTGAGTATAGAGAGTGGCTAATCTTTATTGTCTTTTAGTGTGCATGTCCAGGTATCAATATTGATGCATTTTGTGCCTAGCACTCATGTATTTTATTATAATTTGTTCATTTTGCTCGTTTTGTAGCATGCAGCTTTTGTTTTTTGTTTTCCGTAGTCTTTGAATTCATAATACCCTGATTAATACATCATGGCTTAATTTAGTATGCTATTCTCAGTAGACCAGGGTGGATTATAGGAGTACACAGAGAGTAATTAGATGAGATATCAGGTTCAATGTAAGGGCAAGGGCTTAATAGTTCTATTCAGGTAAAGAACCAAGAAGCTGGAAGAAATATTTACATAAGGGAGAGGCACACTTGCAATGCTAGCCATGGGTAAGCGAGCCATTGACACTGACAGTTCTGATCATAAACTATAAAATCTTGTTTATATATCATTTCTCATTGTTCAGGGTCTGAATATTCTCCTGCTACCTTGTGTTGAAGCACTAACATGTACATTCTATTCCTTCTGACAAGACTATGCAGAGCTTTCCTCCAAGGTCCTGGATAGTTCTGTGTCACTACTGGGATACCACAAATTGCATCTATTGCTTACAATTAAGATTGTCCATCTTTGCAGCTATTGTTGGGTGCTGTGGAAGTAAAGCCTGGCGCACACACAGGGCAAATATCTGGTATTGGTAGGTTCAACAGAAACCAACCATCATTTGCCCTGTGTGTGTACATCAGCCTGTCCAACAGAAGCTAGCTGAAAGGGCATGCTGGAAAACCGGCATCTGATCAACATCTAATCAGCGCCCCCTGTCAGAACACAATATCTCAGAGGGTAGATCACTGTAACAACATCACATAGTTAGCACAGTAAGCTCCTCTCAAGCTCCTCCATTTTTTTTTTTCGTTCAGCATGCTGGGTTGAGCTGAAAAAAAAAAAAACTCAGTGTGTACCAGGCTTAAGCAAATAGTGGTATGAAACCCCATGTGTTAAGAATGCTTATCAGACCCATACTATTTGAAGGACAGGTTTTCTTTTAACCTCCTAGGCGGTAATCCCGAGTCTGGCTCGGGTTCAGTTTTTTTCTGCTAGGAGCGGTAACCCCGAGCCAGACTCGGGCTGCATTGCAGGATACAGGGGGGAAGTTACTTACCTTTTCCCCTGGATCCTGCGATGTCTCCCCGCTGTGTGAGCGAGCCGTCCACTCGCTCGATTCACACAGTGCCCGAGTGCCGCTGATCTCCGTTCCCTGCGGCTTTCCGACGCACGGGAGCGGAGATCGGCGCCAAATTCAAAAAAGTTTAAAAACACAGTACACATACAGTACTGTAATCTTACAGATTACAGTACTGTATACAAAAAATACACATCCCCTTTGTCCCTAGTGGTCTGCCCAGTGCCCTGCATGTCATTTTATATAATAAAAAGATTTTTTTTCTGCCTGGAAACTGGAGATTGTCCATAGCAACCAAAAAGTGTCCCTTTATGTCAAAAGTGATTTTAGACCAGCTAGAAAACACAGATAAAAAATTAGAATCACAATTTATCATCAAACAATAAATTTAATGACAGCGACTATTCTGCAACTGAGCAAATTTCAGTGTTTTTGATTTGATTACATTATTGAATCATTTTTATATATATTTTTATTATATTATAACTTATGATTTTGTGTTTCAAACTTTATCATACCCGGGATGTCTACTAGACTCTGGTTCGGACAGATTTAAGTGAGTTATTCATAAGAATTGCATGCCTACAATATAAAAACGCCAAATTTCCATGCAAAATAATTGTACCACTTTCAGCACAAAATTCCAGCCAGAATCATACCGCCAGGGAGGTTAAGTAACTTTTAAGTACTTTTTAAGCACTTTTAAGTATTTTTAAGTTGTCCTTTATGTAAACCCCTACCGCCCCAAGTACATCGTATCTGGTAAATTACTTCTCTCCAATCTTCACTGTATAGTCTTGCTCAGCACTGCACAGCCATGGAAAACAAAACATCCAGGCAAGGTCCTCCTCATACTACTGCACATGTGCATTGTTGCTCTGGTCATTTCTTTGAATGAGCTGTATTCCAGTGGATGGCGAGAGGCTGCCATGAGTACGTTTTTGATTTGCATTTTCTTCCAGTGTCTCCTGATTGATTGTCTCACTTTCCTCTTTCTGGCATCTCTTTCTATCTATTTGATTTATTCTTCTTATCTCTAGGAAACTGGAGAAAAGTTGGATTGGTAGTCAAGGGTTATTTTCAGTGTCAGTAATGTTCAGTTTACTCAGGGCTTTTTTTCAGCAGGAATGTGGAGGAACGCAGTTTCGACACCTCCAGCACTGAATGTATGCAATGGCAAGGGGTTCTGGGGTCTGCTGGAGGGTCTGTTGTTGCTGGGAAGGGGGGGCGGGGGATCTTATGTTTTTGGGTGGTTAGTTGTTGCTGGGAGGATCTATTGTTGAGGGATGGGGTCTATTGATGCTGGCTGCTGGGAGATCTGTTGTTGCTGCTGGAGGTCTATTGTTTTTTGGGAGGTGGGTAGAGGGTAGAACCATGGACCAGTGCTCGGAGGTGGGTAGGGGGTGGGGAAAATGGGGTGACTCAGAAAGGTGGAGTTCCTGCACCTATTCTCTGAGAAAAAAAGCCCTGAGTTTACTACACCAAAGTTTGCAGTCTTGAAGCAGAGGAAGTATCAAAAGTATCAATCAACTAAAGAATAGTCTTTGCATTTGTAGTTGAGTTTGCCAAGTTATAATTTTCTAAAAATATCATACTATGACCGGAGTAGACATGTGCACAATAGAAAAATTTGTTTAGTTTAGTTTTGTTTCTGTTCGTTTCCGTTGATTCGTAACGATTCGTAAATTCGTAAGTCGCCGGTGTTCGTATTCGGACTCGTTCGTATTTTCGTAAGTCGTCGGTGTTCGTATTCGGACTCGTTCGTATTTTCGTAGAGTTATTTTTTCGTTGATTCGTTTTTCCGTTAGTCTAATTTTCATTTATTCGAAATTCGTATTTTCGTTGTATTTTGTATTCGGACGCATTCGTATTTTCGTAGATTTAGTTACATTCGTACTTTCGTAAGATTGATTTATTTGTACTTTCGTAACAGTGTTTTCGTAGATTCGTAATCGGAGCATAATTCATAATTTTATGAAAATTACTAATCAACAAAAAAAAAAAAAGTTACGAATGTACAAATTTTTTCGTTCAATCCATTCGAAGCACGTTAAGCAGCGCCATTGTAAGAGACACGGAAAATTACGAATCAAAAAAAAAAAGTTACAAATGTACGAATTTTTTTGTTCAATCCATTCAAAGCACGTTAAGCAGCGCCATTGTAAGAGACACGGAAAATTACGAATCAACAAACAAAAAAAAAGTACAAATTTTTTCGTTCATTTTGATTTTCGTTGTTTCTGTTTTTGTTTTTCGGATTTTCATTCTTTCGTAGTTTCGTTGTTTCTAATTTAATTATTTCGTATTTTCGTTGTTTTTCATATTCGTTCGTTTCGATAATTCGTTATTCGTTAGAATTTTTAGCGAATCATTCCTTCATTCGTACGATAACGAATGAACGAATATAACAAATTTGAATGGAAAACAAATTCGTAACTAAACGAATTGCACATGTCTAGACCGGATTATGATGAGCAGAGTGCTTAGCATTGCTGCCCTCCAACCATATTTATTCCAAGATTTATTATAAAATCAAAGCGTTGACGTTCAAATTTACTTTTCATGTCTATGTGGGTGTCTTCCTGTTTGTGTTTATAATGCCAGGTCCTAGAAAGAAGGCACGGATGATAATGGGATATGTTACCTGTAAAGCATTGAAAAAGACCAATAGTAAATAAAGAAATAAAATCCTAACTGTTATAGCAAAGATGCTCTTCAGTCAGTCTGTGCTGTAATAGCTACATTACTGCATAAATCTGGCCATATATTAGTGTAAAAATGCCTGGAACTCTGCTTTAAATTGTATCTAAACCCAAATACAAAAATCATTTGTCTTGCAACCTAATTATTTTTATTTTTAAAGACCCTTTCTTTTATTTTCACCTGGTGATCCTGCCAGTAATATACTTCTTGTTCTAGGATGACAATGAGCACTCACTGCACTGCATAGCTCCCAACTGTCCCTGATTTTGAGGGACTGTTCCTGATTTGAAACAAAGTCCCTCTGTCCCTCTTTCCTCCTCATTTGTCCCTCATTTTGGTCTGATCTATATAGTTGTATATAAAATGCACTACTTATCTATCAAAAAGTGTTTTAAAGTGCTAAACCACTCATCCAATTTCTAAATTGCTGCATTTGTAAAATGTCCAAAAGCCAGTATAAAAGGAATAGTAGGGGTAAAAATGCATTTTTTTTTTTAGTACAATTCTCCTTTAAGCGGGGCGTGTTAAGGGGTATGTCCTATGCCTACATACTTTTGCTACTTGTCCCTCATTCCAAGAAAGTTGGGAGGTAGGCTGTACTGAATCTATCATTGCCATCACCCTAGGCTTCTGGCCTTTTTTGGACTACAAAATCCCACCTATTCTAAACACATTAGATATAGGAAAGTTTATTTGTAGCTCACAGTGGATAGCTGAGAAAACTGATAACATTGTCTGAGTTTTCAGTTCAGTCCACAAGAGGTTATAAGGACAAGGGTTTCTGCTCATTGAACTTTAATTTAGGACGGAAGAGTGACTCTGGAATTTTCTTTGTATGGGCTCAGTCGCCCATGTGCAAGAGGCCTAACAGGGATGATGGATTGGTGAGAATAAACCTCTGTAGTCTGTACAGTGACCGTAATGTGACTGTATACGGGGTTTTCTCCATAGTGGAAAAATAAGATGTGAAAACTGTCATATCATCTGGAAGGCTGACTTCGCCAAGTAGACATTGGGGAGACTATCCTTTAAATCCTGCCCCAGAGACACAATGGGAAGTGAGTGGAAATCTTTCCATAATGAGAAGAAATCTCACTTTAGATGGTTGTCACTGGAACAGATGGCTTGGCTGGGCTGAGGGGTAGACAGAGGAGATGGTCACCTTGGGCATTTTGGAAGAAGGAGGGCATATACAGGGCAAGACCTGCAACTTAAAGCGGTTCTGCACTGACGTTTTTTTTTTTTTATTAATGTCTAAAAATCATGTCTTGCTAACATCATACTCACTTGCAGTGATGATGCTTGTTATCCAGGTCCCTTTTTCCATCTAATCCATAGTTTAAAAAACAAATTCCCAGGCTGATGTCATCTTGCTTGTGGGTATTTGAAGCCCACAAGCAGTCACTTCCTTGTTACAAGGATCACGTCCGCAAATCCCACCCGAAATTTTGCAGGATTTGCGGCCATCGAGCCGTAATCTCGTGAGATTTTGCGGACATCCAGCCAAAATCTTGCGAGATTTGTGGACATCGCACGAAATCTTGCGAAATTTCGGCTCGATGGCCGCACTGACTCCTGGGATGAAAGTCCGGCAGCAATTACAAGGTAAGTAAAAAAAAAAAAAACGGCCATTTAGTACTCTTTGTACAGATTTGAAAGGCAAAGAGATTTACTTAAAAAAGTGTGTGCAGAACCGCTTTAAGCCTAGTACAGACTAGTAGTTGACTGACAGGTCAGGAGGAGCCGCTGTGCTAACTATCCAACATCAGTACAACGATCCCACTGCTGTTCTATTGTGTTCTGACAGGGGGACTACTCTCCGCCAGAACACTACGGCCAGCGCGCTCAGTCATTGGTTTAGAGCGCTGATTGGGAGCCGATCGGCAGACCTTTTTTGGTCATGCCCCTTTGACAAAAACTGCCCAAACGAAAAATGCCTCAGACGATCTGCGCATGCGCTGTGTGGATGTCACGCCAGCTAGTCAACATTTCAGCTGGAGTGTTGTTTGGTTTGTCGTGGGCATTTTTCAATGGAGGACATTTCCCGATGTTCTGTTGCAGTGACTGCAGTACACACAAGCCGAATGTCAGTCAGTTTCAATTGAACCGGCTAATGCCACCCATCATTCGGCCTGTGTGTACTAGGCTTTAAGCTGCTGAAGTAGTGTACAGTTCATGGGTGGGTGGGAGGTGTGCACTTTCGCCTTTTCACTTTGGGTACTAAAGGACCTTGTCCCATTATTGCTTCATCGCATGATTCTCATTCATCTTTTGTTCTGGTGACAAATTGTGGATTTTGTATCACTTTCCGCCCAGATGACATCAGGACAAATAGAGAGGATGAAGCTCTCCAGCAGGAATGCAGACAGAAATAAAAAACTGACAGGGGTTGTTGCCGTTCTTTAGTATAGCCAAAGCTAGAAAAATACATATGTAACATAGTATTCATTTTACATTTATTATTATTGTTAAAATTGTATGTGTAAAACAGTTAAACGTTGCACAAGCTGTGTTGCAGATGTCCTCAAATCATTTTGCCACTTTAACATTATATAAGAATTGTACATATTACAAATTACAAACATCTCTGTGGAACCATACCAAATACATTGTGCATGAATAGCAGATGGTATCACTTCATACATCCCGTGTTAATTAGCCAGTACTGCAGAGATTACTCATATACTAAAAAGAGCAGGTAGGACTAGGGCAAGGCTGCAGCCCTGCCCACATTTCTCTTTGTCAATTGATAGGATCGGGTCAGAGAATTATTTGGCAAGATGCAGTACAACTAAAGAACCCGCCAGTTTCACTGTGTGTCTCTACATATTTTAATGAGGTGTGGTACCTTAGTCACCTTATCTTTTACACTACTATGATTTATGATCTAAGTAAATGTCCTAACTGGAAAGATCGGTTAGTTAAAAAAAATATGTAATACTGAGGGCTACTTTCCATGGCCTAATTTTATAGCATACCTTGATTTTGTTGGATTTAATCCAGAGTTTTGCACATGGAAAATCTTACCTACTTGAATTTATCTGTATTGAACTTTAGCTAAATACGATTTACTGCATTGTAACTAGAAGAGGCACAAGTACAGATGTCCAGGGTAGAGAGTGGACAGAGGCATTTATACTATGATTACAATTGGCCTAGAAATTTAATATCGCAAAAGATATACAGTGGTGTGAAAAAGTGTTTGCCCCCTTCCTCATTTGCATGTTTGTCACACTTAAGTGTTTCGGAACATCAAACCAATTTAAACAATAGTCAAGGACAACACAAGTAAACACAAAATGCAATTTGTAAATGAAGGTGTTTATTATTAAAGGTGAAAAAAAATCCAAACCATCATGGCCCTGTGTGAAAAAGTGATTGCCCCCTAAACCTAATAACTGGTTGGGCCACCCTTAGCAGCAACAACTGCAACCAAGCGTTTGCGATAACGTGCAATGAGGCTTTTACAGCGTCCTGGACGAATTTTGGCCCACTCATCTTTGCATAATTGTCCTAATTCAGTTACATTAGAGGGTTTTCGAGCATGAACGGCCTTTTTAAGGTCATACCACAACATCTCAATAGGATTCAGGTCAGGACTTTGGCTAGGCCACTCCAAAGTCTTCATTTTGTTTTTCTTCAGCCATTCGGTGGTGGACTTGCTGGTGTGTTTAGGATCATTGTCCTGCTGCAGAACCCAAGTTCGTTTCAGCTTGAGTACACAAACAGATGGTCGGACATTCTCCTTCAGGATCTCTTGGTAGACAGCAGAATTCATAGTTCCTTTTATCACGGCAAGTCTTCCAGGTCCTGAAGCAGCAAAACAGCCCCAGACCATCACACTACCACCACCATATTTTACTGTTGGTATAATGTTCTTTTTCTGAAATGCAGTGTTCCTTCTACGCCAGATATACTTGGACACACACCTTCCAAAGAGTTCCACTTTTGTCTCATCATTCCACAGAATGTTGTCCCAAAAGTCTTGGGGATCATCAAGATGTGTTGTGGAGAAATTGAGACGAGCTTTGATGTTCTTTTTGCTCAGCAGTGGTTTTCTCCTTGGAACTCTGCCATGCAGGCCATTTTTGCCCAGTCTTTTCCTGATGGTGGAGGCATGAACGCTGACCTTAACTGAGGCAAGTGAGGCCTGCAGTTCCTTGGACGTTGTTGTGGGGTCTTTTGTGACCTCTTGGATGAGTCGTCGCTGCGCTCTTGGGGTAATTTTGGGCGGCCGGCCACTCCTGGGAAGGTTCACCACTGTTCCATGTCTTCGCCATTTGTGGATAATGGCTCTCACTGTGGTTCGCTGGATTCCCAAAGCTTTGGAAATGGCTTTTTAACCCTTTCCAGACTGATAGATCTCAATTACTTTCTTTCTCAATTGTTCCTGAATTTCTTTGGGTCTCGGCATGATGTGTAGCTTTTAAGGATCTTCTGGTGGACCTTACTGTTTCAAGCAGCTCCTATTTAAGTGATGCCTTGATTGTGAACAGGTGTGGCAATAATCAGGCCTGGGTGTGGCTAGAGAAATTGAACTCAGGTGTGGACAACCACAGTTATAGTATGTTTTAACAAGGGGGGCAATCACTTTTTCACACAGGGCCATGATGGTTTGGATTTTTTTTCACCTTTAATAATAAACACCTTCATTTACAAATTGCATTTTGTGTTTACTTGTGTTGTCCTTGACTATTGTTTAAATTGGTTTGATGTTCTGAAACACTTAAGTGTGACAAACATGCAAAGGAACAGGAAATGAGGAAGGGGCAAACACTTTTTCACACCACTGTATAGAATTATATAAAATGTTAGGCTGATGACACACAGGTGACTCTGTCACTAGCGTTCCTGTTACAGATAATTTCTGTAGGTTTGTTTTTAAGTTAAATTTGAAAAATTGACATGAAAAATTTGCATGAAATTTGAACAGGTACACTTTTTAAGTGTAACTCCAGCCAAAAAAATAATTTTTACATTTATTTTGATCACATAGGGAAGGGTTAAAGTGTTACTAAACCCAGTAATATGAAAATAGTTCACCCCCCCTACAGTGCCCACAGCTTATAAATCAACATTTACATTAAAATACTGTCACTATATACCTTTTTGGAGGATCTGTATACAACAGTCACATGATAAACTGCACAGTTTCTCCAGTGCTGGGAGTTCAGGTAGGGGGAGATTTTTACTATAGCCTGTATGCACAGCCACATGTGTGATGCCAATATCATGTGACCTGGCTATCTCTGAGAACAAGTAATTCTGCGTACACACGAGCGGAATTTCCGTCGGAAAAATCTTGGATGTTTTTTCCGACGGAATTGCGCTCAAGCTTGGCCTGCATACACACGGTCACACCAAAGTTTGCTGAACTTTCTACTGTCAAGCACGCGGTGACGTACAACACTACGACAAGCCGAGAAAATTAAGTTCAATGCTTCCGAGCATGCGTTGAATTGTTTCCGAGCATGTGTAAGAATTTTGCATGTCGGAATTGGTACAGACAATCGGAATTTCTGATCAGAACTTTTTCCGACCGAAAAAAATTGAGAACATGCTCTCAATCTTTTGCTGGCTGGAATTACGCCAGCAAAAGTCCAAAGGAGCAAAAGCTCTCATCTGACTTTTTCTGGCGGAATTTCTGCTCGTGTGTACAGGGCATTACTGTTCTCTCCAGCATAAAAGACACAACTGAGCATGTGCAGGTCGGCTACCCTGCCTGTGTTAGCTGGCCTTTCCCAGATAGACGTGCAGGAGGGAAGGATCTGTGCATACAGGATAAAACAGACTTTTTACACAATGCAGAGGATTAACCCCTTAAGTTCCACAGTAAGTATAACAAGCTATGTTGCATATACAGACTGATTTTATTGTTGTGGGTTGAATAACACTTTAATACCCCTGTAACGTTTGTTTGGTTGTCTGTGCCCCTGTTCAGAAGATTTCACCTAATTTTCTGTCCCTGTGACATTTGAATTATGAAAATTTTGTGTTGTTGTCGTGGAAACAAGGATTGGTGAGAAAGCTTCTGTGGAGATACCTTTTTCCCATGATAACTCTTACAGGAGTGAATTTCCCTTCCTAGGGATAGATTTCCTTTCACTTCCTGTTGTCTCCCTCCATTTGTAAGTAAGAGTCATTTGTAAGTTGGATGTTTGTAACCCGGGGACTGACTGTACTGAGAATTTGTCAAAGTTGCCAGAGGCAGAATCGCTAAGAGGCTGCCTGTTTGTTCCTATGGAATCATACCCTTTGTAATTGAGACAGAGAGCTGTGGCTCCCATCACTATTTGTCTTGTGTGTCATCAGCTTAAAATGGACCATGGAATAACATTATACTTTTTTTTTTTTTGGGCGGGTGGTTACGTTTATTTAGTGCTGAGGTACAAAAGTGGAGTTGGAATATTTGTCTTTGTAATTTTTATTTACATTTAAAAATTGTTAGTAAAACCAGTAAGTAAAATGGTCGTAGGAAACTAACAATGTAGGCAGCATATGTAAAGTGCAGGTATCATAAATTAAATCATAAACTATTAATTTATCAAAATGTTAATATGTTTTTGTTTTGTTTTTCTTTTTTACCAGATATAAAGAAGCTGATCAGCAAGATGTCTACTTACGCCTTTAACAAATTTGGAAGTGGTAATGACTAAATGATACATTAATTGAGCACAACCAATTCTTTTAGTTAATCTTTCACAAAACATATGTAATACAAATTCAAGGTATGCCTTAACCAAGAGCAATTAAAGCGGTATTAAGCCAAAAAACAAAAAAATTATATACGGTACTGCAGCTTAAAGTGGAAGTTCACCCTAATACTAAAATCTCTAAATCTACAGGCATCCACAATCTAATACTAACCTATCTAGCCCTGTAAAGAATAAAAAAAATCGCTATACGTAACAAGCTGAAGTTAGAAGCTGATTGGTTTCTATGCATAGCTGCACCAGATTTTGCACTCTACAGGTTTAGTAAATCAACCCCATGGTGTTGTGATTCTTACGACCCAAAAATATGTATCCCTGTTATTATTATACATGATTTACATAGCACCAACAGTTTTTGTAGCACATTATAAAACAGAAGGCAAACAGTACAGTACAGACAGTACAACACTGTACAATTCAATACCTCTCTATAAATTTTAGCCCCATGATAAACAGCTTGGAGGAGGTCTCATACCTGGACTCATTTATCATAGTGACTCAGATTACAAATGACTGTGTTGCCCTCTATCTAACTATTGTATTCAAAGCTGTGCTGCAAAATAGAGAGAGAATGACAGTTCCATTCTTATTGGATGCAACATAACAAAAATCCTGATATGCTGCTCTCAGAGTTTGTAGAGTTTGTAGATGTTGTCAGTTGTTTTCTTTTTACAGTGTGTCTAAAAAAAAGTTACATTCAGTAAAACCTAGACGGTAACAGATGTAGATAAGGCACATCTCCCTAAATGTTGCGGGATCCCCGCATCCAATTTGCAATAGCAGGAGATTGTGACTGGCTCTCTATGGAGCCGGTTCACATATCTTCAATGCGGCTCCGGTGCGAATTTGCACAGGAGCCCTGTGCGTCTTTTGGTCCATTTCAGGTCCGAATTCAGCCCAAAATTAAAGCTGAAATCGGACCTGGAATGGTGAACCAGGACACACAGGACCACTGCTGTAAGCCATATGGGCATGCAGTGTGAACCGAGCCTAAGTGTTAGATGCCACATGGGTCTCCATAGTCATGCCATTTGGGATCTGTGCCCATTTCACAAGGTTGGGTGAATGGGGGGATTTTTCAGTGTCTGGACACTGCAACCCTGGCTGCTTATAGGCAGTGTCTCAAAATGTCTTCAGTGATTTTAATCATGAAACCCAGGTTTCATTAACAGAAGAGCCACCTGGGTGGAAACTGGAGTGTTATATATGCACATGCTATTATAGGTGGAGAAGGCGTCACTCAAAAAGGAAGATAGTCGATGGCTTCCCCACCAAACGCGGAGATAATTACATGGTTCCGTAGGGCATTTCCAACAACACCACAAGTCAATTGGTAGATATGGTTTAACACTAGGGGAGTATGGTACCATAGGAATATTATTTTGTAACTTTTTACCTGAAAGAAGGCAGACATTGACAGTTTATTGATAAGTACATAGCATTTGGAAGGAACGTGTATGCTTAAATAAGTTGTTAAATCAGTTTTACATACAAAGAGGTAGTTTCTTTGTACGTGAAGTAAGGTGGATCTGGAGAACATGACGTTCAGCAGTACTGATTTAGATATATTCACTTTAAAGTTCCGAAGGTTTCCAAATACACGTTGTAGTTTGAAGTCCTGTAGGACATTGGGGAGGCTAGTGAGTGGTTGTGTGATAAGCATCAACAGGTCAAGGGCAAACAGAACCAACCACATGTAGGTTCTTGATGGACTCATTGACCCTTCTGTGTGCCATTGTGGATATCAAAGGGTTTGAAAAGGGTGTAATGCAACTTAATACTGGCTGTTGGGTTGTTATAGAGGGCCTTAATCTTTTGAAGGAGAGAGTTCCCTATGCTAATTTGTTGCAAGGTGGTTTCTAGAAAGGGCCAGCTAGCCTGGTTGAATGCTTTCTTGGCATCTCCCATTGGACTTAAAAGACAGATTGACTCGGAGTGGGTGTGAGCTCTATGCTTGATCAATTGATTTTCTAGGCAGGTAGGGCTGATGTTGGATGACAGTCTCCTTGACAAATATTTTAACACCCATAATCATTAGAGAAATAGGTCTGTAATTGCTGCAGTTGTTTTTTTCTGGGTTTGGGAATGAGAATAATGGTGGGTGAAACCTTTAAGAAATCTCAGTTTGAGTCTCCTTAAGAGTTTTGTAGAATCTGGCCATGAGGCCGCCTGGGCATTTGCTTGGGTAGGTCAGTGATAGTATGAAGGAGTTCTTCTGGGGTAAATAGGGAGTACAGGCTGTCACTAACACCAGGAGGTAATGCAGGATGGCCTGAAGCATGTATGTTCTGAGTCAATGTTCTGCTTGAGCATTTCAGAGAAAAGGTAGTATTTAGTTTGTATGTTGTAGAGGTTAGTGTAGAATTACTTGAAGACTTGAGAAATATTTCTGGATTTCTATACAAGTGCATTTGAGTAAGAATTGAGGGAATGTAGGTGGTCATAAATCTGGTGTGTCATTTATGCTCAAACAGGCAACCACATTTGTTGCTGAATTCACTGTCTTGAGCATGCATGAAGTGATGGTCAACTGACAAAGTTGGTATCTAGCATTTAAAACTTTGAGAAGCGTGCTTTGCAAGAGTGTTAATTTGTTACTAGATTGGAGGATTGAAATCCCTTGGTATAGTGATTCTATTTGGCTTGAAGCCTCTCTGTAAAATGGGCTCCATTAAATATGAATACCCTTTGGGGAATGCAATTGAATGCTTTGTATTGAATGGAAGAAGATGTTTTTTCATTAGTTTGAGTTAATATAAACTAGGTGATAGTTTGAGAGATGTCCTATAGCCGCACAGAGTCACTGAGTAAATAGTTGAGTCAGACCAGAGTATCTGGGCAATTGGAGGTCTGGATAGATGGTGGGCAAAATAGACATTAACAATTGTGTATAAACGGGGAATTTGGGACTTTAAATGAGGCACGGTTAGGTGTCTCCATCCCTATCTCAGGTATGCATCAAAGGGAAATTTGGGACTTTAAATGAAGCAGGTGAAAGGATGATGAAATGCGGAGGTAGGAGTAAAAAGTTTTTAATTCATAATGTAGTAGTTGTAGAAAAAAAGGGTTTCATATACATGTACATATATCGTTAGCACAAGATGTAAACATGGTAAATACAGAAGTACATATCAATAAAAAAACATATCATAATAGATACATAGTAGTAGAAATACTGGCATATAAAGCGAAATTAAGGCCTGCAAGTGCCGAGAGTGGCATGCCCGATAACCTATAACCTATAGGTTATAGGTGATATACATGATAACCTATATATCATGTGTCCGTGATCACATGATATATAGGTATAACAATACATAGCTAATATAAAAGTGGCATCAGATATAACTCGTAGCGTTTTGTGAATACCTTCACTCGTCAGGAGCAGATGCGACAATTGCCTATAGAATATAATAGATATGGTAAACCACATAAAGTATAGAGGGGAGTAGAATGAGTAGACTTTTTGCTATGAGTAGTTGGCCAAACACACTTACCAAGTTGGGCAGCTAGTAAAGCATGCAGTAGATGGCCCACGGTGAGCCGGAGGTACAGAGCCTCTCCACGGGGGCGTGTATATAGGATTGCAGCATAGGGTGGTGTAGAAAAATGCATGAATATAGGAATGATATCCATGTAATGATGGTAGTGATATATGGCTCATCAAACGAGAGTATCTGGGAATAAATATTGAATATATAAGTGATTGAGACAATAGTAATTGTTTTAGAGTAATTAATAGACAATAACCCAGTATAGCTATGTGAAGTAGTGGAGATTAACTGAATAGCTAATGTGCATGTTGCTGAACTAAATTGAAAAAGATGGTAAGGTGAGTAAAAGGATTCCAAAAGTTAATGAGGAGAAAAAAAGAGAGTGTAGCAAAAGACATAGCAACCAAAGTGAAAGGGAAAAAAATATACCAAGGGGCCCTTATCACTACCATCATTACATGGATATCATTCCTATATTCATGCATTTTTCTACACCACCCTATGCTGCAATCCTATATACACGCCACCTCAGCCCCCGTGGAGAGGCTCTGTACCTCCGGCTCACTGTTTATTGATATGTACTTCTGTATTTACCATGTTTACATCTTCTTGTGCTAACGATATATGTACATGTATATGAAACCCTTTTTTTCTACAACTACTACGTTATGAATTAAAAACTTTTTACTCCTACCTCCGCATTTCACCTGCTTCATTTAAAGTCCCAAATTTCCCTTTGATGCATTAACAATTGTGTAGGTAGTGTTTATCTATAAATCTAATACTAGCCAGTTCCAGGGACAACTATCCACATCCACATCCTATATAATATAGTAAACCGAAACAAAACAGCAACACGCCTCTCAAAGGCAGAGAGGCACCAGGACTTTCAGGGATGTAGCGTTGTCACTGAGGTGAGGACATACACAATGTTAGGATAAAAAATACCTTTTGTTGTGCACATAGTTTAAAAACAGAATTTGAAAATAAAAACATCCAAAAAGTATACAAACATATTTTTGTCATAGCTGTTTCATGTTACAACAAGTTTGTCACGAATGTAGTTTCAACTTCACGTTGTGCATATATTCCAATGTGTTTCGCAGAGTATTTCTGCTTCTTCAATGAATTTTTATATGCATCTAGAGAATTATCAAATATCAAAAGAAATATTATAATACACTCAGCAATTTTGTGACGTTGCATAATACATTACGTTATAGCATATACATGAATAAGTGTGCTCACCAACTTTATCAACAAGATGTACAGTATGTATGGACCTCCCAATATGCGAGAAGAAGAGCATCATGAAACAGTTGTTTCACCCCTGGTCAGAACCAGGGTCACGTCAGATAGACATAATACAGCACACCTGGCAGAGTAGGCAGGAAAAACCTGCATATTTGGAGGTCCATACATATATCGTGTTGATAAAGTTGGTGAGCACACTTATTCATGTAAATGACAAACTTCAAAGTTGTAACATTGAGCTGCTGTGAAAAATTTACATTTGTATACTTTTTGGATGTTTTTATATTTAAATTCTGTTTTTAAACTATTTGTACAATAAAAAAAAATTGTATCCTAACATTGTGCATGTGCTCACCTCAGTGACCGCTCTACATCCCTGAAAGTCCTGGTGCCTCTCTGCCTTTGAGAGGCGTCTTGCTGTTTTGTTTTGTGTAGGTATTGTTGTAAAGAGATAATTTTAGAAAAGAACAGCAACCTGCCTTGGCCATCTATAACAGAGTCAAATATAGTACAGGGAAGGTTCTTTTAGAAGGTTATGGATACTCCACAGGATATAGTAATAGGGTTGGGGCAATGCACTCATAGAAGAGATATTTGTTTTCAAAGATTGGGGGGCATTACCATTGAAACAGGTTTCTTGTAAAGACAGTATATGAACTTTATTTTTGTGCAGGTTGCAAATAATATTTGATTCACTCTCAGGTGTATTTAGACATATAGATACAATTTACTCAGGGACCTAAGTACAAATACCTAAGAGAACCTATTCGGGCTTTGGTCATCAATAATGTTACTTACATTTATGTAGCTTGCCATACCTAGTGGTGGAAAGAGAGGCAGTGGTACCATATTTTTTTGTTTATTGATAATATACCTGTACAATTTACTAATTATTTGGGGCTAGAGAGTGGGAGTGGTCATCTTTGGTCATAACCCCATTGTACTATTAAAACTTCAAATGAATGTGGGATTGTGTCCCAACAATTAGGTAAATGTAGTTTGAATCCTTACAAGGCCACGGAAAGATAGTTCAGAGCAATGTGTGTGCTGAAAAAAATCCTATTAAGATGCAGGCCAATTAGTCAGAAAGCAGGTCACGTGGATACTGACTTAAAAGAAGGGTTGAGATAGGGGTATTAAGAGAAGGTGTGATGTTCCAAGGAGGAGGATGTTTGGGGAATACTACAAGATCAGCATAGGAGTTGGACAAGGCAAGATGTTAATTTCTTCCAGCACCTGAGGCATCTTGAATCTGATCCAATGGGAAGGTATGATTTTTTTTACATTGTAGTTACTAGGCTTGATTTGTTTGTTGGGAGAAAATTTTCCAGAATTTGTGTTTGTGGAGACCCGGAGGAAGAGGTTTCATTGGAAAGTCAGGGAGTGAGACATGGTCACCCAGAGAGTGAAATGTGGCTGGATGATTTCCAATTTTTGTATGCTACCAGTTGAAAGGGATAGTCTCGTTTTCTGAGCAATTTGAGAACTGGCTTCATGGTTCAGCTTAGGTTTATACTAAGTTGGAATAAATCCATTAGCAGTTTGATTGGGAGCCCATGGTATCCCTCCTCTGAGGATCTCTTGCTGTCTCAACTTGAAAGCCATGGCAGGTCTGTTTTGGCCATCTCTGGGAGTGGCGAAGGGGCTGCTGTAGTGGGTTCTGGTGTGAGCGGCAGCATGAGGCAGTGAGCCATGCCACATTGGTACTTGTTGATCACGTCATTTTTGCTGAAGCGCTCAGTGACGAGGGAGGTTTTTTGCTCAGAGGAATCAAAGAGGGAGTTGATCCTTCCAGGAGTAAGTTTGGAAGCCAGGTCTTTTTACCCATCTTGGGTCATTGGCAGCCTGTAGAAGCTTAATGAGAGCCAGGTTAGTATGGGAGCTGCAGTGGTGCATTTTCTATTCTACCTTGACAAGCCACCCCCATCTTTTAAAAAATAGTTGTACTGTATATTTTTTAATCTTTTAGCTCTTTAAATCTACTGTAAAAATTATATTTCCTCTTTAATCAATCACTACCTTGATGAGGTGATGGGTGACATTATTCAGGTCTAATACAAGTTTTCTCTAAAAGTTCTCTGAGCTGTATTTTTCTTTATTCTGTTTCTGGCAGACGCTAAAAGTAATACCCTGGGATCTGTAAGCAGAGACAATGTGATACAAGATGTAAACAAGAGAAGAACTTTGCTAAAGGACAGTAGCTGGATAAAAACGCGGCCAGAAGATGAAGAGGAAAAGATGTAAGAAAGTGAACATGCACACAATCAGATTCATGCTAGGACCCTGGAGTTCACACAATGACCAATGTAGACAGAGCTGCATTGCCTAGCCACAGCTATCATAGCATTCAGCAATTTTTCCAGCAGTGTTGCTGGAATATTTCAAATCAAAACCATAATTTTTTCGAGATTTAATAATAAAATTCAGAATGTGCATTAAAAAAACCCCCTTGTTATTGTTTAGCACCCTTATAGTCTTCCCGTGCCCCGTTTTACATTTGAGTATTTTTATATTTTGTTTGATATTAAATGTATGCATGAATATTTTTTTCTCATGTTTTTCAGGAAAGAAGAAAACTTTGGGAAAAGTATACTAAACAGATACAAATCCCAGGAAAATCTGGACAAGTAATGCAAACTATTCTGTCTCTGCAAATGCTAATAGATATACTGATAGAAAAACCCTAACCAATTCCCTGATCCCCTAATCAGTTGTTATGTGTTGTTATGTGTAACATAACACCATAATAACTTTCCTTTCCTCCCCTCCAATGTTCATTTTATTATTCAAATGCTCCTTATTAACTGTTTTAACAATATAAACAGTTGCATTTGTCACATTGTTTTGGTGACACATAAGCAAAATAACATGCCAAAATATGAAGAACACAAAGCCTAGATTGTAGATTGAAGGTAAGTCCCTATTGGGGGAGCCTGTGATTACCTGCTAACATTCAGATGTCATAACATTAGATTTTGGACTCAAATGTGACATAATTATTATTTTTCAGGGCAAACGTTTCTTCAGAGAACCATTGAAGGTTTAATTCTCTAATGACATCTATAAGGCCCAGAGGGATAGAAAAATTAAATCTGCTTGTGACATTAAAGTGGAAATAAAGGCAGAAATATTAACCTATTCCCCAACGTTCTGATGGCTGCAAGGTCCCTTTGCCAGCATCCTTTCCCTGGCTTCCCCTGTTTGCTGGTCTTCGACCATGTTGATTGCCCAGCATGGCATGATGTCACTCCCACATATGCATGGGAGTCATTCATCCAGGCACACTGGCACTGTGCCAGGAATTTGAAAGGAGCATCGCATTTGCAACTCTGTTTACCTCCAAGGATTGTAAACAGGCAGGTAAGTGCATTTTATTGCAGAAGAAACATTGCATGTTGCTTCAGCAATAAAAGGTCTGCCTGCGATTTTTGTTTTGTATATTTAGTTCCACTTCAAGTTTGGCAGCAAAGAGTACTACTACTGTGTTGGCATCATAAGGAAAATCATCAATATGGACATGCAGTAGAGTGGTTTCTTTAGTGGGGATTGTTGCTTGAGAGGAGGGATTTGCAATGTCAGAATTGAATATGCATCAGGGGTGCAGCAAAGTCACACCCCTCCAACAGTGGAGGGAATTAGCAGAGGACAATGTTAACAGTATGGGGTAAGGTACCATTAGTGAATATGTTTTATAGTATCGTATATACTTGAGTATAAGCCGACCCGAATATAAGCCAAGGCACCTAATTTTACCACAAAAAAAACTGGGAAAATGTATTGATTCGAGTATAAGCCTTGGGTGAGAAATGCGCAGCTACTGTAAGTGAAAAAGAGGGTCAACAATGCCCGTTTGCAGCCCCACTGTGCCCATTTTCATGCCTCACTGTGCCCATTTGCAGCCATAGGTCCCCTGAACTTCAAACTTGGTAGTTAAGGGTTCCTAGATGCCCCCTAGCTGCAGTCTCTGGACCCAAAGGGTCCCGAAATGACATTGCTGCAGATGGACACAGTTGACCGACTTTGGGGCCCTGTATCTTGGGGCCACTTGGTGCTAGGAACCCCACATTTGGATATGTTGTAGTCCAATTGGGTTTACATACCAAATTTAGGGTTCCTAGCACCAAGTGGCCCCGAGATAGGGGGTCCAAAAGTCGGGTCGGAAAATGTCATTCTCTGCTGCAGAAAAGTGCTTGACTCAAGTATAAGCCAAGGGGGGCATTTTCAGCACACAAAAAATGTGCTGATAAACTCGGCTTATACTCGAGTATATACGGTAGTTTGCAATGATTAATGCATTGGGTAGATGGTGGATAGTACTAAGGGGGCAGTTATAAAAGCGTACAAAAGTGTCATTAGTTTAAACAATGCAGTTACTTTTATATACAGAAGAACCCAGTTATTTTTACATCTGATAGGACATATCCAAATATGCTCTACAAATCTACTATCAAAATAGACATGCAGTGTACATATCTGTTTGATTTGTCGGCTTTACAATAATATGTCCTGAACTGTTTACATTTGTTTTCTAGGGCTAATGACAAAGAAGAGAAGACATCCATACACAACAGGTTCAAGTCAGATGATGCTCTGGACAGGTACTGTTTTCTGTGCATTGTGTCAAGTGTTTGCTGGGCTCAGTGAACATTCTTTACATTTTGAGTTAGCTTAAAGTTGCTCACATTAATATAATCACCTGCAGCGCCACACAATCAGATTGCAACAATTAGTCAGAAAGTGCAACAATTAGTCACATATCTATATAAACTGAAAAAAATCAATAGAAATATAAATACATCAATCCTAAAGTTTAGTATAATATCACAATAAAAAGAAAGTATATATATATATATATATATATATATATATATATATGTAGAAAAATGCAAAAAGTGCCAATAAAGTACAAAAAAGTCCTGTATAGTCCAAAAAAATATGTATTATAATTCCTCCATGAATGCCAGATTACTTTCAGTGTAAAGAAGCACCAGCCACCACCTCATGAAATGAAGACTCACCAGAAAATGTGCTACAAAATGTGAGGCAAGCTTAGTAGGTCATCTTAAAGCGGAAATTCACCCAAAAGGGGTAGACTATTTCTGTAGGCCATCATACCACACATTGTGGGTAAACCCAAAGGGTATTGTATAGAGGCTGTATATAAGATCAGCTGCCTGCTTTCAAAAATGTTATCAGTCAAAATTTTAGGAATCCAGGCGTCCTCCTGTCAAAACACAATAGCTCAGTGGGGAGGAGATCACTGTACTAACATCGGATTGTTAGTACAATGGCTCCTCCTGAGCTCTTCATTTTTTTTCATTCAGCCTGGGTTGAATAAAAAAAAATGAATAGTGTGTACTAGGCTTTACGGTTCCTGTGTAAAACTAATTTGAACAATAGGCAGCCTGTAAAAAAAGAAGCTTTGTACATACTTTTCCAGAGGGCAGTGTGTTAAATTTCCCTGTCTTGAAAAGCTCTGGGTGCCACTGTTATTGGATACTTTTGGGTGTGTTGAATAAGGCCAGCAGGAGGAACTACTGCACCTAACAGAGGAGGCTGGTGTATTGGATAACAGCCGCACCTGAAGCTTTTCAAGGCAGTGAAGTATGAGTCACCGCCCATCAATAAGGTAAGGTAAAATCTTCTTGTTTAACGAGTTGCTTCCTAATCATAGCAATAGCAACCTTTTCCTTTGTCGTTGTTCCTCTCTGCTGAATGTAAACTATTCAGCCTATAAAAATTCCCTGGTTCAAAATCAATAGGCTAGAACTGTTCTAGTCTGTCCTTTGGGGCCCGGATTATTTCCTCACTGTGAGCCACCATTTTGCTTTTCTAACAGCTTAGAGAAGGTAAAGTCAGGCATGCCAAAAACACTTTCTGGCTTTTCTGTCATAGCCTAGGACCCTTCCTCCTCATTGGCTTAGCCATTGGCTCCTGCTACTGTCATTCGCAGCCAGTGAGCCAATGAGGAGAGAGGGGGCGGGACCAAGTCCCAGCTCTGTGTGTTTAGATATTTTATGCATTAGATATTTTCAAAAGACTGCTACTTTTTTCCCCTTGTATTAGTCCAGTGTTAGATGGTGTCTACCACCCTTCTTTCTTCATAGGTGTAAGCTTGCACACCTGGGTGATCTAAGCATGCATGTTTCTAGCAGGATCTCTAGTAAAGGTACCTTTCAGTCATCAGTTTGGGCTACTACCTCCACCCTCTAACACCTATGGCCAACATAACACAAGTATCATCTGCAGTGACATATTTGTGTGCGCCATATGAAGTAAGTGGATAAAAAAAATGTAGCACCCCTAAGTGGGCTACTTGTGTTAGGTAAATTTAGTTTTTGGCCTCCCTGTAATCAGGTAGAGAAGTTATCCTTAGTGTCTGTTCTAGCTTCTGCTGGTGCAGGCTCAGCTACTTTCTTCTGCATCCCACTGAACTCTGGGATATAGTGGGCGGGAGACCTGTGACCCTGGCCTGCATATTCATACCCCTTCAGCCAATCACTGGTCAGGCGAGTGAGTGACCATCAGGGTGCTGAGAGGGGTATGAATAGGCTGGTACCTAGAACAGCTTCCTCTTGTTCCTGGGGGTGTAAGACCTAGTCTGAGACATTCCTGCAAGACTGCCTGTAGCTTGAAAGAACTATTTTTGGGGTCCCAGCTCCTGCTTGGGCTGGGGGACCTCTGGCATAGCCTCCTGAAAGCATGCAGAAAGCTCATCTGAGGATCTAGGACACAGGCAACAAGTACAGAAGCTGACTGTTTCTGCAGGTGGCGATACAGTACACAGTGAGTACCTGCCATGTGGATTCCAAAGACTTTTCTTTGCCCTATTTCAGAGAGCTTACAGCAGTGCATCCAGGAATATACTCCTGTTGAGGAGCTCCTGTTTGGATACTAGTTACCCTTCATATTCAAGTGGATGGTTCTCACCCTGAAGGAGCAGATCGGATTTAGAGTCCTCCATTACAGTTTGCTACAAGTCTTTGAAGTATCCCAAGGCTCACCCCATCCGAGTTCTTTCACCAAATTAAACTGCAAAAAGACATACACAGCCCATTTTCTGACTGTGAACTACCGTGTACCTGGCTGCTATGTGCCTATCAGGGAATGGAACCTGGGACGAAACAGCCAGACCAGTCCCGGGTCTGCGATACACAAAGAAAATAAAGAATATTTCATGAGGCCACAAACCAGAAAAACAGAAAGCAAATATGGGCCTTTGCTAGTTGATAACTGTATTTTAACATATATGTTTACACCTAGCACAAAACAGAGATTTTTAAAGCATAAGTTCATCTTTACAGAAAATCTGTAAGGTGAACTTACACTGGACTCTGTCCTCATAGCAGCCGGTCCTGCTAACCTGGTGAGCGACAATCGTCAGTTCTGCAACATCGTATCGCTGCTTTACCAGTCAGGGAATTTGAAATCCTTGCGGCTTTCTCATCTCTTCGCCCGTGGTGACAGGACAGGCTACGCGGGTTCTGAATGATGGGCGCCGACCAATTAGAATGCTCCTAATTGTACCTCCTGATGAGGTACGTTTTGGAGATTAACCCGAGGGGATTTCTAAGCCCTGGACCGGTGAGGCGGCGATACAATGTCTCCTAGCGGGTGATCACCGTGCTCCAGGTCAGTGGGACTGGCGGGGGTGAGGAAGGGGTCTTGTGTAAGTTCACCTTACAGATTTTTCTGTAAAGGTGAACTTACCCTTTAAAAATTAAACAGCATTCAAAAGTATTGGTAAAGCATTTTATTGTTACTATGTACTGTATCTAAATGAAGAATATTTATATGCATGCTCTTTACACTAGTTATTTATTAATATATATTCTTTTTCTGACATGTAACACTACTTACTGAATTAAATTTTGTATTCTAACATTAATGTTAAACAGTAATGTTATAACTCCTACTATTATTCTAACTTTTATGTCTCAATCATCGTTTAATGCCAAAGACACCTCAATTATCATTTAATGCCAATAACAGTTTCATTAGTCATTAATAGACTTTTATAAAAAAAAAAATCCTCTACACCTTACTATTATTATTATCCTTCTTGGTACTCATTACAAGTATTCGATGAGTACTATCTAGCACAAAGTATTTCCTGACAGACACAAAGAAACATAGAGGGAGATTTACTAAATACACAAAATTTACACAGAATCTGGTGCAGCTGTGCATATTAACCAATCAGCTTCTAACTTATGCTTGTTCAGTTAAGCTTTGACAATAAAACCTGGAAGCTGATTGGTTACTGTGCACAGCTGCACCAGATTCTGTTTTAGTAAATCTCCCCCATACTGTTTATACCATGCAATTTACTACATAGCACAAACAAAGCTGACACAACAAGAAGCAAAAAGAAAAGGTTACTTACTGCCCTTTACACATTTTCTTTACCTTATGCCTGTACATGTTTCTACACATTCTATTTTTAATTTACTTTTATTAAATTTAAAAGCGTAACAGAATAGTATTGTAAAGATTGATATACACAGGTAACGTTTGATTATGCTATTGTAATCTCACTCAGGGTCTGATTAATCAGCTGTTTACCTGGCTTTCCTTTTTGAGAAAGATTGCCATAAACTGTAGACATGTTTTGTCATCAGTTGCATACACGACGAGTATGACTATAAGAAGCACTCTTTCCTATGCTTGAACCTTTCAATGAGATATTTGGCATTGTCAGTAGAGCTCTCTATACAGTAACTGTGATGATGAAAAAAAAGATTTTCCTAAACAGACCAGTTATCATTGTCCAAGACAGTGATGGCCAACCTAGTTGACATAGGTGGCCTCGAATGCAATCCCCGATTTAACCAAGGGGGCATACATAATACTTTGTATTGGTAATGCCACAGCAGGCCTTCTAAGACTGCAGACATACCATTAGAGATTGTGAATATACTACAGGTATAGTCATAGACTGGATTACATTTCATGGCCTCTCCCATTTGATGTGTCCACCTAATCCCTAAAATATATTTTTCCTGAAAGAGCTTATCAGTGTTGACAACCACGTTGCACCCTGGTCCATCTTCCTTCTTCAAATGGTCCCCTAACTTTTGCAGAACCTCTCCAGAATTTTTTTCCACAAGTTCGCCAGGGTCATCACTTTACCATATAAACTTTCTAGATGCACCACCCCCTCATTTACAAAAAATCAAAACATTCCGTTTCTGAACAAGGACTGCAATAACACTGCCCTCCAATAAATGAATGAACAAATCTACTAGCTAGGCCTGGGGATCATGGTACAGCCATGCTGCAGCCTTCAGTTACCGTCAGTTAAGGGTATCTTTTTTCCATCAAACTTTGCAATGATCTCTAAGGTGAAGCCACAGAAGAAGGTGGCTCCATTTTGCCAACTTCAAAAATGTGAAACCCGTAGTGGTGGCCTAACTTGTTTACTCAGTAGGATGGAAATGAGGGTCTGCATAGGTTAAACATTTTCTAATTCAAAATAAGCAAACTTTTTTAAAATGGCTTATCTTATCCCACATAAAATGTGCCCAGTGGCCCTGTTTTAACCCATGTGACCGGTTCAATTCATTGTGCAGTTACAAAGCTGTAGAAGTTTACAGTCCATTTCAAGGATTAGAAAAAAAGTATCAAGGTAAACATGGAGGTGGCTGCCCTCCTTCAGAAAATGTCTTGGCTAACATGCAGACTTTTAGGGGTAGATTTACCAAAGGCACTTTGCAAGTGCAGTTGTGCTAATTTTCCCCAGAACTTAGTAAATGTGGTAAAGCTCATCTGATTTTCATCATCCATTCACAAGCTAGTAAGAATGCAAACGTTTTTTTTTTCCTTGCGTGATTGGATATTCTTTACAAAGGGAAGCTTCATCACATTACACTTACTAAGGGAAGTTAGTGCAATTCCATTTGTCTAGTGCAACTGCACTTGCAGAGTGCAGTGTCTATTTGCTTTTAGTAAATCAACCCCTTAGAGTCACTGACCTGGAACAAGTAGCGTATACGGATAAGGAATTCTGACTTCAATTTCTCCATGCTTGCTTCATGTTAAGTGACTTATAGACTTTCAAGAAAATACCATTTTCAAAAGCTCTGCAATAATAACCACCTTATCTCTCAACACAAGTTCTTAAAGGTTAATTTTGTAATGTTGCCCATCACTCTGAAGTGCACATGCATGCAGTTGCTGCTTGAGATTACAATAGTGCAATCTACATTCTGCCATGTGGATCGGCTCTTACAACGAATCTACAATTTATGAGTATGGTTCAGATCATCGATAAAATAATCTGTGACACCTTTATTTAAATCTATGGTTCCATATTTTCCTACAGAATTTCATTGAGAAATACATCTGAAAGAGGAAATAAATCTGCAACACTGGAAAGAATGCCCATGAGGTAGTCTTGAAAATCAAGGAGCGCTTAGCTATGCATTAGAGCATTGAATTTCTACATTATTATTTTTATTTGACACAAATTGCAAGCTTTTTGCAGATGGCTATAGTGCTTGGCAATGCTTCTCCCCCATTTAAAGGCTTGATACCAGTGTATGGGAACAACTGTATTTTCCTGATTATCAAAGTAAGGCCATCTACTGTACATTGGGACAGGGGCCCTGTTTTTTTTTTTTTTTTTTTTAATAGAGGGCTGTGGGAAATAAGATACCTTGCTTTAGAATGCATTGTGTCCCTAATTAAATAGGGCATTCTCATTCCTATTGGGAATTTCCAATAATCTGAATTACAGGATGACTAATAAGCCAACCTTCACCCTGTAGTAAAGTCCAAATTTGTGGTATTTGATGATTAGATAAAGGAATGCTTGAGTGGATACAGCATATTTTAATTGATTGCAATTCCGAAAAGGGAACAAGTTTGCTGATTAGCTCAGTGACAGTCTGAACGGAATGTATCAATGAGCTCCTGTTTCTAGTGATCAGCCCGCACTCACAGCACAGCACACAAGCAGAAAAGATGCATTCTTGCTTTGCATTGCTTTATTGATTTATTGCCTGCCTGCTTAGCAATATATATTAACAATACACTATATATCATGAATGTCTTATATATGCATATCTACAACCAAAAAGAAATAAAAACTTTTTGACAGAATGAATAATCATAGTTTTCCATCTGCCAAAAGCATACCCTAAACCTTATTCCTTTAACAAAAAAATACACTTTATTTTTGTACAAGCAAAATAATCTGATACTTGGCTATGAAGGCTTTTTTACATAACAAATTGTCTTAACGGTGATTAGTAATATCCAAAAATCCAACTAATTTTTATTAACTGACATGTCATTAACAATCTAACTTGGTAGAAATGTTTAAATGTATACATCATTTTGTAAAATCCTAATCTTTTTGCTATAAAACATAGTTTATTCAGATTTTGTTTCATAATATTTTGTTTATATAGGTCAGAAAACAGTTACAACATTTCCTGTCATATAAAATGCTATAGGACAATGTACTTTTTAAGAAGAGCAAATCATAAAAATTTTACATGATATGCCTGTAAATACTCTGGTAGGGACTAAGTGTCCCGGGAGCAGCACATCAAGTCAAGGCCTGCTGTTCCCCATGAGTAAGCTCCGGTTGGCAGAGTGAAATGTGTTCGAGGCATAACATGGGCGGAGGTCCAGGCTAAGACTGCCATTCAGTATCATACAGCATGTCTTGTCTTTATGTGCGGCTCCTGGGACTCCTAGTCACTCTCTACCATTGCATGGAGCATAGATGAGCTCCGTTCCCAGCCAGCACTCATAGCGGTGGGCACAGAACATCAATCCAATGTAGCCTGAGCAGCTCACACGCATACCCATAAACACTGTATTCCAAATTGTATTCCAAAAACATCTACAATAAAAAAAAATTCCAGATAACAATTATGTTTAGTTATAGTGTCACTTTTTTAGTTGCACTGGTGGCCAGACAATGGACATAATCCTATTTACATATTATCAAAAAGCATTAAAAAAAGCAATTTAAAACAAGCCATTCATTACCTCTTTAGTTGTTTTTCGGTGAAGTTATTTATTCTTAAATTCTCAATGATCATAACAGAGATCCTAGAGTTGGGTTTTAGTTGGTTTCCAACACGAAACGCCTGTTAATGTTTACATTAGAAGGTTGGCAGCCTGCCAAGATTTGCTGTCAGAGAAAAAACTAAGATTACTGCATGTGTCATGAACTTTAAAAATATTTTTTTCCACAGTGCATATAGACACAGAGGTGAAAGAGGGCTTGTTTTAAAGTAATTTTACTGCTTGTTCAGAATACGTAAATACTTAGTCTGCATGACTTGGACACAAGTTCACTTTAAAAATATTGAGCGTCTATCTGTTGGCTCGGGTTTATAATTTTTCTAATCATGGTACATAATTCTACATCTTTCTCATCTCTTTTAACAGTGAGGCAGACCCCATCAACAAAAGGTATGGAGGCATTTATGTATATACTTATTATTGCTGCACTAGTATTTTGTTTCATCATATTAAAAATAAATATTACTTATTCACCAGGCAATCTTGGGCTCCCAGTAACAAATCAACAACAACAACAACTACCACCACTGAGGAATCAAAGAGGTATTTTTGCAAATGAGTGCCATATTCTTGTGACATTTCACCCCTCTTTGTATAGTGTTAAGTGTGCAAATGATCTAAAGGGTTAAGGATATTTTCTTTGGGCAGCAGGCATAGCAGGATCCTATTAGCAAGCATGTCTATAGGCATCTCCAGATCTGCTCTTATTTCAGCATCAGAATAATATTGGCTGATAAAGCCTCCATCCTAACAGAAAAATTATTTTTCCCTCTAGAGAGGTCAGTATGTCTGCTAATATCTCACAATTACTTTCATCAATGTTCTGCTAATATCTACTGAGCTCTTCTTTCCATTAAGTGGCAGTAAACAATAATCATTCTCACGTAAAGTATGTTTTAAGAGTTTTTATAGATAAAAATGTAAAAGTTCAGAAGATTATCAGAAAAGTTATATTTTGAATTAGGATGCAGCATTTTGAGATAAAAGCTAATTTACAAAAGTTCTAAAAAATTGCAGCAACTGGATTTCAATGATAAAACCCATTGGCTTTGCAAATATTTTCTAGTTTTCCTTACTCCAATTTCAAACTTCAGCTCCAAATTTTGCTTCCTGTCCTGGAATATAGAAGGGTAATGTTATGAAGAGTTATTTTGGTGCTACCTTCTGTAAAAAAAATGCAACTAACAAGAATCAATAATGCAGTAATATTACATAGATGCTTATATAATGTAGCATTTTCATTTTAGGTCTAGTGGTCCTTCAAATGGTATTAAACTCAAAAACATAAATTCAATGTATTGCAGCTTATAAATCCCAAAATATGGTGACTGCATTCATTTTTAGGATTTTTTTATGATCCTTTATTTTCACCTGGGGATCTGGCAGTAACACACTTCCTGCCTTAGGGTGCCTTCACTGTGGATGGAGGAGCAATGGAGACACCTTTGGACAATAGCATTATACTGTAAATGTCGGAAAAGGGAGTGTTAGAGACATAAGCTGATTTATATTATAGCCAAACTCTCGTTAACATTTTTTAGGCCGCTTTTATTCTTTCATTTTGGGATAAAGATTTAACATTAATAAATTAAAATTATTAAAAGTTGACCATTCTAAGCATCCAGTCTTCCTGTCTTGAACAACATGGTCTGTTAAAGGAAGTTGAAAAATAAAAGACTTGTAATGGCAGGATCAACAAGTAAAATAAAGGGGAACAGTCTAAAAAAGAAAACCAATGCAGCCACTACCTTTAACCTCCCTGGCGGTATGATTCTGGCTGGAATTTTGTGCTGAAAGCGGTACAATTATTTTGCATGGAAATTTGGCGTTTTTATATTGTAGGCATGCAATTCTTATGAATAACTCACTTAAATCTGTCCGAACCAGAGTCTAATAGACATCCTGGGTATGATAAAGTTTGAAACACAAAGTAATAAATTATAATATAATAAAATATATATAAAAAATGATTCAATAATGTAATCAAATCAAAAACACTGAAATTTGCTCAGTTGCAGAATAGTCGCTGTCATTAAATGTATTGTTTGATGATAAATTGTGATTCTAATTTTTTATCTGTGTTTTCTAGCTGGTCTAAAACCACTTTTGACATAAAGGGACACTTTTTGGTTGCTATGGACAATCTCCAGTTTCCAGGCAGAAAAAAAGTATTTTTATTATATAAAATGACATGCAGGGCACTGGGCAGACCACTAGGGACAAAGGGGATGTGTATTTTTTGTATACAGTACTGTAATCTGTAAGATTACAGTACTGTATGTGTGTTGTGTTTTTTAACTTTTTTGAATTTGGCGCCGATCTCCGCTCCCGTGCGTCGGAACGTCGCAGGGAACGGAGATCAGCGGCACTCGGCACTGTGTGAATCGAGCGAGCGGACGGCTCGCTCACACAGCGGGGAGACATCGCAGGATCCAGGGGAAAAGGTAAGTAACTTCCCCCCCCTGTATCCTGCAATGCAGCCCGAGTCTGGCTCGGGGTTACCGATCCTGGCAGAAAAAACTGAACCCGAGCCAGACTCGGGAACACCGCCAAGGAGGTTAAGAGTTAGTAAGCTGCAATATAACTCCATACTCATATTCTCAGACCTTTCCACTGCCTACACATTCAACCACTCACTCCTCCTCAATAAACTCTACTCCCTTGGTCTCTGAGACTCTGTTCTTTCCTGGTTCTCCTCCTACCTATCTCAGTGCAACTTCAGTGTCCAGTAAAACTCAATCTCCTCTGTTCCCCTTCTTTTTTCTGTTGAGGTACCCCAAAGCTCTGTCCTTGGGCCCCTCCTATTCTCTCTCTACACCTCTTCCCTGCACCAGTTAATAACCTCCCACAGCTTCCAATACCATCTCTATGCTTATGATACTCAGATCTATCTCTCTGCTCCCAAGTTTACCCCCTTGATTTCCTCATGTATCGCACATTTACTGAGCAACATATCAGTATGGATGTCACACCATTTCTTCAAACTCAATCTGTCAAAAACAGAACTTATAATATTTCCTCTGCCCTGATCTCCTCTTCCCCCATGACTTTGCTATTGAGATCAACAGCACAATTATTGGTCTCTCCACACACATTAGGGTGCTAGGTGTAATCCTAGACTTTGACCTCTCCTTCAGACTCTACATTCAATCACTGGCTAAACCTTACCACCTTAACTTCTGCAACATTTCCAGACTTCACACCTTGACTAATGCAACTCTGTTCCCACTGGCCTACCTTTACATGTGCTATCCCCTCTTCAGTCTATCATAAATGCTGCTGCTAGACTTATATACCTGTAGCCCCCTGTTCCTAAAATTTAGGCTATCTTGTAAATTTAGTTTTTGGCTGAGCTGTAACCAGCTCAGATTGATTGTACATAGTTTATTTGGTTCTGTCCTAAATTTGACTGTGTTGTGCATTTCCCACTGTTGCCAGTAGGTGTTACTAATACCACAGGACAGTGTGAGAATAACAATTAAGTTAAGCTGTAATGAATATTCTTTTTCCAGAAATAGTCCAGTAGGAGGTTCCTGCCGCTGTGATTTCTGGGAAGGGGTATTTATGGGACAGATGCCATGTGTTCTAGTCAGTTCTTACCTCAGGCCTGAGGCTACGCTGCTGCAAGCTGTGGAAGTAGAACCAGAAGCCTTTCTGGGGCCTAGTACTTCTGAGGTGGTCCTTAGGCTGTCTTGCCTCAATAGAAGAAACCAGGCCAAGCTGAGGAGATCCAGGGGAGAACCCTTGCTCGAGAGAGCCAGGATGAAGGCCGGTCTCTCAGAAGGGCCTGGTAACTTAATTGGAGGACGCACCTACATCTAACCTACCCTCACAGTACCGCCAGATGGCTTAAAGGTTCTACAACCTTTCTCAAGTTTTAATTAAAGCATTGAAAAATACCTAAAGTGACTAGCCCCCACATTTGTTCGAACTTCCCATTATAGCCATGGACTCAGCCCTGGGGTGAATGTAAGTCCGCTCCCTGTATCTGGAGGTACCCTCTTTGCTCCCAGTATACCCAGGGGGTGTGCTACACACCTTAGTAGCCTATCTGTGGCTGCTGTCCCTCTCTGTCAATCCCTTCACTGGCTTACACTAGCCCAATGTATAAAATTAAAAATACTAACCACAACATACAAAACCATCCACAACATTGCTCCCAGCTACATCACCAACCTCATCTGTAAATATCACCCAAATCGTCCACTCCGTTGCTCCCAAGACATCTTGCTCTCCATCTCTCTTGGTACCTCATCATATGCTCAACTGAAGGATTCATCCAGAACCTCACCCATTCTCTGAAACTTCCTACCCCAGTATGTCCAGTTAGCTCCTACCCTATCTGCCTTTAGACAACCCTTGAATATTCATTTATTCAGGGAAGCCTACCTCACCTCCACCTAAAACTGTACTTTGGCCACCTCCATCAGATGATCCTTCACAGCTATTAACTTTTGTACCACCTCCCCTCTCCTTTTAGTTTGTAAGCTGTATTGTAATTGTATTGTCTCTCTTTATATTGTAAAGCACTGCACAAACTATTAGCACTATATCAGTGATGGCCCGCTCATTAGGGGCGCAGGGGCGCCGCCTCCTAATCCATGTGCCCGGCCCCTAATATCCATGTAGGGTGCTGGATGCATGGATTTTAATGTGGGTCTTTTTTTGAAGCAGTTGATTAGAGCCTGAGGCTCTAATTGGCTTCAAAAAGGGTGGACTCGGGACGCAGAGCACTGCGCCCCGAGCCCACCTACTTGTGTGACATTAGCAAATTATTATTCGCTGTCTTCCTGCTTCTCCTCCCGACCAATCAGGAAGTGGGTCCTGAGACCCGATTGGCCCGGGAGTCTTAGGACTCCTGGGCCAATCGGGTCTCAGGAACTGCCTCCTGTTTGGCCTAGAGGAGAAGCAACGGCCCGGCTCTTTCCTCAGCAGCCTCCTCACCGCCCCTCTACCGCAGCATAAGGTAAGGCCATGGATCGCCACCTTCCTAAACGTTCAATCGAGCGTCGGGGGGTAGTGCAAATGGATCGCCACTTTCCAGATCGAAAGATCAGGCGCTGGGGTGGGGGGGGTAGTGCGAGTGGACCGCCACCTACCCGATCGAGGGAGCACCAGGGGAGTTTAGTGCGAGCGAACGCTGGGGGGTAGTGCGAGTGAGGGGGCCAGGTTTGTTTGCCACTCCCCTGAAAATTTCGAGCCCCAGCTGCCACTACATATAAGTCCTGTATTATAATAATAATATTACATATTTTGTTTTTGGGTTTAATACCACTTTAACGGCACCTGTGGGTTTGTCAGGGAAAGTAAACCAAAGAACTGAAGTCACTGTATCAATGCAAAGAGCGCCCACAGCTTTCATTGTTGCAGTATTGCTTATTTCTTACCTCTCCAATCATCTTCCTATTGGTTGCCAATTGCATGGCTGGCCTTATGGCTAATAGGGAGGTGAGGGAATGGTTGCATCACAGCATGGACATGATAGCTGTGTTTCTATGGCCCAACCTTTGGGGTACCCTAGGCACTCTGAACAGCACAAGTACCCGGAGGCACTTGCATTTTCCTTCTGATTTTGTGATCTATGCTAAACCCAGAGGTTTGTTTTAATGTAGAGTGTAGGAAGAGGAGAATATGGAGCATGCACAGGACAAAAGAAGCCTGAAATCAGTGGAAATAGACTTCTTAAACAAAAGAAAAACAGAGCCATCGTTACAATTGATGTAAAAAAATTTTAAAAACGTCCTTCAGAAGGAGGGGGATCGCACGCGCACGTGCCCGCGCAGCGGCACAATCCCGATGCGCTCGTGTCTCTCGGACACGGCGCATCTCGGATCAGCTGGAGGGCTCTGTGGTTGGCCCTCCTGATCACATGACGGCCGTGTCCAATCGCAGCCGTCATGTGATGTAAACAAACAGCCGGTTGCTAGGCAATCGGCTCTCCTCTCCTCACACGGAAGTCGTCGCTGAGGAGAGGAGAGCGGATCACTGCAGCCGGCTGGTGATCAGTGAGTATGAGCTGTTTTTTACAGCTTTTTACTCACTGATCACCAGTCTAGTGTAAAACAGTGTAAACACACATGTCCCCAAAACACACCTGTCCCCAAAACACACATGTCCCCAAAACACACATGTCCCCAAATAATAAAAACACATGTCCCCAAATAAGAAAAACACATGTGCTCCACATATGTCCCACTAAAATCACATGTCCCAATGATTATCTGCACACATATGTTCGTGATCACCTGCACGCATCTGTACATGATCATTTGCGTACATATGTCCGTGATGACACAAACCAATTATTATACACTTAACAGAATTTTTTTTACTAAAAACATGTAGCAGAATAAATTTTGGCTTAAATTTATGACAAAATTCAATTTTATTGGATTTCTTTTAAAATAGAAAGAAGAAAATATAGTTTTTTTTCCAAATTTCCGCAATTTTTTCCGCTTATATCGCAAAAAAAATTAAAAACGGAGTCGTGAATAAATACCACCAAAATAAAGCTCTATTTGTGCAAACAAAATGATAAAAATGTAATTTGAGTACAGCGTAGCATGACTGCGCAATTGTCATTGAAAGTGCGAGAGCGCTGAAAGCTAAAAATTGGCTGGGAAGGAAGGGGGCAAAAGTGCCTTGTATTGTAGTGGTTAAATAGGAATAATCCAGGGAAATAACTAAATTCCCTGTCATTATACTGGTGCAGGGAACTATTAGAAGTGGCGTGTGCCACATTAACTAAGCAGATAGGCCTGTTTCAGGTCTATCTGAGCCACCCACTCCAGTTTCTATTTCTGAAAATAAGTGAAATAAAAACTGGCGCAGGGTCTGCACCTATTTAACAGAAGAAATACATCAGTTTTCCATATGTGACCTGTTGTACGGGATATGAACTGTCAGCAGACTTTTCACATCCCTCTCTCTGCCCATGCAGTGATCACACTACATGAGCAGAACCTGCAGAGTTAACAACCATCCTCCTCCTTCCTGCTCTGAGCTGAACAGGAGGCAGGGACAGGCAGAGAGACAGGAGCATTCGGCTCCATCATTCTGTTCTCTGTGTCGTGTGCTGTATCTGTCACAGCCACAAAACAGAGAACTGGTTGCTCCTAATTAATAAAGGGGCTTGGGCCCCTTTTGTTAATTAGGAGCAGAATCTGCTCTATATTTTATGTTTAGAAGAGTGGTGCAAGCACTGTGCCTGCACCACTTTTTGGTAATATCACCCAATATTTCAAAAGGATTAACACATCCAAAGTTGAGTTTGGCACTGCCCCATATACCTATCAATTGGTGGCTAAGGTTGCCCATCACATTTAGGCTTTGAAAGTGTTGAGGCCAAGCTCAACCCTTACAGGGAAATTAGAAGTCCTCATTTATCTCCAAGTGCTGAAAGGATATCTCTGAATCCACTTATCTATTATTTGACATGCAATTTTCACTAAGGGTAACATGTGCTAATGTTAATGCCTACGTTTGTGACAATATCGTTGTTAATTCTTTACAGTAGGTCTATATGTTTAGAATTTTATTTTTCTTGACTACGCCAACAATGACAAAGCTTGAAATCTGATCATGTGGCTATTTAATGACAGCTTTCTTCTCCTATGCAAGTCATCAAAATTGTTTGGGATCTTGAATGGAGCAGTTAAGTGCTAGTACATTGTTTATGCTAATACTGATAGATCTTGATCATTTTACCATCCTGTCATGCAGTACAAAATGGCATGGAAACACAATAGCTACATCTGCAGTCCAATATTAATCTGTCTCCATTACTCTTGACTGCTGCATCTCCTGAATGTCCCTTAACATAGTGATCTAGCTAAAGTGCATGCCCTCGGAGATTACTGTGACCTTTTCTGTCAGCACAAAGTAGTCTGTAAATCTCTTCTGCACTCATACTATTAATATTTTACTCATTCAATAGGAAGCCCAGGTGGCTTGTTATTTGGGTATGCGATTTTCTGTTATTTGCTCCTATGCATATCTTATATAGTATATACCATACAAGTAAGTGATTTTAATTATTATTATTATATTAGTATATTATAATATATATTATATAGCACGACAGTTTGTGCAGCACTTTACAACATGAGGGCAGACAGTACAATTACAATACAATTCAATACAGGAAGAATCAGAGGGTCCTGCTCGTTAGAGTCTACAATCTAGGAGGGAGGGTCAAGCGATGCGAAAGGGTAATAACCGTTAGGGATGATCAGATGAAGAAAATAAAAGAGCAGTTTTTAGGTGGAGGCAGGATAGGCTTCTCCGAAGAGAATTTTTTTCAGGGATCGCCTAAAAGTAGAACGATTTGGAGATAGTCTGACAGATTGGGGTAGGGTATTCCAGAGGAATAAAGGTTAGTAAAGATAAATGTATACTACAGTTAGAGAACTCAGACATTCATTACTGAAAATGAATAATCACACTAAAACAAGCAATACATTAGTAGGCAGGCATACATCACTATCTGGGTGGGAATTTGGATCTATTGAATAAATTATGGTTTAAATTAAGTAGGCAGATTACATTGCCTGTGTTAAAAGCATTTGATCTCAGCATCCTTTTCTGACTTGTAGGTTATATCTTAGTTACAGAATAGACACAGTACAGCTGACCATGAATTCCTTCCATTTGCTGTTATATTCGTAGATAGTACTAGTAATGTACACTTTTGACTTGGCATCACTATATTCTGACAGTCCTAATGCATCTACAAGTGTTGGAGAATTTCTTTATTATACATTTCCTCAGGGATGGATTTCTGCATTATCAGCTTAGACTCTGGTCAGGGTGTCAGGACTGCCAGAGTATAGTGCAGATAAAGTTCACTCCCTCAGATTTGGTACACCTAGAACCAGTGGTGTAACTAGAACCTTCAGGGCCCCTGTGCAAGAAACCATGAAGGGCCCCCCTGAACCCCAGCCAAGGCCCTTCCCTCCAAGTCCGGCGGTGGAACTCCAGGGCTCGGTCACAGGTACAACTTTTGTGAGCCCTGTAGTTCCACCACTGGTATCAGCAATTTTTTTAATTATTTTTTACAATTTTTTTAGGAGTCCCGTTGGGGGACTTTGGTAAGATATCAGAAGTCTAAACAGACCTATGATGTTACACCTTTGAGACAAAGAGGAAGAAGGGAAAGGGAAATTGTGTCCCTGTCCTCTGGAGAGAAGTGGGCCTTGTCCCCAGGAGAGATTGGGTCCTTGTCCTTAGGGGAGATTGGGTCCCTGTCCCCACGTAAGTAGGAGTCCCTGTCCCTAAGGGAAATGGGGTGCCTGTCCTCTGGGGAGAAGTGGGCCCTGTCCCCAGAGGAGATGGGGTCCTTGTCCCCAAGGGAAATGGGGTCCCTGTCCTTTAGGAAGAATTGGACCCTGTCCCCAGGGGAGATGGGGTCCCTGTCCTTAGGGGACATATCTCCCAGAAAGACCTGTCAACATCTGTGTACAAGCCTGCGGTGTCCTTTGTGGAGCCAGCTCTCATAGGGCTGCACTGCATCTGTGTGCTTAAAGTTTGTTTGCCCGGGAGAAGCATGCAGTGCAGTGTGAGCCGGACTTAGGGGGCGGGACTCTGGCTGTGGAGGACAGACACCGACTGAGCAGCACTGCATGGAGCAGGAGAGGGGGACCCGGAGGAGCGGCAGAGGACGCAGGTTGTGTGGGGAATGCACAACTAAAGAGCAGCCAGTGTGGTAGTCGAGCATGGAGCTCTGCTAGTCACCCCCCACCTCCAGCCACCCGTGCGCCCGGTGCCTAACCGCTTATGCTGCCACTGGCCATATGTAGAGGGGGCCACATGGGCCCCTTGCAGCACAGGGCCCGGTTGCGCTCGCGACTGCTGCACCCCCTATAGTTACGCCCCTGCCTAGAACTGAACTGTTAGCAGAATAAGATTATAGTAAAGTCCAACTGCTCTGGTCATTGGTTCAAGTGGTACTGATATAGTAACCAAGCTATCGCTTTCAGCCTCTCTGCCCCCGGTGTCGGTGGGTCTTGTGGGGCTTAGGTGTCTAAATCTTTTAAAGTGGTTCTAAAAGCAGAAGGTTTTTTTAACATAATGCATTCTCTGCATTAAAGTAAAAAAAACCTTCTGTGTAACAGGATCCCCCAGCTCCTCCTTATACTTACCTGAGCCGGAGATCAGTGGCTCTCTCCTCTATCTTCCTCCTTACAGGACAGAAAGAAAGCAGCAGGAGCCATTGGCATAGTTGTGCTGTCTGTGTCTATAGACACAGGCAGTGCAGCTCAGGATCGAGCCTGCACGAGTTCCCCTCATAGTGCTTCCTATGGAGGGACTCACAGAAGAGCTGGAGCCAGGAGCCCGACAGGGGACCCTAGAAAAGGAGGATTGGGGCTGCTCTGTGCAAAACCATTGCACAGAGCAGGTAAGTATGACATGTTTATTTTTAAAAAAAAAGAAGGTTTACAATCACTTTAAGTGTGATAGGAAGGCTAGCCAGTTAATATAATATTAATATTATTATATTATTATTTATATTAATATATAAAAGTTGGAAGGAGTGGGACACACAAGATAGGTGGCTTGGGAAGGTAAGAAAAAGGCCCTGCATATGTGCCTACTTGTTAAAATTATCCACTGCAGGTTTAAAGGTCCTAAATGCACAAGATTTGTTTAATCTATTCTCACATTATACACATGAGCTTATAGGGCATCATCTTCAGTAGGCATTTACAAAACATTCAACTAGCTTTGCACAGCTTTACTAAAGAATGAATAGTAGGGATGTCTTTAAACTAGCTTTCAGTAGGCTTCAGAATACTTTAGCAAACTACTGGTAGTGCTTTCAAAAGTCTGCTGAATGCGGCTAAATGCTAGTTAAAACCGAAAAGAATTTAATCCTGACAAGTATTTGGTATAGAGAGGTAATTCTGTTAGGAAAGGACATTTTTAATAATTAGAGGTCAAATTTTCTACGCAGGTCAGTTTTTTCTATACCAAATGGTGAGACATACAAATTATACTGTATGTATAAAGATAATGGGGCTGATGTACTAAAGACAATTATCCCCAGAACTTGGTGAATGTGGCGAAGCTTTACTTTGTAAAGAATACCCAATCAGGTGCAACGAAAATATAAAAATAAAAGTTTTGCTTGCACCTGATTGGATGATGGAAATCAGCAGTTAAATCACATTCACTAAGCTCTGGGGAAAATGTACAAAGTCTATTTGCATTTAGTAAACCAACCCCAATATGTCATAATTATGTGTAAAAAATAACTTTCAGTTTGTGGAAGGTAATTATATATAGTTTACACTTTACTACTGCATTGTTCTTTAGTAGACTGAGAGATATCAAGAATGAGCTATCATAGCTGTATTCCTATTGTCCGTACATTATTTGAATTACATTGATAGTCACAGTAGTGGCCCTAACATTGGTAGTCATTGGTGAAGAAACCCCATGGCTGGCTGTGCATTGTTTGCTGCCCCCACCCAAGAAAATATACCACTGGCCGTCACTGGTAGCAATGTCCTCTAACATTGATGATAAGAAGTAAAGTGCCCACTTATGGGCCGTACACAAGGGCCGAATATTGGGTGACATTGGCTGGTTCAATAGAAACGGTCTGACATTTGGCCAGTGTATATGGCAGCTGGTCCAACAGAAGCTGGCCATTCTGTCAAAGGGAAAAACGTTCTCCTGATCGTTTTGTTAGTACAGCGGCTCATCCCAAGCTCTTCAATTTTTTTTTTTCGTTCAGCCCGCTGGGTTGAGCGAAAAAAAATGAATAGTTTTTACTAGGCTTTGGAGGTCAATGTAATAATGCCTCTAATTATAGTGGTCAGTGTAAGTCCAGCTAAACAAATCTTTGATGTCAGTGACTAGCTAAGTTTGCAGAGGTCCCACTGCACAAATTGGAAACAATAGCTTTCCATCTTATGGATCACATTTAGCATTTAACTTTCACATGCATATTACTCTTCTGAAGATATAACAATCACAAGTGATACAATGTAAAGTGCAATAATGCAGGTGGCACAGGAGCTTATTACTGGGCTGCAGTAAAAGATTTCATGTCTGAGAACTCTTTGTTCAGCCTTTTTTTTTTTTTTAAAGACTAACTGTATGAATCAGAGTTTGTACTGGACAAGCTTTGCTTACTTTGGCTTCATTCACAGCATTGTACTCGTCATGGAAGAAATCTACATGAATGCTTGTAGTGTTCTTTGCATCCTGTGTTATTATCATTGTTGCATTTATTTTTGTCACTGTAATTTATAAGGCGTCAGCATAAATTCTGACACAGACAATAGATAATATCTAAAAAATGTGTGAACGATTACTTTCATGTTTATATGTAATCGTGATTATTGATTTTAATAATGATAAAAAAGAGAGGCTGAACCATATTTAATAGACAGCATAACAGTTTGCATGGGCTGGTTTGGAATCATTTTTCCCTATTAAACATCAGCATTTCAGACAAATGTCTACCTGCTTAGGGAATGTGGTGACATTTTGCTGTGCAACGATTATCCAATTACATTATAGGAAACGTTAAAAACATTAATATTTACTTGTACGTGATTGAGTTTTAAAGTCACTAGAGCATCACTAGATTCACCAAGCAAATTCCCTTGCAAAATGTCACTTCCTATGTGAGCAACCTGTTCGCCTTAATTAAATCAACACCATATTATGTAAGAAAAGGATGACTCCACCCCCATGTCTACCCCCCATTGGGCGAGTGTCATTCCTGAGTGACAGATAAACATGGGGCGGGGTTACCCGGTGGCATCACCGAAAAATCCCTCCCTTATAATGACACTCGCCCAATGAGAGGTAGACATGGGGGTTGAGTCACCCTGTTACGTCACTGGGTAACCCAGCCCTTATGTTTACCTATGATTTGGCTGTGTCCCTGGATGGGAACAGTCATGTTTGGCGGGTGCGTTTTTTTCCATTTGTGTTCGCCATTTTTAGGTTATTTTTTTGGTGCATGTGTAGGGGTACTATGTATCCCATACTCATTTACATGGGGGGGGGGGGGGGTTGGGGCCCCCTTGGGGACAAGGTGCTTTGGGGGGGAGACGCCCCACCTCAAAGCACCAAACCATGTTGAGAGTATGTGGGCTTGTATGGTTCAGAAGGGGGTGGGAGCTTGCTCACCCCCCCTCTTTCCTGGCTTTCTGAGCTGCATGCTCAGGTAAGGGTCTTGAGGGGGGGGGGGGATGCCATTTTTATTTTTAATTTTGGCCTGGGGTGCCTCTTAAAAACAATACCAGACCCAAGAGGCCTGGTATGAATGGGGGCAACCTCACGCTGTTTTTTCACCAGAATTTTTCTTTGTTGGTATTTTTTTGTTTACATTTCAGCTGTCAGCAGGGAAATCTGCTGACTGCTGATGAGTCATTAGTTGTTAAGAACATGGTGGCTGGATTCCCGGCACGCTCCTTAACAAGCAGCTATTCTTCACACAGAATTTGAATTGGTTGATCATTTTCTGACCAATTCAAATTCAAAACCTGAAATTTTTGTTAGAAAATTAATAAACTTAATAAAAACTAAACAAAACTAAACAAATTCCGAAACGAATCAACATAAGAAAATTAGTAACATAACGAATCTATCTGAAACGAAACTAAACACATTTTTCCGTTCTGCACATGTCTATGGCAAACACAGCACAAAGTATACAGTATATTTTTTCCATTGCATACCTTGTCTTATTTTGCAACACCAGTTCTGGTCTATTCTAATGCAATTACATAGCCAATGGGATGTTTTTTTTTCATTTATTAGGAAAATTAAAGACATTTAAAGAATTTGTGTGCTCTGTATATAAAGAATTACATTTTCACATATTTGATAATAGAGTCCCTTTAAGACAACACATCTTATTTTTAGGTATGAAGGCTTATTCATAAGTTTTTATCCATACTGATTTAGATGGACAAAATGCTTAAGGTTCATTGTGTGATAAAGGTTTTCTATATGCTGAAGAATAATAATCAGAACGAATGCAGAATAATTAGCTATTCAGCACAATTGTATTTGTCTTTATTATATAGGGAACATTGTCTTACAAATTGTCTTACAAATCTTCAAACTCTGTTTCTGATTAAATAATTGGTACAAGACATGCATAGTAACAGTGAAATCCTGGTTAAAACATTATTTTATTCTATGCAGGAAGTCCTGGGCTCCAACAAACAGGAATACAACCATCACAACAACCACAGAAACCAAACCGTAAGAAAAATATTGATGTTATAGTGTACATGAAAAAATATAACATATATACATTTCTGTGCAGAAGTACCGAAAAACTGCACACCTCTGAGGTGTAAATCTCACAATGTACAACTTAACACATGAAAAAAAGGGTTCAGACCAATCTGTGGTCCAGTTGATGGTTTGGACCATGTAAAATAGCCACTGTGCACCAAGTACACCACACAGAAATTGCACAAATACATTACATGAATGTTCAATACAGTGAAAAGCTGGTGATAAGCAGGGTTAATAATTTTCAGAGCTTCTCACAATAGGTCCATAAAAGTCAGGTAGGAACTAAAAAAATGGATTTTTTTTTTGTTTCTTCTCTTCACTATGAATTCTCGGCTATAAGTATAAGTAAAAGAAAGTAATCGGAATGGACCTGTTTAACAAATGGTAAAAGACAAAAATGTTTTGTCACCACAATGAATATGGATAAAAGACCCCTAGGTATATCACCAAGTCAGACTTGATGATAAGGCATTCTCTAGGTGAAAATCTGAGAAAAGATTCAGAAAGTGACCATTTTACATATTAAAGCAGTATTAAAGGGGTTGTAAAGGTAAATTTTTTTTCACCTTAACCACTTCAGCCCTGGACCAATTTGCAGCCAAAGGACCAGGCCCCTTTTTGCGATTCGGCACTGTGTCGCTTTAACTGACAATTGCGCGGTCGTGCGACGTGGCTCCCAAACAAAATTGGCGTCCTTTTTTTCCCACAAATAGAGCTTTCTTTTGGTGGTATTTGATCGCTCCTGCGGTTTTTATTTTTTGCGCTATAAACAAAAATAGAGCGACAATTGCTATAATAAATATCCCCAAAAAATACATATTTTTGGTAAAAAAAATCGCAATTAGCGATTATTGATTTGTTTGCGCAAAAGTTATAGCGTTTACAAAATAGGGAATAGTTTTATAGCATTTTTATTAATATTTTTTTTTTCACTAGTAATGGTGGCGATCAGCGATTTTTATTGTGACTGTGACATTATGGCGGACAAATCGGACATTTTTGACACATTTTTGGGACCATTGTCATGTATACAGAAATCAGTGCTATTTAAATAGCACTGATTTCTATGTAAATGACAGTGGCAGTGAAGGAGTTAACCACTAGGGGGTGGGAAGGAGTTAGTGTGACGTGTTGTGTTTTTTTTTACAGTAGGGGGGCGTGGCTGTACGTCTGACGTCATTGATCGGCTTTCCCGATGACAGGGAACAGCCGATCAATGACAGGCAGAGTAGGAAGCGCAGGGAGAGGTTTGTTTACACAGACCTCTCCCCGTTCTTCAGCTCTCTGACCTGATCGTGGGACACCAGCGGCGATCGTGTCCGATCGGGTCGCGAGCGCGCCGACGGATTCCGACGGAAAGTTGTCGGAAAATCCGATCATTCTGAACGTGGTGACGTTTGTTACCCACGACGGGACTACGTAGAGGCTAGTAGCCAATAGCTTTGGTCTTGTAATGTGATCTGAGCATGCGTGGCACTTTGTCCGTCGGAATTCGCTACACACGATCGGAAAAAGTCCGATAGGACTTTGTTGTCGGAAAATTTGAGAGCAGGAGATAAAACTTTGTCTGTCGGAAAATCTGACGGAAAATGAGCCTACACACGGTCGGAATTTCCGACAACATTGTCCGATAGGACATTTTCCGTCGGAAAATCCGACCGTGTGTACGGGGCATTAGACTGGGATGCCATTAAAGTTCATGTGCGTTTAAAGGCAGGCCTCCCAATACTTTTGGTAATATAGTGTATATCTATATGTATACAAATATACACACACACACACACATTTCTTTTTACTGTGCAAAAAAATACATTTTCCTCTCATAAGCTTTGAATGAATGAATGAATGAATGAATGATTTGTATAGCGCTGCAACTGCGAACTGAATCGCCTCGAGGCGCTTGACTGCTCATGTTGGGATGCCATGTATTAGAAGAGGTGGGTCTTGAGTTTTTTCCTGAAGGTCTGATGGTTTTCTTCCATGCGGATGTTGTTTGGTAGAGCATTCCATAGCCGGGGTCCCTGTACTGCGAATCTTCGTTCTCCCTTCGATTTGTAGCGGGCTTTGGGGATGAGAAGGCGATTTTGGTTTGTTGATCGAAGTCTGCGATTCGGTATGTATTTTTCTATTTTCTCACAAAGGTATTGAGGCGCATTTCCTTGTGTACATTTGTGGGTGAGGCAGAGGGTCTTGAATGTGATCCTGTCTTTTACCTTGAGCCAATGGAGCATCCTTAGGGATGGGGAGATGGATTCCCAGGGTTTCTTTCCGGTGACTATTCTTGCTGCTGTGTTTTGGACAATTTGAAGGCGCGCAATCTGGTAATCCGGTAATCCTATGTAGAGTGAGTTTGCGTAGTCGAGCCGTGAATTGATGATCGTTCCTACTACTACCGCTTTTTCCTTTTCCGGGATGAAGGGGATGAGTCTGCGTAGCATGCGAAGGAGATGGTGGGATCCGCTGATTACGGATCCTATTTGTGCCTCCATTGTCATCTCTGAATCAAAGATTACTCAGAGGCTTTTGGCTTTGTTGCTTGGAAGGATGGTCTGTCCCAAGATGGTTGGTGGTGTCCAAGGGGTCTTCGTCTTTTTCCTTGAGTTTGCGTCGAGGAGCAGTAATTCTGTTTTTGATCCATTTAGTTTGAGGGAGCTAGTGGTCATCCAGTCATCTATCAATGTGAGACATTTTCCTAGTTCCTGGTATTGGTCTTTTTGTCCGGTGATCCGGAAGTACAGTTGAGTGTCGTCCGCGTATGAGTGGAAGCACAGATCCAATTTGCTAATAATTTTGAAGAGTGGTCGGATGTAAATGTTGAACAGTACTGGTGACAATGGTGATCCTTGAGGGACTCCATAAGTGATTGCCCGAGTTTCCGAAGTGAAGGCTCCTAGTTTCACTGTTTGTGACCGGTTTCCTAAGAAGGAAGCGAACCATGGCAGATCTCCATCTGTAACTCCTGCCACTTCCTTGAGGCGGCTGAGAAGCATGTTGTGGTCCACTGTGTCGAACGCCGCACTGAGATCCAGCAATACCAGAAGACACGATTCTCCCTCATCCGCTGCTTCTAGGGCGTCATCCCATATTTTCAGAAGTGCCGTTTCTGTGCCATGGCCTGGGCGGAAGCCCGATTGTAGTGGGTCTAGGAGCTTGTGTGTGTCCAGATGAAGTTGAAGCTGTTGTACTACTGCTTTCTCCATGATCTTGGAAATGGTGTTCAGGCTTGTTACCGGTCTGCGATTGTTCGGATCCTTGGGGTCGAGGTTGGGTTTCTTTAGTAATGGTTTGATGATGCCTTGCTTGAGGGAATTCGGAACCAATCCTTCTTTGAACGACTGATTTACTAGGTGTGTGATAGCGGGGGCCAGAATGTCGGAGCATTCTTTCAAGAGTTTTGTGGGGATGATGTCGTTTGGCGAGGTGCTGTCTCGGAGGCTCTTGATGACATTTTTGGTTTCATCTGTTGTGATCGGGGTAAGTGAAAAATGTGGTGCTTGTGCGCTGTGGATGTAAAATTCCTTACCTGGGTTGAGTTGAGTAGAGCTGGTTGTTGTTTTTTTTTTTTGTTGAATTATTTTCTGAATGTTGTCTATTTTGTTGATGAAAAAATCTGATAATTTGTTGCAGTATTCTTGAGTTTCGTTTCCTAGGGGCTCAAGGCAGGTGGGGTTCATAGTCTGGGCGACTAGTTTGAAAAGTTCCCGTGGTCGGTTTAAGGCTTTTAACATAATAATTCTACTGTGTGGGAGAACTTTTATTATAGAAATAATTATATGGGGCTAGCTATGCGGTTTTATTTGTAAATCCCAGTACACACAGACCAAAATTTGCGGGTTCAGCAGGAACTGGGCAAATTATGGTCCATGTGTACTGCTGTCTGTTCAGAAACTGGTCTGACAACCAGCTTTTTGTCAAACAGTCATGCTGCAAAACCAGCAATCGATCAGTGCTTGCAGTCAGTGGCTGATCAGTGTATTTTGACAGGGAGGGAGTTCCTGCATCTACATCGCTTGTGTTGATGCAGGGGTCTATACGTTTTTTTTGTTCTTTAAACTGCTGCTTGAACAAAAGAATACCTGTGTGTGTGTACCTAGCTTTAGTCACATATGGGGAATGAATAACCTATGACCCTTTCTATCAGGATCCTATGTTTCCTTTCACAAATGCCTTAAAAGCCTTCTCTGCCCCCTTCTCTCTAGCCTTTTCTCTGCACACCACAGTGATATTTCACTGCTGCTTACCATGGCTTATCACCGTGATAATTCAGCCACTTAAACAGGCGAAAACTGTTCTCCAGCAGTGAGAAAAAAATCACAGTGAGGTGAAGAGAACTATGATAATAGAGGCATTATCATGGTTTATGTATAGTAAAGATGGACAATAACAGTTAAATAGTCTGCATTTGTGGATAAAGATTCATTTACATAGCTACAAATTACAATGTCGCAATGTCTATTAAGTAATTATGTTATTTTTTACTCATCAACAGGGCTGTTCCTAGCAAACCAGATGGACAAAAAATGTAAGATCTTTTATTAACAGCTTTATTACTGCTTATTAAGTAAAAGAAGAAAGGAAATCATATTAAGAACATCTGTTATAATCAAAATAGCTTAACTTAAAATAAAATATTCCTCCTTTCTGATTACATCTGTATAATATAATTGTAAGGAATCCCTTTCTTATACAGTATAACTAACCACATTAAAGAGTTATTTACGAAAGACAAATCCACTTTGCACTACAAGTGCAAACTACAAGTGCAAAGTGCACTTGAAATTGCACTGAAAGTGCACTTGGGTGAGCAGTTGCTGTAAATCTCAGGGGCAGATCTGAAATGAGGGGAAGCTCTGCTGATGAAAAAAACGACTAAACAAATCCTCATATTTCTTTGTGTGTATATATAGCACCATCTACTCATCAGACACCAAGACTACAGATGTGCCAACAAGGACCAATTTGATTGACAGTGCCAGATCAAGGTATTGTTGCTAGTTGCCAGTAGTTGCTTTTAATTGCCACTAAGGTATCTCTCTCACTCTCTCTCTTTGTATATGTGTGTATATATATATATAAAATCAGGGGTTCTTATAATAAAAGTTTAGTAAATGGCATACTAAGTGATGTTTATGTGGATATGGATTGCACCTGCAATTGTTGTATGCATCTCTGGTGTGTTTTGTGGTCAGTTAAGTGTTGGTATCAGGCACATGCAGGGCTACTGGTTATACATTTAGAGGATTTTGTGATTCATAAGCCTCGTACACACGATCAGATTTTCTGACAGGAAATGTGTGTTGACAGGCTGTTAGCGGAAAATCTGACCGTTTGTACGCTCCATCGGACAATTGTTGTCGGATGGTCACTTGCCACGTCACCTGCCACACGTTGCGGATGGTCACTTGCCACGTTGCCTGCCACCAGATGCAGATTGTCACTTGCCACGTCACTTGCCATGTCGCCTGCCACGCGTTGCGTATGGTCACTTGCCACGTCACCTGCCACACGTTGCGGATGGTCACTTGCCATGTCACCTGCCACCAGATGCAGATTGTCACTTACCTGCTACAGTGGTCTCTTGCTGCGTTCCAGAGTCAGGCAGCAGATTACCAGTCAGGCAGCAGAGAGAGGGCGGAACTGTAGGGATGCAGGGAAGGCAGTGAGAGATGATGTCATCTCTCTGCTCCGTCGGCTCCCTGATTGGCCAGCAGCCCGCTCACCCCCCCAGCCGCCCAGCCAGCCCGCTCTCTCACCCGCAGAGCCGCCCGCGCTCTCACCCATGGGGCAGCCTGCCCGTGAATCCGCCCGCGCTCTTACCCACGGAGCAGCCCGTCCGCTCACTGGCCCCCATTCTCGGAGGGGGAAATTGCCCTGTTGCCCCCCTGGATCCGCCCCTGCTCTTACCTTGGTGGTCAGTTTTGGGTGGCAGTCCACTTAAAATACTTTTGGAGCTGTGGATATAATGTAGTACATAATATATACAGATATACACAGTACATAACATACAAAAAATACAAATTACACTAAAAAGCAAAGATAAAATAAGACAAAACACACTGGGGTTTATTTTCTAAAGCTGGACAGTGCAAAATCAGGCTCACGTCTGCATAGAAACCAATCAGCTTCTAACCTAAGCTTGTTCAATCAAGCTTTGGCAATAAAACCTGGAAGCTACGTAGAAGTGAGCCTGATTTTGCACTCTTCAGCTTTAGTAAAAGAACCCCACTGTTAACTGATACCCCAAGGCATACTCATTTATCGGATAAATGAAAAAAAAAATAAAAAAAATAAAGATAAAAATAAGTGTCACCTTTGGGATGCTACAAACATTATGGGTGGTCTCCTGTGAGGAAGTGTGTGGGTTAATATCACTCAGCTAGTTGTAATATAATCAGTTCTGGAAACGATAGACATTTACATTTTGGGGGTTGCTATAGTAACAGCTCACCATTCTGATTGCACACACAGCATATGAACTACAATGTCTCTGCTGTAAGCAGTACATAGCTAATTCAGAGACTCCAACAAAAGCTCCCACATTTGCATCCTGCAATTAAGTGATGTATTTTGTACTTCATGCTCATGAGATTAAGTTGTGCCCTGTGCTTTGTCATTTTTAGATTTGAAAAAACGGAAGAAAAACCTAGCCTACCCACTTCTCCACCAGCCAGAATTGACAGCAGGTAAACGTTTTAACGTTTTATATTATATATATTAGTTTTTAAAACTGTACTGAATATGATGGTGCTAAAAAAGTAAAGAATAACATTCACAGAATGTTGGTGGCACAGATCCTGTCAAAATATTTAGCTAAAAAAAGTCTGTTTTGGAAACAGCAAGGGAAAGTTAGAGTTTTTGTCACATTTTTATTGCTGTCTGGGTCCCTGTTGGGGAGATTTCCTCTTATGCCTCGTACACACGATCGGCCTTTCCGACAACAAAACCGTGGAATTTTGTCCGAAGGGTGTTGGCTCATACTTGTCTTGCATACACACGGTCACACAAATGTTAGCCAACAATTACGAACGTAGTGACGTACTAGACATACTACGTGTTTTTTCAGCTCTTTAGCGCCACCCTTTGGGCTCCGTCTGCTAATTTCGTGTAAGTAGAAGTTTGGTGAGTGCTGATTCGTGCTTTTATTTTCCCGTTTTTCATTTCGTGCTTTTCAGTTAGTTTCTGAGTGGCCGTTCGTCAGCCAGACATGTTGCGGAATCGGAGGAGATAATGTGTTATTTATTATTGGCCTTGGAGTTATTGCTTTGATATTTTTTTTTTAGTTGAATAATGATTTGATTTGGTATATTTTCTATATTTTTGGATGCATAGAATGCACTTTTTGGTTAAGTTCTATTGACAGATAGCATGTCTAATTTTTTTTTTTAAATGCACAATAAAAAAATTGTGGGGAATAATAGTTGGCTGTGTGTTTTACTTCAAATGACAGTTCAGGAGTAGGCAGTTACGTTTAAAAAATACAATGTAAAATTACCACGGGACACCAACATAGTTTCTTTGATCTTATAAACTAGGGGATAATGGTGTTGTACAAATAATAAAAAAAAAAAAAAAATAATAATATTATTTTCGATATCACTAGAAAAAAAAGCCTTGGAAAATTTGTTTGCAATAACTCCATCAGTATCACCAGCAAAGCATTTTCATTATTATCCATTAAAGAAGAAGAGAATGTGCGCTGCATTTGGAGATTTCATAATTTTCCATGTCACAAATGTTAATTCTCCATTACGAACGCTAGTTTACAAGACCAATCACTTCTGCTTCCAAGCATGTGTGTTTGTACTTTGGACTTTTGTCCAACAGACTTGTGTACACATGATTGGAAAATCCGACAACACACATTTGTTGGCGGAAAAGTTGAAGACATGCTAGCCAACATTTGTTGGCGGAAAGTCCGACAACAAATGTCCAATGGAGTGTACACACGGTCGGATTTTCTACCAACAGCCTGTCATCCAACATTTCCCATCGTAAAATCCGATTGTGTGTACAGGGCTTTATTTCCTGTTGGAACGAGAAGTGATGGGAAACCTTTGCTTCAGGGACATTGACAAAAACAAAAACATTTTTAGTATTACAGGGTTTGAACTGATAATGTTTTTAATATCCCAAAAAGAAAATCCTGGTTGTAGGTACACTTTGGTAAACTAGATCAACTAGATAAACTAGATTCCAGCTCTTCGTGTCTCTCAGGAATTCCAATGCGAAAGATGACCTGGGATTCCAACAAATACATGTTTTGGTTTATTGTTCTCTTGTCCCTGCAAAGGACATTTCATTTACCCCTTTAAAGGTTTCTCATTCTCCTGCCCATGCAGGGGACATTTTACTTTCTCAAGGTCACAAAGGTTTCTGTTCCCCTGTCCATGCAAAGGTAATTTCACTTTCTCCTCACAGGTTTCTCGACCTCCTGTCCCTTCACAGAACATTTCACTTTCTCCACAAAGGTTTCTCATTCTGCTGACCATGCAGAGGGCATTTCACATTCTCCTCAAAGGTTTCTCGATCTCCTTCCATTCACAGAACATTTTACTTTCTCCACAAAGGTATCTCATTCTGCTGACCATGCAGAGGGCATTTCACATTCTCCGCAAAGGTTTCTCGATCTCTTGTCCCGTCACAGAACATTTCACTTTCTACACACAGGTTTCTCATTCTGCTGACCATGCAGAGGACATTTCACATTCTCCTTAAAGTTTTCTTCTTCTCCTGCCCATTCAGAGAACATTTCACTTCCCTCACAAAGGTTTCTCCTTCTCTTGTCCACAAAGAAAACAATAAACTTTTTCCACACAGGTTTCTTGTTTTTCTGCATTGGGATTGTAGGTCGCACATACTATAACTTTAATATTTAAATAAAGAAAAGAGAAAGACACAACAACCAATGTTGCATTTAAATGGCCGCGGCACCTTTATTGGTATAATAAAATAAATAACTTTATTCAATAAAAATCAATACATAAATAAACAATAAATTCTATTCAAAATATTCTTTTATTAATAACCAACTCTTAATTAGCTCAGTCATAGAACTCGAGCTATAATGAATAAATCATAAAACAAAGTCCCCCCTTGATCCAAGGGTGACATAACCACATAATGGTGCCTGCGACAAGGGTGGGAAGGGAGGGGAAAGCAAATTCAGTCACTCAGGTAAAACTGAGAGCGGACTTGTGACATAGGGGTTTATATAGCCTCTCCACACCTGTGGCTCCCGTTTTCCCCGCTCCCCGCTCTGCTGCCCTGTGACAAGCCCGCTCACATTTTTTTTTTTAAACTTTAAACAAAATGTTTTTTTTTTTTTTTTATATTATTATTTAAAACACCTTTCTTGCCATTAACCTCCCTGGCGGTATGATTATGTCTAGAATTTTGTGCTGAAAGCGGTACAATTATTTTGCATGGAAATTTGGCGTTTTTATATTGTAGGCATGCAATTCTTATGAATAATTCACTTAAATCTGTCCAAGCCAGAGTCTAGTAGACATCCCGGGTATGATAAAGTTTGAAACACAAAATCATAAATTATAATAAAATAAAAATATATATAAAAATGATTCAATAATGTAATCAAATCAAAAACTCTCAAATTTGCTCAGTTGCAGAATAGTCGCTGTCATAAAATTTAGTGTTTGATGATGAATTGTGTTTCTAATTTATTATCGGTGTTTTCTAGCTAGTCTAAAACCACTTTTGACATAAAGGGACACTTTTTGGTTGCTATGGACAATCTCCAGTTTCCAGGCAGAAAAAAATCTTTTTATTATATAAAATGACATGCAGGGCACTGGGCAGACCACTAGGGACAAAGGGGATGTGTATTTGTTGTATACAGTACAGTAATCTGTAAGATTACAGTACTGTATGTGTACTGTGTTTTTTAACTTTTTTGAATTTTGCGCGGATCTCCGCTCCCATGCGTCGTAACGTCACAGGGAACGGAGATCAGTGGCACTCGGGCACTGTGTGAATCGAGCGAGCAGACGGCTCGCTCACACAGCGGGGAGACATCACAGGGTCCAGGGGACAAGGTAATTAACTTCCCCCTGTATCCTACAATGCAAGCCCGAGTCTGGCTCGGGGTTACCACTTTTGATACTGAAGTTCCCACCCCGAGCCAGACTCGGGAATACCGCCAGGGGGGTTAAAGTGGCGACCACAATCCTATGTTGTGGGCCCTTTAATTGTGCCCACTTTCATTCTCCATTGTGGAAAATGAAAAATCAACTTTATAATGGTTGCAGCAGAGTTTGCAGCAGATGGGCAGAGATTTGAACTGCAAATATTTTGTTAAAGTATAGGAAGTCAGTAGCTGATTCAACATGTCAGCTTTCGAGGAAAACTGAATGTAATTGTAGATGAACTAACTGTTTAAAAATAAATCTATCATAAAGCAAAACACCTATGTGAAAAAACATCTGATTAAAGTTACCATGCATGGATCCCAAATGCTTTCAATTTCAATGAGTCAGGAAAGAGATGCATTTTCGCCGCATTTGAACTGCTTTAAGCGCCTTCTAACACAGGTATAAATTCACTTACTGAAAATACTGAATGCTGGAATCATTATATTTTCAGCGTGGAGCTTTAAAATTATAAACATGCATGACCACACCACTTTATTTGCTATAGGTGTGACAATAGTAGTTTCATACCGAATGTTTTTTTGAACATTGGTGTATATACTGTCTAATTCATTGGTGGTTGCATACTTAATAAAAAATAAACATGCACTGATATATGGTACAGTGATAAATATATTTATCATATGTATATAAATATTTATTTTAGGCCAGCATACCCTTCTAAGCCTGTTACACCTGACAGCGGAGAAAGAAGAAGTGCATTCGACCGAAAGCAAAGGTATTAACAATGAAATTAGGAATATGTATACAAATTCAATGATGTAGTACAAAAAGCAAAAATAATGTTTAATGATCAGTATCATCAATAAGATATCATAAATGTAAAATTATGAAGCAATTATACACATTAAGTGTGGTTCATGCAAATAAGATCACCCATGTAAAATACTGCATAGGCATTTTTCAAATTCAATGAGGTAGTACATTTAGTCTCTCTAATTTAGTCTAAAAATATATAATGTTTAATGATCAGTATCATCAATCAGATATCATAAATGTAAAATTATGAAGCACTGTCTGGTAGCGGAGGGCAAGAGGAACCCATGTTCCTCTTGCCCCTGAAGATGTCACTAGGGGGGCAGCTGTCTGATCGGATGATGCCAATTCTCTGCAACTCCTTGTAAGTGCTGCTGTGCCATGCTGGCCATGTTGCAGTGACTCTGATAGCACCTTGGGAGAACTTTTCTGTTAAATATACATTACCGCAATATCTGGTCTCCATGTGCCTTCACTCCTCTATGAGCACCCTATTCTGGGCCCCACTCACAAACAAGCAGTTAAAAGAAAAAATGTTGGACAAATGTGACAAGCATTTGTCCATCCTTCACAAATTCTGGTCATATTATTCTAAGTGCAGTGATTTCCTAAGCTCGTTAGCTCCATATAATGGCTGTAATGCAGTATTTTGTATGATTGAGATATTTTAGAAAAAAATTAAACCTCAAAGTTAACAGCAAAAGTAATACCTTCTAATCACTCAGGCCGGGTGAGGTAAGCCGTGGCTGGGCTATCTTTTCCAATTTCTGCAGTATGCTTTGGGCCTGGATGGACCTTTCCTCACTAGTTAGTGGCATCCAACTCACCGGACCTTGACAGCCTGAGTGAGGACCCTTAAGCACTTATCATGGGTCACAGAAAAAGTATTGAAGTTGTTCTGTCAGGCACAGCTCCCCCCTTCCAATGACAGCAGCTTTCCAGACCTCCAATCTCTAATTTAAACAGGGAAGCATAGTGAGTTAAACCCCTGATAGAACAACTATGAACTTTGGAGATAATTTGTTCAGCAGTGCCTAAAGTTAAAGTGGTCAGTGAAAGCTTAATTTAAAACTCATTTACTGCCTAAGAATATGTAACTACCTCAAAATTCAGGCTGTCTTTATCTCCAGCTTGGAGTTATGAATGTGAGTAATTATTGACTATGCAATTGTAAATTTGGTTACAGAAGTCAAGATCTGGATAATCTCATTGACGTATCAAGCTCTAGAGTTGTGAAAAACAAGGGGTATGCTACAGCTAGAAATTATGTCACTTGCTAAGTGTTATTTTACATGTCCCAAACTCATTGGGTTAATTTACTAAAACTGGAAAGTGCAAAATCTGGTGCAGCTCTGCATAGAAACCAATCAACTTCAAGGTTTTTTTGTCAAAGCTTAATTGAACAAGCTGAAATTAGAAGCTGATTGGCCACCATGCACAGCTGCACCAGATTTTGCACTCTCAGTTTTAGTAAATCAATCCCAGTGTGTCTAACACTGGAAGAGGTTCCTGTAGAGGAGGGACAGTGTAGAGTCCGCTCTTCTCTGTCACCAGCTAGGAGCTGCTCCATCTTCAGGCACCTTGTTGCCATCCAGCCACCTTCTCTGTTGAATGCTATCTGCATTATCAGTGTTACGGGAATTCTCTGCAATTCCTTGTAAGTGCTGCTGTGCCAGGCTGTCCATGTTACATTGACTCTGATACCACCTTGTCAGAACTTTTCTGTTAAATATACATTACCGCAATATCTGGTCTCCGTGTGCCTTCACTCCTCTATGAGCACCCCACTCACAAACAAGCAGTTAAAAGAAAAAAGATGGGGGAAATTTATCATCAAACACTAAAAGTAATGACAGCGACAATTCTGCAACTGAGCAAATTTCAGCATTTGTCCATCCTTCACAAATTCTGGTCATATTATTCTAAGTGCAGTGATTTCCTAAGCTTGTTAGCTCCATATAATGGCTGTAATGCAGTATTTTGTATGATTGAGGTATTTTAGAAAAAAAAATGAAACCTCAAAGTTAACATCAAAAGTAATACCTGCTAATCACTCAGGCCGGGTGAGGTAAGCCGTGGCTGGGCTATCGCTTCCTATTTCTGCAGTATGCTTTGGGTCTGGATGGACCTTTTTGCAGTATGCTTTGGGTCTGGATGGACCTTTCCTCACTAGTCAGTGGCATCCAACTCACCAGACCTTGACAGCCTGAGTGAGGACCCTTAAGCATTTATCATGGGTCATAGAAAAAGTATTGAAGTTGTTCTGTCAGGCAGGGCTCCCCCTTCCAATGACAGCAGCTTTCCAGACCTCCAATCTCTAATGTAAACAGGGAAGCAGAGTGAGTTAAACCCCTGATAGAACAGCTATGAACTTTGGAGATAATTTGCTCAGCAGTGCCTACAGTTAGAGTGGTCAGTGAAAGCTTAATTTAAAACGAATTTACTGCCTAAGAATATGTAACTACCTCAATGTCTTTATCTCCAGCTTGGAGCTATGAATGTGAGTAATTATTGACTGTGCAATTGTAAATTTGGTTACAGAAGTCAAGATCTGGATAACCTCATTGATGTATCAAGCTCTAGAGTTGTGAAAAGCAAGGGGTAAGCTATGGCTAGAAATGATGTCACTTGCTAAGTGTTATTTTACATGTCCCAAACTCATTGGGTTGATTTAAAAAAACTGGAGAGTGCAAAATCTGGTGCAGCTCTGCATAGAAACCAATCATCTTCCAGTTTTTTGGGGCAAAGCTTAATTGAACAAGCTGAAGTTAGAAGTTGATTGGCTATCATACACAGCTGCACCAGATTTTGCACTTTCCAGTTTTAATAAATCAATCCCATTGTGACTAATTCGTACTGGCTGGCCTCTAGTGATTGGTGAGATTTTTGTGTTGTCACAAAATTCTCTTTTGCAGCTGGGCATTGGCTGTACACATCCAAGCCAAGGTCCAATATAGAAGGCTACCCTCCAACTTTTGGTAACATTATATACAGTAAAACACATTCAAGTTTTATTGTCAATGTAAAGCACATCTGGTTATGAATGTGAAAAATAATTGATTTTGCAACTGTATTTTTTGTTACAGAAGTCAAGATCTGGATAATCTCATTGAAGTATCAAACCCTAAAGTTGTAAGCAGCAGGGGGTAAGCTATGAAATCATGCAGCTTTTCAGTAGTGTTACATATGGTGTTCCAACACACCATCTGAATTATTCTGTCAGTATAATAAAGGCTAGTATAACTTAGAATAAAAAGCCTTTAACTGAACTCTTTATAAAAAAAATTATGAAGTTGCTTATTTAATCACTCCAGGACCAGAGTAAATTTTTTGTGGTGCATCAGTGTAATTTATATATGAAATGTTTAGAACGTGAAGATCGAATAGTAAAATTTTATAAATATGTTTGGCTGTTTTCTTATAAAATTTACAAAAGGGATTTTTTATATTTATGGAGTGTAAACAAACATTACCTCTGCTGAAGTGCATGCCGTGGCTATATTGCTGCTCTGTATTGTATAAATGTATATTTTTGTTTATGCTGGATAGTACAATTCTCTCTGTGGATAAAAGAGCTGCAGCTTTACAGTATACATGGGGTTCTGTGAAGCAGTGATCCAGCCATGACATATACCTCAAAAGCTGAAAATGTAAACAATACAGTGTTAGGCCTCTTTCACACGAGCAGCTGTCCCGCCTCTGTTAAAAGCATGTTTTGCTATTTTGAAATTCCAAGACTCCAGGCACAGCGATCACTTGCAGTTAAACATTGCGCTTAACTGCATTTACTTGCGTTTACCTGCGGCTGCATTTAGCTGCGGTGGAACATTTCTGATGTGCTTCCTGTTGTTTTTCTTTACTTGTTGCGGCTGCTATCTGCAGATGAAATAGTTCACTGAGATTACCTGCAGTTATGTGCAGATAGCTGCAATAAATTGGTCCTGGACGCAGTCAAATAAATTTTTTCTAACCGCACAAAACCCCATGTAACAAAACCTTCGCTAAATGCAGTGTGTGAATGGAGCCATAGGAAAGCATTGCCTGAGTTTAGCTGTGATAGATAACTTCATCTAGCCGCAGCTAAAAGCTGAATTCTATCCGCCCGTGTGAAAAGGGCCTTAACCACTAATTGTGTGTTGCAAACCTAATTTGCAATAACTACCGTGCCACAGAAATATCCTTAATAATGCCAATATGTGCTAAATCAATAAGTTCAATGCTGCTACCTTTAAAACAAAATAAAACCTCATATACCACAATCAGCCATGTGAGACAGCGCTGTGACCTAAATGATAAATGTAAAAAATTACCAAAAATCATTGGTATAAAAACCAAACTCCTAAAATAAAGTCCTTAATAGAAAGTCCCATATAACAACACCCATGTATAGTGCAAAGAAAATGATAGTCTAATTAACAGCAACAAATTCACAATCCCATGATTTCACTCTTCCTTTATCTCCGCAAGTGATACCCCTCACACCCATCTTCAGTCTCACTCACTGACTAATATTGCCTCTCAGCCTTTTGTACAAAGTCGTAATGATGAAACGTGAAAAGGCTAGTCTAGGCGGTAACCAGGAAGTGATGTCAGACCCATCCGGGAAGTGATGTGCCAGGACTCTTGGATTGGAGGACCGGGTGAGACGCCGAGTGCTGTGCACGGAGGCGGGTATGAGGCAGCTATGGGACACAATGATCTTTTTGTATATGATAATTTTGTACATTTGATGGGCCAGTTTTTACTATTTTTGTGAGTATGTTTTTAATTGGGATGGAATAAATGTTTTCTTTTGATGCTACCACACTATCCAAGGCCTCTCTCTCTCTTTTATTGTGAGCTGCTTGGGGACATTTTAAAGGAGAGATGATCTGGAGGAGCCCCCAGTGTGAGGATGACGACAACTATTTTGAGTGCCTTTTGCCAATAATTTAAATGAGAGGCAATATTAGTCGGTGATTGTGAATGAAGATAAGTGTGAGGGGTTTCACTTGCGTTGATAAAAGAAGAGTGGAATCATGGGATCATGATTTTGTTGCTGGACATTGGATTATAGTTTTCTTTGCACTGAACAGGAGTGTTGTTATATGGGACTTTCCATTAAAGACTTTATTTTAGGAGTTTGATTTTCATAGAAATGATTGGTAATTTATGGCATTTATTATTTAGGTTACAGCGCTGCCTCACATGGTTATGTATACAATAATGTAATGTAAATAATAAATACAGTATAATACAGTATTTTGCAAATTCCCTAGCAACTGACTTTTAGCATACTAGCACACAATATTTAAAACCAATATATATTTTCCAATTTTTTTAAATGGAATATATGTAGGTGGTGCAAGTCTTTACTCTTAATATGAATTTAGGAATATTATTGAAACTAGTATTGTACAGTTTTATGTATTCACAAAATCAATATGCAGATTTGTTATGCAAAGGTTTATTTGCATTCGATTAACGCTTTTAGTGTTTTGTTTTTCTGTTCTCTTTCGGTTTTTGCACTTATATTTGTGAAATAAGCTGTGTTTACTTGTCTCTTATTTGTTCATAAGTAGAAAGGGATAATAAGAGATGTGACATGATAATATACGCCACAGAAACCCTATGGGTGGGTTCTTTAACAAAGGGGAATAGTAGTCTAGTCAACACTTTGGATTACCAAATATGGAAACCCTACACTCCACAAGGAGTCCACGCCTGGCATCAGCAGAGTAATCATGTGCTCTTTATTCAACCAACATATTATTTTTTCTGCATAAGGCTGTTGAATTTTTTTTAATAAAGTGGTGCAGTGTAGTATTTCATGTTAATGAAGCCAATGAAGAAATTAACTATGCTTACTGTGCTTATTCTAACTTGCTGAAAGTGGATTTCTGACTTTATGTTATGTATTACATATAGCATACAGGTATAATGAGAATTTATTTAGCATTTAATAAAAAATTAAAGTGTGTAAGATAAATGGTCTAAAACCAATGGCTTATGAGCTGTCGCTGATGCTACTTGTTAATCTATAGTTGTCTGTTTGAATGTGTACAACATTATACAGTTCCTAGAAATATGTAGAAAAGGCACATCTAAGTGCAGCACACCAAGGATTTTATTTACACAATTGGTTAAAAACACTTATGTCACGAACACACAACCGTTTTTCCGACGGAGTTCCGACGGAGTTGCGGCGGAATTCCGCTCAAGCGGTCTTGCCTACACACGATCACACCAAAGTCTGACCGTCTAGAACACGATGACGTACAACACATACGACGGGACTAGAAAAAGGAAGTTCAATAGCCAGTAGCCAATAGCTGCCATCTCGTACATGCCTCAGAGCATGCTTCGTTTTTGGTACGTCGGAAAAGCATACAGACGAGCGGTTTTCCAGATAGGGATTGATTCGGTCGGAAATATTTAAAACATGTTCTATTTCTAGGTCCGTCAGAATTTTCGAAAAAAATAAGTCAGATGAGGCCCGCATACGATCAGAATATGAATTGAAAAGATTCCGTCTGACTTTTTCTTCCGGAAAGTCCGACCGTATGTACGCGGCATTACAGGAGTGAAATGTTAAGCAGGCTCATCAAGTGAATCATCCAGGCTCCTGATGCTGTTCTTCCAGAACGCAGAAGAAGGATCTTCTGCACATGCTCTAAAATGCATCACTGCCCCCTTATTGACGTCACTTGTGGTCTGTGCATTCCACGTGCATTCCACAATGGTCTCAGAAGTGCCTTTTCTACATATTTCTTGTTATCTGAGACTGCTTTTACTCCTCTAAGTTCTGCTCTAGTGCTACTCCAGCCCCATTGTATACCTCTTCTGGATGGTGATTTAAAGAAAAAGAGCGTACTGGGGATCTCTCAGGCAGAAGCTCCCCATCTTTCCATTATACAGTTCCTGTAAGCTAATTTTCCCCAAATATTTACATGATTAGCATCAATTTTAACACAGGGCGACTGAAAGCTGCTTTGATATCTAGTGTAGCCTATTGCTACAGTGCTAAGGGAATATGGCCAAAAAGCTCATAAGACCTGTGGCTTGTTAATGCCACAGTTTATATCAAATAAAACCAAGCTGCTATGAATTATATGCGCCCATGCTACTTTACATAAATGTTACATTTGTGTTTTGATTTATTGGCAGAACTCAAAATGTGGATAATCTGATTGATATCAAATCTACTGTAGATAAAGGAGTGAAAAGGTACATTGAATAATAATATTGTTAAACCTTATTACAGAAAAAAAGAGTTACTGCTTTATTTCAGTCATGCACCAATATTAATTAACTATTTTTGTTTGAGTTTGCTAGGCAAACTTCTTTGCATATTCAGGGTTGTGTCAAAAACATTTTCCTTAAATACATTTTTTATAGTATGTTCATGTAAATGTATTACTTTTTGCTGAATCTATTCCAAATTTAGCAGCATCGATATGTGTTGGTTAAAGCGGAGTTCCGCCCCCCCCAGCAAAAAATTAATAGTCATCAGCTACACATACTGTAGCTGCTGACTTTTAATATTAGGACACTTACCCGTCCTGGAATTCAGCGATGTTGGCAGGTGCTGCCGCTTCCATTGCCTGTAAGGGGAACCGGCAGTGAAGCTTTCAGATAAGCTTTTGGGTGGAACTCCGCTTTAACTTGACACTCTGACTAATTTGCATACCTAAATAATTTCTATATTTTTTAAGGACATCACACCCTGCTCAGTTTTTTCTGCTATATTTATTTCTATCATAATTCTTTGACTTTTTATTATCGTTATTTTTATTTTTTCTAATGCTGTAATGGCATTTAGCAATTGCAGCATTTAACAGATGGTACGCAGGTTGAAGGCCTTCAGACCTTTAGCCTGCATGTGATCATTATGTCACAGCGGTGACTGCAGTAAACAATATTGTATAGGTTGCGAAAGGAAACTGCACTTTCCAAACAACCGCTGCTTTCTGCACATGCATATGTAAATAGACTGGTCATGTTGCATTTCTCTTCTGTGTCATCCATGCAGTGCAAATAATCCATACAAAAGCTGTGCTGCCTGTTTGTGGGTGTCCAATAATATGCAAATCTATCTCAACAACAATTAACAATAAGTGATTACATTTCAACTTGACTGATATGTAATTGTGACCTTTGCATAACAATACTTCCTGTTCTGTAGCAATATAATATGAACATGCCTAAAACACATATCTGGACTATATGCGTGTATGTAGGATTGTGAGCTATATGTGTCTCACAGCAATCTTTGATGTTGCCTGTAGCAAGCTGTCAGTGTGTTCACAGTACTTGTCTGACATTTCATTTACAGGGTACATTAAAAACTGAGTGCTATAGATCAAAACAAATGTATATACTGTGCCACAGGTGTTCCTGATAGATATGTGAATACTTATGGTGTCACCCTTGCTGTTCTACACAATTCCTGTGTAATTTACACAGTACTACCAAATGATACACAACTTAAAGTGAGTGCTAGGTGCTATAAAAAAAACTTTTGATCATAAATAATAATAAAATATCCACAAATAAAATGAGTCTACACAACTCAAGCTGTTACTGACTCTGTACAAAGTGCAGACAATAACGCAATCCCACGTGATTCTGACTCATAGTTCATAGACTGTATTGACATCTTCGATTAAGTGTGTAAACAGTGAAAAGTTTGTCAATAGTGTCAAAAGTCCATGTATATAAACTGATTTCACGCTCCATGCAGATGTGGTTTGCCTTGTGCTCATTCTCCATCCCCCTATGTGGTTATGACTCACCAGATCCCTAGACCCAGGGTTAAGTGGGTCTAGTAACACTTTTTTGGGGTCTAAAAGATGAGTAATGGTAAGGTCAATTCTTCACTTATCTTCCTTCACGTATCCTCATAAACAGTAGTAAACCAAAAACGGCAAGATCACCGTGCAACCCTCTTTTATTGTATATTATATGTCCACAAAAATTGTATAAATGTTCACTCACATTTGTATGTGCCTAAGCTGGAACCAGAACTCTGTGTCACCGTGACCCCACCAACAAGATGGCAGTTTGGCGTGCGTTCCACATGAACCATAAGTGATTGCAGAGTAGAGTATCTCTCTGCCAGTTACTATGTAATTTGTCTCACGTTGATAAGATTTGTGGTTAATAACCTTGCCACTGTTAACGTGTGTACTTTAAAAAGGCAAATAAAACCAAGCATGTTTATAAATAATGTAGTGAAAAAAAGGGGAAAAAAATATGATTTTACATGCAAGCATTAGACATCTAATTGGTTGCTTTGGGATGTTGCCTTTAAGGGAAAATTAATTAGGATTTGGGCCAATTTGTTTCAATGTACATAAAATAGCTTATAATTTACCTAATATAGTTTATCATTTTTAAACTATATTTATTTTACAAATAAACATTTAAAGTAGATCCTAATCTAACTTCTAATATCTCATAAATTTTAGCATGTTTATGTAATTTCAAAAGATGCTTAGAATCTATTTAAGTCTGCAGCTTTTGTTAAAAGCATGCGCAGGGTGATCTTGTCACTAAGGTCCATGTTCAGGTACTTCCTGTTATGCTCCCTGGTTGAAAATACGAGCGGCTGTACTGACACACATTGTGCAGGCATTGTTCATCACTGTCACTATCAGTAAACTGGTCCACAGCTATGATGTTCAGCCGATGTTGGTGCACATACATGTACAGAGGAAGTGGCTGAAAAATGCTGGAGGAGCAGCACCTAGATGCAAAAAAAAAAAAGATTAAAAAGGTGAAAACGATATCTTACGAATAAAAAAAACAAAGAGATTTCTTACAATATGCAGTACTTTAGCAAACTAAATGTAATCTAGGTAAGGTTTAAATCTGGTGCAGCTGTGCATGGTAGCCAATCAGCTTCTAAGTTCAGCTTGTTCAATTAAGCTTTCACAAAAAATCTGGAAGCTGATTGGTTACTATGCACAACTGCACCAGATTTTGCACCCTCCAGTTTTAGTAAATATACCCCATTGTGAATCCATGGCACCAGATTCACAGAGCCTTATGGCTTTTATAAAAGGAGAAAAAAAAATATCACCACAACAAAAAAAACACTTACAATTATATTAAAGGCAAATAAAAAAACAAAAAACAAACATGTCATATTCATCTGCTCTGTGCAGTGGTTTTGCACAGAGCAGTCCCGATCCTCCTCTTCTCGGGTCCCTCGCCAGCAGTCCTGGCCCCTACCTCCTGTCAAGTGACCCCAATTCAAGCAGCTTGGAATGGAGACACGCAAGCAGGCATGCTCCCATGGCTTGGCCCTGCCCCCTCTTCCTCCTCATTGGCTGTCTGGCTGTGATTGACATCAGTGGGAGCCAATGGCTCCCTCTGCTGTCCCTGAAGAGTCCCCGAAGAGCCAATGCTCTTATGCAGATCGCTGGATCGAGATGGGGCTCAGGTAAGTATTAGGGGTTATATAAAACCAAAAATTATCCACTCTAACTGTAGTAGAAATTCATAAAAAAGCAGCCAACAAGCATTTGTTGATTGCAAATATAAAAATGTAAATATTAATACGCAGCGCTAATCTGATGTTACATATGTCATTATATGTTAAGGTATATGAAACATCAGATTAGTGCTGCATATTAATATTTTATGTATTAGGGGTTGCTGGGATTACTGCTGCACGTTTTTTTTTTATCTTTATGCAAAGAAGGTAAAAGACCTTCAGCCTTTAGAACCACTTTGTGTATCACTTATCTGACTCATTCAGTTCTGTGCAAAATGTGAGCTTGAGTTATTGAGCTCTGTAAATATATTTTTTTTTTTACAAAAAACAGCTATGAATATACAGATTTGCATGTCTACAAGCATATCACTTCACCTGCTGGCTTGAAATGAACATTATATAACCACATATATATATTCTCGTCACCTGATTAAAAATATATATTATGTTTATTTTTTATTTTCAATTTGGTCCTGATCATATAACAGATGGAAAACATATACATAAACTTGATGCATTCCCTTAAAAAATGCGCTTTCTTTATTAAATAAGGCTTTTAGTAACATTATTCTATGTTGATGTATGTTACATTGTCAGTTTGCATTTTGATTTTTTTAGCAGAGCTCAAAATATGGACAATCTGATAGACATCAAACCCACTGCAAACAAGGGTGTGAAAAGGTATACTAAATGATGAAATTCTTGAACCTATAGTACAGAAAGGAGATGCATAATAAAACAAAGACTCAAGGCTTATTGGCTCACTGCTACAATGTTTTAGGATCCTAAGGCCCCTTTCACACTGGGGCGGTTTTCAGGCGGTACAGCGCTAAAAATAGCGCCTGTACACCGCCTGAAAAAACCGGCCCCATTCACTCCAGTGTGAAAGCCGGCGGGCTTTCACACTGGAGCGGTGCGCTAGCAGGACCGCAACAAAAGTCCTGCTAGCAGCATCTTTGGAGCGGTGAAGGAGCGGTGTATTTACCGCTCCTATACCGCTCCTTCCCATTGAAAACAATGGGAAACCGCGGGGATACCGCCCGCAAACCACCGCTGCAGCGGCGCTTTGCGGAGGTTTTTAACCCTTTTTCGGCCGCTAGCGGGGGTTAAAACCACCCCGCTAGCGGCCGCATACCGCGGGTAAAACGACGGTAAAGCAGCGCTAAGTATAGCGCTGCTTTACCGTCGCCCCCCGCACCGCCCCAGTGTGAAAGCAGCCTAAGTGCAAAGTCCCACTGCATTTTGTGGATCTTGGAAAAATATAAACAAATTACTGGAATGACAACAAAGCTACTGTACGTTTTATAAGAGGAACAATGGGTAGCAAAAATACAAGCATTCTTGAATCAGGATTATTGTTGTGCCACAGTCCAAAACAATTGGTATGGCTCAGTTGGTTTGATTCTGTAAAGGAAAATAGGCTGTTCACTTTGCCCTTTGTACACATGATCCTACACTTATGTGCAAGCAAAAATACTGTTTTAGTAATTTTCCTTTAATGTGATTGGATATTTTTTAAGTAGATTTTCTCCCTTGCAAAGTGAAAATTTCCCTGCAAAGTGAACATGCTCTACTTCTTTACTAAATCAACCCCAATACATTGATTAATACTGTAATTGTGAAAAATTTGCAAATGAGTTGTTTTAAACAAATTAGGAACTGATTATTTTCTATTTATTTGTGCAGCCCTAGCTAGAAAAAAGCTGGACAATGGACAGTTTGTAAAAAATGTCAGATTTTTACCTGTTAACACATGTCCGGAAATGGGTAAAGACTGCCTCTAAAAATATGTCTGCAAGTCGGCTTTGGAACTGCGCATGTGCGGTTCCAAAGCTGGCTGAACAGTACTCGGGTGAGCTTGGGGCGTGCGGTGTGCACCTGCCCTGTGTAGCGGGTCTGGGAGGGTGCGCGCTTGTGCTGTGTGAGCCTGAGCATGAAGTCATGGCGCACATCAGGGTGTGTATAAAAGCCACGCCCGATACGCCTTTTCCTGGCAGCCAACATTCCATCGCAAGGAGCCGGGGCAAAATTTGGCCATTGCATATTGGAGAGACACAGTTTTGATCCATATATAGCCGGCTTTCTAGTATCATTAAACACATGATAGCAACATTGTCAACCTGGGGGATGGGACTGTTAGTTGTACCAGCAGATTTAGATACACAAAACAAATTGGAGGAAAACCCTAGCTAAAGCCTTGTACACATGGGCTGAAAATCTGCCAAATTTCTGCTGAACCGGCCGGTTTTATGCCTGTGTGTAAAGCTGTGTGTTCTACAGAAGCCAGTCTTACAACTTCAGCTTCTCTCAAATTAGCAAGCTGGTAAACCAGCTTCCGACCCGCATCTGATCAGCGCTGCCAGCCAATGTCTGCCAGCGCTGATCAGTGTGTTCTGTATGGGGGGTGGCGGGGGGCAATCTCTCTGTCAGAATATAAAGGCCCAATGGGGGAGATTGCTGCACTAACATCGCTTGTGTTAATACAAAATCACTCAGTTTTTTTTAGTTCAGTCAACTGGGTTGAATGAAAACGAACTTCTAATGTGTTCCAGGCTTAACACTGTATAAGTATTTACAGCAAACAGTTTTATTTTTCCTTTTGTGATAAGGGTTTACATAAATGAATAATGGCTGATTATTGTAAGCACCTCTGTCAGTGTTAAATTGTTTGTCTCAACCATTTAACTGCTACATCTGCAGGAAAGCTTGGGGTGGATTTACTAAAACTGGAGAGTGTAAAAATCTGGTGCAGATCCGCATACAAACCAATCAGCTTCAAGTTTTTTTTTTTTTTGTCAAAGCTTAATTGAACAAGCTGAAGTTAGAGGCTGATTGCCTACCATGCACATTTGCACCAGATTTTGCACTCTCCAATTTTAGTAAAACAACCCCTTTGTTCTGCTGAAAAAAAAATAAACTCAGTGGAAGGTTCACTAGGTGAAAATAAATGAAATAAGTGAAAACTAATGCAGAAACCACATCTAAGGACTGATGAGCTGTAATATAATACATGTTTGCTTTTGGGGTTAATACCACTTTAAGTGTAAATCATTATTAATAGATCTGAAAAAAATATGTATTAATATTTAAACATATATATCCATTAATTATGCTTTCTCTCGCTCTCTCTGTCTTTTTAATTACATCAATATTTTCTCGCTTTCTCTTTATTTACATCAATTAATTTTCCTTTTTAACACATCTTTTTTTTAAGCGATCAACTGGATGACCTTATTGAAATTTCAGACACTGCAAAGAATACTCGTAAAAGGTGGAACAAAATATATAATTTTTTTTTTTTACATTTATTATGCTAAGAAATAATACAATATGATTAAGATAGAAATATATGGCAATAGAAATTTGAGCTTTTAAGTGAAGGTAGGAGAATGTATTGATCCATGGTAAAAACAAGCATGGTAACAGAAGTATAAAGAATTTTGATAATACATTTAAGCAGTATCTGCAGAAAAGATTCTTATAGTAAATGTCATAAATCTGAGCAATGCAAACTGTAAAACCATGAAACATTATAAAATCACAGGTTACCTCATGTCAATCCAATCAGTACATTAAGAAGTATAGACATATAAGATCAAATTCAAATCATGACAGTCCATGTAATAGTTGAGCTTTGGACCCAACTCTCCCACCTCCAAATCCACCTATTGCTCATTTATTGTATTGGATGGCATAATGGTCCAAGAGAGAGAGAGAGTCTGAAGGGAACCAGCTTTTGCCGTGTTCTCTCTTTTTATTTGGGGAAAAACTTTTTTTTATTCCTCTTTTAGACACTGAATGTCCTGCACCAAAAACTACCATCACTGACTTCTAGTAACAAAAAACAGTATACTGGGTATACAGTATGCACAATATACCACTGAAGCCTTTCACATAGCAAATATTTTTATACAATATTAAACGACGTACATATACATTTGGTTATTCTTTTAAAGATAATTCCACTAAGGTTTTAACAATCTGATACTTTCCGTAATTTCCACCATTCCATTTACATTCTTCTCTCTGTATTTGCACTACAGTATTGTACACAGTAAACACAAATTCATATTCTATCTCATAGAAGTATATATATATATTCTAGGGAAGATCAAATCAGCGACTTCATTGACATAAAAAAACCTGAAGCGAAGTCCAGGTAATTATCTTGCTTAACATATTAATAATCATAACAACTACTACTACTACTGGCACTGCCTTTACTGCTACTATTACTTCTTATTCAACTACTGCTACTTCAATATTACTACGGCTGCTATAGTACTTCTTTAATATAGAGATTTGCTTGGAAAATATTCAGCTGAACTAGGAATGGGAAGGAGGAAGGAAATCTTTTTTCAATGGAATCTGACAAATTTAGCAATTAGTGTTGGCGTCAAATAATTATTATAGCTGAAATCTATGGAAATGACTATAGGTACACAATTGAACAGCCAGTCTTATAATCCATGCATCCAGACAGCTACACTTGCACAGTAGCCTCACCTCCACTACAGCTATTATATACCCCTAAAATTAAAACATAACAAGAGTAGTGGAGAGAGGGAGGATGTCAACACTATGTGCGGGCAGAGCATTGGACTGTGTGTTAAACATACAGAAAGAGAAAGCTATGTAGGTCTGACTCATTAGGGGACCTTTTTTCCCCGAGACTTGATTTAGCAAAAGGGAGACATATATCACTTACTATTATCATGCACCCTGATTTTATTTTTAGCTTTAATTGTGTTTTAGGGAGACATTAATCGTGTTTTAGGGAGTAAAAGGTGGGGTAAAGCCTTTGGGATCTAAAGAGCACCAAACTGCATTAAAGTAGATCTAAAGGCAAAACCTTTGTTTTTCATTTTGGATAAAGTAAGGGAGGATTATAACCCCATCAGGTTTGTTTGCCATTTATGTCCCATAGGGGAGCATACCCTGCACTTCCTGTCCCATAGCCTAAACAGGAAGTGAAAGGAAATCCCTGGTTGTCACCAGAGCCACCAGAACTAGTGTCCCCAATAGAAGATTTCTTCAATTTTGAGGACATCCCAAAATTTGGGTAAACATGACAAATAGATAGAGCGGATCTCTTTAATGGGGCAAAGACAGAAATGAAAACCTGTTTTAATCCCTCTCTACTCTTTCCACAACTAAAAAAATATTTGTCTTTAGTTATATACTTTAGGATAAAAAAAAGGATAAAACGGATGTCAGTTCTTCTTTTGCCATCTATGCCTCGTTATAACATTGAAGATAGTTTTTTTTGTATTTGGTAAATATATTCGGTGGTTGTCAGACTAGTTTTATGGTATACTTGGCTTCTTGGCACTGCATACGTCACAGTTTAGTATACTGAACATTATAACCCAATACCTATCCAGAAATGTAATCTACTACACCAATTTTTCTCCCTTGTACTAGCCAATCCACCACCTCAACCGATCCATATTTCACCCTAAAAGAAACTTGTACTGAGAATGGGTGATTGAGATTATTTATGCTGACCTCGTCTTCTAAAAATTCTAGGTGCCAGGTTTTTATATTTTCTGAGGCACTGACCACAAACAAGTATGCAGATTGGTAGCTCTGAGTTTGGTGACTCAGAAAATACAGGAGGTCAGCAGTGGCAGCCCCATATTTCTTGATACGAGTCCTGTGAATGGCTGTAATAATTTGTGCATTTAATTTTTCTTAAATAGTCTTGTGTTAGATTCAGTGCTTTATTTAACAATACTACATATATTTTTCAGGACTCAAAAGTTTGACAATCTAATTGACATTAAAAATACTAACAATGCTAGTACAAATAAGGGGTAAGTACATTATATTAATTATTAGATTTATTTGATAATTACTTTAGATAAATTCTGATTTGGGTGGATGTTGATTGTTTATTTATACCTCGGAGATAGAAGAATCTAAAAAAAAAAACTTGTGGGTAATTCAGTCAGTCAAATTTCCACATTTTGGTGTGGGTGGCTCTTTAACTCTCATGGGGTGAGTTTCTAAAGCTTTATCGGGCTGCCAAAACTTTATTCCCTCAAAAACCCAATTAGGTTAAGTTAGGTTTTCCAGTTTTGTTTCCAATTGGCTGCTTAAAACAATGACGGATTCATTGATTGTAGTTTGTTAATATGCTGTTTATTAGAGTTTATAACATTTTATTATAAAAAAATGTGTGCTATCCTGCGGTTGTTGTGTTAAGTTACAAACTGTAAAATCTTGGTTTAGATTTACCAAAACCATGAGATCTAAACTATCCATTGGATAAATATACAATCAGGCAGCCCATTGCTCTACAGGTGATGGTAGAGCTAAAGGAGATTGTACATTCAGATTGCAACGTGTGTGGTGTGTTCTAGTTTTTGGCTTCTTGTGGTGCGTTTAGTTAACCCACTTTGTAACCCTAAAAAAAAACAAAAAAAATCTTGATCCTTTAACCACTTGCGGACTGCCCACCGTACATTTACTACGTGATCTGACACTTCCGAGTCTGGGGGTGCGTCTGCGCACCACCTGCGGCCCACTCCTGCTGATTCTACACAGCGGGAGCTGATCGGCAGGCACGGCGGACTTGATGCCCGCCAGCACCCGCTGATGCTTCAGTAGGCAGGCAGAACAGCAGTCTGCCTACGTAAACAAGGAAGATCGCCATTCTGTGAGTTCAGAAGGCATAGATCCTGTGTTCTTGTAAAGCAAGAACACCGATCCATGCCTTCCACTAGTAAAAGCACCTCCCCCACTACACTGAATCACAGGCTAAGCACACAGTTAACGTTTTTGATTGCCCCTGATGTTAACCACTTTTCAGCCAGTGTCATTAGTACACTGACAGTGCATATTTTTTTTAGCACTGATCACTGTATTAGTGTCACTGGGCCCCAAAAAGTGATTCCACAAAATACCTTATTTACAGCACTGCTGGGTGCTAACTTGACCTCACGCTGCTCTCCCCCTTTCGCTCAGCCCCTGCCACTGTAGTGCTAAGATTGAAGAAGGAGAGTGCCGGCAGGTCACGTGAGTGCCCAGGCACTGTAATATAAGGTATTTTGCGGAATAATTTAAAAAAAAAAAACACAGATACTGCACATTATATCGTCCTGTAAGAGAGGATTACAGGTTTTCTCAGTAGTGACTTTACAACCACTGTAAGGGATTCCATTTATTTCAATGGGCTGGCAATGCATCAGAACAGGCAAAACATAGCACATGTACAATTTTTTGAAAAATAGTGCACCACAACGCATGAAATGAGCAGCACTACAATGCACTAATGCGTTATGGTGTGTTAACCACTTGCCGACCGGCGCACGACGATATACGTCGACAGAATGGCACGTACAGGCAGGAGGGCGTATATATACGTCCCTCCTTTAGCCTGTCCGTGCCATCGGGAGCGCGCCGGTCGGGACCCCCGTGAGTCCGATCGCGGTCCCCGCGGACTCGATCGCCGCGGGGACCCCCGCGATCGTCTCACGGGGCGGCATGAACGGGGAGATGCCGAGATAAACAGCATCTCCCCATTCTGCCTAGCAACTAGTGACGCCGATCTCTGCTCCCTGTGATTGGAGCAGAGATCAGCATTCACTAGCTGACAGCCACGCCCCCCCACAGTAAAAAACACACCCCTAGGCATACTTAACCATTACACTGCCCTCTTGTGGTTAACCCCTTCACTGCCAGTGTCATTTATACAGAAATCAATGCATTTAAATGCATTAATTGCTGTAAAAATGACAATGGTCCCAAAAATGTGTCAAAAATGTCCGATGTGTCCGCCATAATGTCGCAGTCACAAAAAAAATCGCAGATCTCCGCCATTAATAATAAAAAAAAATTATTAATAAAAATGCTATAAAAAACTATCCCCTATCTTGTAAACGCTATAACTTCTGCGCAAACCGATCAATAATCGCTTATTGCGATTTTTTTTACCAAAAATATGTAGAAGAATACGTATCGGCCTAAACTGAGGAAAAAAATTTTTTTTAATATATTTTTTGGGGATATTTATTATAGCAAAAAATAAAAAATAATGCATTTTTTTCAAAATTGTCGCTCTATTTTTGTTTATAGCGCAAAAATAAAAACCGCAGGGGCGATCAAATACCACCAAAAGAAAGCTCTATTTGTGGGAAAAAAAGGACGTCAATTTTGTTTGGGAGCCACGTCGCACGACCGCGCAATTGTCAGTTAAAGCGACGCAGTGCCGAATCGCAAAAAGGGGCCTGGTCCTTTGGCTGCAAATTGGTCCGGTCTGAAAGTGGTTAACATGTGTTGCGGTAATGTGCATATTTCCATGGTTGGCAATGGGCCCATAAGGTCACCATATGGTGGGAGGAGGAGCCCAAGTGACAGTGCTAAGCACAGCACAGCACAGTGAGGAGGAAAGGGCTGACAGCCCCCTATCTGAACCTGACCAATAGCGGGATTTGAACGCGCAAACACCTACTGGGTACATGTGAGTTGTATAGCTGTAGACAACCCCCTAAAGATCTTCTTTGTTTGATGGTTGAATAGAGCGCTGCGCAATGGTTTTTTGTTTGTGTCTTTTTCTCTTTTATATCATACCGGAGCAAGATATCAGGAGGAACCAAAAGGAAAAAAGCCCCACATTCCCAGCATAAAGAGAATTTTTTTTTTCAGTTCTAGAATTTCTAATTGTGTCCTGGATATCATTAGTGGATGTGAAGAGTTATTTCATTAATCATCTAACTCATTTAATGGACTTTTATCACCTATGGGATTAATATAATATTTAATTGGCGGCCGTTTACCCATCAATTCATCAATTAATTGGCTAATCCATCAGGTCTAGCCTGTATTGGCTTTTGGAATTTATATATCCCCATATGCATCATTGGCATAAACTGGATATTTTTCCTTTCTTTGATACATTATAACACATACTTGTTTTTACTCACATTTTGAAGCACTTTATTTATTTAAAACACATTGTATCTACTTTTAACACATTGTGTATTTATTTGGTTAAATTGGTTACAACCTCATTGTAACTTGTTACTGTAACTAAGTTTATATATATTTTTGTGCACCTGGGATTGTCACGCAAGCACTTATATATTTTACTATACCACGACATTTGTCTTTTAACCTCACCTGCTGATCTAAATAGACTAAGGTTGATATTGCGCACTATTTATACTCTAGTATTTATTTGCATATTCTTTTAAGTGTAGGACACACTTTAATGGTGCAGCATATCATTTGGTCATCTTATCTATTTTATTTGGTTTTCTAAAATTTTTATATTTTTAATTCTCCTATCAGCGCTTTAGTACTCACTTTGCACATTTTATGGTATACTAAGGCATCACTGAGAGTCTATCTTGGCTTTTTGGCAATGAATGTCTATGGTTTGCATTTTACCCTATATTTACTTTGCAAACCCACTCACACTACTCTAACATCCATAGACCACAGCTTCAGCCAGCCCATACAGCCACCCCAATGAGAGGAGTGGCATGGGGATATTAGGAAGACTAACTGCCATTTATATAATTTTGCTGCTGCCAACTAAGTGTATGTTCTTCTAATTACCGCTTCACGAAAAAAAATTTACTGAGAGAATATGGAGACTGCTTTTGTGTCCTGTTCTAAAAATGCTTGCTGCCTGAAAAGTATGCAGATTGGGAGTTATAATCTCCATAATTGTTGCAGATCAGTGACTAAGAAATTACTGAATCCAGAGCCAGCCAGGAAACTAATATAGTTAGAAGGAGGTCAGCAGTGACTGCCTCTGTATTGCTCTCAGTAGAGGTGTCCTTTAAATGGCTGTATCAATTTGTGTGTTTTGCTTTGTTTAAACAAGAATGTGCAAGTGTGAGTGTTCTATTAAACAATAATGCATGTATATTTTTCAGGCCACAAAATCTTGACAACCTTATTGAAATTAAAAATACTAACACTATCAGTAAAAATAAAGGGTAAGTAAACTGTATAAGCAATAGATTTATATGACATAGACACAGAAGATTAGTAGTCGGAGGGGTAAGGGTTCATTGAAACCAAGGCGGTCCACTATGGTATGTTCAATGCGTGGGCATGTATGTGCATTTATATCATGCACTAATATTTATTGTGCTAAGGTAGCCAATTCAAATCTGGGCAGCCCCCTACAATGCAACAGAAATCATGTTGTGTTAATGCATGTTATGTATGTTGCACTCTGTGGTTTCATTCATTGTAAATGGCACCCAACGCACCTTAAAATACAGGTGTGCTGCACTGCACCATAGTGCAGCGCAATCCATAGTGTCCTGCATGTTACGCTGCAAAACATTGCAAGCGGCACATTTTTTTTTATGGAGGTATATTATGGTCCCTTTATTTTGAATAGGCTGCCCAACACCGCATGCCGCAACATGCGTTAACATGTAAAAACATGTAAAAATGTGCTGCAGTGCATCTCATTGTGTGTCAAAGGGCCCTTACAGTGGTATCTCTGCATCCCAAGATTCTCACTACCACCACTGCAAAAGCATGAATGGGAGATGTATTCAGCTGTTTCATCCATAATGTAAAATAAATATAGAGATAGCAGGAAACCCTATATGATGGCCTCAGGAGGTGGTGCAGAGATCTCACTGGTGGAGCCTATAAGAAAGATTAAAAAAACCTTGTGGGTGAATCCACTTGTCATCACTTATACATTGCAAGACCACTTTTTCTGGTGTTGCCCATTTAATCTAATTATGGGTGTGACTTAGTACATGATCTGACACTTCAGAGTCTGGGCTGTGTGCGCGCACCACCGGCGGCCCACTTCCACTGTGATTCTACACAGTGGGAGCTGAACAGGAGGTACGGCGGACTTGATATCTGCCGGCACCCGGCGATGCTTCGGTATATATCTATCTATCTATCTATCTATACAGGCAGAATGGCAGTCTGCCTACGTAAACAAGGCAGATTGCCACTCTGTGAGTACAGAAGGCATGGATCCTGTGTTCTTGTAAAGCAAGGACACAGATCCATGCCTTCCACTAGTAAAAGCACCTCCCCCCACTACACTGAATCACAGGCTAGGCACACAGTTAACCCTTTGGATCGCCCCTGAAGTTAACCCCTTCTCAGCCACTGTATTAGTACAGTTACAGTGCATATTTGTTAGCACTGATCACTGTATTAGTGTCACTGGTCCCCAAAAAGTGATTCCACAAAATACCTTATTTACAGCACTGCTGGGTGCTCACATGACCTCCCGATGCTCCCCTCCTCTCTCTCAGCCCCTACCATCTTAGTGCTAAGATTAGAGAAGGAGAGTGTTGGCAGGTCATGTGAGTGCCCAGTGGCGCCGTAAAATAAAGTATTTTGTGGAATACTTTTTTTAAAACACAGATGCTGTACATTATATCTTCATGTAAGAGAGGATTACAGGATTTCTTAGTAGTGACTTTACCACCGCTTTAAGGGATTCCATTTATTCCAATGGGCTGCCAATCAATCAGAACAGGCAAAACGAAGCACATGTCGAATTTTTTGAAAAATAGTGCACCACAATGCATGAAATGAGCAGCACTATAATGCACTAATGCGCTATGGTGTATTAACAGGTGTTACGGTTATTTACATGGTTGGGAATGGGCCCATAAGGTCACCATTGCCCTTAAACCTAAATTAACCCCTAAACCTTTACTATCAGTCTAACTGTCTAATACCCTGTACACACGACTAGTTTTGACGTCGGAATAAACTCTGGAGGTTTTTCCGACGGAGTTCCGACGGAATTCCGCTCAAGCTGTCTTGCTTACACACGGTCACACCAAATTCCAACCTTCCAGAACACGGTGACGTAAAACGCGTACAATGGGACTAGGAAATGGAAGTTCAATAGCCGGTAGCCAATAGCTTCCGTCTCGTACTTGCTTCAGAGCATGCGTCGTTTTTGGTGCGTTGGAACAGCATACAGACGAGCGTTTTTTCTGATAGTAATTTGTACCGTCGGAAAAATATAGAATATGTTTTCTATCTAAGTCTGTCTGAAGACAAAGTCAGATGGGGCATACACACGGTTGGAATATACGATGAAAAGCTCCCATCAGACTTTTTCTGTCGGAAATTCCGCTTGTGTGCACGCGGCATAAACTCATAAGTCTAACTTTTAACCTGATTCTAACCTCTAAATGTAACCCAAATCTAAACCTAACTATCATGGTAATATTTACAGTGACTTATATTAATTGTATCCATTATATTCAAAGCTGGTTAACATTACTGGACTGTGTATACAAAGAAATATACTATAGTTTAGGGTAGCACCCCACTAGGATCAAATACTTTATGCCGATCATTTCCTTGTTTTACTGGTCCTATATAGGCTCAGTTTATTGTTACAATGTGTAAAGAAAGCTTATACTACTGAAGATACTTATTTTTTTATTCTGTTATTAGTCTAGGCTTATGGTATACTAAGGCACCGTTGAGAGTCTATCTTGGCTTTTTGGCAATGAATGTCTGTGGTTTGCATTTTACCCTATATTTATTTAGAATTCCCACTCACTATTCTAACATCCACAGACCACAGCTTCAGCCAGCCCATACAACCACCCCAATGTGAGGAGTGGCATGGGGATATTAGGAAGACTAACTGCCATTTATATAATTTTGCTGCTGCCAACTAAGTGTATGTTCTTCTAACTTCAGTTTCACGAAAAATACCTTTCTAAGAGAATATGGAGACTGCTTTTGTGTCCTGTTCTAAAAATGCTTGCTGCCTGAAAAGTATGCAGATTGGGAGTTATATATTCATCCAGTTTTATAATCTCCATAATTGTTGCAGATCAGTGACTAAGAAAGTACTGAATCCAGAGCCAGCCAGGAAACTAATATAGTTAGAAGGAGGTCAGCAGTGACTGCCTCTGTATTGCTCTCAGTAGAGGTGTCCTTTAAATGGCTGTAACAATTTGTGTGCTTTGCTTTGTTTAAACAAGAATGTGCAAGTGTGAGTGTTCTATTAAACAATAATGCATGTATATTTTTCAGGCCACAAAATCTTGACAACCTTATTGAAATTAAAAATACTAACACTATCAGTACAAATAAAGGGTAAGTAAACTGTATAAGTAATAGATTTATAAGACATTAGCACAGAAGATTAGTGGTGTGAAGGGGCCCTTACAGTGGTATCTCTGCATCCCAAGGTTCTCACTACCACCACTGCAAAAGCATGAATGGGAGATGTATTCATCTGTTTCATCCATAATGTAAAATAAATATAGAGATAGCAGGAAACTCTATATGATGGTCTCAGGAGGTGGTGCAGAGATCTCACTGGTGGAGCCTATAAGAAAGATTAAAAAACACTTGTGGGTGATTCCACTTGTCATCACTTGCAAGTCTACTTTTTTATGGTGTTGCCATTTTAATCTAATTATGGGTGTGACTTTCTGTCGTTTTACCAGGATGCCAAAACTTTATTCCCTTTAAATACACATTCAGATTGAGGTGAAATGTCCAGTTTTTTCTTAGACGGACTGTTTTTTTAACACTTGCTCATTGATTGAATCAACTGTAATTCAGGTTTTTCATAAGTAAAGTGAGATTGTGCTATTAATATGCACTTTCTTATTATATACTGTATAATTTTTATTATACAAGTGTTGTGTGCCATTTTATAGTTAATGTGTTTGTTTTTGGCTTCCAAAAATCAGCAAGTTTTTTTTCCTGAATTGGGAGTTTTGTTGCCCAAAAAGTTTGCACATTATTGAAGCATGAACAGCTTTTACCATGTTATTTACTTATCACACCTGAAAAAGTGACTCACTTACACTGCTTTCACACTGGGGCGGTTTGCAGGCGCTATTGCGCTAAAAATAGCGCCTGCAAACCGACCCGAAACAGCTGTTGCTGTGTCTCCAGTGTGAAAGCCCTGAGGGCTTTCACACTGGAGCGGTGCGCTAGCAGGACGGTAAAAAAAGTCCTGCTAGCTGCATCTTTGGAGCGGTGAAGGAGCGGTGTGTTCACCGCTCCTATACCGCTCCATCCCATTGAAATCAATGGGAGACCGCGGGGATACCGCCCGCAAAGCGCCGCTGCAGCGGCGCTTTGCGGAGGTTTTTAACCCTTTTCGGCCGCTAGCGGGGGTTAAAACCACCCCGCTAGCGGCCGCATACCGCGGGTAAAATGATGGTAAAGCAGCGCTAAATATAGCGCTGCTTTACCGTCGCCGCCCCGCACCGCCCCAGTGTGAAAGCAGCCTTAATGACTAAAAGTGTATTTAAAGCCAAACCTTTTATTTTTAGATTTGAATAGAGCAGGGAAAGGTCCGGACCCGTGTAAGGTTTTTATTCCTCTCCCCGTCAGATGGATTCACTCTCTGTCTTAGTGACCGCTATCTTTGGGACTGAAAATGGGGTGAATCCAAAGTTTAAAAAATGTTTTCCTTTAGATATTTTTTAATTTCAGCATTTGTCCTAACCTAAATTAATCCATAACTAAACTAACCTCAGCCTAACTCATGCATGTAACACTAAACGTTCCCTTTAACAGAGCAATAAACACCATAATTAAATATTAATAATGAAAATACATTCAGGTCTGGATTTACCTAGCCCCCAAAGGACACCCCTCAGCTAGGATCAACTCCTATGAAATTAATTTTTTTTTAATTTCTTATCCTAATCTGATTTAGAAGATTATTGTGACAATGTGTACAAAAAGCTTATGAGATGACTATACTTGTACTGAAGATGGAAAAAACTTAGTGCCTTAAAATGAGAGCTTTGTTGCTTCTTTAAAGTGCCCAAATTGTCCTCACTGAAGATATCGGAAAATCCCTAGCATACAATTCTTTCCACCTAAGATCAAAGGTACTCAAAGACAGACACAAAGAATATCATGCGACTCAAAAATGCCATTGGTTGTTATAGTGCAGGCAGTCACCTGCACTATAACAACCAGGGATATGGTGTGGCCCTGGGCTGAACATACACAGGGCTGAACTTTGGACACCCCCACTGTGCCTCCATGAGTGCCGCTTGGGGCGGCTACCTCACTTGGCTTCATGGGTGGCACACCAAGGTTGGTAACTGTCAAGCAACAAGGTACCAATTCAGGAGACAGGATCAGAGTCGAGGTTATAGGCTGAGAATTTATATTTATTAATAGTTGAGCAGTGGAGATACCAATTCAGAAGACGGGGTCTTATGCCCCGTACACACGGTCTGAAATTCCGACCACAAAATTCGTCTGATTTTTTCCGACAGATTTTGTCCGACACTGGTGTTGCATACACGCGATCGGACAAAGTTGTCGGAAAATCCGATCATTCTGAACGTGGTGACGTTCGTTGCGTACGACGGGACTATGTAGAGGCTAGTAGCCAATAGCTTTGGACTTGTAATGTGATATGAGCATGCGTTGCACTTTGTCCGTCGGAATTCGCTACACACGATCGGAAAAAGTCCGATAGGACTTTGTTGTCGGAAAATTTGAGAGCAGGATCTCAAACTTTTCCCGTCGGAAATTCCAACGGAAAAAGTCCGATGGAGCCCACACAGTCGGAATTTCCAACAACATGGTCCGATAGGACATTTTCCGTCGGAAAATCCGACCGTGTTTACGGGGGAAAAGTTGAGAATTTGAGTCAAGGTCAGTTCCAGCTGGCTGCAGAGGTACATGACAGAAGGCAGTAAGCAGTGTCAAGCATGCAGTCTGTGGCTAAAATGAGTAAGCAAAAGTTCAAGAGCAGGTGTGAAATATTCTTCTTGTACTAGAACAAACTGGACCTTCCTTACACAAAGTCTAAAAGGGAACAGCTTCTGCTGTGCTCTATGTTTAGAAAAGCCATAATGCTCTGCAAAACCTCTGTCACAATAGCATTTTGCATTAAATGTTATTTGTAAAAGAAAGGATTTTTTGGAATTAGTAAAAAACTGATATTATTTATAGGTCTAAAAACATGTAAAAACACATGTTTTGAAAGGCACAGTGCTGTGGTCTGACAGTTATCACAAGTGAAATTACTAATGTCTACTTTGGCTCAGGTGATGACTATGATCAGATTGTGGTGGGGTGATTCCATCCAGCAAAAGCATTGTGTATATGGTTGCAGATGAAGACCCATGCTTATTTGTATTAAAGGGTTAGTCCGTAATACCAAACTCTGTCCTTGTCCATCTGCGAGTCTAGGATGAGAAGGGAAACCTCTCATCATGGTAACAGTAGGCGTGAAGATCCAGGATCTTAAATCCAGATACTTTATTTACAGTATATAATAAGTCATCAGGTGGTTTATATCTCTAGCATCCACCAAAAATTTAAAAAAAAAATTTGGTGGACTGTACCCTTAACATTATTTGAGTAATGGGGTCATGTTTTAGAAAATTCTAATGTTTAGTTATACATCTCAAAATTTTCTTTTACTGGTACATTGAAGAAATCAAGATTTGGATGACCTCGTTGCCATAGCAGGAGAAAGAAACAAAGGGTGAGAATATTAATTATACATAAGATATTATTTCTGCAGAGCAAGCTTGATAAATTATTCTTAAAGTGTATCTAAGGTGAAAACGTTCTTTTTTTTTTTTTTAAGTTTTGGACAAAGCAGAAAGGAGATTATTCTCTACTTTTTCTGGTGTCTATTTTCACTAGAAACAAAAGTGAGAAAAACAAGCTAAATGTTGAGTTGAGAATAAACTATATGAGCATTGACATAATAGGTTAGATGAAAGGCAATGTGCCACAGTCAGATGTATTTATGATCAGATGTGACATTTCGCATTCCTCTACAAATGCCAATCATTGTTTTCCGACCCACTGACTTTCTGAATGTTGGTTGACATATGGGTTGGCATGCCCCCCATGACAGTGCCCAGTATGGAGCTAGTCTATTCAGATTCCAATCAGCACTGAATTGTGGGAAAGCACTGTTGTGTGAGCATGTTTACACCATACTCAGAAGTACTGGCTGATACAGCCTACTAAAGGGCAGGCAAAGGTGAGCAATACATAAGATGAGGGTTGGGAGTGTGGCAAGTGTAGATGTAATGATTTTAAAAATATGCTATTGCACAGATGTGATTTAATTGAGTATTCTTAGTAGAGTTCATACTGAATTAATTGCACCTAAAGGAAAAATATGGAGGCTGCTATTGCCTATATTTTTTTACAAGCTATTTGCCTGACTTACCCTGTAGCTTCAATATGTTAATTTCTTGAGGCAAATTGGCATAAAAGACTCTTGATATTCCTAAATCTGCCCATACATTGCTCAGTTATTTTTGTTAGCCAGCAGGCTGAACAAAAAAACTAAACCAATTCCCCCAACCGCACATTCAAGTCATCCCAGCTGTGTCATTGTATAACGACAGCAGGACTCCCTCGCCTTGAGAATACACTGATCAGCACTGCAGCCTCTTGGTTGCATTACATGTGCTGATTGAAGGATGGTTGGAAATTTGGCTGATCCCTGCTGAACCAACCAAATTTCAATCCATCTATTGGCAGATTTAGACTGTCCCGATTGGCATATTTGTTCTGGGTCAATGACTCATTGTATTGAAGCTAGAGATTCAGGGTCGCATCCAGTCAACTAGCATTTCCAGAAGGAGATAGACAATGGTGGTCAACATATTTCTGAATTTACATGTTTATTTTAATCAGCGCTATTTTATTGAATAAGGCTGCTTATCATGATCAGGCCATGTTCTTATGTGAAGAAAGCTAGAAATAATTGTACTAAATGCAATTTCTAATAGAAGATGTGAATTTGTTTGTGGTGTAAATGTGATAACAAACGCTTTTAGAGACCATGGAAATAATTAACAGGCATATGAAAACGAGTTAAGGATAAGCAATTGTTACTAATTTCAGCTGGGTTCGATCAACGGATTCTAAATTTAGACTGTGAATGTGTTGTTCTGTTATAGTACACAAATAGAGCCATTCAGACACAGCGCATCTGCTTTATCATTTACTGCTAGAGAATGGCCTTGTTAAGAGGATCAATTTTATTGTAAAAGGCCTGCAACGCTGGCAAAATAATGAATTGTTCACTGACTATATGCTCAAAAGCATAGGTAGGTTAATGTTTTTCAAAAGTCTTAATAGATACAGTGTCTTATATTCTTATGATTATGTTTTAACAGAGCAAATGGCATTTATAATAATCTGTATCTTCATTCTTGAATTGTTATTATTTTCTCCCAAAGATTTATTTTTTATTTACGTGAATTCTCCCCCTGAAATGCTGTCCCATCCCCTGTCTGGGCTCATTACTGATAAAAGACAAACATAAACTTGCCATATAAAAATGGTGTTGAAAATGTGTTTTAATTAAAAGTGTTGGCCTCCTCTAGCAGAGAGTGTGTGATTTATCAGCCCTGAGCTCAGACAGGTAAAACCTTTAAACTGGCCATAGATGGATCAAAATGTGTCAGGTTTAGCAGGGACTGGCTGGATTTTGAGAGCTAGAGCAGCCGTTCTCAACCAGGGTTCCATGGAACCCTAGGGTTCCTCCAAAGGTGGCTAGGGGTTCCCTGAGCAGTGGCTGATTTATCTCCTGTTTGATGGTGCCTACATAGTTCTGAGCCAATGTCACTTGGAGGAGCCAGTGGTATGAGACCAATGATCTTTTTAGCTCTCTGTAAGGGGGCCATTCTTACCACCACTGTAAAAAAGGGCATTCTTCTCACTGACCACCAAAGTAAGGGGCATTGTTTCCACTGACCCCCAATGAATGGGTTTTATCAGGGTTTCCTCCGATACCTGAAAATTATTTTAAGGGTTCCCCTGGGGTAAAAAGGAAAAAAAAAAAAAAAAAAAACTTGAGAAAGGCTGAGCTATGTCCATTTCTAACTTGTTCTCTTTAATTTGTTGTTCTCTTAAGGTCTATTAATACTATTGGTTTTAATACAGAAAAACACATACATATTTCCATAAGGAAACCCCATTCATTAATATAGGTTTGGTTCACATCTATGAGCTGCAGTTTAGTGTCATTGGGAATCTATAGGTGCCTATTCACACCTAGGCATGTACATTTCCATGTGTGCTGCAGCCTGCATGCACACCAAACAGTGTGAATCCAGCCTTAAGCCTCGTACACACGATCGGATTTTCCGCCAACAAAACCGTGGACTTTAGTTTGAAGGGCGTTGGCCCAAACTTGTCTTGCATACACACGGCAAAAATCACGAACGTAGTGACATACTACATGTTTTTTTTTAGCTCTTTAGCACCACCCTTTGGGCTCCTTCTGCTAATTTCATGTTAGTAGAAGTTTGGTGAGTGTTGACTTGCGCTTTTCATTTAGCGCTTTTCAGTTTGCGCTTTTAATTTCATGCTTTTCAGTTTGTTTCTGAATGGCCGTTCCTCAACCAGACATGTTGTGGAATTGGAGGAGATAACATGTTATTTATCATTGGCCTTGGAGTTATTGCTTTGACGTAATTTTTTTGGTTGAATAATGATTTGATTTGGTATATTTTCTATTTTTTGGATGCATAGAATGCACTTTTTGGTTAAGTTCTATTGGCAGATAGCATGTCTAATTTTATTTGTTTTCTTTTTTTAATGCACAATAAAAAAAATTGTGGAGAATAATACTTTGCTATGTGTTTTACTTCAAATTACATTTTGGGAGTAGGCAGTTACATTTTAAAAAATACAATGTAAAATTATCAAGGAACACCAACATAGTTGTATATTTGATCTTAAAATCTTTGGGATAATGGTGGGTAACTTGCCCAAAAAAAAAAAAAAAAAGCATAATAATATTGTTCTGGATATCACTAGAAAAAAAAAGCCTTTGAAAATTTGTTTGCAATAACTCCATCAGTATCACCAGCAAAGCAGATTCATTATTATCCCATTAAAGAAGAAGAGAATGTGCGCTGCATTTTGAGATTTCTTAATTTGCCACGTCACATGTCACTTTTGTCCGACGGACTTGTTACACACGCTCGGAAAATCCCACAACAGACATTTGTCCGTGGAAAATTTTAAAACCTGCTATCCAACATTTGTCCACGGAAAATCTGACAACAATTGTCCAAAGGAGCATACACACAGTCGGATTTTCCGCCAACAGCCTGTCATCACACATTTCCCGTCGGAAAATCCGATCGTGTGTACAAGGCTTTAGACTTTTCAATGCAGTAACACTGAGAGGGTCTATCATCCATCTGGTAACAGGAATACATTATTCTCTCTGTGATTATATTATAAAAAAAACTGAAGGCTTCACACAAAGAGCTTTAATATATCTTGTTAGATTAGCCAGGATACCATATTTTCCAAATGGTGACACAGGATATGAATCCTAAAGTTATAGCTACCGGTCCGGGAGAAACTGGATTCGTATGGAAAGAATCTGAGGCTGGGATTTAGCTTCAAATCATTTCCAATTTAATTTTAAAAGGTCTGTCCTGAGAACTGTAAATTATTTTAGAAATTATATTTGCTAATAAAGTTGTTTATGTGGCAAACACTGAAAATGTTTGCTTATAAATATCAATCGAGGTCAGGGACTAGAAAAGGACTAATACAGTAAAGGGAGGTGTAACTCATATGGGAATGTTTAGAAGTCGGTTTTCTTTAACATAGCTGTCCAACCTATTTCCGCTGTGTGTTTTATGGCCTTTTCTGGGCCAATAGCTTGGTTTAACCAGCCATTACTGTGTGATTGTAAAGTGGATTGGAGAGAGTTCGGCATACATATGAGAGGCTGCCCCATTCAATACAGATTGCCATGTGAGAGACTTCACTTTTACAGAAACTGTCCTATCTCTTGTTAATGAAAAGGGGAAGGCTTGAGAACACAAGTTGAAATAGAATTGTTTAAATACAGTAGATGCAAAAGAGGTTCCAAACAATACAAGATGTAATGGCTTATTATGGGAAGTACATGTAATGCCGCGTACACACGAAGGGACAATCCCGCGGGATTATCCTCTGGACTGAAGTCCAGCGGATAATCCCCTCGTGTGTGGGCGCCGGCGGACTTTTTGGCGCCAAAGTCCGGCGGACTTTTTGGCGCCAAAGTTTTAAGTTTTGTTTTAAAATTATCCGCTGGACTTGGCAGTCCAGCGGACAATCCCGCCGTTAGTGGGCAAGTCCGCGGGACTTTTGAAATGAACGGACTTGCCGCTCATCGGCAAGTCCGTTCATTTAGCACGTGACTTCAGGTTACGTAGCTAGCGTAGGCAGTTACTGCCGCCGCGCTAGCTCCGTGACCTGCCTACGCTAGCTACGTAACCTGAAGTTACGTTCGAAATGAACGGACTGCTCCGTGTGTGGGCAAGTCCGTTCATTTTCAAAAGTCCCGCGGACTTTTGGCCGGCGGATTATCCGCTGGAGAAGTCCGTGCGTGTGTGGGCAAGTCCACACGCTCGGAAAGTCCAGCGGACCCAGCTGGAAAGTCCCGCGGGATTGTCCGCTGGACTAGGTCCGCCGGCAAAAGTCCGCACGTGTGTACGCGGCATAAGGGCAACATGTTTCAGGGACCTTTTATCAAGGCTGTATTCTCATAAGTAATTGCTGTTAAAAATGTAATTCATGCATTCCAAAATTGCAGGTAATTGCTGGTAAAAATGTAACACATTCATTCCAAAACTGCATGTGTACATATGTGGTGCCTCTTTGCATTTCCTTTGCCTTCTTTGGTGAAGAATTTGTCCCTGTCTACTGAGGTGCCCTTCATTGCTAAGCAAACTACAGGTATTGCTCAAATTAATAGTCATGTGGTGAGAGCTATTGTTGTTGCTAACTGATCATGTTAGTTGGTCTTACAGGCAGAGCTTCTTTCTGGTGTAGATTTTCTGTCATCTCCTGGTTCTGGAGGTCGAACAACAGAGCCAAAAGTTTACCTGGAAGGTTACACTCAAGAGCACTTTACCTTTCTAAAGCAGTAGTAATGTCAACCACTATTATTATTATACAGGATTTATATAGGGCCAACAGTTTGCGCAGCGCTTTACAATATAAAGAAAGACAATACAGCAACAACACAATTCAATACAAGTGGGTTAGGAGGGCCCTGCTCTTGCAAGCTTACAATCTAATAGGGAGGGGCTGGTGGAACAAAGGTATACTGACAACATCAAGCTTAGTATGCTGGAATGCGACAGATATGACTTAGGCTCCTTTCAAACTGAGGCAGTTTTCAGGCATTTTAGCGCTAGAAATAGCGCCTGAAAACTGCCTCCAATGCCGCCCTAATGTGAAAGCCCGAGTGCTTTCACACTGGGGCAGTGCGCTTGTGGGACATTAGAAAAAGCATCTTTGGGGCGGTTTGGGAGCGATGTATACAGTGCTCCCAAAACGCCCTGCCCTGCTTCTGAATTGCCTAAAAAAAAGTGTCGGAAGCGCTGCAACACAAACGGTTTTAACCCCTTCTTCGGCCCGCTAGCAGGGGTTAAAAATGCCCCACTAGTGACAGAAAAAGCGGTGCGTAAACAGCACTAAGCACCGCTAAAACGAGCAGTGCTTTAGTGCTACCGCGGCCACAGCCCCATTGTGTAAGTAATCTAAAGAGTCTGAGAAAAAAGATTAGCTGAAGCAATGATTTTAGAGCAAAGGTGGGTTAAGTAACCTTTGTAATGTATTTAATGATTTGATTTTGGACTCTTTGGACGCGGCTGTAGCTCTTTAGTATAATTTTTGTTTGCCTCTGTTTGCAGTGTTCAATGGGTCTTTAGCAACTGTTTCTAGTCACTGTACTTTTAAGATGTATTATTTTTTTTTTTATTACAGGTGCTTATATTGCGCTGACAATTTACTTAGTGCTTTACATATATATTGTACTGTCCCTGCCCTCAAGGAACTTACAATCTAAGGTCCCTAATGTATACTATATGATGAACCTAAAATGCATAATTTAATCTTTTTAGGACAACCAAATATCCTGCTAATAGCAGCAATACTACATCCCGTAGCTCAACTACAACTACCACATACAATGTTACAAGCGACAACTCCGATGCCCCCAGCAGGCGTTCCAACACATCCAGGACTTACAATGCCACCAATGACTCCCAAGATTCCCCATTCAGAGGTTCGACTACCACAACAACTTACAAACTTTCAGATGACAATAGTGAAGCTCCATCCCGTCGTCCTACAACAACAACAACAACAACAACTTATAAAGACACTACTGATGGATCAAGCGCTCGATCCAATGTTAACTACACACAAGATTCATGGTAAACCTACAAAGTACAGCATACTTGTTTTATGTATTGGTTGATCACCATATGTTGTACAACAAAATTCTAAAAAATAGATTTTTCTGTGGCACAAATGTCTCATCATTTGGGGCATTTTTTTATGCACTCCAGTATATATAAATCTGACATCTGGCTAGTCTATGGTAGGAGTATAAAATAATGGTACATATAAAATCTAACTCTAACAATGAGGCCCCATGTGAACATTCTTTAATGTAAATAAAATCCTCAACATTGAATGGGTAGGTATGTGTTCTTCCTCTGTAGAATCAATCAGATTGGTTCTTATTTGATTTTAGACTTCCATGTAAGAGCCAATAGCCGTCCAAGAAACAATGGACTGGATATATTCACTTTGCAAGGGGATTTTTTATTTAAAAAGGGAATTTTCACTTAGCTTAATGAATATGGTAAAAATTAACTGTGCAAAGAGTACCCAATCTCTCACAAGGAAAAGAAAAACAGGATTTTTACTTGCACATGATTGGATGATTGGATGATTGACATCAGCACAGCTTCACCAAGTTCACTGAGCCAAATACCTATTTATTTGCAAAGTGAAGATTCCCTTTCAAAGTGAACATGCTCTACTCCTTTAGTAAATCAACCTTAATGTGGCTTATACTACCCTGTGTCAGAGCACTACCTAGGCTTTATTAGCCATTGTCGGAGCACTCTCTACTCTCCCCTGCAGCTGCTGCTGGCTAACACAGGAGAGATCACGGGCCCAGTCTGAAAATAGGTAAGTATACAGTGTAGATGGTAGAAGTGGGAAGGGGACCGTTTTAAGGCTAGTTAGGTATAATCTGTGATTCCTCTTTAAGTGCACATAATGTGATTTTAATTTGGCTGATAACTGCTACACATATAATACAACATACATCATACAAAGCATCAACTGAAAACATCTAAAAATAAAAAGATCAATGCTGTGCACTTACTCATAATAACAATCTAGATATTAGTGGTTAGTGGTCTGATTTACTAACATGTAACGTAAACCTGCATGATTGGATGTTGGAATGCACACATGTTCAATTCACTTCAGGTAAGCTCAAGTCACAATTTAGTATATGAGCCCTTGGTGTAGTAAGGCTAACTAAAGCTATGTTATATTTGGTAGCAATAAGTTATTGCAATTCATTATTTTTATTACCTTGTTAATAATAACTTACGCATGTTGTCTACATTTTATTTATTTATTTTAACAGGAAATCCTCACCTAATACATATGGAGAATCCATTGTATCAAACTCAATTAAAACCGTCTATTCAACTTCTGATCGGTAAGGGCAAAGCTCTCTTTTGGTAACATCATCCTGCAAATATTATTTTATTTTCTTTGTAACCTATAGCCAAAAAGACATGAGGGTATTAAAAACATTTTATGTCTATTTTGACCAATGTTGGGTTAAAAAAAAAAAAAGTATTTTCACTGTAACAAAACTATACATTTTATTTTATAATTCATACTGCTTAAAATACCACTAAAATCTTTTTTTCTGGTAGAAAGCATGGCAGAGTTTTTGTAAGTGAAACATGTTTTTGTATTTTTTTTTTAATTTTTTGGAAAAAAGAAAACAAAATAAATGAAAATAGAAAAAAACATTACATGTTTTAATGAAAAAGTGTAATAGAAAAAAATCTTCATAAAAAGAATAGCTAAGGGGAGAATGCTTAGGGAGGAAGGGAGTAGGTAAGTAAGTAAAGTGATTGTAAACGTTCACCTTGTAAAACAACCAATTCAGTTTAAAATAGAAATGAAAGGCAAAACATTTGTGTATAGATATAAAAATACATTATAAATACCTTTTTTCCCTTTTTTTTTATAAGTGATCACATTCCCTCTGTTCTCAGCTGCATAAGAGATGAGGGAGGAGAAGCAGCAGCACACTGAACTTCCCAGTGAATGGCTGTGCAGCGGGGCATGTAAGGACAAGTTTAAGCATTAGAGGAGAGCACACTGAGTTCCCAGCATAGCTAGAAAACTGACCACGGTGTGTGTTCTCCTGCTTAGTGTGGTCAGTTTTTAATAGGAAAGCAGAGGGACTGGCAGGAACACTTGGGATTTCACATAAAGGAAGCAGGTAATTGCTGGTAATAACAGCAGAGGCAGGGGGAGAAAAGCCTACTTGGAGATATGTCCTAGAAAGGTCCCGAAGTGGGTAAAAGTCTATGCTAATGTTCATATTAAGAAAAACAATGGGTGTGAACAGAAGTAATACTAGTCTAGGCTTGAAATGCATCATTATAGCATGCAAGCAAATAGCTTTTGTTATGTGGTAACAAAAAGTAATTTAGGTGTTATGAGTAAATGTCCTGTATCAGTATATACCAAATTGCTATAGTTTTAGTTTAGAGGAAATGATAATTAGTTTTACATGGCATTCACGAGTTGCACTTCGTTTTTAGGACACATGATAAAAACAGTACATTGGTTTATGTGTATAACAATGTGTGAACTAATTCATTTTTTTATATTCAATAGATCTGTTATTCAAAAGGACTTGTGTACTTACTGTCGGAAGCCACTTGGCATTGATGCCAAAATGATCCTTAAAGATTTAAGCATAAGCTGCCATGCAACATGCTTTAAGGTAAATATAACTAATCGTGATTAGAGTTATACAGGAGTATTTAGCCAATAAAGAGGAGGTCCACCTGAAATTTTTTTTTAAAAGCCAGCAGCTACAAATACTGCAGCTGCTGACTTTTAATAAATGGACACTTACCTGTTCCAGCGATGTCGGCAGAAGATGACGAGCGATCGCTCGTCTCTCGGCTGCCCCCGCCGCCATCCTCTGTCAGGGAATCAGGAAGTGAAGCTTGCAGCTTCACTACCCGGTTCCCTACTGCGCATGCGCGAGTCGCTCTGCGCGTCGTTATTGGTCCCCGTTGTGTCCTGGGAACTGTGTTTCCCAAGACACAACGGGGCATCTTCGGATATGGGCGGGGCAGCTCTGGCTATCCTGTCCCGGAAGTGGGTGCAGATACCTGTATTATACAGGTATCTGCACCCCCTCCCCCCTGAAAGGTGCCAATTGTGGCACCGAAGGGGGGGAGTAATACGATAAGCGGAAGTTCCACTTTAGGGTGGAGCTCCGCTTTAATTGTTATGATTTCCAAAGATTATCTCTAAAATCATATCTTCTCCATACATAGCTCTGCTTAATTGGTCTGAACCCAACACTTTAGATGGAGTTACTGTATAACATTCACTTTATAGCAGAGCCATAGCTCCCAACTGTCCCTGATTTCCCTTCAAGACTTCATCCATCTATGGTACAGTGTCTTTTTATGTACAGTAACCTACCAATGGGTAAGGAGTCATTGCTCTAATCAGAATGCTATGAGCAAGGTTGGTCATAAATGACCCAGTCCTGACCTGGTTATCTGCCTAATAACACCCTAGATCAGTGATGGCGAACCTTGGCACCCCAGATGTGTTGGAACTACATTTCCCATGATCCTCATGCACTCTGAAGCATAGTTGAGCATCATGGGAAATGTAGTTCCAAAACATCTGGGGTGCCAAGATTCACCACCACTGCCCTAGATGGTTATAATCTGTGTGCTGGGCATTGCAATCACTCTCAGAAACAAATGTTGCATTTTCCTTACTAAGAACAGGGAAGCTGTTTTCACTTCAACAGGTGTATCATACAATTAACTTTGGTGAGTCTCTGCATTACAGATGACATATAGATATTAGCCCATGTATCATTGTAGCGGAAACATCTCTATGTCTATCATTGCAGACAACACATGTTTATACATTACATGGTTTTTGAATCTATACATCAGCTACATGAACATATCTCTTGTATTTCAGTGTGAAGCATGTTCTGGTTCCTTGGGAAATCTAAAAGCTGGTGACAGCATGTGGATCTATAAACAAACTATTCACTGTGAACCATGCTATTTTTCTGCTAGAGGTAAGCTGTAAAATACAAAATCAAAATACAGAAAAGTATTATTATTATACAGGATTTATATAGCGCCAACAGTTTGTGCAGCGCTTTACAAAGAAAGCTCCTTTGTTGAGAAAAGTTGGAAGTTGCAGAGATCAGTAGCTCATGCTAAAGTTACTTACACAAGTGACTCAATTCTATCTGTTGTTTAATGGGTATCAGAATGCTTGAAATGAAAGTACTAGGCTATGCTTTCTTTTTAGCTATCCCATAGTGCTCTAGAAATCCTATACATACTTTATATATATATATATATGTATGTATAAATTATATACAATGATGTAAAAGGACGGTTTAAAAATGCAACCATTTAAGAAAATAAATGAAAATACATTTATTGCCAAACCAGTTTCAATTACATTTCCATATTAAGAATTTAACACCACTCGGTCTATAATAAAAGTAACATAATACCATCATGTATATTTGGTTGAATGTTTTGATAGTTTTGCACACTATTTTCCATTGTCTGTGTTGTGTAAGTCTGGCCATGGAGAGTACATCTTTTATTGATACTGCTAGGTAGCGATACAAGTGAATTAAACCTATTTTTTTAAATCCAGCTCTCCTTTACTTGCAATGAATTACACTTCTGTGTACACCTCCCCACTTACTTTTCATGTATGTGCAAATAAAGCCTGTGTAGAGCTGGTAGGTGCTTTAAATTTGTTTAAACCATGCTATGCTTTTAGCAGCACACTCTGTACTATCCGTACTGCCTGGCTAGACTGGACCAGTGGGCCAGAGAAATAATATTACATTGAACAAAGCAAGGGAACTTTGAAGCAGAGGTTCTGCTTGACTACTGGCCTTGAAGAAACCAAGATGCCTGCTGTGCTAGCAGTGATATCACTGCTATTGCTTGCAAGACTTTGGGTTAATAGACAGACTGTTCATTTTGCATGGGGAGCTGCACTTTGCAAGGGAATTTCCCTCAGGACTTAGCGAATGAAGTGATGTTCTACAGACTTCCATCATCCAATCATGCACAAGCCCAAATTCTGTTTTTTATTTTCCAAGAACACAATTGAGTATTCTTTGAAAGCCAACATTCACCAGATTCACTAAGCTCTGGGACAAACTCCCATTGCAAAGTGCAACTTTCCTTGCAAAGTGAACAGCCTACTTGCCTTAAATAAATCACCCCCCATTTTCTCACATGGTTAGACTATTCAATGAGACTAAGTAAATATAAATGATTTCATGTAGCTGTCCAGTTACATATTTTATTAAATAAACAATTTGTAGATTATGGATCCTACTGGAATAAGCAACGGCAGGGCTAGATGCAGGCAACCATTCTTCTTCAGATTGACTTTCAGCAGGCTTTACACTAAACAGGTACAAGGTGATGAGTGATCGGTTGCTATAAGTTGGAGTACCGCTTTGTTATTATATACATGTGTGCAGCAGAAAAATAAGTGAATGGCATGAAAAAGACATTCTGCCAGCTGTGAACTGTAGAACACATTGTAAGTCTAACAGCAGGCATTTTGCAAATCAGATTAGCTCTGCCGATTTAGTATACAAGCTTTCTTTTATTAAACAGATCAGATTATTTATCCAGCTGTCCGTAAAACTGATGTGCTCTGAGAGTTTCGTTTGTGTTCCCATTTGCATGTAGACTTACAAGCTGTATTTTCTCTTTCAGAGAAATGGATCATCTGAATTGAGGATCTAATATCCAACAATAGAAGATCAAATACGGAAAATGTCAATATATAGCTTTTCTTGTGTAACTAAATATGGCTGGGGTTATAATGTATAAAGGCTGGGGAAGAGCTATTGACTTTCCTCAATAAAGATTTACAACTTTCTATTTTTAATATAGAACTTATTTTAGAATAAAAAAAATGTAATGTACAGAAAACAATAGTTCCCAATTAATAATAAAGCCAAGAACATTCTGTTGTATCGTTTGAAGTTTGGAATGAAAGAGCTGTTCTCTGTTCCCTAACCAAGAACACAAATAGGATTGCTGTGGTTTAGCCTTAGATATCTGCAGAAACAACAATGAAATTCAAATACAGTCGACACATAAATAATTGCTTAATAAAAAGCAAGGCTGTTTATACGCCATCAAATTGTACATCTATGACATAACATGGACCCTGTCAGTCAAAAAAAAAAAAAATACACTCCTTTAAACCTACGACAAGATTTTCTCAAGACTTTTTCTAAATATGTATACTAAAAGAATGTTCATAATGTAACTTGGTTGCTGAGATTTCCCAGTCCTCTGGAGAATGGGACTTCTAATTGCCAATGATGTCATTTACTTACCCCCATATAGGAAATGTTGGGAAAAAAAATCTATTTGCTGCCTATAGTGAGACAGAATGTTGCATGCATTGGGGTTGATTTACTAAAGGCTACTGTTTGACTGTCCACTTTGCAACTGCAGTTGCACTTTGCAAGGGAAATTACCCCTGAGCGTAGTGTTTGAGGTGAAGTTCTGCTGACTTCCATCATCCAGTCATGTGCAACTGCAAGCAAAATTTTTTTTCCTTGCACGTGATTGGGTACTCTTTGCAAAGTGAAGCTCCACCTCTATCACTAAGCTCTTGGGATATTGCCCTTGCAGAACGCAACTTCACTTCCAAAGTGAAAATCATAATTGCCTTTAGTAAATCAACCCCAGTTAGTTGCATAATATTTAATGCACAAATTATAAATTAATTATATAAATAATACGTTGATGTAAAAAAAATAAAAAATACAGGCGAACATATGCCTATTTGGAATGCATGTTTGAGGATGATTCTACCCATTTTACCTGGCAAAATATTTCTACTTCACTACTGCTGTCTACAGACTAAAGAGTATTATGTATATACTGGCCTGGAATTTTTCTTTAACAGAGTATCTTTATAAATATTTGAATTAATACTCAAATCAAAGTTTGCAAGAGTGCTACATATAGGTGAGCTATGTTTTTGGTACTGGGAATCTGTCATTGTTTTATGAGAGCTCTCTCTTGATAGACTACATATTATTAAGACGTTAGTAACAACTGACTGTTAACATTTTTAAAATGCACTCTTTATCGGCTTTTATGCAAGGTGCTTTTTTCAGATGGCATTCAATTTGTTGTTTGGTTTTCACCCATAAATTTAAATTTTGTTGCTTCTTTGGATACTACCAATAATTGCCTCTGTAACTACCATCTGTAAACTACTTAATGTTAGTAGATCACTGTCCTGTACAATTTTACTTTAAGCACTTTGAGTACCATATCTAATCTTTTAATAATCTGTATCCAAAAATTCGCTATGACTGACTTATGAAAACTAGAACATAAGAGAATGATTAGCTGCCATTAGCAGTCAGATTTATAGTGAACCTGAACTACTGTCTTGCTAAGATAGAGAAAAACAAATGGGCTAAAATACTTGCCTTCAACAGTCTGTGCTGCAAGAGATGATGAGCAGATTTTAACTCTGATCCTCTCTTTAAACTGAGATCACATACCTGTGTCTACATCTTCAGATATGTGATCAGCACTAAAAGAAACCAAGAGCAGCATTCTCTCCAGAACAGGAAAGTATCTTAGCCCTCTGTTCTATGAATAACTGCTAATGTTTAAATATAAGTCTACGTTGAGTTTTTATGTTCTAGACAGAACGTGTTTAGTTTACCTAACATAATAAATCAACTATAATCTATCATTTTTATCTGCCTCAGCTGTCATTTTAAAGTTGCAATTTACTTATATATCTTATTCACTTTATTTTATACTGTTACTTTTCTACTGTATTATGTATTTCAATATAAGGACTAATAAATAACCATATTCCTACTTATTTAGTTTTTATTATTACGGAGTAGTGTGAAGTGTGCAACTGTCAATTTTTTTTCATCTACTAGGGCCCGTTCACGTATGGGTAAAATTGGAGTACTCAGAATCTGGTGCAGCTGTTCATAGTAGCCAATCAGCTTTTAACATCAGCTTGTTCAATTTAGCTTTGACAATAAATCCTGGAACCCCAACATTCCACCCCTGAAACAAAAGCCTACTTTTTAAAAGGGAAGATGTGCAGCACAAAAACAGTTTAACCTAAAAAAAATGCCCTATCAACATAAATTAAAAAAAAAAACAAAAATAAATAAAAAAAAAACAATTTTGAAACCAATGTTCTTAAAAGAAAGCCTTGCAAAAAATAAATAAAAAAAAGGTTTGCTCTGGAGGGGACACCAGCTAAAAGTGACTGTTAACCCCAAATCAACCACAAAATTAAATGTAAGACAAAAAAACAAAGGGGTTAATGAAGAAAATGAAAGTACAGTTGTTAGGTGGAGGCAGGATGGGCTTCTCTGAAGAGGAAGATTTTCAGGGATCGCCTAAAAGTGGATAGAGCTGGATATAGTCAGAAAGATTGGGGTAGGGAATTCCAAAGGATGGGAAAGGCTCGGGAGAAGTCCTGGAGGCGAGTATGGAGGCGAGGCGAGTATGGGAGGAGATGGCGAGAGAGCTAGAGATCAGGAGGGAGGAATGAAGAGGATGATTTGGTTGGTATTTTTAGACTAAGTTAGTGATGTAGCTGGGGGCAGAGTTGTGGATGGCTTTGTAAGTTATTGCATCTCTTGCAACCTCCTTCCAAATTCCTCTTTCATGACGGCTAGTTTCTGTACCTCTTCTCTCCTGCTACCCGAACCTTGGATCCCATTGTGGTTTGGACGTGTTCACAGGAGGGAAGCATAATCCCACTGCTACCACCAATGTGACGTACTCAAGAGGAGTATGTCCGCCATAAAAGCTTCCTTTGCCCGGTACCAGCATGATCCAAGGTCCCTTGGCCCACCCAGTCACTTGTTGAGGCATCAGTGTAGGGTGAAGAGAAGCATAAGACTGTTTATTCAAATACAGACACAAAGAGATATACACTCAGAGGACAATCCCCCCTTCTTTGCATAATGACACAAGGGGTAAATTTTACCTACTCTTGTAACTCGACACACAGGTATATTTAAACTTCTCATCAGTAGACCATCTTATCAGCAGGGTGGCTGTTTGAGGAATTCCCCCCTCTCTCCATCCTGCCCCCTGTCTACATGCTAGCAACACATATACATCCCATAATAGGTTGCTCCTAAGGCAGGCAGAAACAATAGAACAATGGGATACAGCCACACCTTAAACAATCTAGTAAAAAGTCTACAACAGACTATGAGACCAAGCTCATACAATATTCCAGCAGTCGGAAAGGTGGAATTAATTTATCTTCAATATTTCTTGGGGGATATTGTTCAGACATGTTACTGTGCCAACTGAAAGTGATTCTTAATTCTTTCAACACAAACCACACATATAGACCCTGGGTAACAGGGGTAACCCTAAATGGTGAGTCCGGTGTGGTTGTACGGTGAGTCTGGTTAGTGCAGACCAGACTGGGGTTCTCGGTCACCCTGTGCCTCTAATAGACACAGAGAAACTTACACATATGAGGGTCTGGGGGAGCTGGACAAGGAGTTTCCAGTGGTCTCTAAGGTAAGCTGGGTTCCACAAGCCCCCCGCCCAAAGTGACTCCTGTCACAAGCCCTACAGAACAAACAGTGCACAGTCCACATGGGCTTTGCTGCTGCTTAACTGCAGACAGGAACTTTTTATTATAGAGATAGACATAAAGACATAGGGGCTGATTTACTAAGATGAATGCACTGCGCCGGTTCATACCAGAATTGGTACGCCAGGTAAATTATTAAGTGAACGTATGAACCGGCGCACACATAAGTTCAACACATAATATACCGGCGCACCGCGATAATAGTATGCCATTGATAATAGTGCATGCCGTTATCATTAACAGTCCATTCACACAGGGGCAACACGGCTTCCAGCGTGACTTGGGGTGACTTACAACACGACTTGGGGCGACTATACAACACAACTTGGGGCGACTTACAACACGACTTAGAGCGACTTACCACACGACTTTAAGTCGCCCCCAGGCCAGGCGACTTTAATTTTTAAAAAAAACAGCATGGGTTCCCCTCCAAGAGCAGCCCTTCAGGTCTGATATGGATATTAAGGGGAAACCCGCGCAAAAAAAAATAAAAAAAATGGCGTGGGGGTCCCCCTCAAAATCCATACCAGGCCCTTCAGGTCTGGCATGGATTTTAAGGGGAACCCCCGCACCAAAAAAAAAATGGCGTGGGGGTCCACCTCAAAATCCATACTCTTCAGGTCTAGCGTGGATTTAAGGGGAACCCCGCGCCAAAAAAATTAATAAAAATATTGCGTGGGGGTCTCCAACAAAATCCATACCAGACCCTTATCCAAGCACGCAACCTGGCAGGCCGCAGGAAAAGAGGGGGGACGAGAGAGTGCCCCCCCCTCCTGAACCGTACCAGGCCACATGCCCTCAACATTGGGAGGATGCTTTGGGATGCAATGAAAAATATGTTCATCACACGCTTGAAGCTTTCATTTCACCTATTTCACATATGAATGGATATTAAAATGCTGTGGTAAACAGGGATGTGATAACCAGGTCAGGCCTAAAATCAGCTAAATTTGCTTTGTAACTGGCACATGTGTGGGTAGCTTGAAATACATCCAGGGGAGTTGCTTTGCCTGAGTAAAAAGAACAGAATGTACTTGCAATGCTAATTAAGTACAGTTGATGTAATGCTAGCAGCAGTAAGAGTACATTAGAATATGTGAATTCTGCAATAAGACTAAAAAAAAAAAAAAAGCATATCAGTTTGAAATCCTAATTATTATGTTACGGTTTTTACTTAGAGAGTAGGATATAATACATTTGTGTCAGTGTATACTAGAATTAACATCCAGTCCCAAGAACATGATATTGCTCAAATGGAGTATTTAAGCAGACACTAATGAATTATGGACTTTTACGAGTCATTTAACATCACATTTTTAAATGCTTCTGGTTTTTTAAAACATTTACTTAAAAAGCCATTGGGACATTCAGGGCTGAATTTCCATCACTGGGGCCACACAGCTTTTAGTGCCCAAAGCAACATCCTTCTGCTAGGATCACATCTATTATACATAACATGGTTTTAGATGGTCAATAATGGAAACAATGTGCAGCAAAAAAATGTCCAGGGAAAAGCCACCTTTGCCAACTATGGGCACAAGCAAAGGATATTCATAGGTTTTGATTATCTTTTTTTAGGTATAGTTGTTCCGTTTTGAAAAATGAAGCCTTTATATGACATACACTCCAGACACAAATGTTCAACACATAAAACTGCTCCATGAAATGAGGGATGTTTGGATTCTATAAATTTGCAATTTGAGAGACTCACAATCAGGGACGGCATGTCCATTAAGGGTGCACGGGCACCGCCTCCCCTTTTCTATCGCCATCGCCACCTCCTATTCATGTGTCCGGCCCCTTTCAGGACACTGGGAGCATGAATTACAGAAGCGGGGTTTTTTTTGAAGCACCTAATTAGAGCCAGAGGCTCTAATAGGCTTCAAAATAGGGTGGACTCCGGACGCTCGGAGCCCACCCAGATTTGTTAGAATAGCGAATGAATATTCACTATTCTAACACTGAATCGCCTCTCCGCCAATTGGGAAGCGAGAATCGTTCTGATTGGCCGTGGATTAGGAGGGAGGAGCTGGAAGCCGCAGAGCAGGGGAAGGAGATGCCCGCAGAGGAGAGCCGGGGAAGTCGCCTGTGGTTGAGGTAAGTGCACCAACCAGCTGACCGACGCAAATCGGGGTGCACTGTTTCCCGCCCTCCTCCCCCAAAAAAAATTACCACCAGCCGCTACTGCTCACAACTGAAAAATAAGTAGCATTTACTTAATGTTAAAGTGATTGTAAAGTCTGAAGTTTTTTTATCCTAATGCATTCAATGCATTAAGATAAAAAAACTTACTGTGTTCAGCAGCCCCCCTAATACTTACCGGAGCCCATCTCGATTCAGCAATGTTGCAGTAGAGTCTTGGCTGCCTGGGAATCTCCCTCCTTATTGGCTGATACAGCAGTGTTGTGCCATTGGCTCCTGCTGCTGTCAATCAAAGTCAGTGAGCCAATGAGGAGAGAGAGAGAGGTCAGGGCAGAACCATGTTTGAATAGATACACAGAGAGGCGGCTTGGCTTGGGTGCCCCCATAGCAAGCTCCTTGCTGTGGGGGCACTCAGCAGGAGGGAGAGGCCAGGAACGCTGCTGAGGGACCCAGGAAGAGGACCTGGGCTGCTCTATGCAAAACCACTACATAGATGTTATTTTTCAATTAAAAAGAATAGACTTTAGTATGACTTTAAGTCAATTTTTAAAATAGACCTGAACACAAAAAGAGAAAATTTGCTATCTTATAGTGAACATTTAGAAAGGTAAATTGTGGCAATTCGGAAACGAGGGAAAATTGGCTTTTTTTCTTCAATCCCTCCTAAAAACTAGAAGTGCACTTCCTGACATCTGACGATATCTAGGCCATCCAAGGTCTTGAGCCACAAAGACACAGAAGCTTTGTTGGCACAAGGTAGGTGGCCTGAGTTCTCATAACCATGTATCTGCTGTAAACGATCATATAATATTAACCCACCAGTCATCAGTCACCAGTGAGCAGCTCTAACATGAGAAAGTAAAGCCCTGATTCTTTACCAAGATGGCTGCCTCCACACAGAGACAAGGAAAGACGCAAGGTATATTGAGTTGGTAATGTGGGGAAAAAAAATCAGCTGCGGGGGGCCAACAGGCAGGCATTCCTTTGCTATCTGCTTGTCTTTTTTGGCACAGCTTCCACAGTTCGGGTTATTTCAAGCAGAACTTCACTCTATCAGTCAACATTGACTATTTTTAATCCTCAGGCTGCTAGTAAATTAGTAAATACATAGGAAGTTATACAGGGGCGTACCAACGCTGGGGCGGGTGGTGCGGTCCGCTCCGGGTGCCACACATAGGGGGGGGTGTCAGTGGCGTATCTAATGGGGGTGCGGTCCACGCCCGGGTCAGGTGACACCACTTACCGAGGGTGGGGAGAGCCCTGGCAGCTCCCTATGGCAGTTTTTTTTCAGCCAGATCACCCCCCGCGCTGAGGCAGCAATGGTCCGGTCTGTGTTTTCCTCCTCGCTCCTCCCACCACTGCTGCACTGCCGAGTCAGGCTTGTTACTATTCTCCGCCCGAGTGGCACAGCTGCTACTGCACACTGTGTCTCCCAGACCTCCCTAGCTGCTGCCCTGGTTACCTGAGGCTGAGCCAGCCGCCCTCACATTGGATCGCACAAAAATGTAATGCACACACTGCTTTTTCAAAAGCGTACTGCACCTAATTGCATGGTACTACGGTATCATGAGATCTGGGGCAGGCAAAAGCACTGCAATTGTGATCTGTGTTAGCAGGTGTCCTTAGTAAAATATATATAAACCCAGGGCTCAAGTCCTGCAGGAACGCATGGGAACGGAGTTCCTGTACTTTTTCAACAACAGGAACTCAGTTCCCATTAGTAGCCGTGTCCTGCAAGAGTTTGAAGTATGCGAGCTGTGTGGCAGGTGCTACACCAGCAGCTGCCGACACAGCTTGCAATAGTAAGTGCCGCACACCTGACCATTCAGGCATTGCCAGTAAGGGGCCCCATGACAGCTTCAGCTTCAATCTACCTGTCAATCACAGCTAGCTGATGGGTAGATCAGGTCCCTGCTGCTAAGAGATTGTATTTAGTCAGACCTCTCGTGATGCACTCCTCCCCGCCGGCCCCTCCTGATTTTTTGTCTCCTCGTCTCCCCCCCCCCCCCAGTCTCCTGCATACTTGCTCTGTGTGTCCCGCTGAATCCCCCCCTCCTCTATCTTCAGTGCCATATGATGAGAGAACCCAGAGGAGGAGCACAGCTATTCTGCTCACAGGACATGCAGGGATAGAGGTGAGCTGAGGGAGGAACATCAGTTTGGGGTGGTAAGCTGAGCACAATACCTGGCAAAGTTTAATGCCAGGAGGGAAGTTTATGTGGAAATATGTGAAGGGTTGGAATAGCAGCGAGTGTGCGTTGGTGCCCTGCAGAGTTTGCAGCCCCCCAAGCTAACATACATCTCCTAAGCAGGAACACATCACTATCTCCCCAAGCATTCTGTCCAGATAATGTGCAGTTCATTTATGACCTTTCCGTTTAACCCTGTGTTATCCAAACTCTGTACAATGAAAAGTGTAAACTCATCACATAAACACTCTATATATAAAATAAAATTCCCCAATAAAGATCAGAACATGATGCTCACATTTGCATGGAAGCACAATTGAATGAATGCTGATTATTCAGAGAATTACCATATTTATGTTTATTGAAGATTGTTTTTTTTATGTACTAACAGTTAAGATTCATACACACAATACGAAAATTGGATGAAAAAAAAACACTTTTGAAGTGTTTGTGCATATGAGCGTATCATTTTTTTTTTTTTTGGTGGGGGAGTGGATCTTGGGTGGGAGTTCCCACACTTTTTTCCCCAAGACTTGACCCCTGTATACACCTGCAGCAGATCACATACCCTGTGTTTTTTTAACGCAGTGTGGGAAACACACACGGAACATGGATTTCCTGCACCACTTTCTGTTTTAACCACTTACCCACTGGGCACTTAAACCCCCTTCCTAACCAGACCAATTTTCAGCTTTCTTGCTCTCACACTTTGAATGAAAATTACTCAGTCATGCAACACTGTACCCAAATGAATTTTTTGTCCTTTTTTTTCACACAAATAGAGCTTTCGTTTGGTGGTATTTAATCACCGCTGGGTTTTTTATTTTTTGCGCTATAAATCAAAAAATATTGAAAATTTGGTAAAAAAATTAATTAAAATTCTTTGTTTCTATTAAAATTGATTGCAGAGTATTGGCGAGTATTGGCAGAGTATTAGCGAGTATTGGCAGAGTATTGCAGTGTTGCAGTATTGCACAGTGCTGGCAGAGTATTGCACAGTGCTGGCAGAGCATTGCAGAGTGGTTGCAGAGTGGTGGCAGAGTATTGCACAGTGGTGGCAGAGTATTGCACAGTGGTGGCAGTGTATTGCACATTGCAGGCAGAGTCTGCTGTCTGCTGTCACTGACCAGCGCTGTGGGCACTACACATTCAGCCCACAGCGCTGGTCCCATCTCTCCCCCTCTCTGCTTCTCCCCTCTCACTGTAACGATCGGTACAGAGAGGGGAGTGAGGAACCGGCGTCATGACGTGATGCCGGTTTGTGTACATGTGATCGCTCCGTCATTTGACGGAGCGATCACGTGGTAAACGGCCGTGATCCGTGATGCGCCCGGTCCTCGGGGCCCGGTGGTCACGGATGTTCCCGAGTGTGCGCCCCAGGGGGGCGCGTGGGAGCAAGGTTCTGGGAGGAACCCAGAATAAGCCAACTGCGCTGTAGCCGTCTTTCGGCTATGGCCCGGTCGGCATGTGGTTAAACAAGCCCTTAAAGTGATACTAATGGTTTGTTTAAAAAAATAAAAATAACAAACATGTCATGCACCTCCACTGTGCAGATAGTTTTGCACAGAATGTCCCCGAACATCCTCTTCTGGGGTCCCACGGTGGCCCTCGGGGCTCCTCCCCGCATTATATAAACCCCCTAGGAAAAACGCTCTCCCGAGGGGGTTACCTTGCGGGCGCGCTCCTGATTCATTCATTTGGTGTCCATAGACACAGAGTGTATGACTTGGCCCCGCCCCCCAGCACCCGCGTCATTGGATTTGATTGACAGCAGCAGGAGACGATGGCTGCGCTGCTATCAATCTATCCAATCAAAGCCAGGACTCCATGGAGAGGAGGACAGCGCGTCCCACCGAGGAGATGGAGGGGCTCAGGTAAGTAAAGCGGGGGAGGGGGGCGCTGGGGGGCGGTGACTGCCAGGTGTTTTTTTTTTCACCTTAATGCATAAGATGGGGTGGGTGCCAAATGCTCTAGGTACGCCCCTGAAGTTACATCATAATTACTTGTTTAAACTCTTTTTTACATTTGGTTACTTCCTGGTTTCCAGACCTTGGCAAATTAAGTCATACATCCCAGGAGTCTTCAGGAGGGGAGGAGGGGTTTTCTCAGCTAAACACACCCTCCAACATGCACACCTGAGCTAAGGATAGATAAATTCCAGCATGTAAATGCTACATCAGGATGTAAATGCTACATGAATCATCTGCCCTTACTCAAGATGGCCATAGTCAGAAATGCTAGGGGATGTTTTTCAATGATTTCTCAGCAAAGTAAACCATAGAGACATAGATGGATGGGTGAATTTGCTTTGAGTATTAAAATTGAATAAATAGTGTTTCTTTTTGTGGTGCTTAGATGCAGTGTAGTTCCGCTTTAAAGTGGTTGTAAAGGCAGAAGGATTTTTTATCTTAATGCATTCTATGTATTATGATAAAAATCCTTCTGTGTGTAGCAGCCCCCTCAGCCCTCCTAATACTTACCTGAGCTCCATCTCTGTCCAGCGATGTGCACGAGTGCCTCGGTCGCCCAGGACTCTCCCTCCTGATTGGCTCAGACACAGCAGCGACACCATTGGCTCCTGCTGCTGTCAATCAAAGTCAGTTAGCCAATCAGGAGAGAGAGGAACGGGTCGAAAATGGATGTAAACCAAGAAAATTTTTTACTAAATTGCATGTGATTGGGTTTCTGAAGTGACAAGTTCATCGCAGAAAACAAACAAAAAAGTACTAATTTTAGGCTATATTACAAGGGCACAGTGTATGAGTGCAGAACATTATTTCCATTCATTTGAAAGCTGTCCTAGTGCAGCTCAGAGGGACAAACCCAGACCCATCATCCAGTGGGCCTGATTTACTACAATGCTAGGTGAGGTACAGTTAACAGCTTCCCGACCGCCTAACGCAGATATACTGTGGCAAAATGGCACGGGCAGGCAAAATCACGTACCTGTACGTGATCGTGCATGTGCCTGCCTGTGGGTCGCGCGCGCGCCGCCAGCGGCGTGCTCGCGACCCGGTCGGGAGCTCCGTGACCCTGGCCGCGGGACCAGCGGACCCGATCGCCACTGGTGTCCCGCGATCGGGCTACGGAGCTGAAGAACGGGGAGAGGTTTGTGTAAACAAACCTCTCCCCGCGCTTCCTACTCTGTCTGTCATTGATCGGCTGTTCCCTGTCATCGGGAAAGCAGATCAATGACGTCAGACGTCAGCCCCGCCCCCTAATGTAAAAAAAAAACACACACGTCACAGCCCATAACCCCTCCCCTCCCCCTAGTGGTTAACCCCTTCACTACAACTGTCATTTATACAGGAACCAATGCATTTAAATAGCATTGATTGCTGTATAAATGACAATGGTCCCAAAAATGTGTCAAAAATGTCCGATGTGTCCGCCATAATGTCGCAGTCACAATAAAAATCGCTGATCGCCGCCATTACTAGTAAAAAAAAAAATATTAATAAAAATGCTATAAAACTATCCCCTATTTTGTAAACGCTATAACTTTTGCGCAAACCAATCAATAATCGCTAATTGCGATTTTTTTTACCAAAAATATGTAGAGGAATATGTATCGGCCTAAACTGAGGAAAAAAAATGTTTTTTTATATATTTTTTGGGGATATTTATTATAGCAAAAAGCAAAAAATATTGCATTTTTTTCAAAATTGTCGCTCTATTTTTGTTTATAGCGCAAAAAAAAAAAAACGCAGGGGCGATCAAATACCACTAAAAGAAAGCTCTATTTGTGGGAAAAAAAGGACGCCAATTTAGTTTTGGAGCCACGTCGCACGACCGCGCAATTGTCAGTTAAAGCGACGCAGTGCCGAATCGCAAAAAGGGGCCTGGTCCTTTGGCTGCCAATTGGTCCGGGGCTGAAGTGGTTAAGTAACCTATGGCCACTTCAATCATGGGCAAAGAAGCTTTCTTTATTTAAAGTATGTTTGCACAATTGCAGTTAAATTTGAGAAACCCCACTATATATTTGTAATGTAAAAAAAAAATTTATTTTTACCTTTCTAGGTGTTTGGAACAGGCCTTGTGCAGACTTCGAGCTAATTTGAAAATTGATAGGAATGCCCACTGACAACGAGGGACACACTGAGTTTCACCTCATTAAAGCGGGCCTTCAGTCATTTTTTCAACTTTACATCTATTAAATCTTCTGCCATTCTTGTTTTAACTTTGGATAGTTAAATATTTTTTTTTTCTGCCAGTAAATACCTTATACAGCCCACTTCCCAGTTCTTGTCTGGTAAAAAGCCTAGGCTTATGATATCATGCACAGCTCTCTCACTCTCGTGAGAGTTTGCCAGGAAGGGAGGGGGGTGAGTGATAAAAGGGCCAATGAGAGCTGCAGGGCTGCAGAGCTGGAGGTGTGCTTCTGTGTGTCTGTGTAAATCTAGAAAGTGAACAGGCAGCAGCTTCAGCGGCCCACAGTTAAAATGGTTGCAGCCAGACTCAGTGGAGAGAGATTTCTGCAGCATATTTGGCACATACAGAGTCACAGTGTATATAAAATAATACGCAAAGTGGTTGAAAGGAGACTGCAGTTCCTCTTTAACAGAATTCAGAAGCCCAGCTTTTAGATCGTTAACCCTTTGTTAGTACAGAGTTCAAATCTAATTTTTTAAGTCATAATGAGATCTGCCACCACAGCACAAACAGGGTTAGTTATGCTAATCTCCCCAGCCCCTTTTAAAAAGCACATATCAAAAAATATCACAAAAAATGTAGGCAATATTTTTTTTAAGTTATGCTATGTGAAAGAGAACATGTAACAGATAGAAAGAAGGTGTAATACCAATTTGGCTGTGGAGGTTAAACAGAGACGCCACTCTAAGTGCAACAGTTAAAAATGAACTTTTAATTACGTACTCACATATTACAAATGACAGTTAGGCATGTGGGCAGTATCTGCAAAAAGTCTGGCAGAGAGCATCTGTCCAGGTAGTGGATATCGGCGTGTGATCGGAGCGAAGGTGTTTTTCGTCTATTGCTGACATTTCCGGTCCGTGGAACGCACGCCGACAACCAGGCAGATGTCATCACGTCCGGTAGTGGGAGCCAATAGGCGACGCGTTTACGGAGCTACGCTCCTTCTTCAGGCCTCTTCAGATGCATATCTTAATTATACATTTACCAAACTTGGCCAATGCCCCTGGAAACTGGAAATCACTGAAGTACACAATGGTGCCCATGCCTAGTGGCCAATCTCCTGTGTTCCCAATGCATCAGGCTAGCCACTAAGTGCAGGACATGAAAGCAAGTGGAGATCCCTAGAGTAGCTCTGTCTACTTCAGTGATTGCCAGCCTTCAGAGATATTGGCCAGGTATGGTATATACATAGTTATCGTGGCCTAAGCTAGACTAATGTAACTTTGTAAAAAATATACCATACTTGAAATTAATCTTTAATCAGACCCTTGAAATGTATTTAGAAGGAATGCACATATAATTTTTTAATCTTAAGACCACCCCTTAATATCACAAAATGGCTTGAGGGCGTGCATTATAGGAACATTGCCATACCAAGAGGTGCAAAAACAGCAGAAAAACAGGTACTACTGGCTTTCAGTATCTAAACTCACTGTGATGTTTAAAGATATTATTATGATAATAGGTTGGGCATGAGTGAGCTCTTTCAGCCTTAATTGTGCTGGCAGCAAATGTGTTAAATATTTTAAACAATTACATCTGCATCTGCTGTCTTACAAGAAAGCTTTCAGTCTACAATTTACATTTCCACAGAGTGAAGGGTATGTAATTGTAGCCTTGATCATATGATCTTTAATTATAGCTCATCCCCTAAAAGAATTGTATTTTTTTGGGTAGAACCAAAAAAAAAAAATCACTCTCATGTAAATTACAACAGCTTTGTTATGCTAACAGCAGTAATTAATGAAATCCAGTCTAGCAATGTAGTTGTATATAGATGCATAGTCAGCACAAGTTGATAAAGTAGATCTGGCATATACAGAGGAGGATTTTAGTTTACATTCATATATTTGAAATATGTGTCTAAAAGATCAATGTCTAAAATATAAAGTACCATAAAATATAGTAAAAAATGTTATCTATATAGGGAACATAGACAGAATGTACTTTTATCAGGTCGGGGACAGGCAGCATTAGCCTGGGGATCCACTTTAAAGGCCCTGAATTATCTAAAAATCTTCCATATCAAAATAATGTCTAATCCATTTTAGAAATAGTAACTATAAGTGTGGGAGAAGATGAGCTAAGCTTTTCAAGAGGTTTTCTGCTTTCAGACAAAATGTGGAAAACCTGTACACAATGAGGCCAAACAGCTGAGAGGCTACCACTACTCAGACAGCTCAGATCCATCCACCCTAGGCAATTATGTTATTTCTAGCCATGACAACTCAGCCTTTAGTTTTCACCAAATCAATATCGACATATTTCTATGGGCCTAATTTTCTAAAGCATTAAAAGGGATCTGCAAGTTTTTTTTTATTTTTTTTATATGCGTTCTTTTTAACTCTACGTTCATTACCATTTTTTAAATAGTATTTGGCATATTGGTCTTATAGGACTTAGGCCTCGTACACACAGTTTAATTGTTGTACGACCGAGGATCTGACTTTCGCCAAAAAGGGCGTGTGCAGGATTTTTTCTAGCATACTAACTATCCGCAAATTGTCGTTTAACAAACACGAACGTAGTGACGTACTATGAGAGTATAAAGAGGAAGTTCAGAGCTGCTCCATACTGGACGACTTAAGTAGGCAGGACTGACGAGCAGGATATCAACAAAAGCTGAGTAACTGTGGAGAGGTAGGAGCTAGCAATTAGCCGACAGCAGAGAAGGAAGGGCTGAGCCCAGCCCTGACACACATCCAGCTTTTGTCTGACGAACAAGTTAAATCGGCTGTCGAAAGCACCGTACTAACGATCCGAAAATCCGCAGACAGCTCGTATTACTAATTTTCTCTTCTGATTTTCGTATCGTGTGTACGAGGTCTTAAAGTGATAACTTTGCTTGTAAGGGGCTCTCATTAGGATCCTTATTCGGATTTTTCAGTTTTCACAGGCTCTATGATGGTTTAGGTAGTAAAGCCAGGATCTGGATATGAACCCTAGATCCAACAAGTAAACAATGGCAGCTCAGATGATTGGTCTTATAGAAGTCTATGGGGCTCACCATAAAGATTCAGTGAATGGCAACAGTTTTCAGTTTTAGGATTTAACAATGCCGCAGGCCACAGCTGTAATAATAGCATCAAGTAAGTAAGCAGTCACGAGGAGAGTAGTTTAGATCCGCAGGTTAAGCACAGAAAAATGTACTTCATCTGAAGGCTTTCTTTCCCTTTAAGAATGCCTGCATTATTTACTAGACAGCATTAACACTTTGCTAAATAATTGTCCTTGTTTCTATTGAATTGTAATGTGTTTTAGGCTGGCCATACACGGAGCATATTTATTTCCTCCAACCATGAGTCCATTGTCTTTTTCCACGGGGGGGGGGGGGGAGCCATCCCCGCCGGGAGAAGACAGTGATTATCCCTAGCGACTATAGTAGCTAGGGATAATCACAAGAGAATCCAGCAAGCTGGTTGTACCCAAGCTGATCAATCGATCAACTTGGTACATTCAGCCCACCTATTAACGGTTCAAATCTACGCCTGAGATTTGAACCACGTATTGCTCGGCCTTAAGCCTGATACACACTATACCTTTTTTTTTCTTCAACCCATCGGCTGAACGAAAAAAAGCTGACAGATCGCTGTGCTAACACAATGTTAGTACAGTGATCTCTCCTGTTGTGCTATTGTGTTCTGACAGGGGGACTCCCCCCCACTAGAACCCACTGATCAACGCTTGCAGCCACTGGCTGCTAGTGCTGCTCGAATGCTGATTGGATGCTGGTTTTCCAGCATGCCCATTCGACAGAAGCCAGTCATGAGACAGGGAGCTATACGATGGGTCAAAAGTCAGCTGGTTCTTGCCAAACTAATCGTTTTCTGCCCATGTGCACCCAGCATTAAATTGTATGCACCAATCAAATTAATTAGGCAAGCTGGAAACAAACAATTCAAGTCACACCTATCCCATAGGAAATGTTGCTGACAACTACAAATAATAAAAATTACAATATAATAAGTCATAAGAGATGGAGGAATTTTTTCTTTGGCGTAAAATCGATGTATGATGCTAATGTTGTATGTAGGGCAGAATAGAAGCTTTGCAAATCTGGATCAATAGCTGCTATAAACCACACTGAAATTAGATACTACTGCAGCAGTTTACTGCATAGGGCAATAATGGAAATAATGGAAGCTAAAAATAGCAACATGATGCTAAAGATACATTAAGTTAAACATTTATTGGAATCTAATCAGGCTAATATAACCATTGTTTTGTAATTCATTTTTAGTTACATAGCAAAAATATGTACATGACTATGTTTGATATAAGAATCTACAATACATAATGTTATTGTACACCCTACCCTACTAGTGAAGATATTGTTGTAAAACCTTCATCTTCACTATGGTGGAATGGTATCATCAAAGCACATTTTCAAATAATTTTATAGAGGGGTAATAAATAAGGCTAAGCATAGAAGGTAGATGTTTTACCAAAAACGATGGATAGAGAAACATTTCATGTGACTCACTTGAAGAATTGAAGTGGCACACATACCCAAAGTGGTATTAAACCCCAAATCCTTTGATGTGGTGGCTGAATTTGTTTTATTTTTTTAGGCTCTTTCCTTTATTTCACCTGGTGATCTGACTAGTAACATACATACTGTCTTAAAGTGATTGTATAGGGATTTTTAAAAAATAACAAGACATGGTATACTTACTTTTTGCACAGAGCAGCTCCAAACCTCCTGTTCTCGGGTAACCCACCGGTGCTCCTGGCTCCTCCACCTTTGCTGAGTGACGCTCGATATGAGGACACTCATACAAGCTCGATCCATTGTCCATTCACACACACAGCGTGCCTCGACCCCGCCCCCAATCTATTCTCACAGGCTGTGCTTGACAACAGCAGGAACCAATGGCTCTCACTGCTGCCTCAATGGCCAGTGAGAAGAGAGAGAGTGGAGAGCCGCTGATCTTGTGCATAGTGCTGGATTGAAATTGGGCTTTGGGCATATGTAGGTATATTCATCAGCAACAATGATGAAACACTCTACAGAGAGGAAGTGGCCCAACTGGTTAAATGGTGTAGTACAAACAAAATGTCCCTTAATGTAAGCAAAACAAAGGAGGTTGTGATGGATTTCAGGAGTAATTCAGTTGATCACCCCCCACTGACCATCGACAGCTTGACTGTGGAGAGACTAAATTCCTGGGAGTGCACATCTCAGAGGATTTTATCTGGACAGCAAACATTACATCACTAACCAAGAAGGTACAACAGCGCTTATATTTTCTCCTCCACCTTAAAAAAGCCAGTCTCCCTCAACCCATCCTTACTACATTCTATAGGAGAACCATTGAGAGCGCGCTGACCAGCTGTATCATTGTCTGGTATGGGAACTGCAGTACTGCTGCCCGCAAGACCCTGCAGCGGCTTGTGAAGACTGCTAAAAAGATTATTGGTGTCTCTCTCCCCTCCATCCTGGACATTTTCCATACATGATGCTCCAGCAAAGCTATTAATTAGCTGCCCACAGAAGGTTTTTACCTTAATGCATGGAACCACACTAAGGCATCAGCAAGTAGTAATGCAGATACCTTTGGACAGTTGCATTACCAGCCTGGGGTGAGGGTATTGTTAGGCTGGCCATAGCTTATTTGAAGTGAGTTGGATCGATTCTCACCCCCTAGAGTGCCCCTAAATGATCTAATCCTTGCCCAAGCTATGCCTCAGGCTGTCAGATCAGCAGTACAAAGAGCCATTTTAATGTGCTAAGTGCAGGGTCGGTGCTACACTATTTTGCACCCTAGGTAAGACCAGCTACTTGCATCCACCCCCCCAAAAAACTTCAACATTTTTGAAAACAGTATTATATTAAAAAAGCATAAGATTTGCAGTCCAAGTCAACTACTGATACATTTAAAAATAGAAAGTGACCTTCGCGCTTTACTAATGGATAATGGATTAAATAAATCCACACCTGTGAGTGAATAAATGAATAAAATAAGTGCACATGTGCAAATGACACTTATAAATATAAATCAAATAGTAAGTGAAATAAGCTCCAATAAATAGTGACAAGTGTGATTCAGTGTAGATAAATTATCTTACATGAATAAATTACTAGCAGCCAAACCTAAATGTGTTCACAATACACAACAACAAATTGATAGTAAAAGTGATTCAGCGCTAAAAATAAAATAAAAACACACAGTAAGAATATCACATCTAATAAAACCCAGTAAAGGATCAATAATTGGTAAAAATAAATAAATATAAGCACGTAATAAACACCACAAACCACTACTGATACATTTATTAACATATCGGCAAATGCAGCCTGTGCAGGGATGCTTTTTTCACCTCCTTGGCAATGTTAGCTCTGCATGGCGACTGATTGGGGAGCTGGGAGGAAGTGATGTTACTCGCACCATGGCTTGCATGGCACCTCATTGGCTGGATACCTCTTCATCGCGGATTGGCTGAAGTTTGCAGGAGACGGCTTTGTCTCCAGCTAACATCGTCCAATTCTGCAGCTGTTTGCGGAACATCGGCGGACTGTGCGGGGAAGCCAGCAGAGTCTGAGGAAGCCAGCAGAGAGTAGGGAAACTCAGTTCCCAGGGAGAACATGCCATACTGTACACATTTCTATGCATTCCCCTGCAGTGCGATTTTCAGCCCATTCATAAAAAGCCCACATAGCACTCCTCACCGGAGGGAAGGAGCCAGAAGTGCTGGTGGGGACCTGAGTGTATAAGGTTTGGGGGGCCGTCTGTGTAATTTGATTGATCAAAGCAGGAAAGTATAAACCTGTTTGTTATTTTTTATTTTTTTTGCATTCACGATCACTTTAACCCCCTTCCTGCATTGATGGTCAGTGACAGTGTTAATTAACCCCTTCCACGTACACGTTGGTGGTCAGTGGCAATGGTAATTAAAACCTAGAGAAGCAATCCTAAAGCGGTACTTCAGAAAAAAAATTATAATAAATAAAAATCAGCAGCTACAAATACTGCTGACTTTTAATAAAAAGACACTTACCTGTGCAGGAATCCAGCGCTGTCCTCACCTGGGCCTGTTTTTATCTGGTCTTTAGGTCCCTGGCACTCCCATGTTGACTGTGGTAAGCTGGCTGTGACTCCCTGCGACTTCACTGCCAGCTCCCCTCTGTGCATGTACGTCGTACGAGCCGTGTTGCACTCTTGAAATGGTCCTGCAGTGTTGTGATGTGTCGTAGGAGGTTGTGGGTGGGGAGCAAGGGCCTGCACTTCCGCTCGGATTGGAGCGCGTACCTGTAAAAAGAAAAAAACAATAATAAAAAAACAATACATACAAAAGGGGAGGCTGAGGAGGAGAATCAGTGGAACTTCTTATAGTAAGTGAAGTTCCACTTTAAGATCTGAGGAATTAAGAAGAAATAAAACGTTTTAAAGAAGAGAAAGCACCAAACAAGAGCTGCTAGGATTGTTAATAAAATGTTAGAGTTGAAGCCCTTCCAGCCCAGCCACAGCGTCTTATAACAGGGTCTTTATTACCAGGGGGCAGGAAGGGCCAGATGATCACGTGATGACAGTGATTGTTTGTCACAGCGGTCACATGATTGGGAGCTGGTACTGCTGGCTTTTGACCATTAGTGGAGACTAAGAGCTGTCTGACAGCTCAGTCACTGTGCTGGAAGCTCACATTGTGCACGCTCTCAGCACAGAAAGCTCTGCTGTCCATAGACACTCTTTTCCACCGCATATGTGTTACATGAGCAATAAACGGGTTAATAACACTAATAACTGCAGCCTGGTGCAGATTTGACAAAGAATCCCACCGTAGTTTTATAATTAGAATGGCAACCTGTAATGAAGCTGCTGTGAGTTCTTCCACTACAAACATTAGCACAACTATTGGTTACATCCAGCATCCAGATAACAACGTTTCTGGATTACACTCATACATCAGAAGAGAGCGGATTCTTACCCTCCTGGCACAGCTTCAGTATGGCTGAGATAGAGCCGGGGTATTCTCTTTCCACCAGTCCCAGGCTGCTCTACTGGCCACTGCTGCTGTTAGTGGTATGCAAAGATCGTTTTTGTAGTGATCAACAAAAAAAAGCATATACAGCACAGCAAGCACCAGGATATAAAAATGTTAACGTATTCTAGCAGGCTGTTATATGCGTGAAACGCGTTAACATTTTTATCTCCTGGTGCTCTGGTGCTCGCTGTGCTGTTTATACTTTTATTTGTTGATCACTACAATAAAGATTTTGGCATCTGTCCTGAGTGTGCAACCATTCATTCAATTTTCCCTGTTGATCTCAGAGGCGAGCCAAGCGGGAATCTCTGCTTTGGAAGCAACACTAGACTTGCAGCACTCACACCTTGAATGGTGTTTCCTCCTCATTGGACTGCTGTTGGTGGTAGTCTGGACCACAGTGACGCTTTGCTGGGGCATAATCCCCTCAGTCCAGGCAGACAAGCTGGCTAAGCGGGCTGATAATAGAGGTCTATGCATGGAGAGCTGGAAAGATTACAGCTGTGTTCACTGTATAGCACCCCCTGTCTGCACCATTCAGTACTACTTCCGGAAACAGAGCCATTCGATCCACGTATAATCCAATCTCTGCACTTCACTAAGGCTTCTAATAGGTAAATGTATGCTATGAGAAGGGATTCGATGTGACAGTGCTTGCCTTTCGGACTGCTTTAAGTATCTACAGCCAAAATGTTTATTTGTTTTTGAGTAAAGAAGGGTTACAGCCTCTGTCAGGTTTCTATTGCTTTATGTTCCCAACTGCAGAGATTCACCCTCTCTGTTTGTCCTGGTGGCTATTGTCATGTGGACAGAATGTGGGGGGAATCCAAAATTTTACAGTTGTCACCATAACAAGAGGGATTCACCATACTCTGAGAACTGCTATTCCGCTTTCTATTGCAACTCTGGAAAACTGGAAGTAGAGAGAATTCTACCCAATGCGTAACAGACAATGAGAAAAAACTAAATGTAACCATTCAGCTCTCTATTGAAGAATGAAAACATGTTTCAGATATACATACATTTTAATAAATAAGGCAGTAAATACAAAATACAAAAGAAATGATATCAGGAGTAAAGTGATAAATCTATGTGGACTAATATGCAAATGAAAAACAAAAATGATATAAAGGCTTACATATATCCAATCAAAGGAAGGGGATTGGCTTCCTCAGGGGATTGTATAGTCACCAGTGTAAACAATTGGTCTAGTAGTAATAAATACATAAACAAGAATCAGTGGCCAAGTAATAGACATAACAATTACATATTCCAGATTATGTGTCATAGTTCAAAGCCCTCCCAGCCTATAAGTCCCAACCAACTTACCAAATGGAGCCTGGTAGGATGCACACACCCGGGCCAGTCCAGTAAGCGTGACAGAGGGGGGTTCTGTGCGGCCACAGGGGGCATACAAGGGCCAAGCTGTGTCAAAGATTTAAATAATTTTTAGAAAATTATTATAATTGGACATAACACTGTCCAATATAGGGGGCTAACATAGCCTCAAGGGTACTTACATAAACTCTGCTTATAAGAAGGTATGGGTAGAGGGGAACCAGTAATTCAAATTGCAAGTTCAAAATGTAAACCCGCCACAGGACTGTCCACTATGAAAAAAGATGCAAAGCAATTTGAGTATACTGAAGTATATGGGAACAACTGTAAACAGATTAGCAAGCGATGTTGGTGGGGTTAAGTAGTAAATCGGTGATGATTAAGTAGAAGACAAGGGAATATTGAAAGATATATAAACAGATACACTGGAGAAAGCTGAAAAACCCTGAAAAGAACCGAAAGAGACATGTTTGCACATAGTCAAGACAGAGGTCAGATCATGCATTGTAGGGAAAGCTAAATTTACCTTGCAAAGAATAAGAGGGCACAATGGTCACCCCTGTCATCCAGCTGATGTGAGGCTGGACTGGCCGGCCTTATAGGCCCCAACGCGGTCAGTGTCTGATGTCACCAAGTGTGGACGTGTCAAGGCCACTGCGCGTGTGCTGCTGTTCTGCGGATAAGGACCCCCCATGTACTGCGCAGGCGCAGCGCTTGTGCAGTACGAAGCACAACGAAGCCGCCGGAAATAGCCGAAGCAGAAGACAGTGAATCAGCTGTACACGGCGCCTGTAACACGGCGCCTGTAACAGGGACCCTCGCGAGCTCGCTTCACTTGCCACGCTTTGGGCACGGCCTTGCTGCGCTCGGCATATTATTATTCTAGCTCTATGTCCACTTGGAGGGTGGGGCTTGAACCTGGACATAGGTTAGAATGTAGTGCGCAGGCGCCGTGTACAGCTGACTGACTGTGTTCAGCTTCGGCTATTTTCAGAAACTCCGTTGTGCTTCGTTGTGCTTCGTACTGCACAAGTGCAGCGCCTGCGCAGTACAGTGGGTCCTTATCCGCCAGAGGAACTTTCTCGGCAAGACACCGGAGGAGAACATCTGTTTGCCTACAAGCAGCTGGAGATATGGGCGGAGAACAGGAAAAGCTGCCCTCCGCACAGCTAGCCAATCGGCAAATAGAGGGGGGCTGAACAGAAAAAGGAATAGAGGTTGGCCAGATAATCACACACGGCACAGTACACAATGGTTGAAAGCGGGCATCTGTGCAGCCACACACACTATACCCCCCCAAGGCCACTGCGGACAGTGACATAAGGTAATGGTCACAAACCAGTGTACCGGCTGATGTGTGCCAATCTAGTCACCATGAACCACGACACAATATAAACACAGTACAATGTAGCAACGTAACTATAATACAACATAATAAATGTAAAAATAGAATATTGAAATATAATAATTTTAAATTTGTAAATATATAATACACTAAATATAATGTTGAAGGACAGTACACAAATACAATATTAAAGAAATTGAAACTTATATATTCATTCAACCCTGGATGTCTTGTAGCATCCAAATTATGGAGTCTCTAATTGTAGTAGAATACAATCGATGCTTCCGCCCCTCACATGTAAAGGGTACATGTTCAAGGGCGGTAAATGTGATCATGTTGGGATCAAAATCATGTTGAAGCCCAACATGTCTGCTAATAGCAGTAGTCATAAGATGTTTGAAAATAGGGGTAATGTGGTCCTTTATGCTTATTAGTATTATTATTATTATTATTATTATTTTTACAGCTTACTAGTCCTTGGTGTGGTGGCTGCATTGGTTTACTTTTTTTAAGCTTCTTTTACCATATTTTTACCAAGTATCCCTGCAAGTAATGCATGTCCTGTACCTTGGTGACTACGTCACTCCTCCACTGTATATATGAAGTGAGCCAGGGCTGTCACCATAAGCTGATTTTCTGATATGGACTACAAACATGCTAATATCTCTTTATTTCCATTATGGGAAAACAATTGGCAGTTTACAGAAGATAGTTAAGAAGGAAGATATTCTTTAACCACTATACTATTATACTGCGGCAGGTTGGCTCTCCTGGTCAAACTCTCTTACTTATACATCGGGCGCTGTAAGACCACTAGGGGGCGCGATCGCATGGTGACGACGGAGCCGATGTGCGTGCCCGGTGGCCGCGATTGCTCCTGAGAAAGACAGAACGGAGATCTGTCAATGTAAACAGACAGATCTATGTTCTGTCAGGGGAGAGGAGACAGATCTGTTGTTCAAACTAAGTATGAACAGCGATCGGTCTCCTCCTCCAGGCAGTCCCATCCCCCCACAGTTAGAATCACTCCCTAGGACACACTTTTAACCCCTTGATCCCCTTGATTTAACCTAGTTTTAACCCCTTCCCTGCCAGTGACATTTATACAGTAATCAGTGGCTATTTTTAGCTCTGATCGCTATATAAATGTCAATGGTCCCAAAAAAGTGTTCGATCTGTCCGCCACAATGCTGCAGTCCCAATAAAAATCGCAGATCACCACCATTACTAGCAAAAAAATAATAATAATAAAAATGCCCTAAATATATCCCCTACTTTGTAGACGCTATAACTTTTGTGCAAATCAATCAACATACGCTTATTGCGATTTTTTTTTACCAAAAAATATGATAAAGAAATTTTTTTTTTGGGGGGGGGGGGGATATTTATATATAGCAAAAAGTTAAAAATATTGTTTTTTTTTTCAAAATTGACGCTTATTTTTTGTTTATAGTGCAAAAAATGAAAACTGCAGAGGTGATCAAACACCACCAAAAGAAAGCTCTATTTGTGGGAAAGAAGGATGACAATTTTGTTTGGGTACAGCGTTGCACGACCGTGCAATTGGCAGTTAAAGCGAAACAGTGCCGTATCGCAAAAAATGGCCTGGTCATTAAGGGGGCAAATCCTTACGGGGCTTAAGTGGTTAATGCAGTTCACAGGAAGTGACAAGGACACTGCATTTTTGGCAAGAAGTATTTTCTGCATTTGTTTGGGCCAGCTGAGCAGTTTCCCTGCAACACATTTCACCCTTTGATTATCCCAGATGTTAACCCCTTCCCAGCCAGTATTAAGCCCCATTCACACGGTCGGAAAATCCGACCACCAAATCCATCGGATTTGGTCCGACGGATTTAGTCCGACACTGGTGTTGTATACACACGGTCGGACAAAGTTGTCGGAAAATCCGATCATTCTGAACGTGGTGACGTTTGTTGCCTACGACGGGACTACGTAGAGGCTAGTAGCCAATAGCTTTGGTCTTGTAATGTGATCTGAGCATGCGTGGCACTTTGTCCGTCGGAATTCGCTACACACGATCGGAATTGGTGTGATCGGACTTTGTTGTCGGAAAATCTATCCAGCAGGAGATAGAACTTTCTCCGTCGGACAATCCGATGGAAACTGTCCGATGGTGCCTACACACGGTCGGAATTTCCGACAACAGTGTCCGATAGGACAAAATCCATCTGAAAATCCGACCGTGTGTATGGGGCATTAGAGTATTTTATTAGCACTGATCACTGTATTAGTGTGACTGGAGATGTCAGTTGCAGTTAGCCAGATCCCACAATGTGTCAGTTAGTGTCAGATTGCCTGCCGTGCTATCATAGTCCCGCTATAAGTCACTGATCACCGCCATTACTAGTATATAAAAATAAAAATTCCAGTATAGTATACTTTTCATGCCCAATTCCCACAGAATAGTTTAGTGATTAGACAATGTATGTTAGAATCTGAGTGCCTGGATAAGCCAACTTCAAAACTATATTCACATCTTACATTAATTTCTATCCTGCCACTAGAGGATCCTAGAGCTAAATGGGTGCAAGATATACCAGACTTAGACGTGGAGGATTGGAGGGGTGTGTGGGGTAATCCTTTCTGATCTTTGATATCCTTGAGAGATTGTATGATCCCATATAAACTGGTACATAGAGCGTATATTACGTCATACAGACATAAAAAGATAAACCCTCTCTACTTTTCAGAGTGTTGGCGTTGTGGAGCAATACAGGGGGATTTTACACATATTTTTTGGACTTGCCCATATATAGCTATTTTTTGGGCAGAAGTGGTGGATTTTTTGAACTCTCTCACTTCCGCTCCTCTACCGGTTTCAATGTCTGTTTGTCTATTGGGTCTGGTAGAGACTATTTTTCCAATAGTGTCTGAGCGAGTGTTTGCTAATACAGCATTATTTTATGCTGTAAAATAATGAAAAGCTATTGCATTGCATTGGAAGAAACCTCTTCCCCCCACGCTCTCATTTTGGAAGCAATTGGTAAATAACAATCTTCCACTGTATAGAGATACCTGCATAAATAGGGGTTGCCCTAGCAAGTATGACAAAATGTGGGCAAAGTGGCTGGATAAGCCGTATACAGTATAGAACGCCAATGGGGGCTAGGGTGTATAATATGCATGCTCCTATGTGAGGAATGTTTGAGGCTATCGGTGAGAGAATTATTGTCTATTGTAATCATTTTTTTTTTATTATTATTTCTCTATTTTCTTTTTGGATTAATATTTCAAATATCAGATTTTGGAAAGTGTAATATTATATATTTTTTTTGACCAAAGTGTATGATGGTTTGTCATGTCTTTGTATGTTTTGTTTTTAATTAAGAAATGTAATAAAAAGATTTATAAAAAAAAACAGTATATACTGTATCTCATAGCTTGTAGACGCTATAACTTTCATGCAAACCAAGCAATATACAGTACATTTATTGGGATTTTTTTTTTTTTGTTTTTAAATTCTTTATTTGCATTACAACAAGGTACAATTAACAAACAAATGGCGTACATGGAACACAGTGAGTGATATATATGTTGCAAAGGGATTTTTTTTGTTTAACAAAAACACGTAGCAGAATACATATTGGCCTAGGAGTAAGCCCGCTGAACTCTACACATTCAAGTTAAAGTTTCTGGTTCCTTAAAAGCAAAAGAGACTCTCCTACATATCTGGAGGGATTGTCTAACCAGCCAATCATTTTGGATGGAAGTCCACAAAAGAACAACCAGGTGACCACCCACCCCCTAGACTTTACCCCAGCACAATACCTTCTTCACCATCCTCCTCCCCCTCTTACTTTAAATCTTGATGATGATGATGGTAAATGCAGCCAAAATGTTCATACTAGTACTTTGGGGTTCATCTAAAACCCCTTCCATTTCTGATTGGTACAAACTAATAAACAAGATAGCAGAAATGGAAGAAATAATATCTGTGTCAAAAGATTCACCTTCTAAATTCACTTCCACATGGGCATGTTGGCCGTACTTCCAATCTATGGGAGGAAAATCTTCAAGAAATGGAAAACCCTGCACGAGGCCGGATTTGGCTCAGTACACCGGACGATATACATTACCTCTCAAACTCTTGGGAATCGTCTCCTCTCTCTAGAACTAAACAATTAAGAGATGTACTAGAAGTACTAGAAACGCTTGACTGACATAGACATTTATCATATGTCATCTTAATGCCCAGTCACCCTACCAAGGCATCAATTTGTTATCACCCCCTCTCTTTTTCCTTTTTTTTGCTCTCCTCTATCCCACCACAACACCCTCCTCCTCCCCCGCCTTATCCCTACGACCCTCCTCATCCCTTATTCTACATCTATCATCACTGATTTCTGCTACCTACCGTTCCTTCTATACCAGCTGTATTACTTATAACCCCTTTATACATGTCTCCACAACAGGAGTTGCATGACTACATCAATGCGCCTTACAATTCTTAAATAGTATCGATCCAACATTATATCCTGCTACTCTACCTTTCTTCCAAATCCAGAACTCATCCACACTTCAAAATACTTATTCTCTGAGACTTGCCCCTGTAAATCATGTGCAGGCTTAAGAGAATAGATCTTTCTACAACAATCCCAGCGAATATGTCGTGTATAACCACGACTCATTGTAATAGATCTGGCATAAATAGCCCATAGGTAACTCTCTGCCCGAAACTGAACTTGACTCATGAGCACACATGCCTTTATGCTCACTATCAACTACATCCTATACCACTCAATATACTGTTAACATATGGACAGTTGTCCTTTTATTGCACAAGGCTTCTCTAGTCTAACTTGTATTACATCTAATTGCCATAAGATGTACTTTGTCTTACAACTAAAATACTGTATTCCTTTTGGATTTTGTACACCCCACCCCTGATTTTGTCTTATCCCCTTTTCTTTGTTCTTTTCTCAATAAAATTTGGTTTAGAATAAAAAAAAAATGGACACTTGTCTGGATACCGATTGAAAAGACTGTTTGGGTAAGCCCTTGCACTATATAATTGCTGCTAATTGTAATGAAGATTGTACAGTAAAGCCTGGTAAACATGAGCTGAATGTTGGGAGACATCAGCCAGTTAAAAGAAAAAAGGCTGACATTTGGCCTGTGTGCATGTCGGGCTGTCCGACAAAAGCCTGCCAAATAGCCTGCTTCTGTCCGACATGCATGCTAAAAAAACAGCAGCCGACAGACTCCCGATCAGCGCTCTCAGACAATGGCAGAGAGCACTGATTGGAGTGTTCTGGCGGGGGTCGTTCCCTTGTCAGAACACAACAGTTCAGCGGGGGAGATCACTATACTCACTTCGCATTGTTAGTACAGTGGCTCCGACCGGAGCTGACAGTTTTTTTTTTTTCATTCAACCCGGCGGGTTGAACGAAAAAAAAAACTCATAGTGTGTATGGCTTAAAGTGGATGTAAACCCTCTCCTATACCCAGTGAAGTGAACAGCCTTAGATGATACACAGGGATGAAACAAATCTCCCTACATAAGTTTTACTTCTTCTTTTACTGTCTTCAGCTTTATATACTGTTTAGAAAGTATACATTGTGTTTTTTCTTCCTTTTTTCAGCTGTAGGAGTGGAGTCTTGGTATACACTGTGTGGCAGCTGATTTAAGGAAAGGCACACCCCCCCCCCACTCCACTTAGGCAGAGGAAGAAAGAAACATGCAGAGCTGTGATGTGAATAGACCAGCTGTTTTCTAATCTATTTATAGCACCAACCCGACACAAATTTTCAGCTGCTTTTTTCTCCCGTTTGGGAGAACTTGTCAGAATTCATCATGCTGATAACAGAAGAACGAAGCAGCATAAAGACACAGGACTCAGGGCTTTGGAGAGAGATAAGTACACACTGAAGATATATGTGCCCAGGTCTAATTTCATGAATCGGATTTACATCCACTTTAAGACTGTAACATTAGGGGCCACCTTCAAAGTTGCAAAACAAAAAAAAAAAATCATTATATTTTATGTTAAATAATTTGCTGATACACTTTGACACTTTGCTGATGTGAGTAGCATCATCCCTAGAAACACAAAGCACCACAAGGCACCATATTCCCATGCATAACATGTTTATAACACAGAAATATACAGTGCATCCATAAAGTATTCACAGCGCTTCACTTAACTAGTATTAAATTCATTATTTTCTTCAAAATTCTACAAACAATACCCCATAATGATACAGTGAAAGAAGTTTGTTTGAAATCTTTGCAAATTTATTAAAAATAAAAAACAAAAAAAATCCCATGTACACAAGTATTCACAGCCTTTGCTCAATACTTTGTTAAAGCACCTTTGGCACTGATTACAGCCTCAAGTATTTTTGAGTATGATGCTACAAGCTTGACTCATTTTTGAACAGTTTCTCCCATTCTTCTTTGCAGAACCTCTCAAGCTCCATCAGGTTGGATGGGGAGCGTTGGTGCACAGCCTTCATATCTCTCCAGAGATGTTCAATTGGATTCAAGTCTGGGCTCTGGCAGGGCCACTCAAGTACATTCACAGAGTAGTCCTGTAGCCACTCCTTTGTTATATTGGATGTGTGCTTAGGGTCGTTGTCCTGTTGGAAGATGAACCTTTCACCCCAGTCTGTGGTCCAGAGCGCTCTGGAGCAGGTTTTCCTCAAGGATGTCTCTGTACATTGCTGCATGCATCTTTCCCTCGATCCCGATTAGTCTCCCAGTTCCTGAAGAACATCCCCACAGCATGATGCTGCCACCACCATGCTTCACTGTAGGGATGGTATTGGCCAGGTGATGAGCGATGCCTGATTTCCTGCAGGCATGCCGCTTGCCATTCAGGCCAAAGAGTTCAATCTTTGCTTCATCAGACCAGAGATTTTCTTATGGTCTGAGAGTCCTTCAGGTGCCTTTTGCCAAGCTCCAGGTGGGCTGTCATGTGCCTTTTACTGAGGAGTGGCTTCCATCTGGCCACTCTACCATACAAGCCTGATTGGTGGAGTGCTGCAGAGATGGTGTTTCTTCTGGAAGGTTCTCCTCTCTCCATGAAGAAAGGCTGGAGCTCTGTCAGAATGACCATCAGGTTCTTGGCCACCTCCCTGACTAATGCCCTTCTCCCCTGATTGCTCTGTTTGGCCGGGCGCCCCCTCTAGGAAGAGTCCTGGTGGTTCCCAACTTCTTCCATTTAAAGGTGATGGAGGCCACTGTGCTGATTGGGACCTTCAATTCTGCAGAAATTATTCTGTACCCTTCCCCAGATCAGTGCCTCAAAACAATCTCAGAGGTCTACAGACAATTCCTTGGACTTTGTGGCTTGGTTTGTGCTCTGACGTGCACTGACATGCACTGTTAACTGTGGGACCTTATATAGACAGGTGTGTGCCTTTCCAAATCATGTCCAATCAACTGAATTTACCACAGGTGGACTCCAATCAAGTTGTAGAAACATCTCAAGGATGATCAGTGGAAACAGGATGTACCTGAGCTCAATTTTGAGTCATGGCAAAGGCTGTGAATACTTATGTACATGGGATTTTTTCATTTTTTATTTTTAATAAATTTGCAAAGATTTCAAACAAACTTCTTTCACATTGTTATTATGGGGTATTTGTAGAATTTTGAGGAAAATAATGAATTTAATCCATTTTGGAATAAGGATGTAATATAACAAAATGTGGAAAAAATGTAGCGCTGTGAATACCTTCCGGATGCCCTCTAAATTCCTTTTGGCTTCTTTATAAACAACTAGATAGACTTGTTCAGCCTAACTATGTAAATATACATTTAGAAAGCCCACAATATATCAATAGAAAACAAGAACCAAATGTAATATCTGAAACAACAGATGATAAGATTTGGCTTGGTTTACACTGTACACCATATGTGAATCGCACAAAAACTGCACCACATTCCCATGCAATTCAGTGCAGTGTGATATGAACCCATTCATTTTGAGTGGTATGTATAGTGGACCTCTGCGCTACTAATAAAAATTGATAGTGATATGTGGACTAAATGCTGCTGAATCTATTAGTGATCACAACTCAATATAAACAAAATAAAAACGTGTACAGATGTACGTGACTCAGCGCAAATCATTAAAGATAAATTAAAGATAAAGTGCTAATAGGACCATGCATTCACATGTAAGTGCATTAGGCCCCTTTCACACGAGGCGGACTCCGCTTGCACGGAGCCCGCCTCTGTCCGTCGGCTCAGCGGGAGATCTCTCCGTTGATCTCCGCTGAGCCGGCGGATGACAAGCCTCTCTCCGCTCACTGAGCGGGGAGGGGCTTGCGAGCGCCGCTGGTCTCTATGGAGAGATCGGATGAAAACGGACAGTGTGTCCGTTTTCATCAGATCTCACCCGATCCGATCCGCCAGCGACGGATCTGGACGTGGGGCCATACGTCTGCTTTTGGCGGATCGGACCGGGTCGGATGTCAGCGGACATGTCTCCGCTGACATCCGACGCTCCATAGGCTAACATGGAGCGCCCGTTCAGATCCGCCGTCAAAACTGACAGGCGGATCTGAACGGTACGTCCATGTGAAAGGGGCCTTAAAGTGCTAAATACCCTTATTGGATCAATACTATGGTGTAAACACAATAATTCAAGTAAAGTGATAGTAGTGCATAAATAAAATAAAAATGCTTCAATAAATGCTAAAAATAGCTCTAAGAATAAATAAATAAATGTGTCCAATGGAACGACTGCTTGCAGGACTTGACTGCGTGCAGAAATGTCCGATATGGTGTGCCTGTGCACAAATGATATTGTTCACTTAATAAATATGCTTCAAAACTTGCTAGTCCTTCTGATGTGATGAATTATTCCACCATGGATTCAGAAGCCTCACTGCTTTGGGGTGTTTATCCAGTGAATCAAAATAGCCAAGGTGTCCTTCAGTGTGCTCACATAGCTCTTACCTTAAACCAGGGATGTCACGCTTACTTGTTCCAGTAACAATTTTCTATGTGCATGGAATGTGTGGAACATAAATAAATACATTCAAAATGTAAACCCAATGTGTAAACAATAATGATGAATATACATAAACCAACAGAGCATGTGCATATTTAAATAAAGTCCATAGAGTGATTCCAATGAACAATGTAACTGTTGTAAAGTGAATCCTTGTGAACTAGTTGCCTGTAGATCCACCACCAAAACGAAAGAGGCTTACCAGACAGGTTGAACCCAACTAGGTATATGCCTAATGAGTTAACAGCTTTTGGTGTAATACACCCAGGGAGAAGATCAGCATACACGGCTTCCAATGTAGACCAATCAAACGGGGGGTCTGTCATGATATTTAGCATTAATAGATATCCACCAGGGGTATGGTGACCAAAGATCAAAAGCAGTTCCTCACAGTATTATATATGGCAAAAGGAGATTAGAAAAGTGTATGGCCTCACTATATGAAAAATGGAGTAATAAAATAACCAAAGTATCATCATCCGTAAATATATGAAATAGGGATTTGGAGGTCTGGTCCCCAACCAGAACCACCAGAAGGACAGGAGCTTGCAGACTATCACGGTACGTATTAAAGAAAATATGTAAATAAATGTTTAAACAAGTATATAAAAATATACATGGTTTTATTAACAAATAACAGTTTAAACAATAAAAACAGGTACATGTGGTGGGGTATTTCGACTAGTTTCACTATTCAATAGCTTCTTCAAGAAATACAGGACATATATCTGCAAGAAAGATTTATAAACATATAATATGGTAGAAAATATTGAACAACCATATGATGTAACATTAGCGTGGAGAAGGGGAAATGAATAATCACAATCATGATATATGCAGCTTCTTACCCCCCTCCGGTACCATCAGAGCATACAAAGCACCCAGCGGAACCTTCTGCGGCGACTGGGGGAGGTCTATATATAGACAAGTGGCCAGTATCTGAGTAGAGAAGTGATGTAATAAGTAACTACATTGAATAGGGGCATATAAAAGATATATCTTACGGGAGATCACAGTTTCAGATATCAGAAACTGTGAAGACACATCCCAGGCTCACCACGTGTGTGGAATATGAATAAAAACTGATGAGACTTTAAGTTCACCCCCTGGTATATGGGGGTGAAATGTGATACCATAAAAGGTTGAAAAAACTAATCAACAGCAAAGGGGGAAAGATGCACCAGGATGAAACGGGAAAACGGGAGAAATTAAGGAACCCAACAGTGATAGGAAACAATGAACTGAACATGCAAATTAGGTCAATAGGGTATAACAGGTGAAAACTGAAGAGCTAAACTCCAGATAGAAGTGCCAAAGACTGCTGAAAAACTGCAGTGAAAACACCAAACATAAGTGAGGTATCAAGATAACCTTGCCTAAAAAGGTTAGGGAGGGGAAAGGAGGCAAAGTGAAGGTGCCCTGTTAAGTTGAAAATAAAACCCTACTAAGAAGATAGTATGTAAATACTGCATACCTGGTGAATAATAGTGTTTAAACTTACTGAACTCAGTGTAGGACCCGGAGGAGGGGATCAATCGGGGTATTGGATGGTTATTAATTTTTAATGATCCCACAGGCAGTGGTACGGAAGGTCAGTGCCTCAAGGAGCAGGCATTGACCACTGGTGGTAGTATAGAGGAAACCCTAAGTAGAAATAATATAAAGCATTAAGTTAGATTAATGAGTGTGGCAGTGCATGGTTGTGCAACAGCCAGCCAAAAAATAGATAGCAAGGATACACCCCACGACTTACCAGCTAAATACCCCTATTGATCCCCTCCTCCGGGTCCTACACTGAGTTCAGTAAGTTTGAACACTATTATTCACCAGGTATGCAGTATTTACATACTATCTTCTTAGTAGGGTTTTTTTTTTTTTTTTTTTTTCAAATATAAGTTTTATTAAGATTTTCAGAAAGAAAGGGGGGGGGGACAAAGGCCCCAACAGAACACACAGTCATAAACTCAAGAGTGGAGGTCGCAGCCTCCCAACAATGTGTGATATTCATGTACAGTACACATCTCAACAGTTTGTATGTACCCCTCTATCGCCCAATCCTGGTATTTAAAGTCTCCTTCTGTATTTGGGTTCATAGAGATGGGTGTGAATTTCCAAAACCAGTTGTAATGGCTTAAGTTGGGAGGTCCCCTCTGTAGGTAGAAGAGTAGAGAGATAGGAAGGAAGGAAAGAGTATGTATAGAGAAGAGGGGGGGGGTGGGAGGAGGGGGGGGGGGGAGAGAGGAGGGCTGGGAGTCATGGGTCTTTATATGCTGGTAACAGACTATATACCGGGTACCGATCAATATACGGATGCCGTTTATCTCAAGTCCCTAGTAGGGATTTCCCTTCGTCTGATAGTACGAACATGTTCCACAACGCCCAGGTTTTCCTGTATGTTTCCTGCTTATCCTGGGCCGTTAGTATAAGGTCTTCCATTTTGTTTATTTCTTCCACTTTCCGCAGCCACATTGCTGCAGTCGGTGGGCATTGCTGTTTCCAAAGTAACGGAATGCAGGACTTGGCTGCGTTGGTCAAGTGGCGGAGTATAGACTTCTTGTATCTTTTGGGGGATAGGGAGGAAACATGGAGCAAAAAGAATGCCGGGTCATCCGGGATCTGGAATTCAGTGAACTGTTGGGATGTAGTGCGGACTGCGGTCCAGAAAGATGTTAACTGAGGGCATGACCAGAACATGTGCAACATCGTTCCTCTTTCTCCCTGACAACGCCAGCAAAGTTCTGAGGTTTCGGGAAAAATCTTATGTAAACGACTAGGTGTTAAGTACCACCTAGTCAGGATCTTGAAATTGGTTTCCTGTATTTTAGTACACAGGGAGGATTTGAGGGCAAAGTTGACCATGTTTTGTTTCTGGACCGCAGTAAAGGTGCATTGCAGTTCCCTTTCCCACCTCTCTATACTCGGGAGATCTGGTGGTTGGGGGGGTGTGTTCAGTAGCGAGTACATGTTTGACAGGACCCTTGTCAAGGGTTCCCTGCCCGCTAAGGATTCCTCAAACGAGGTCATAGGTCTGGTATACAGATGGGGGTCTGGGATGCCCTGCAAGAAATGGTGTATCTGTATCGCACTCCAAAATGGCAGTCGGAATGTTCCCCTGGGGTCTGTCAATTCCCTGATGGTGGGCCATCTGTCTTGCACCACAAATCGTGCTGCCGATGTTTGGTCATTATTCCTCAAGATCTGGAAGTCAGTTGGGGAGTTCCCTGGGGGGAACTTGGGGTTGCCCAGGATTGGTGTTAGGGGAGATGTTTTGGTTGTCTGTGCGACTTGGAGGGTCGCGCGGAGACATTGTCTCATAGTGTTCCCTATCAGCGGGTGTGTTTTTATGTCTGGAGGTAGCGATTCGTAGCACCAAATTGCCTTCCCCAGGGGTATGTTTGTCTGGCGTTGCTCTATTTGGGCCCATAGTTTAAGTTCCTGATGTCGATGCCAGTCTACTATTCTCCCTAAATGTACAGCCTGGTAATATCTTCTAACGTCGGGGAGTGCCAGGCCTCCGTAATGTTTCGGTGTCGTTAGTAGGGAGCGTGGTAGTCGTGGTTTTTTATGAGCCCAGACAAAACGTGTGAATAAGGTTTGCACCTTTCGAAAGTATAGGGGGGGTATTCTAACTGGTAGGGCCTGAAGGAGGTATAGGAATTTAGGTAGAATGCTCATCTTTACTAGGTTGCACCTCCCGAACCAGGAATGAATGCCCTTATGCCATGTTTCCAGGAGTGACTTAGCTTTTGCCAGTAGGGGTGGGAAGTTAGCCTCGTATATTCGTGACAGGTCGGAAGGGATGTTAGTGCCCAGGTAAGTCAATGTAGATGTAGTCCATCGGAATCTAAAGCTTGATTGTAAAGTCAGGAGAGCCCTGTCTGGTATTGATATGCCCATGGCCTCCGATTTGTTATATTTGATTTTAAGGTTAGATATTTTCCCAAATTTCTCTAATTCCCTCAGGAGGTTTGGTAATGATACAACCGGGTCAGTTATCGAGAACAGCATGTCATCCGCGTATGCTGATATTTTGTGCTGTTGCTGCCCATCAGACACCCCACGAATGTCAGGGTTGAGTCTAACGGTGGAGAGGAAGGGTTCTAATGATAAAGCGTATAGAAGGGGAGAGAGTGGGCACCCTTGCCGTGTCCCATTAGATATTGTGAAGGAGTCAGATAGGACTCCATTTGCCTTCACCTGGGCTGTTGGATTACAGTATATACTGGCTATTCGGTTGAGCATTACATCTCCCAGCCCTATGTCTCTTAATACTGTAAACATGTAAGACCAGTTAACCCAGTCGAAGGCTTTTTCCGCGCCCGTATTTAGGAATATGCACGGGATTTTATTGTTCCTTGTAATATATAACAGGTTCAGCACTTTGGTAGTGCTGTCCCTAGCTTCTCTTGAGGGGATAAAGCCTACCTGGTCTAAGTGTATGAGTTGCTGTAGGTGTGCCGCCAATCGGGTGGCCAGAATTTTAGTAAATATTTTTAGGTCTACGTTTAGCAGCGATATGGGTCTATAACTGCCACACATCGCTGGGTCTTTCCCTTCCTTCTGGATCACTGAAATATGGGCGCTTAAAGTATCTCTCGCAAATGTTCCCCCCGTTCCAACTGCATTAAAGATTTTAAGTAGATAGGGCCCCAATATTGGGAGCAGGGTTCTATAGTACTGTAACGTATAGCCGTCTGGGCCCGGCGCCTTCCCTGGTTTCATCTGTTTAATGGCTTGTTGTAGTTCCGTCATGGTTATGGGGGAGTCTAATGCGGTCTGGGTCTCTCGTGATATGGTCGGTAACTGTGAGGAGGAAACATATTCCTCTATTTCCCGTTGAGGTACTGACACCGGCGGTAGGTTGTATAGTGTGTTGTAAAAGGATTTGAACTCCTGGGTGATTTGTTTGGGGAGGGCCGCCCTTCCTCCGTCAGATTTGTTAATATATGGGATGTATGAGGACAATCTGAGTTCTCTAACTGATTGAGCTAGTAATTTTCCGCATTTGTCTCCCGATTCATATGCTGTTTTACGGCATATTTGAATGGCCGCTTTAGCTCTATAGTGAAGGATATCGTTAATCTGTTTTCGAATCGTCTCTAGCTCTGTTGCAATTGATTGGGTGGGGGCGTGTTTATGTCTGGCTTCCGTTACGGTAAGGTCCTGTAGGAGTTGGGCAAGTTTCAGATTACGGTCTCGTTTGATGCGGGCTCCATGTTTGATAAGGATGCCCCGTATCACTGTCTTGTGGGCTTCCCACAATGTCCCCGGTGTGCAGTCTGATTGTTCGTTCTCCTGAAAGTACAAAGTCAGTTCCCTGGTGACTTCTACCATAATTTCCGGGGTTTGTAAAAGGCTCTCATTGAGACGCCAGAATCGATGTCCGGGGGAGGAATAGTTTGAAAGGTTATACGTCAAGAATATGGGTGCGTGGTCTGACCACGTTCTGTTCCCTATGGCCGTATGTTCTGCGTTGTGTAGTTGGCTGTGGGGGATCATAAAGTAGTCGATTCTAGTGTATACCTGGTGCATGGGGGAGTAGTATGTAAAGTCTCTGTCTCCTGAGTGCTGTAGTCGCCAAATGTCTATCAACTGAGATTTGTGGAATGTCTTGGCCATGCGTTTGAGTTGGCTGACTGGTATGGAAGTCCTGCCCGGCGAGGTGTCAATTGAGGGTATTAGAGGTGCATTAAAATCACCTCCTAGGATTAGTTGCCCTTCTCTAAACTGCTGAAGTTGTTCCATAGTTTCCTCTAGAAAGGTAGCTTGGCGTTCATTAGGGGCGTATACCGCTGCTAGGGTCAGCTGCGTGGTCCCAATCAGACCTTTAACAAAGGCGTAGCGACCTGTAGGGTCTAACTGGCTTCCTTGGCAGTGCCACGGGACTCTACCTGATATCAATATAGACACCCCCTTGGATTTAGTGGTCAAGTTAGTAGAGTGGTATGCTGTTGGGTAGTGTTTGTTTCTTAGGTAGGGGAGCCTATTATCTTTAAAGTGGGTCTCCTGTAGAAGGGCCACATCCACATGAGACCGCCTGAGCTCATCCATTAATATGCGTCGCTTCTCCGGCGTGTTTAGTCCCTTGACATTCAGAGACATAATTTTGATATTTTGTATCGCCATGTTGAATCTGCCAGTGGGGATGGGGCGGGTGGGGGTGGGATAGATGGTTTAGTACCAGGGAAGGAAAAGGAAGAATAAGTTAAGTTAGAAAAGAAAAGAGAAGGGTTGGTAATAAACTACCAAGTAGGGGCCAGGTCTAACACCTGGTCCCTATAGTGTTGTTTTAAACCTGCGCGTGTCGATCGGGGAGTCTAGAGACGTCCCCCAGCGAGCTGCGCTAACCTATGTGGAGGAGTGGTGGGTCCGTGTCCATAGAGGAGAGCTCCCCGCCGCCCCCCACCCCTCTGGTGTAACTAGTCTGTATGCATATGCACCTGTATCTAATATCAGCTGTATCTAATAACAACCAAATCTAAAAAGAACATGTATCACATCCAAGAGTATAACAATAAAAATACCCATGAAAAAATAAAAGGACATATCGTATACAAATACAGAGAAAAATATATAGTTAGGAACATAATAGAGCAGTCTAACTGTTATGTAAACACATCTGTGTCATTCGGTAGTGACTATCTCAACGGCCCCAGCTAGTGTCCCGCTTCAGCCCAACAAAACTACAAAAAAAAAAAAAAAAAAAGGGGAAGGGGGGAGGGTAAAACCTGTGGCGCCCCTGTAGTCCAGCTAGTGTTGGCCTCGGATCTCTCGTCTACATCATTGAGTCACTATATAAAGATTCCTCTGCCTGCCCAGCATGAGTGTGTTGGTGGCTTGCAGCCGTAAGTTCTGTGTGAGCGGCACGTTCAATTGGTCGTAGGCGAGTCTATCTTGAGCTCTAATGGGTACTGCTGGGGATCCGCGGTGTCCCGTAAGAGATGTCTTGGGGCCAATGATGAGGTGTGCAGTGGGTGTCCAACACCTGATCTATAGCTTTCAGGGGATGGTATCAGGTGACTGCCATAGATCTCTGTGTGGGGGGGGGGGGGGTGGGCTCTCTCGGCCAAAAAAGGGGGGGGGGGGGGGAGTGTCTCTGTTGCCAGGGGAGGTGTGCCAGCGGGAGCCCTGTAACGGCTGGGGTTATGTCAACATGTCACTTAAACAGAGTCTATGACACAGGAATCCGAAATGACTGCTCCATTAGAAAGTAACAACTGAGTGCAGGTAAGATCGTATAACACTTATGATTCACGTACTGCTTCCTGGGATGCAGCTCTGGGTCTGCGACGGCTCCCCTGTTGCCTGGGAGTGAAATCCTCTCTCTGTCTGGCGATGTATGGACGTCCCTGCGTGCTCGGAAGGAGGGCCAGCCAGTCAGGCACTTCAAATGGTTCCGCCCCCAGGAAGGTAAATAATTCAGGCAGGGAGTCCGGCTTGCGTAAGTTGAAGTACCTCTGGTCTCTTCTAAATGTCACTGAAAGTGGGTACCCCCAGCGATAGGTTACTTGTTTCCTGCGGGCTAGATCAAGTATGGGTTTCAGCAGGGCTCTCCTTTGCAGCGTGGCCCTGGAAAGATCTGGCAATATTTTCAGTTGCGCTCCATCAAATTCCAGGTCTCCTGCTTCCCATGCTTTCCGGAGTACCTGCTCTTTATGTATGTAATGATGGAGCCTGCAGATAACGTCCCGTGGCCTCAGGGGGTCCGCTGATTTAGGGCCCAGCGCCCTGTGGATTCGATCAATAACGAGTCTTTCTGGGAGTTGGACCCCTTCTATGGCTCTGAAGATAGCCGTTGCTGTGTCCACTAGGTCTTCTGAGCCTGTAGCCTCTGGCAGGCCCCGGATTCGCAGGTTGTTCCTGCGGCTCCGGTCCTCCATTTCCTCCAGGCGGAGCTGCTGGTCGATCAGGGCCTCTGCCTGCGTGGTTTGTGTTTTCTCCACCGCCGTAACGCGTCTCTCCATAGCTGCCAGCGAGGACTCTCCTGTCTCTAGTCTAGAGGTGAGTGTGTTAATATCTGCTCTGACTGCCTTCAGCTCTTTGCGGTGCGCGGTTTCTACCGTGCTAATCAATGCAGCAATGTCAGCTTTCGTCGGTAACGCTTGCAGGAGTGCTCGCAGTTCTGGGTCTACGCCACTCATCCGGAAGGACACCTGTGAGGGCTCCCCCTCCTCCTGGTGGATGTCGCCCGGGAAATCGCTATCTGAGTCGGCTAATTGCGATCCTATAAGCGGGGATAAGGAGGCGAGAGGCGACCTTTCCTCTGACCCCTCTGCCCGTGGTGCCGCCATTTTAAGCTCTGGTGAGCCAAGCTGAGATTGTAGGAAAAGTCTTCTGATTTCTCCAGAGGATGGGGTCTGAGAAGTGGGTTTTACAATCTTATTGTTCTTCTTAGTGTTTCTTTTCTTTGAAGTGTGCATATTGTTCCGTTTACTGGTGTGTCTGGGGTATGTGGGGGATGACCGGGAGCTCAGGGGAGCATATCTATTCAGCCATGTCTGGGTCCCTCTGTCTTCTAATAGGCCTTAGTTTCAATAGATGGGGAGTACCTGGAGTACCAAGATGGCCGCTGCTTCCAGGTAGGCCGAAGCCCCGGCCTGTCCTATATAGTGTGCCCCGGATCCGTCTCCCGGGCTGTGTGGGCCCTCCCGTCTGGCTAAGGCTTTGGGGATCTGGAGGGTGGGGTAGCCCAGGTCTTGAGGGGGGGACTGGGGGTGAACCCCTCCCGGTACTCACTGCGTTCCGTTGCTTTTAGGAGGGCTGGTCGGCCGCGGCGTGGCGTCAGGCCCTGGAGGGCCGGATCCTCACAGTGGGGTTTCCGGATGGGTCTGTGGGGGCCGTAGTCTTAGTTCCGCCGGCGGTGTATCGGCCGGTATTGCGGGGAGGTGCGCTGTGCGGAGGTGTCGGGCAGGCCGTCCCAGGCCAGGAGGGTGGCTGCCTCGCGTCTAGGCCCCAAGATGGCGCTGGGTGTACCGCGGCTCCGGTCTGGCGGCTCCGGCGGCCGAATGTGGATGGGATGCAGATCCAGGTGTATCGGCAGGTTTCCAGGCCCCGGTATTGGTGCAGAGGGCAGGTAACTCCAGGCAAGGAGGGTGGCTGCCTCGCGTCTAGGCCCCAAGATGGCGCTGGGTGTATCGCGGCTCCGGTCAGGTTATCGGGAGGCCTGGACGGCCGAGATTGGGTGAAGTGTAGATCCAGGTGGATCGGGAGGTATCCAGGCTCCGTTGCTGGTAGAGAGGGGCTGAAGTAAGGCCCAGATGGCTGTGGATGGCTGCAATAATTTTCTCCCTGGTCGGAGCTCAGCTCCCGCACGTCCTCTCTGTTGGACGGTCAGCCACGCCCCGGGTTTTTTTTTCATCTTAACAGGGCACCTTCATTTTGGCCTTTCCCCTCCCTGACCTTTTTAGGCACAGTTCTCTTGATGCCTCACTTATGTTTGGTGTTTCCACTGCGGTTTTTCAGCAGTCTTTGGCGGGTGCTTTTTATGCTCTGATGGTACCGGAGTGGGGTAAGAAGCTGCATATATCATGATTGTGATTATTAATTTCCCCTTCTCCACGCTAATGTTACATTATATGGTTGTTCAATATTTTCTACCATAGTATATGTTTATAAATCTTTCTTGCAGATATATGTCCTGTATTTCTTGAAGAAGCTATTGAATACCGAAACTAGTCGAAATACCCCACCACATGTACCTGTTTTTATTGTTTAAACTGTTATTTGTTAATAAAACCATGTATATTTTTATATACTTGTTTAAACATTTATTTACATATTTTCTTTAATACGTACCGTGATAGTCCGCTAGCTCCTTTTCTTTCTGGCGGTTCTGGTTGGGGACCAGACCTCCAAATCCCTATTTCATATGGTAAAAGGAGAAAAAATGGGCCACATAGTGTGATTCCATTTACATATAAAGCATTTATTGAAATAAGTAAAATGGTCACTAACATTTGAGAAGGCATTAAAAGCATGTAGGTAAAATCAAATAACGCAGTGGCATCAGCAGAGCCCGTCCCGATGCGTCTTAATAAGACATCATCTGGAGTAATCCTAGACTCTGACTTATCTTTTCGTCCCGAATCCAATCATTGTCAAAAGCATGTAGACTTCACCTCAATAACATCTCTAAAATGTGCCCCTTTTTAACAAATAAAGCTACCAAGCAACTTATTCAGTCGCTTGTTATCTCTCGCCTTGACTATTGCAACTCCCTTCTCATGGGCCTTCCTCTCCATAGGCTATCCTCTCTTCAGTTTATCATAAATGCTGTTGCCAGACTCATCTACCTTACCAACCGCTCAGTGTCTGCCACCCCTCTCTGCCAATCCCTCCACTGGATTCTGATTACCCAGCAGATTAAAAAATACTAACAACAACATACAAAGCCATTCACAACTCTGGCCCAAGGTACATCACCAATCTTTTCTCCAAATATCACCCAAACTATCCTATCCACCCCTCTTAAGACCTCCTGCTCTCTAGCTCCCTTGTCTCCTCCACCCATGCTCATATCCAGGACTTCTCCAGAGTCTCTCCCATCCTCTGGATCTCTCTACCTCAGTCTGTCCAGCTATCTCCTACTCTGGCTGCCTTTAGGCGATCCCTGAAAACTCATCTCTCCAGGGAAGCCTATCACACCTCCAACTAACTGAACTTTTATCACTTCCAATGAGATCCCCCCCAGTTATAACCTCTTGTACCACTTGCTCCAGCCTGTTTGATTGTAAGATCTTACGAGCAGTACCTCTCTTAACCCTCTTGTATTTTTATTGTATTGTAACTGTACTGTCTCTCTTTATATTGTAAAGCGCTGTGCAAACTGTTGGCACTATATACATCCTGTATAATACTAATAATATTGAGAAGTTTTGGACTTAATGTTTTCAGTGGCAAATAGTTCTAACAAGGCTGGTTTGTTTGTCCCAGCACCCAACCCTCCTCTTTTCTCTACATGGGCTTGGGACCGGCCATGGAAGAGTTAAAAAAAAAATCGAAAACTTGAAAATGTTTCCTAATACCCTGCTGTGATGACTTGAAATATAGCGGCAACAAGTTTCTAATGTCCCTTTGTGGGAGAAACAAAGCAGTCTATAAAATATATACAGTATATATTTATCTTCCTCATATGCAATATCATTTCATGATCTTTCAGCCAAACTTATATTCATAGGCTTGGCACTCAATGTTTTCATAGGGGCAAATAGTTTTTACAGAGATGGTTTGCCTATTCCAGCACCAAACCATCCTCTTTGCACAGCACGGGTGCAGATTCAGATGACTCCTCAAGGTCTTTTCCAGCCAGCTTGGCGGGGTTACTCACCAGCCAGCTTGGCACCTAATCAGATTATTCAGCTTGGCGGGGGGGCATTTACCAGGCAGCATGGCGTGGATTCAGATGAGTCCCCAGGGGCTTTTCCAATATCCTGTTGGCTAGCTTGGTGCAGATTCAGATAAATCCCAAGGAATTTCCCAATGCCCTCCCTGGCCAGCTTGGCGGGGTCACTCACCAGCCAGCTTGGCACTGAATCAGATAAATCTTAGGGCTTTTCCAGTGCCCTCCCCAGCCAGTTTACATTGTCATATAGTGATGTTACAATGCGATGCAGTGATGTTTACGTCATAAAGTGATGTCTACAATGTCACATAGTTATGTTTAAAATATCATATAGCAATGCTTACAATGTTATATAGCTGTTTACAATGTCATATAATGATGTTTACAATGTCACATAGTGATGTTTACAATGTCACATAGTGATGTTTACATTGTTATATAGTAATGTTTACAATGTCATATGGTTTTGTTTACAACATCATATTACGATATCACATCGATATGTTTACAATGTTATGTAGTTATGTTTACATCGTCATGTAGCGATGTTAACAATATAACATACTTACTTGCCTTGTGTAACCATTGCCCATCTGTACTATGAAGGGCCGTCCAATCAACTTTGTTGCATTTTGCTGAATCTGGGCTGACAGATAAACACTGCAGAATTCATCTGACTGCTTCTGTCACATCATTATTAAACACCAATGACCCAGTGGTACTGGAAAACATGCATGCCCATGCCATCAAACTGCAAGCTCCACCATGATTACAGATGACATTGTGTGCTCAGGCCCGGATTTACTCCCTTTGCCACCCCAAGGCCGGGTCCTTCAATGCCGCCCCCACCCCCACACACACACACACACACACGCACCACCATTCTCGTCCTTTATCGATGACTGCTACAATAGATCAGTTAAAAACATCTCTACACACGAGAACACTGAAAATAACTGGCTTTAATTGTACAGACTGAAAAAAGGAGTGTGTAATGTACAGAATGCAGGGGACAGGAGTATTTAATGTACAGAATGCAGGGGACAGGAGTATGTAATCTATAGAATGCAGGGGGCAGCTCCATATATTCCTTTAATCCCATCCCGACTCCATCCGCCACCCCGATCCAATCCTGGCTCCATTCATCCGCGATACCATCCCAAATCCATCCATTGACCGATCCCATCCCGGCTCAATCCATCCCACGTCCATTTACCATCCTGATCCTATCCCAGCTGTGGTAAACCCTCTGTATTTGCTCTCATGAAGTCTTCTCTTGATTGTAGACTTTGACAATGATACGCCCATGTCCTGGAGAGTGTCTTTCACTTGTCTGGATGCTGTGAATGTTTATTTTTAACATAGAGAGGATCCAGCGATCATCCACCACTGTTGTCTTCCATGGACGTCCAGGCCTTTTTATGTTGCTGAGCATTTTTGAAGCCTTACAATGGCCTGTTTCACTTGCATGGACACCTCCTTTGAACGCATGATGTAGGTTCACAGCAATAGATTCCAAATGCAAATACCACACTTAGACCTCATACACATTATTAGATTTTCTGCAGATTTTTGTCTTCAGATTTACCAAAACCATGTAGTGCAAGGGCCTGCCTGATTCCATACAAATTGAAACTCTTAACCACTTCCCACCCGGCCAATGTAGATATACGGCCGGGTGGGAGCCGTCTACTTCTGATAGGACGTTCAGGAACGTCCTTCAGAAGTAGAGGGATCGCGCGCGCGCGCGTGCCCGCGCAGCGGCGCGATCCCGATGCGGCCGTGTCACCCGGACACGGCGCATCTCGAATCGGCAGGAGGGCACGGTGATTGGCCCTCCTGATCACATGACGGCCGTGACGAATCACGGCTGTCATGTGATGTAAACAAACAGCCGGTTGCTAGGCAATCGGCCCTCCTCTCCTCACACGGAAGTCGTCGGTGAGGAGAGGAGAGCGGATCGCTGCAGCCGGCTGGTGATCAGTGAGTATGAGATGTTTTTTTACTCACTGATCACCAGTCTAGGGTCCCCCATAGTAAAACACACGTCCCCACAGTAAAACACACATGTCCCCACAGTAAGACACACATGTCCCCACAGTAAAACACACATGTCCCCAAAACACACATGTCCCCAAAACACACATGTCCCTGAATAATAAAAACACATGTCCCTCACATATGTCCCACTAAAATCACATGTGCCAATGATTATCTGCACACATATGTCCGTGATCACCTGCACACCCCTTTTACATGATCATTTGCGTACATATGTCCGTGATCACGCGAACCAATTATTATACACTTAACGGAATTTTTTTTCCAAAAAACATGTAGCAGAATACATTTTGGCTTAAATTTATGACAAAATTTGATTTTATTGGATTTCTTTTAAAAAAGAAAGGAGAAAATATTGTTTTTTTTCAAAATTTCCGCTATGTTTTCGCTTATATCGCAAAAAATAAAAAACGGAGTCGCGAATAAATACCACCAAACTAAAGCTCTATTTGTGCGAACAAAATGATAAAAAATTCATTTGGTTACAGTATTGCATGACCGCGCAATTGTCACTGAAAGTGCGCGAGCGCTGAAAGCTGAAAATTGGTCTGGGCAGGAAGGGTGTTTAAGTGCACAGTAGGCAAGTGGTTAAGGTTTGACCTCATATTATATGGTTTTGGTAAATCTGAAGACAAAAATTTCTCCTCTGACCCTTTCATTCCTAACTGAGTTATCGTATTCGAGTTGGTGAAACGCTCTCAGCGACGATCCAATTTACAACTTTGAAAACAATAAGCTCGGTTTAGTCCCTGAAGCAGAAAAAAACGTGTGTTTTTCGAAACGCGTTGGATGATCTGTCGCCTTGACAGCTTCTGGGCTTCAGTTCATAGTTGGTCTTTTAATTCTGTATTTTCATGTATATGTTTTGGTTTTATCCACTGCTTTGTATTGTGTTTTTCACCATGAGTTGTCTATTCATGTAATAAAATCCAATTATTTTCTACATATTTCTTGTCTGTGATCCATTCAAAGTCCCATTTCTCTGAGGAAATTGGTTTCACTATATGTATATGGGGATGGGATCAACATTTTTCTTTACAAAAACGACGGTAAAGCGCCGCTAAAAATAGTGGGCGGCTCAGTGTGAAAGGGCTCTAAGAGCTGTAATTCCTAAACCCTTCCTCCGATATAGATGTACATACCCTCAAATTAAACCTAATGCCCCGTACACACGGTCGGATTCTCAGACAGAAAATGTTAGATAGGAGCTTGTTGTCGGAAATTCCGACCGTGTGTAGGCTCCATCGGACATTTTCCATCTGAGTTTCCGACACACAAAATTTGAGATCTGGATCTCAAATTTTCCAACAACAATATCCGTTGTTGGAAATTCTGATCGTGTATACACAATTCCGACGCACAAAGTTCCACCCATGCTCAAAATCAAGCAGAAGAGCCGCACTGGCTATTCAACTTAATTTTTCGCGGCTCATCGTAGGTGTTGTACGTCACTGCGTTCAAAATGCTAACCATAACATACAAAAGCCATCCACAACATCGTCCCCATCTACATCACCAACCTCATCTGCAGATATCGCCCAAATCGTCTCCTCTGCTCCTCCCATGACCTCCTGCTCTCTAGCTCCATTGTTACATCCTCCCATGCTCGCCTTCAGGACTTCTCCAGAGCCTCTCCCATCTTCTGGAACTCCCTGCCCCATTATGTCCGATCAGCCCCTACCCTGTCCACCTTTAAGAGATCCCTGAAAACTCACTTATTCAGGGAAGCCTATCCCACACCCACCTCACAACAACTGTCCCGAGCCACCCCCATCAAATCATTTTCTGCAGCTATTACCTTTTGTAACACCACCCCATCCCTTTAGAATGTAAGCTCTACGAGCAGGGCCCTCCTGTACCTTTTGTATTGAACTGTACTGTAATTGTGTTGCCCCTCCTATACATTGTAAAGCGATGCGTAAACTGTTGGCGCTATATAAATCGTGTATAATAATAATAATAATATAATAATGTCACATAGTGATGTTTACAATGACATATGGTTATGTTTACAACATGATATGGTGGTATTACAATGTCACATTGTGATGTTTACATTGTCATATAGTGATATTACAATGTCATATAGGGATGTTTACAAGGTTATATAGTAATGTTTGCAATGTCATATGATTATGTTTACAATGTCATAAAGTGATATTACAATGTCATATGATTATATGACCGCCTTCTATCAGGAGCTCCCTACCATTCCCTATATAGGGCTCACATGTGATCGAATCCTTTTCGGGTGGTGGAAGCTTGACAGCACGATCCCCCTGAACGATCAAAGGCCCTGTCTGGATATATAGCCAGAATCGTGAAAGACCTTCCGTAACAGGAGGTCCCTATACAGGGCTCACGTGTGATCAAATCCTTTTCGGGTGTGGACGCTTGACAGTGCAATCCCCCTAGACGATCACAGAAAACCCTGGCTGGGTATATAGCCCCAAGCGCAAAAGACCTGCCGTAACAGGAGGTCATGAGGAGCTGATACGCGGCCATTTTATGAGGTGGAGGCTTTTCTTGACAACTCACGACTATTTTGGTAAAAGTGTAAAGCACTGAGGGACACATTGGACTTCACGTCACTTTATGGACTTCTCTTCTGTCTTCTCTCTTTATCCATATAAGACATTGTAAACATCCATATATGACATTGTAAACATCCATATATGACATTGTAAACATAATCGTAGGACATTTGTAAACATCCATATATGACATTGTAAACATAATAATATAAAAACAATAGGTAATATTGGTATCGGTAATCAAAAAAATTATAATAGTGAATTATTCACTATTATAATTTTTTTGATTACCGATACCAATATTACCTATTGTTTTTATATTATTATGTTTACAATGTCATATATGGATGTTTACAATGTCATATATGGATGTTTACAAATGTCCTACAATTATGTTTACAATGTCATATATGGATGTTTACAATGTCTTATATGGATATTTACAATGTCATACGATTATGTTTTTCATTTATAGTTATGTCCTGTGTGTGTATCTCACAAGAAAATTGCTGCTTAGATTCACTATTATAATTTTTTGGATTACCTATACCAATATTACCTATTGATTTTATATTATTATGTTTACAGTGTCACATAGGGATGTTTACAAAGTCATAGGATTATATTTACAATGTCATATATAGATGTTTACAATGTCTTATATGGATGTTTACAATGTCATACAATTATTTTTTTTGATTTATTGTTATGTCCTGTGTGTGTATCTCACAAGAAAATTGCTGCTTAGATTCACTATTATAATTTTTTTTGATTACCTATACAAATATTACCTATTGTTTTATATGATACTGTTTACAATGTCATATCTGGATGTTTACAATGTCATATATGGATGTTTACAAATGTCCTACGATTATGTTTACAGTGTCATATATGGATGTTTACAATGTCTTCTATGGATATTTACAATGTCGTATGATTATGTTTTTCATTTATTGTTATGTCCTGTGTGTGTATCTCACAAGAAAATTGCTTCTTAGATTCACTGTTATAATTTTTTGGATTACCTATTGATTTTATATTATTATGTTTATAGTGTCACATAGGGATGTTTACAAAGTCATAGGATTATGTTTACACTGTCATATATGGATACGTTTTATATGGATGTTTACAATGTCATATATGGATGTTTACAATGTCATAAAGGTTGTTTACAATGTGATATGGTTATGTTTACAATGTGATATTACAATGTCATGTAGGGATGTATACAGTGTCATATGATTATGTTTACAATGTGATATTCCAATGATATTAACACTAGTGATGTTTCCAATGTGATATGTGTTGTAGAGTATAATTGGTGATTGGGTGTGTGTATAATGAAGAGGATACGATTGAAGAGGACGACTCCACCCAACTCGGAGTAGTGATAGATGAGGGTGTCAGTGGACGGTCGGTGTGTCCCCGGATCTCTTTGTTCCATTGTGTGTGTGTAGCCCCCTCTCTCGGTCTCTGGTGGGAGGGAGCCCGGAGATCACATCCATAGTATTAGCGCTGACAGGAGGATGCAGCCTGTAAACAGCAGCCATCCCTGAGTGAGGCGGTCATAGAGGAGAGGAGAGGAGCGGAGAGGAGAGGAGAGAGGAGGTAGCGGGCTGCTGGGAGATGATGATGGCGGAGGTGAAGTGCGTCTCCTCGGGGGCCACCAATGGGCTGGTGGTGAACGCTGAGTTGGAGGTGAAGAAGCTGCAGGAACTGGTGAGGAAGCTGGAGAAACAGAACGAGCAGCTCCGGAACAGAGCCAGCGCCGTCAGTAACTGCACGGCCAGCCCGCACCTGCTGCAGCCTCCTCCCGCAATGCATCAGCCCTGCCTGCTCACCCGACCCGCCGCACTCTGCCTGCCCAGCCCTGTGCCCACTCTACTCTGCGGGAGCCTCTACCCATCAGACCCGTCCCTGGGATACTACAACAGCAGGCTGGCCTGCCCGTCTCTGGGGAACACCATCCTAGATGAAGTGGACATCCTGGACCTGGAGGACTGCTATGAAGACGAGGATAGCTGGTAATCATGGATGGATGAGGGGTGCTGCCATTGTCTACCAGCACTGCTCCCCTTGGACATGCTGGGAGGGAACAGGTTGGCTGGACTCAGGAGATGCATGTCTTGAATGCTGATCACTGGGCTCCACCATCAGGAGGGGGGCCTTCCACAATAACAGGGGATGCTTCTCATTTACTGGGAGGTGATGATTCCGTGGGACTGGGAGGCCCAGGATGAGGATGACGGTTCTGCGGTACTGGGAGGACTGGGATGAGGATGACGGTACTGGGAGGACTGGGATGAGGATGACGGTACTGGGAGGACTGGGATGAGGATGACGGTTCTGTGGGACTGGGATGAGGATGACGGTTCTGTGGGACTGGGATGAGGATGACGGTTCTGTGGGACTGGGATGAGGATGACGGTTCTGTGGGACTGGGATGAGGATGACGGTTCTGTGGGACTGGGATGAGGATGACGGTTCTGTGGGACTGGGATGAGGATGACGGTTCTGTGGGACTGGGATGAGGATGACGGTTCTGTGGCACTGGGATGAGGATGACGGTTCTTTGGGACTGGGAGGACCGGGATGAGGATGACGGCTCTGACGTACTGGGAGGACTGGGATGAGGATGACGGCTCTGACGTACTGGGAGGACCGGGATGAGGATGACGGCTCTGATGTACTGGGAGGACCGGGATGAGGATGACGGCTCTGATGTACTGGGAGGACCGGGATGAGGATGATGGCTCTGATGTACTGGGAGGACCGGGATGAGGATGACGGCTCTGATGTACTGGGAGGACCGGGATGAGGATGACGGCTCTGACGTACTGGGAGGACTGGTATAGATTGGTTGACTTTCCCATGTACTAGGACATGTTAATTCTGATGTGACATCGAAATGTCAATCAACACATCACAGTCAAGACTGGGTTGTTTTGATTGACATTCCAATGTACCAGTAAGACTGGAATGTGTTGGTTGTCATTCCAATGTACCAGTAAGACGGGAATGTTTTGATTGACATTCCATTGTACTGGTAGGACTGGGATGTTTTGATTGACAATTTGATGTACTAGTAGGACTGGTATGTGATGGTTCTAATGTGCTAGTTGGACTGGGATTTTTTGATTGACATTCGGATGCTACTGGTAGCACATGGATGGATGCAGTGATTGACCATCATGATGTACTGGTAGGACTGAGCTGTCATTACCAATATGAAAGGTCTTGATTAGCCAAAGAGGATTTAGTCTGTCATTGCTCGGATATTGGCAGCAGACGTGCAATCTGTTCCAGGCAATAGGATTTGGAATAGCCTTGAGCGTTGGCTGGATTTATTTGCTTAAATCCTCACTTATTTAAGGCTGGGAACCTGCTATGAGGGTGTCACGTCTTTTGTCACCTTATGTACAGGTTTTATTTTTATTTTTTTTATTTTTGAATGGCACAGCGTCATCAGTTTGTGTGGCATGTTGCGTCGGATTGGCGGGTAGAGATTGTGGGTGTTTTGTTTTGTATCACGCCACCTCTATGGTCCTATGCAGTGTACCCTCCTATATGGTACTACGGGATACACTGCTTTCTATTCTACTCATAGCCTGTGCTCAGTGCCATGCAGTATTCCTTTCAGCCGCTTTGCCTCATATCAGTGTGTGAAGCGCAGGAATGTTTTTCCAGATTTCTGATGAAATGGGTGCACTTTTATAGAAAATAACCCGTGAATAGAGAAAAAATGCAGGGGTTGCGTTTGTTGCCCCTCCTCTATAAAATGCTGCTTTTCTAACTATTGTGCAGATTCTCTTGATGCAGTCTCTGATCTGTAAGTAAGCATGTCAGTAGTGCTGGTTGCATACTTATTCCAAACCTGTGTCATTGAGGTTAGAAACTAGTAGCCAGGAAACTAGCATTGTTTTAGGAGGTAACCTATGACAGCCCCTTATTTATTTGTGCACAGGCTGTGTTTAAACTGTGCAATGGACATTGTAAAGACTAGAGCTGGAACAGTGGTATAGACTAGGGACAACATAGCCTTTATTTAGGGATTTAGTAAAGCTGGATTCGCCCCTCCTTGTTTTTAGGTGCATGCATATTCCATTGGAGTAAATAGTAATGCATAAAACCACACATTGTAACATGTTGCAGTGCACAATGCTCTTGACATTGCACTTCAATGTGCATAAAAATACACATTAACGTGGGTTCAATGTGTGCTTTTACTTGCATTGACATGCTTTTTCGTTGACTTTCAGTGGAAATGCATGCGTATTAAAATGCGTAGGTGTTTTCCAATTCCTGGAATATCAGAACTAATCAAAACTGGTAATATAAACATTAATGACACTTTTGTGTGATAATTAAGCTTAACGGAAACCTGTACTGAAAATCATATATTGGCTGCTACTGCAAAACTCTCCATTTGATAGTACTGGTTACCTGGTTGTCATGCTGCTCTAATTACCTAAAGCAGAATTCTAACCAAAAATAAAAATCTTAAAAAAAATAGCTTTTTAAACCCTGGTTCACATTGCAGCGATTTGACATGTCAAATCACATGCCAAATCAGCAGCTATTGCTGGCAATAGCACCGTCTGAATGGGTGCTATGCCGCATTTCTGGTGCCATACCGATTCCCAAAAGTCATTTCTGCACTACTTTGGGGTGAGATTTCAATAGACATCTGTGCAGAAACCCAAATCCCCCAAATCCGGGAATGAAATCGTGCGCGTTCAGTTGAACTCGCACAATTTCATTCCCGCTGTCAGTGTGAACCTAGGCTAAAAGATTAGGGGGGGGGGGGAACACTTTTGCTGAAATATTCATCTTAAGACTCCTTTCACACTGGAGCGTTTTGCAAGCGATATAACGTTAAAAATGGCGCCTGCAAAACGCCCTAAAACCGCTGCTCCATGCGCTCCAGTGTGGAAGCCCGAGGGCTTTGAAACTGGAGTGGTGCGCGTGCAGGGCGTCAGAAAAAGTCCTGCCAGCAGCTTCTTTGGAGTGGTGAAGGAGCGGATTTAACCCCTTTTCGGACGCTAGCAGGGGGTTAAAACCGCCCCACTAGCAGTCAAATAGCGCCACTAAAACGGCACTAAAAATAGCGCCGCTTTACCGCCGATGCCTGGGGTGGCTCGGTGTGAAAGGGGCCTTAAAGTGACACTAAAGGTAATTATTTATTTATTTTTTCTTTTATAACAAACATGTCATACTTACCTCCACTGTGCAGCTTGTTTTGCACAGAGTAGCCCTATCCTGGTCTTCTGGGGTCCCTCGGCGGCTCTCGCGGCTCCTCCCCCACTTAAGATAACCCCCTAGGAGAAGCGCTGTCCCGGGGGGTTACCTTGTCATTCAGAATTCAGTGTCCATAGACAGCGGCCACGTCATTGGATTTGATTGACAGCACCGGGAGCCAATGGCTGCACTGCTATCAATCTATCCAATCAACAGCCGAGAACCCCCTAGCAGAGAGAAGGCCCACCCCCGTGGGACAAGTTCGAGGGTTCAGGTAAGTAAAACGGGGAGGAGTGCTGGGGGCCAGTCACTGACAGGTGTTTTTTTCACCTTAAAGGGGGATTCCACCCTAAAGTGGAACTCCCGCTTTTCGGAACCCTCCCCCCCCCCTCCGGTGTCACATTTGGCACCTTTCAGGGGGGAGGGGGGTGCAGATACCTGTCTAAGACGGGTATCTGCACCCACTTGCGGGCATAAACTCCCACGGGAGTTTACGTCATTTCCTGTCCCGGCGCGCTGTCTGCCGGGACACACACGGACAGACAGCGCTGAACATTCTCATTGCGCCGCGCGCATGCGCAGTAGGGAATCGGGAAGTGAAGCCACTTCCTGATTCCCTCACCGAGAATGGCGCCGGCTACAGCAGAGAGCCGAGCGATCGATAGGCCTCTGCTGCCGACACCGCTGGACCCTGGAACAGGTAAGTGTACATTTTTTAAAAGTCAGCAGCTGCAGTATTTGTAGCTGCTGGCTTTTAAAAAAAAAAAAAAATTTCAGTACAGTCCCGCTTTAAGGTGAAAAAACACAAACCTTTACAACTCCTTAAATGTAGAGATTTCCCTTCCCAGTACATTTTCTCAATCTGATGGCCAGGCATCATTAAACCCACTTGTTCCTGGATCTGCCAGCAGCCTGTGACTGGATAGTGAAGGGAGAAGCAGCATAGTAATGAGCTAATCTGTCTGTCACTCTGCTTTCTCCTCCTATCAGAATGCTCCTTGTCAACACATGAACTGATTTTTCTCCTTGTACTGCTTCTTTCTCTCACACTCCAGCCCTGTTGTACAGGGACTGCAAGAGGCTGATACCAGGTCATATTCAGGTACTTGGATTGCTTTAATACATCGGCAAATGTGTTTTTTAAATTCACGATTAGAGCTGCAGTACATTTAGTCCTTTTTTTTTTTTACCTGCCAAGCGTTCAGCTTTAAAGCGGAGCTCCAGTCATATTTATGGAATTTAAGTCCGCAGCTACAAAATCTGTAGCTTCTGACTTTTAATAGACATACACTCACCTGTCTCAGGATCCAGCACTGTGCCGGCATCTTAAAGTGGGAGTAAACTTCCATCTCTACCTTTTACCTATAGGTATTGTAAATATCTCCTATACGTGCACCGTTTAGGAGCTATTTAGTGTACCTGTCACCTGACATCACTGGCGAATGTGCTCTGAAGGAACCGCCAGTTTCTCTGGAGTACTGTGCAGTGAATGGTGGCTCCCGTGCGCATGTGTGGGAGTGACATCATTGAGGCCCAGGTCAGTCAGAGATCCTGAGTCCGCAAACCTGGAAGCAAGACTGGTGAAGATGAGTGCCTGCAGCGCTGACAACTTGGCGCTGGAAGAGCTTTGTTTTAAGGTAAGTTTCACATAATGTGCTAGTATGCTAGCACATTATGCCTTTACCTTGAAGGTACAAAAAAATAAAACAAAATGTCCAGCGGTTTACAACCGCTTTAACTGCGGGTACCTGGCTATTGCAGCTTGCGGATTTACGGCCAGCTTCCCACTGTGCGAGCCGTGCTGCGTATTGTGCATGGTCCCGCAGTCTTCTGGCTCTGTAACTGATTCAAATTTAAAGCGATAGTAAACTCCCATTGGAACTTGTAACTACAGGTAAGCTTACCTGTAGGTACAAGGAATATCTCCTAAACCTGCACCATTTAGGAGATATTCAGTATCACTGCAGCCGGTGACGTCACTGGTGCATGCTTTCTGAAGGAACAACATTCTTGTGCCATTCCTACAGAGCTCTGCGCCGTGGGTAAGATTCATTCATTCATGCATGCATGCACGGTGCAACCTAGCGCAATATGACATTACCTTGCCAAGAATTTTTAATTTTTTTTAGTATAGTTTACCACTGCTATAAAGTTGCACTTTAAAGGATAGGTTCACCTTTACAGCATGTTACACTTTACACCCATATTTAGGGTGTAATGTGTAGCATTCTCCAGCATCCCCTCCTGATCTCAGCCCTCCCTCCCAATGGGTTCCTCTCTCCACATGTGCTGCATGATTCATTCACGGGAATCTGGGAATGAGAAAACTACAAGTCCCATCTGCACCATGGCAGACAGCTTGTAGTTCTCAATGAACTGCGAGTGTGCAAAGTGCATTCCTGGTTCATTCCAAAGCCCTACAGGTAGAGGAAGAAAGATGCAGGGCTTGTCTACAGGAACCTGACATTGCATCTGTAATCCACTGATAAGAAGTGCAATGCTCTGCAGAAAAAAAAATCTTTTTAATAGTGCACCACATATTGGGTGCGTTGAAAACTGATTTCACACTAGAACGGGCAGCTGCCAGTGCGCTTTACCTCTGACAGCTGTCCATTCCAGACTGCAGTACGGGGCAGTGTAGTGTACAATTCAGAGCATCACATGCCTTCCTTTTTTTATTTATTTTTTTTTTTTTTGTACAAACTTTATTTGAAGTGTACAAAAGTCTACTTCATTCATGGTGCTGTTTTCATTTTGAAAATTCAGTGCTAAAAATATGTGAAGGAAAATTGAAAGTTTTCAGTAAGAAAAGTCCCTAATTTGAAGGTTCTGTTGGCACTGTCTTTAGCAATGAAAAAGCCACTCATTTTATAAGTGGTTCCCCATAGTCCTGTAATATTTGAATTTTGAACATATTTAGATTTCATGGCAAAGGTTATTACAAAAACCTTGCATGTTTTTTTTTTTTTTTGTTTTTTTTCTTTCATATTTTACGCATTTGAATTGCCCATATTTGTAACAAGTTGACTCTAAAGCAGGCTGGGCACAGACCACAAATTTATTCTGGTGGTTTTGTTTAGTAGATCAACCCATTTGTGCATAAGCCGCAATCTCCGTTACCACAGAAGAGACCAATGTCAATAGAATATATTTAGATATCTGAATAAGTCTGCTGTTCAAGACTAATTTTTGTTAAAGCTTCCTATTGACTTAAAGTGGTTGTAGGAGCTACTCAATGTAGAGAAAAGTAGGGAATAGGAGAGATGCGGTCTTGTTCATCTTGCTCAATTATATAAGGTAGATGTCTTTTAAATCATTCCAGGAACTCAAGGAGGAATACGATATACCAAATCAGTCCCTATTTATTTATTTTATTTATTTATTTATTTTAAATTAGACATGCATTAGGGACCCTATTTATTTTATTTATTTTGTTATTCTGTTTATTTGTAGAGACTTGTTTTTAACCACTTGCCTACCAGGCACGAACACCCCCTTCCTGCCCAAGCCATTTTTCAGCTTTCAGTGCTGTCGCACTTTGCATGACAATTGCGCGGTCATGCTACACTGTACCCAAACACATTTTTTTTTTTTTATAATTTTCTTCACACAAATAGCTTTCTTTTGTTGGTATTTAATCACTGCTGGGTTTTTAATTTTTTACAAAAATTTTAGAAAAATAAAAACTTTCTTTTTTTTATTTATTTTTCTGTCAGTAAATTTTGTAACTAAGTAATTTTTCACCTTCACTGATGAGGCGCCACCGATGGGCATTGATGAGGCGGTACTGATGAGGAGGCACTAATATGCCACATTGATGGGTGGCACTGATGAGCAGCACTGTTAGGCAGCACTGATTGCCAGCACTGATGACTGGCATGGCTAATGGGCACTGATTTGTGGCACTTGTGGGCACTGTATGCTGCATACGCTGGCATTGGTGGGCATTGTATTTTTACACTTTATTTCTATATTGTAATCAGGGCACTGATGATCAGTGCCCTGATTACTTCCCTAGCTGTCCCCCTGTGAGGAGATGCCGCTGATCGGCTTTCCTCTCCTCACATTCTGTCAGTGTGAGGCGAGGAGAGCCGATTACCGGCATCTCCGTGTTTACAACACAGCCGATCACATGGTTAAAGAGCCGTGGACGCGGGTCTTTACACAGATCGGGTTTGCGCTGTTTCCTAGCAATACGACATGGCCACCAATCTGCGGGTGCGGAGAGCAGGCGTTCTGGGCCGCTGTCATATGACGGTGGCCCAGAACAAGAGCTGCACCGCCCCGCCGACATCTGACAGTGGGCGGGTGGGAACTGGTTAAAGAGAGGCCAGCGGAGTGGAGTGAGGTGATTATTCTTCAGAAAGTAATCAACACTGTTACCTCCCAGGGGTTTGATCTCATTTATATATGACAGTATACGTGATGGGGTTATAAGGGGGAACAAGGAGCTTCCCTGTAGGAGGGGATGGGTGGAAGATCTGGGGGATATAACAAATGAGCAGTGGAAACGCATTTTGGGAAATAGGTCCATTAAGTACCCTATCCCCATCACAGACAGAGTCACATCTACTGTTGCTGCACAGGGCATATAAGACACCTCAGAAATTATTCCTACGTGGGTGGAGGCTGGATGCCAAGTGCCCATGATGTAGGGATTTAAAGGAAGATCTAATTCAAATGATGTGGAGATGTCCAAAGTTAAATAGATACTGGAAAGACGTTATCGGTACAATAAATACAGTATTTGGAACAACTCTTGATTTGGACCCAAAGATATGTATATTGGGCTATATGGAAGAGAATAATAACATACAGGGTAGACAAACGGCAGTAATTAGATGCCTTTTTCTGGCATGGAAATTGATAGCGAGGAGGTGGTTGGTGCAGAATGAAAGAATGAGGTTAATAATACAATAAGGCAGTGTTTCAGTCCTCAAGGCGCCCCAACAGGTCATGTTTTCAGGATTTCCCTCAGATGAAACGGCTGTGGTAATTTGCTAAGGCAGTGAAACTGATTAAATCACCTGTGCAAAATAATGGAATGCCTGAAAACATGACCTGTTGGGGCGCTTGAGGACTGGAGTTGAGAAACATTGCAATAAGGAAAGAAAAATTTGTGTCCATTAACCACCGGGCTATAGCCGAATGATGGCTACAGCGCAGCTCGATAAGTCTGGGAGAGCGTACATTGACTTCCTCCCAGAATCGCGCTCCCACGGGAGTATCCGTGACAACCGGGTCATCACGGATCATGGTAAATGGCTGCTGAAAACGTAATTGCTCCATCAAATGATGGAGTGATCACATGGTAAACAAACCGGTAATTGGTAGTCAAATTTAGATTTGAGAAATGTATGCCCCTAGAACACCTGATGGTGCTCCCTGCATGTTAGTCGTCTGTATGTGGCCAGGCTGTAGAATAGTCAACCACATTGGGTATCACCATACTCGGGAGGAGTAGGAGAATCTATTTTGGGGTGTAATTTTTGGTATGTACATGCTATCTGTTAAGCCCCATACACACGGTCGGATTTTTGCATGGATTCTGTCCGATCGGACAATGTTGTTGAAAAATCAGACCGTGTGTATGCACAATCGGACAGTGTACGTCGGATTGTCCGACGGACAAAGTCCTATCTCCTGCTGGATAGATTTTCCGACAACACGGTCCGATCACACCAAATCCGATCGTGTGTACGGTTGTCCGACCGGACAAAGTGCTACGCATGCTCAGATCACATTACAAGACTAAAGCTATTGGCTACTAGCCTCTACGTAGTCCCGTCGTAGGCAACAAACGTCACCACGTTCAGAATGATCGGATTTTCCGACAACTTTGTCCGACCGTGTGTACGCAAAACCAACATCAGACAAAGTATGACGGACATGGTCCGACGGACCTGGTCCTCGGATAATCCGCGCGTGTGTATGGGGCTTTAGAAATATTCTATAAATGGACAGCTTTGTGTAAAAAAAAAAAATAAAGAAAAAAAGCATTTTCTTTCCACATTTTCCAAAAACTTGTAGAAAAAAAAATGACATGTTCAAAAGACTCATTGTGCCTCATAGATTATACGTTTTGGGGTGTTTTCTTTCCAAAATGGGGTTATTTTTGGGGGCGTTTCCACTGTCCTGGTGCTCCAGGGCCTTCAAAAGTGCAAGAGGTAGTCAAGAAATTAGATGTGTAATTTATGCTCCTAGAACACCTGATGGTGCTCCCTGCATGTTGGACCTCTCTATGTGGCCAGGCTGTGTAAAAGTCTCACATATGTGGTATCACCATATTCAGAGGAGTAACAGAATGTGTTTTGGGGTGTAATTTGTGGTATGCATATGCTGTGTATGAGAAATAACCTGCTAATATGACAATTTTGTGGGGTGGAGAAAAAAAATCTTTATTTTGCAAAGAATTGTGGGAAAAAATTGCCACTTCAAAAAACTCACCACGCCTCTTACTAAATGCATTGGAATGTCTGTTTTCCAAAAAGGGGTCATTTGGGTGGTATTTGTACTTTCCTGGCTTGTTGGTGTCTCAAAAATTTAGGCTGTCAGTACCTACAGGTGTGATTTCATTTTCAGTGATTGGCACCATAGCTTGTGGACTCTAATTTTCACAAAGACCAAATAATATACACCAATTTGGGTTATTTTTACCAAAGATATGTAGCAGTATAAATTTTGGCCAAAATGTATGAAGAAAAATGACTAATTTGCAATATTTTATAACATAAACTAAGAAAAATTCATTTTTTTTTTATTTTTTACAGAATTTTTCAGTCTTATTTTTTCTTTTACAGTGCAAAAAATAAAAAAAAACCCAATGGTGATTAAATGCCATCAACAGAAAGCTCTATTTGTGTGAAAAGGACACAAATTTCATATGGGTACAGTGTTGCATGACTGAGTAAGGCCACTTTCACACTGGAGCACTTCTAAACTGCCAGTAAAAACACTGAGCGCTTTTGAAGAGCTTTTCAGGCGCTTTTGAAGAGCTTTCCATTCATTTCATTGGGGAGGGGAGTTTTTCACAGCCCTGCCAGCACACTGCCCCAGTGTGAAAGCGTTCATTGATTTTAATGGCAATAAGTTTTTGTGATCTTTTTAGGCGCTGTTTTTAGCGTGAAAGTGGTCTAATTGTCATTCAAAATGTGAGCACCAAAAGCTGAAAATTTGTCTAGTTAGGAAGGGGGTTTAAGTGTCCAGTGGATAAAAAGGGAAATTCCAAAATGTAATTTTTAAATTATGATTTAAATCAAGCCATTTTACTAGTGATTTAAATCCAATCCACCCTGATTACAATAACTCTTTAAAGTTCAAATTGAAGTTTAGAGATTGGGTTTCCATATACTTTAAACAACTGCTGCTTTCTACATCCTTGGTGCATTCTCCATAAGGATGAACAGTACCATATATAAATGAACCCACTGCATACCGTGGAAAGTGAGGTCTGAATGGGCCCTTATTCCTGTTATGTAATCTCGTCCGTCATCACCCAGACATTCCTGTAAACTAACAAATTACTCATGGTTATATTCAATGACATTGTAGTATCTCTTGTGTTTCTACTGTGATTCCTACCAGGCTAAAGGGAGTCTGAAAAGAACTCGCTACTTTTTTCATTAAATACATTTATGTGTGTTCGAAAAAGATTGTAACATTTTATGTGTAAATATTTGGACAAGTTGTTTTTTTTTTTTCGTCTATAATATTTAGAAGCTGTAGTTTATTTTTACAAATTCATTTTGTTGACCTGAGCAGCCTACTTTTTCCTTGAGTATTTTTGCAATGTTGCACACTCAAGCTATTGATGCTTTTCCTGAGAAAGCCTTTTCTCTAAGTGGGTCAAGAAGTGAGTAACAACATTCATTGTGAACAAGGCCTGCAGATTAGCTTCACTTTCAGGGCATGTGACCAACTGCATTTGTAGAAAACAAGAAAACCTCCTTTTTTTTTTTTTTTTTTTTTTAAACTCCATACTATATAGACCAGGAGTAGGCAACCTTTTGAGCACAGTGTGCCGAAAAATGTTTTTAAAGAAATTGAGCGTGCCGATTTTATAACAAATAATGTCTACTTTACACTCTCAATCACGAAAAGGATTTTTTATAAAGTAAACGCTGTAAACTACTTGTGTAGTGAGAAATTAACATCCTGCACCTTCACACCTCAGAAGACTGCCCCCCCCCCTGCTCATCTGCCCCACCACTGTAACCCACTGCACATCTGCCCCAACGCTGAACCATCATCTCATCTGTCCTAACACTGAACTTATCTGCTCATCTGCCCAACCACTGTACCCCCTGCACATCTGCCCCAACGCTGAACCATCATCTCATCTGTCCTAACACTGAACTTATCTGCTCATCTGCCCAACCACTGTACCCCCTTCTCATCTGCCCCGCCGCTTTACCTCCCTGAACATCTGTTTCACCACTGTATCCCCATGCTCTTCTGTCTCACTACTGAATCACCTTCTCATCTGTCCAAACACTGAACCCATCTGCTCATCTGACCCACCTCCTGCACATCTGTCTCGCCTCTGTACCCCTGCTCTCCTGCCCCACTACTGTAACCCCCTGCACATCTGCCCCACTACTGTAACCCCCTGCACATCTGCCATAGCACCTTCACCTAAACCATGGCTATGCTGTGGATGTATGGCTAATGTGCTCATCTGGAGCGGCTTGCTCTTCAGTGTATTATTAATTGGCTCTGGTTTTTGGAGCATTCGGGCCACCCACTGCTGGAGGAAAAAAAAGAACTTGTGATAAGGCCATATTGAAGACCCATGGGAAAAAGAATATGTCTAATTTAAAAAAAAATATATATATATATAATATATATATATATATATATATATATATATATATATATATATATATATATATATATATATATATATATATATATATATATATATATATATATATATATATATATATATATATATATATATTTTTTTTTTTTTTTTTTTTTTAACTAGAGGGCATAGGGGGAGAGCAACCTGGGGTTGGACTTTAAAGTGGTTTTAAAGGCACAAGGTTATTAACCTTCATGCATAAAGGTAAACAACCTTCTGTGTGCATCAGCCCCCCCCCCCCTCCCCTTAATGCTTACCTGAGCCCCCTCTCTATCCAGCGATATCCATAAGAGCCTTGTCTCTCCGGGGACTCGCACTCCCGATTGTCTTTTGGCAGCAGTGGGAGCCACTGGTTCCCACTGCTGTCAATCACAGCCAGTTAGCCAATCAAAAGACCAAAGGGGCAGGGCCGAGTCACGGCTCAGTGTGCGAATGGACACCCAGAGCTGCGGGTCAGGAGCATGCCTGCTTAGGTGCATGCAACTGGTTGGAGGGAGGAGCCAGGAGTGCCGGCGTGGGACCCTAAAGAGGAGGATCCGGGCTGCTCTGTGCAAAACTATTGCACAAAGCAGGTATGTATAACATATTAATGCTAAGTGGTTGTAAACCCTCACCTTGTAAAACAACCCATACAGTTTAAAATTGAAATAAAAAGCAAAAATTTGTGTATAGATCTAAAAAAAAACATATAAATACATTCCCTCTGTTCTCAACTGCATAAGAGCTTGAAGGGGGAGGAGAAGCAGCAGCACACTGAGATTCCCAGTGAATGTCTGTACAGCGGGGGGCATGTCAGGACAAGTCTGATCATTGGAGGAGAGCAGACTGAGTTCCCAGCAGAGCTAGAAAACTGACCACGGTGTGCTCTCCTGTGGTCAGTTTTTAATAGGAAAGCAGAGGGACTGGAAGGAACACCAGGGATTTCACACAAAGGAAGCAATACAAAGAGAACAGGATACTTTCCCATAAAAGTAGTATCAGGAATATGAAGTGTTGGGGTAACAAACACTCAATTCAGTTTCTTCTAATCTACTGTTTAGTAACAATTTGGGAAAGGGTGGAACAGCACTAAGGGCCAATCAAATGTCCTGGCAAGTAACATTCTGACAGGAGGAGAGAGACATGACCTCCTCAATCTATTGTTGCTTACTCAATGTCTCATCCAGTGGTTGTCAACTTGAAAACTATAGCCCATGTCAAGTGCAGCCCCCAACACTTCAAGAAGGCTGCACAATAGCAGGCCATTCAAAATGTATAGGCTGTAATGCACCACCACGTTTGAGAATCTCAGTCCTGCTTCATATTTTGCAGCATACCACAATGTACACAGAGGATGTGTGCGTAAAAAAATAAATAAAAAATAAATAAAACATGTTTGGCCATGGCCACAATTCAAAACTTCCAGCAGTGGTTTCAGTGGCTGCCGCAGTAACACATTTAAGTATTGTTGGCAGTCATAACTCCTAGCATTGGGGTCAGTGGATGCAAAAATAACTAGTAACCCCTCACTCCTGGTCAGTAGCAGTGATATTTAACTTCCCCGTTGTTGGCGGTTGAGTGGCAGTGTTTTTAACCTCACTTGACAGTACAGTTCTTATTTCAGTGCCAACTGCTGAAATGCGTCGTGCATTTCGAAGCCTCACAGTCCACCTCCTGTCTTATTCCCAACAGATGGCAGGCCGCACACAGAGTCAGGGGTCCCAATGTGGCCTGCTTGATGGACACCAAGGGTCTAATTGACTCTGCTGTGTGGCAAAAGAAAGGACAGAAAGACAATGGCTGGCAATCAAGACGACTCGCGTTTTTATATATATATATATATATATATATATATATATATATATATATATATATATATATATATATATATATATATAAATATATAATAATATATATATATATATATATATATTTATATATATATATATATATATATATATATATTTTTTTTTTTTTTTTTTTACTTTGTATTTAGCTGTTTGGCTGGAGTTCAATAAAACCAGTAAAATCTACAAAACCTGCACAATAAAAGTGTTTTACTACCTAAAAACAGATTGCACTCGACCTGTGTTTTTGATGCCAGCTAAGTGCTCTCCAGATGTTGGGTCACAGATAATGTATTGCGCTTTTTTTCTTTTTTTTAAATTCATTCTCCTAGTGGGCCTCCTCAGGTGAAAAGCAGCTTGCAACAACAAAGGTGATAAGGGTGCACCCAACAACTTCAAGTGAATCTGCCACAAAATTAGAACATGGTGTCTAGTGTTCTCTGTAACAGATACTGCACAGACATTAGAGGGCAGTCGAACATGATGGTACAATTCGACTGCCCCCAGGTATCTGTGTATGGCTGCAAATCCCCGAACATGAATAGGAGGAAAACATTGAATAGGAACATGAACATTAATATATGGAAAAAGGGAGGCATGGTTTTCTATGTACATAAAAAATGACTGCGCTGCGAAATGTGAACTAATATAACAATATTTGAGGTGTTATATAAGTGAACATATAAGAATGTACATATTATAAATAAAGGACAAAAAAAGTAGTGCGACTTTAGTGAAAAAATTAATAATTTAAAAAAGTCCAAAATGAAAACTTTTTCCCTTCCAAATATTATATGAAGTAATCATATAAAATAATACAATGAAATTAATCAAGAACTCAGGTCAAAGTCAACTCCATGTATCAAATCAATCCAAAAAATAGTGCTCTATGCTTGAATAGTGACACCACTCTCGTAGCACTCAAGAAAATAGTGGCCTGATATAGGAAAGCCTCCACCACCGAGAAATGCTGCCGCTTACCAGATAGCAAGATCTCCTGTTTAGGGAGATCGCTGAAGCCTATGGCTTTTTTCCCCAGCCATGGGTCTCTAAAGGTGATGAGGAAGTTTCTCAGGATACTGGACAGGAATTCTCAATATAGTCAAACGAGCCCCCTGGGTGACCTCTCTACAGCGCCATGCAGCCTGTCCGACCCGATATGGTTTTCTATGTGATTATTGTTCCCCCCCTTTCTCAGATAGGCCTCGGCTGGTGGTATTTGTTGGAGTACTCCTAGGTGTATTGACTCCATAATGTTTGTTTTGTAATGTTTGTCAACACCAAGTGAGCTTAAAAAAATGAAGCCTGTCCTACACAGATAACAGGACACCTTGTAAGGAGTTTGGGCATCACTTAAAGTGGAACTAAACCCACGATTCAAGGCATACCGTGAATGATTAATCACACTTACTAGTGCTCTAAACCTAGCCATTAAATTGTCAAATGGCTGGTGTCATAACTGATCACATGTGCAGCACCATGGCAACTGCAGATTAAACAGAGGCTAAAATGTCAGCTTCCTTGGCTGTAAAGGGTAGGAGGGTTTAGTTCTGCATTAAAGCTGAATTCTGGGATAAGCAAATATTGTTTATATAGAAGAGGCATGTGTGTTTGTACTTGACTGTGGGTGTGCTTTGCATATTTTATTCAGATCTGAATCCAGCATGAAACATTTTTCACTGTCACTGATGCTCTCTCCCCTTGTGCATGATGACTGGTCTTGTATTCTCCTAACCTCCTGCCCCCAACCTTTAGTAGGTGGACCTGCTGGGTCCCTCCCACAGTTCTGCACCTTGCACAGGCTAGTGCAGCACAATGATGACATCACTACTACTTTTACAAGGTAACATCTGAGTTTGCAAAGACATTTGGTGAACATAAAGTGAATTTATTTCTTTTGTGGCTTTCAAGGAATATTTTTTAGATGAAAGTTTTTGTGCCTGGAGTTCAGTTTACACCCTGGTTTAGGGAGTTAAAGCTGCAAACTCTGTCTCGCCCCCAAACTGGTCATAGATATTAGTACATTGATGGATGTGTTTGGGTTTATGTTCAGTGAGAGAGAACTTCTAAACCCTTCTAGCAGGGGACACAATGTACAAAACCTTGGGTAGTCAGTAATAAGGCAACGGAAAGGATGATTGGCCTTGAAATCTGGACTTTAAAGAATACTATAGCTTTGTCAGTTTGACTTTTTTTTTTTTTCAACGTGATTTTTAGATCTACACTTTCTCATGTCTCCATAGTGCCTCTGTTTTAAAGATTCTGCTCCCTTTTCTTTCTAGGGGCCACATGAGAAGTGAGTTCTACTTTAGGAAGTATAGAGCTTGTCCAACATTTTCCCCCTAAAAAAAAAAAAAAAAAAAAAAAGCAACATGTATGTCCTTTTTGAAGGTCATTGGCTTTTAATCTGACTTGATTCTTTTTTTTTATTTTTTAATTTCTCTAGGCTTTATGTGTCTCCTCCTAAGAAGCAGAGGTCATTTGAGTCCAGCCTTAGCCCAATGGAGTGGTGTAGGCAGGTTCTGGACAATCCATCTCCTGAAATAGAAGCTGCAAAACGTTCTCTCTGCTTCCGACTTGAGCAAGGTAATCTATATAATGTTGACGTGCGTTCTGTTTACTCTGCCTATGTAGAAATTGTAACCACTTTTATTATATTTTTTTTATTTTTTTATGTGATGGTCCTGCCTGTCTAACATAATGTATATATTGTATGTACAAGCACCTATGGATCATAGCAGGTAGTCGTAGAGTGTGTATCAGGTTTTAATGTAAAATTGGAGAAAAACGTAATAAACGGTGGCTAAACAAATCAATATTGTCATTCAGTCTCTGAATAAATACCTACTTCATGGGGCGTTTTATGGGAATGCTGGGCTGGATGTTCTGGTTCCTTCTAGCTAAACACATTGGTGCCATTGTTGTTGATATATCTGATTTCTGGGTAGATGTGGTCAGGGCACGCCTTGTCTGATTAAACCTGAGAAGCTCAGAAGAGGACTGCACTGAATATGCATGTTATGGCAGGCTTAAAGGGAACCTGTCATGTCTGTCAGAATTTATTGCTGGCTGTGTCACCCTTAGGATGTTTTCCTTTCCTTCTTTTCTTTCTCTTGCATAGGAAGTGAGGGGAAATCATCCTAATGAGAACAAGTTAAGAAAAAAAAAAAAACAACTGACAGAAGTTCTAAATCTTTCCAAGTCTGGTAAAAATGGTTTTATTGCTGCATGCATTTCTATTGGAGAGAGTTATTTCCTGCCTAAGTGACTAATCCCTTGGACAGTGATCAAGGGAAGCCCTCCCTTATGTGGACATAGCAATAAAAATTCAAGAGCGTCTCTAAGCCTTCCTCAGTCTGTCCAAAAAAATATTTTTTTGCTGAAGTTTCAGTTCAAATATTTCTTTCTTGACCATGTTTAAGGCTGGTATTTGTTGGTTTTGTAGCTTAGGTTGCAAGTCTATAATCCAAGAGAAAAAACGAATCTGGTTGTTCAGGTAAATATGTTGTTTTGTAGCTTCATTGATTGTCAAACAATGTTCTATTAGGAATGCAATTTGTGTATAAAACTGATGTCAGAACATTGGGGATAGTAAACGTATAATAGGGAATTGGCCTTTTGCTGCACAGTACCAAGAGGTGTCTTTCCTGCTCTATTTAGCTACTTGCTTGTCCTATCTTTAACTAGACCGGCTCAAATGTTATGTCCAAATTAAAAGCTTTTTTTTCATTTTTACATGTAGCACCCTTGTCCTAAACAGAGCTGCTAATAAATTTAGCTGTGGTAGCTAGCCATGCTAATTTGTAATATTTTTGATCAATGGGTTTTAAAATGGCTGTGGTTTCTCCCGTTTGTCAATAGGGGGGCACTGTTACCTTTTGGCATTAGTAAGATGGGCTACAGTGAAATCAGGTTATGAATATACACATTTTTCTTAGCCAATCAGTAGGAGTTTCTTTGGTCACTGAGAATGCTGGGAGATGGCATTTATTTGGAGGAAGTCAGCTGATCTGGGTCTTTTCCACCCAGACTGAGGTGAAACAGTTGCTGCTGGGTAGGGCTGAAGCCTGAGGCCTAGCCATGTGCTCAAGGTTCTGCAAGGGAGAGCGTGCTCACTACTCGGAAGCATGAAGGAAAGGCTTGGAAACCTGAGGTTACTCTTGCATGGACCGCAAACCGTTGAGATCCTGGGAAAGCGTCAAGACGGAATCATCCATAGTATTACTCAGGCTGTCTCCTATAGCAACTGAAAAGTACAGATTGCTGGTACCAGCTTGAAGGCTCTTCTGTACAGCTGTCTACCTGTGCCCTACCCCTCTCTCCCACATTTTTCCTGTTGTGAGAAATAAACTTATTTGTTCAAGCATAAAAGTGCTCCCATATTGCTACCTTGTACACCCCCCACCATGCCTAGTAACCTGCACCCTGAGGAGGAATGTCGGCCTTTTTTTTTTTTTTTTTTTCCCCGTGACTAAACGCCTGCATTTTACCACGTAAACTAGGGTTCTACCAATAATAGTATCGGTACTAAGCATTTGCATGAGTATCGGTACTCGTGCAAATGCTCTGGTGCTTGATCTGATACCTGTTGTATCGGACCAGGCATCCCCAGTGTAGTGGGGGGGGTGGCAGCTTCACAGGTGATCGGTGGGGGGGATTTACAAGCACTTTATAGATAGATGAGGTTCACTTTGGTCACAGCACTATGTGCAATCACTTCTGGACCGCCGCATGCCGATGTACGTCCCTACTTTGAGGACGGACATCGTTGTTATGGCAGCAGCTAGCTGCCATAACCCTGGTATCCCCGTGTTCGGCGGTCTGGTACAAGATAAAAGTGGTCTCTGCGGCGGATTTGCCGCAAGATCACTTTTATTGGCGGCGGGAGAGGGCCTCCCGCCGCAATACGGTGCCCCCTGCAGCTTACCGGAGCCGTCGGCAGCGGCGGAGGCAATCGGATCCTTCCTGTGGCTGTGCATGGAGACGAATGAGGGGAAGATGGCCTCCACCCGTCTCCTTGACACTGCAGGGCGGAAGCGACGTCAACACATCACTTCCGCCCATAGCTCTTAAAGGGCCATTTTTTTCATTTTTTTATTTTTTTTTATTGCATTTTTGTGTAAATATGAGATCTGAGGTCTCTTTGACCCCAGATCTAATATATAAGAGGTCCTGTAATGCTTTTTCTTTCTATTACAAGGGGTGTTTACATTCCTTGTAATAGGAATAAAAGTGACACAATTATTTTAATTTTTTTAAAAACAGTGTAAAAATAAACAATAAAAATGAATAAAAAAAAAAAAAGTTTTAAAGGCGCCCCGTCCCACCGAGCTCGCGTTCAAAAGCGAACGCATACGTGAGTAGCGCCCACATACGAAAACAGTGTTCAAACTACACGTTTGAACTACAGCAATAATTCTAGCCCTGTCGCCTTTCCACGAGCGGGCGCAATTTTGAAGCGTGACATGTTTGGTATCAATTTACTTGGTGTTACATTATCTTTCAGAATATAAATTGGGCTAACTTTACTGTTGTCTTTTTTTTTTTTTTATTAAAAAAAAAAAGTGTATTAAAAAAAAAAAGTGCGCTTGTAAGACTACTGCGCAAATACGGTGTGACAGAAAGTATTGCAACGACCGCCATTTTATTCTCTAGGGTGTTAGAAAAAAAAAAAAGATAATGTTTGGGGGTTCTAAGTAATTTTCTAGCAAAAAAACACATCTAAAAAAGAGGGCCGGACTTAAAGTGGTTAAAGAAGTTTTAAAACATCCAAAAATTCAGGCAGTCATGGTAACAGTTTTCGGGCTAATACAGCTCACGCCCTAAATGACCACATACATGGAACTATAGCGATAGAGATATCTGTATCTCTCATCAGTAATCTATTAAAGAATCTGGAATCAATTTAATTGGTGGATCATGGTGTGAAACATATAGTGCATACATTATCTATCTATCTATCTATCACCTTTCAATAAAGCGGCTTTCAGCTGCTTTATTAAAAGGCTATACGAGGATCGGTGCTTGTAGCTCCTTCCTTTTCTGAATGACTGACTAAGTCTGTGATCACTGAGTTTGTCCATTCATAACTGAGCATCATAAACTGTGTTAATGATGTGTGACCCTCAGTCCTTCCCTGCCTCAAAGGGGACATGTCGGGGGTCTGTTTAGTCATGATATCTCACCATAGCCCCCCCCCCCCCCAACAGGGTTGATGATAATTTTTAAGATTAAATAAATTTAAAAAAAAACACTGACACCTTCCAATTCCGGTATCGGCGAGTACTTGAAAAGTACCGGTACTTGTACTCAGTCTTAAAGTGGTATCAGTGCTACCCTAACGTAAATGTTTTTTTTTTTTTTTATGGAAATCCCATTCCTACTATATGGCTAGTTCAAACATGTACTGCTTTTAGTGTGTGTATGTATGTATGTATGTACATATATATATACATATATACATACATATATACATACATACATACATACATATACACACACACACACACACACACACACACACACATACACACACACACACACGTTTGTATAGCCCTTTCTTTTTAACGAATGTTTAACACATAGGGGGGGGGGGGGCAGGTCTACTTGAAAGAGTGCAAGGGCATGTGAAAATGGACATGGAGGCAGTCATTCTCTTCCTGATTTCTATGCCCAGTGACTGGTGCCAGAATGAATTATACTGCAGCCCTCAACTCCCTAAGCAGGGAAAAAAGCATAAAAAAATTACACATTACCTAAATTCTTTATTTCTGGTCCCATCAGTCACTACAGGATTAAAAAAACTGTAGCATTGCTGAAGTTGTTGCCAGATTGTGTGTATGCTAGTATTGGCTTTTAGCCAGTGATGCCTTAATGCAAGGAAAAGGAGACAAAGATGTGCTGGTAAGAGGGTGAAGTATGTTCTTGGCATGCTTTACTGGTTTGTGTGAGAAATCACTTTGCTCTCAGGATTCACCTGAATAGTCCAGCGCTCCCCTAATGACTGTCATCTTGTTTCTGTCTCAGCTGAGGCTTTGCTCAGTTTATAACCATATTCTGGAGCCATGCTTCACTGCACACCAGAAGATGGGATCTAGAGAACACACACGCAGGGCATTGCTTTAAAGGAATAGGAAACCCGAACTTCAAGATACTTGAATGAAAGTGCTTGCTTATAATGTTCATACAGTGGGGAAAACAATTATTTGATCCCCTGAAGATTTTATAAGTTTGCCCAGTTACAAAGAAATGAAGGGTCTATCTTTTTTTTATCATAGGTGTATTTTAATAATATATGTAGACAAAATATCATGCAAAAAAACCCCACATAAAACAAATGTTATAATTTTGAGTTTCAGTTCAGTGAGTAAAATAAGTATTTGATCACCAAGCAGAACATGACTTAATACTTGGTGGAGAAACCTTTGTTTGCAAGCACAGAGGTGAGACCTTTCTTGTAGTTGGTTTACTAGGTTTGCACACACCTTAGGAGGGACCTTGGTCCACTCTTCTTTACAGATCTTCTCTAAATCCTTAAGGTTTCTTGGCTGTCGCATGGCAACTTGAAGTTTTCAGCTCCCTCCGTAAATTTTCTATAGGATTAAGGTCTGGAGACAGGCTAGGCCGCTTCATGACCTTAATGTACTTATTGAGCCACTTCTTTGTTGCCTGGGCAGTATGTTTTGGGTCATTGTCATGCTGGAAGACCCATCTTCAGCCTAGGTTCACACTAGATGCGGTGCGAATTTGCTGTGGTTTCGGCACTGCATCTAAATCTCAACCCATCCATGCAAACCGATTGCGGAGTGTATGTTAATGACACCCTGCAATGGGTTTGCAAAACGCAGCACGATTTGCAGAATCGGATCACATGGGTGTCATTGTCATGCTGGAGGATCTATCCATGACCCATCTTCAGTGTTCTGGCTGAGGGAAGAAGGTTCTCAAATCCTTATTTTACTCGCTGAACTGCAACTACATATATACCATTTTTATCTTCTTTTTTTTTTTTTTGATTTTGTTTTTTTTTTTTTCTTTTTTTTTTTTTATTTTGATCTTAAATATAGACCCTTTATTTCTTTGTAAGTGGGCAAACTTCCAAAATCTGAAGGGGAGCAAACAATTTTCTCCACTGTGAATTTGTCTGTAAAAGCAAAAATACAGTTGTGTTTGTAAATGTAGAGCAGAAGTTGGGATGTTTGACATTACTGCTAAAGCTGAACTCCAGGCAAGGCAAATTCTTAATAATATGCAGTATATTTATATAGCGCCAACAGTTAGTGCATCACGTTACAATATAAAGGCAGACATTACAGTTGCAATACAAGGGAGGGGGGGGGGGGTTAGGAGGGCCCTGCTCATAAGAGCTTACAGTCTAATAGGATTGGGCAAGTGGTACAAAAGGTAATAACTTTGAGGGATGAGCTGATGGAAGAATTAAAAATGCAGTTGTTGGGTTTCCCTGAAGAAATTGGTTTTCATGGATCCCATTGAGGTGGACAGAGTAGGACATAGCCAGGCAGATTGAGGTAGAGATTTCCTGAGGATCGGAGAGGTTCTGGAGAAGTCCAAGAGGTGGGTATCGGAGAAGACTAGGGAGCTAGAGTGCAGGAGGTTTTGAAACTGATGAGGTTTCATAGTTAGTAAGGTTGAATAAAGACATCAGTCCATCCAGTTCAACCTGAGCGAGTGTCTACAATTGTCCCCATCCCTGTACATTGCACACTCACATCAGTCCCTACCCTCAAGGAGCCCACAATCCAAGGTCCCCATTCATATACTAGGGCCAATTTTTGGACAGAAGCCAATTAACCTACCTGCATGTCTTTGGATTGTGGGAGGAAACCGGAGTACCCGGAGGAAACCCACGCAGGCACAGGGAGAACATGCAAACTCCAGGCAGGAAGTGTCGTGGTTGGGATTCGAACCAGCGACCCTTCTTACTGCTAGGTGAGAGTGCTAACCACTACACCACTGTGTCGCCCACAGGTTGTGATCAGAGAAAGGAAAGGGGGGCAAGGTTGCCAGGAGTGTTGAGATGAAAGAAAACAAGGTAAAGGGTGTTGCCATCAGAGTGGGTTGAAGTGTGTGTGTGTGTGTGTGTGTGTGTGTGTGTGTCCATTTTCTTAGGTTAAAAGATTATGTGAAGTTGTGATATAGCCAGGCTGTTAAGATTAATGGGAGTGTTTTTTAAAGTCCCCAAGAATGATGATGAATATTTCAGAGAAGAGAAAGTAGGGTAACCCAAGTCATCAAGGAAGTGTGATACTGGGTCAGGAGGCTGATAAATCACTGCAGAAATTGGAGACAACAGATGAACACAGTGATTCTCAAAATTTTTGTGGGGGTTTTATGTAATCTGCAGGCCTAAAATAATTTTTTAAAGCGGAAGTTCACACAAAAATCAAACCTCCGCTTTGAACCCCCCCCCCCCCCTCCGGTGTCACATTTGGCCTCCACCCCCCCCCCCCCCCGCTGTCTGCTGGGAAACACGGGTCCCAGAGATGGCAGGGGCCATCTTGATTGCGCGACTCACGCATGCGCAGTAGGGAACCGGGAACTGAAGTGGCAAGGCTTCACTTCCTGATTGGGAATCAAGGAGAAGAAACTGCGCTAAGGAATGAAAATAGAAGTGTGAATACACTCGCGTAAAGAGGTCTGTTGGGGACCTGTGGGTAAGCAGCAACTATACTGTATTATAACTATACAGGGTACTAAACAATGGGAAAACGAAAAGCTGCGCTAAACCAATAAAACATCAGAAATTGAATGGAGGACGTGATGAGCATCCAACTGAACACCCAATCATGCCCATCACTCTATATGACAAGGCAAGAAATTGCAGCACAATCTCTCACTGGTTCATTAAAATAGAATGGATGCGAGTCCAAACAAGTGTGTGCACAATAATATGGTGTAAAAAATGTGACAGTGCTAACAACGTCTGATAAATTTGATACAAGTGAGATATATTAATATTGAATAAAATTAAAACATTCAAAATATAAGTGATGTCTCTGATGAGCACCCGTGCATCAAACTTAAAGTCCAAAATGAACTACAAAGACCGTCTGTTGAAAAGGTAGAATCCGGAAATATATCTCAATGGAAACTCAAGTGTCCAATCTTAAAATCTGTGTGCCGACCACCAAATATATAAGGTTGCTTCTTACCAGAGCTCTATGATCCCTGTCACAGAGGATCACAGAAAGCATGTAAAACCAACGTTTTTAAGAACTCCTGGATAGTGCTGCTGATTTCCTCAGGCCCAGGTCACTCTAGTATGGTCTAGATCCTCCTCAAGCTCTTGAGTACCACGGGGCTAGTAGACCATACTTGAGTGACCTGGGACTGAGGAAATCGGCAGCACTATCCAGGAGTTCTTAAAAACGTTGGTTTTACACGCTTTCTGTGATCCTCTGTGACGGGGGATCATAGAGCACTGGTAAGAAGCAACTTTATATATTTGGTGGTCGGCACACAGATTTTAAGATTGGACACTTCAGTTTCCATTGCGATATATTTCCGGATTCTACCTTTTCAACAGACTGTCTTTGTAGTTCATTTTGGACTTTAAGTTTGCTGCACGGGTGCTCATCAGAGACCTCACTTATATTTTGAATTTTTTAATTTTATTCACTTCCTTATTCCCTTACGGAAGATGGCGACGGCAGCACCCAAGAGCTAAACGATGGATCGGCTTTGGGTGCCAATGGAGAGGTAAGTTTCCATATGTTAAAAGTCAGCAGCTGCAGTATTTTTCTAGCTTCTGACTTAAAAAAAATAAAATAAAAAAAAAAAAAACATTTTTGGCGGACCTAAAGAATGTGTGCAAAAATGGCTCTGGCAGCAAAAGGGTTTAACAGTGGTTTTGTTAATAGAACTTTTATGGTTCTTTGCAGAACTGCTTTATATTAAGTATAAACAAAATGCAAATTACAGATTTGATGATTAGGTTTAGTATCTTTCTTGTTATCACTTTAAAACCAGTTTGGGATCTGTTTACAAAGACTTGTGTCTCCATCCCTTTTTGTTACACAAGTCATGAAGACTGCTTAGTTTTGGTTGTGCCATGTGGGATGTATGTGGGTAAGATGGTGGTTTTTATACTGGCATACTTTCAAGTTTGAACAATAAAGCTATTGGAAAGCATGCTGTTTTGTCTCAGGGAAATCATTTGAGATGATGTAAAAATTCACTCATCTCTTTTATCTTCAGTATTTGTAATCCCTACAGGATGAAGCTTAAAAACTACTGTGATGACTTGTGGTGATAACGTGTTAATCTATTTATCTCTGTGGCTTTGATAAAACACCTGCTGTACATGCATATTTCCTTCTCCTTCCATTTATTAAATGCATGCTAACCATCGCAAATGAATTGTGACCATTAATTACAAAGTGCTTTAACAATTTCCATTGTACACTACCAAGGCTGCCTTTATCAAGCAAGAATGTTCAATACAAGGATTTAAGCTGGCTCAAAGTGGATGATAATTACATGCCTGAAGCAACATGTAGTCTAAACCAGGTGTCTTCAAAATTTCAAATGGACCAGTTTACTGTCCTTTGTATTCTAGGGGGGCTGGACTGTGGCCAACGGGAATGGAAATTTTCCCTGGCATCAGTGGCAGTAAACGCCACATTTTGGTATTAGTGGGAGGAATAGTGCGCCATCATTGGTGTCAGTGGGGGAAATTAAGCCCCATTGTTGTTGTTTGGCAAAATAGTGTCCTGTGTCAATGGGATGAATATTTCCCTAAGGACCGACTAAAGGCAAGCAAAGGGCCTCAAACGGAAATTGTTTTATTTTATTTTTTTTCATCCTTTGCTTCATCTCAGTGCTGCTACTGTCGAAGTCAGCTCTTGTCTATGTCCATGCATTTCAGTGATGGCTGCATAGCATTTATCAGGAAGGGTTTCCTTTACAGTTGGCGGCATTAGACCATTTAGAATTGGAAATCTGTATGATGGGGTGACAGTGCACGAGCACAGGGATACGGCGTTGTCACAGTGGACCAGGGCATGCCTAAACAAGAACCTTCAAGGCAATATCACCAGGTTTTTCTTAAATGAAAGTTGAATGTTTACAAAGAGAATTTTTATTGAAATTAACATGTTGAAGATTATATTAGATTTTAGTAATTGGGTTTAATTATACTTTTTCTATCTACAGATAGAAAGGTGGTGTAAGGAATATTGTGCGGCATCATCTGTTTAGAAGCGGACACATTGCTCAAGTGTCTGGTCAGAGATTAAAGTATAACTAAAGGCAAAAGCTTTTCTTTAGTTTTGAAAATAGTGCAGAGGGATTAAAATGCTTGCCAATTCTTATTGCTGTATGTACCCCTGTTTAGATGAATCCCTCTTTATGTATGCGGTTTACCGAATACGCAAATTTTGGGTTGTCCCAGAAAAGTAATGGAGGGGAAATCTTCCAATGATGACACTAGTTTTGATGACCTGGGGGTCCCGAAAGTATACCCTTTTTTTTAACTTTCAAGTATTTCCTCTCGCACTCTGTTTGGCTATGGGACAGGAAGTGAAGGAAAATCTTCGAAATGGGACACGGATGTAAAATAAATCTGACAGGGGTTATAACCCTCCCTTGCTCTATCCAAAATGGAAAAACTTCAAAACCCAGTTTAATATATTTTCAGTGACCCATTTGGGGGTGTGGATAGCATACACAGTGGGGGAAATTATATTTAATCCTCTGCATATTTTGTAAGTTGGCCCACTTGCAAAGAAATGAAGGGTCTATACTTTATTTATTATAGATTTATTTTAAATGATAGAGATAGAATATCAACCAAAAATCCAGAAAAAACATGATACAAATGTTTTATAAATGGAGTTGCAGTTCAGGTAGTAAAATCAGTATTTTATCCCCTACCAACCAACAATAATTCTGGCTCCCACACACTGGCTACAGTATGTGCTCATTTGGTACACAGATTAGTCCTGTCAATTTTAAGAAGGTGCGCCTAACGACAACTTGTTATGTGTATAAAAGACACCTGTCCACAGAATCTTTCTTCCATTCAAACTTCACCATCAGGACAAGACCAAATTACGTCAGGGCCAAGATTGTAGACCTGGACATTGCTGGAATGGGCTACAAGACAATTAGCAAGAAGCTTGATGAGAAGGAGACCACTATTGGAGCAATTATTCATAAATGGAAGAAATACAAAATAACCATCAATAAGAATCGGTCTGGAACTCCATGCAAGTATTTGGCTCATGGGGTAAGGATGATCATAAGAAAAGTGAGGGGTAAACCCAGAACTACATGGGAGGAGCTTGTGAATAATCTCAAGGCAGGCGGTTTCTCCACCAAGTGCGAAGTCATGTTTTGTGAGGGGGTCAAATACTTATTTTACTCACTGAACTGCAACTCAATTTATAACCTTTTTGTATCCTTTTTTTTTTTTTTTTGTTCTGGATTTTTGGTTAATATTCTGTCTCTATAATTTAAAATACACCTATGATAAAAATAATAGACCTTTCATTGCTTTGTAAGCGGGCAAACCTACAAAATCTGCAGGGGATCAAATTATTTTCCCCACTGTAATTGAAAGCGTATCCTTTTGATCCTAAATAAAGCCTGTACTGAGAGAAATGTATAGGCTGCATTTGCTGACTTGGTTCCAAAAATGCTACCAGTAAAAGCTGCTTACTTGTTTAGGACAGTGACTCAGTGAGTATTGTAACCATTTGATTAGATGTCAGCCAGCAAACTGGCAGTTCTGTGGAAGCGGGGTTAGTAGACGCAGCATAAATATTTCTCTCAATAGAGGCAGTCAGCCAATTGGAAAAGTGAAATGCAAATTAAAACCCATTTGTTGTAACCATGGTGTAGCAAAATCAGAATTTTACTTGGTCTCTGTGTTTAAAAGGATAGGTATATTAAGCTTCTATGAGATGGTTGTATTTCTAATGATGTTGAAAAGAAACTGAGATACAGTGAAAAAACATCTTTTTGCCTCCAGGCCTTTATTGAATAGTGTATCTAACCATTATATAGAATTTTTATACATTTCTCACAAAATTGGACCTCCCTGTTAAACTTGTGATATTTAGACTCTATTCAAGACTTTTTTTCTTTTAGTGGAGTATAACAGATTTCAATGTATGGAATGTATTTGCAAACTCCCTGAGAACCAAAACTAGCACAGATTGTAACAGAATACGTCACCTGATTTGCCATTGTCTCTCTACAACCTTTTTTTCAGAGCTCTTGTTTAGGCCTCCAGCACCCTGTGGTGCCACATCTTTCCTGAGATTTGATTACTTGCATCGCAAGTTCTGTGAGATTCCATTTACACTTAAAGTAGGTGAGAATATGCCCCCCCCCCTTCTCTCCTTCAGATCAAATCAGAACAAGGGACATAACTTGCAGACAGTAGGCTGTGCACTTGTGCTGATGCCTCTTCTGTTAAAATCTTCCTCCATACATGACCCCCCCCCCCCCCAACCCAACCCTGTTGCTGAAATCTTCTGGTGCTGCAGAGGTTAAAAGAAAACAGGGGATGTCACAGGCTCTTATCAAGCGTGCCTGACAATTTCCGCCCAGCTCTGCCATTCATAAAATATGTAGTACAATTTCTATGAATGGCGGATGGATGGACAAGCGATATCTCTGCCTCTTCCATTCATATAGAATGCTTCATTCATAGAAGCTGTAGTTTAGCTTGGATGGTAACGTGTTACAGGGGCTGTGTCTATCGGTATTGTCAGTGCTGATTCACAAGCCTATAGCTTTTCAATCGGCACCAAACCACACCTAGTGTTGACAACTGCATTCTGGATTGATGACACTACCTCATTGCTGAAACCCTCACTGTGAGCTGCTGTGTCTTGGAGGGGGAGCATGTGACACACAAATGAAGGAGGATTAGCTCAGTCAAGAGGGGTAAAGGAAGTGGAAGGGGGGTGGGATTCTAACCCCTATTAATCCTACCTACAGAGCTTCAGTGGAGTGAACAGTGTGAAAGCCCTTTAAATATAAATGCCCGATGTGTAATTTTTATAGTTCTAAACTTTTTGGGATGTATGGTGGCTCCTCTGGTGGTCAAGACTTGGTGACAGGATCGCCGGGTTTTAATTTGAATCTGGTGCAACTACACTTCGTCTTCGTCTCATTACACTAGAGGCAGTCCCCGAGTTACAAACATCTGACTTGCATATGACTCATACTTAAAAATGGAGGGAGACAGGAAGTGAAAGGAAATCTACCCCTGGAAGGGAAACTCGCACCTGTGTTTCCACAGCAAATCAAAATCCAATTGTCACAAGGACAGAAAGTGAGGTGAAATCTTCTGAACTGGGATAGAGACAGCAAAACAAACATTAAGGTGGGGTCCAAAATACTTAAAAAAAAAAATTTGGGCTGGAATTGCACTTGTCCAACTTTGCATACAAATTCAACATGAAGCAATAGTAGAAAAAAAAATTAAAATCTTCTCCCTGCAAATTAATGTCCTAATGTGCTAGTATACATCGCATACTTCGGTTTTCCTTCCGGGTTGACAGGCAGCCGCCATTTTATTGGCCGAGCCGCAATGACATCACTCCCATGCATGCTCGCGGGAGTCATTGGAGCAGCCTGGGTATCCCACAAGGGGCCCATTTAATTCCTAAAGCCAGCTAAGACTTTCCTGGTTCGCTTTCTGGAGAAGCCTGGCCTATAATGGGACTGGCCTTATCTTAGTTCCATCCTAATGAATTTACCTTTTGGCCCTGTGCTAGCACATGAAGGGCTTGGTGGACACGGTTTATAAAATCTCTAGGATGAGTGTTTTTCTTTTCTTTCCTATGCACGTGATCCTTTGGCTTAAATGCTGGTGTACTGAGCTCCCATGCAACAATTGCCTTGAGTGTTAACGTCTTGTACTTCCTTGGATAAGTACATCAAGGGGATGGATATATATATATATATATATATATATATATATATATATATATATATATATATATATATATATATATATATATATATATATATATATATATATATATATATATATATATATATATATAAATTTATTTCTCCAGTATTCCCATCTTTCTGCCTCATCCGCGCTATCTGTGATTTGCAATGGGTGAGCAGCATTGCCAAATTATCGCCCACCCCTTTTGGAATTTCCACAGCCCCCTGGGTCTTTAACAGTGTGTGTCTGTCTATCTATCTATCTATCTATATCAATGTTCTGGGGTACCTAGACGATATCCTGTTTAAATGACCAGATCTCCCTATCCCTGTTATCCAATATCCAGAAGACTGTGCCGACTCTGCAGAGCTTTGGTTAGATCTTCAATTTAATGTAGTCACACTGGACCCATCATGCGGATTGTAGTACCTAGGCTTGATGTTGTACACGGTCCTGTCTAGGATCTTCTAAGACGGGACAAGCTACACTCCCTCTGCTCTCATGCCCAGGCCCTCAGGATCCAGAGGAGATTCTTCCTTTGTGCCTGCATGAGGGTCTTGTGTGTCATAGTTACTTCTTCAAGGCCATGCCATACACCCATTCTTACTCCCAGACCATGTAGGACAAACTAAATTGGACAGTGTCACCCCACCTTTTCGACACCCCAGGCTGATTTTTGATTTGAAAAGGGTTTTATTATTCAATCCAACAGGTAAGTTCAACAATTGTTGTTTACATTAAATTTAAAATGTTTACATTGCATGTTGAACAAAAACAGATCAGAAAACAAAATTAAAAAGGATACAAAACTTCACAACCGCATCACATAGCAGCAAAGAGACAAATGTCACTATCTAAAGCTTCTTGGAAATCGCGAGTATGCTGCATAGTGCATAAGAATGGAAATGTCCAAACGGCACCAAATGCAGCTAAACACAAACCTTACGGTCAATATATTTGCAGATAGAGAAAAATGCAATACAAAAATGTAGAAATGTTATCACCGTAACCATCCCAACCAGCCTAATATATTTAGGAAGTAAATTTGGAAAATAACTCTAAAGGTAGAAAGAGATGAAAAGAAAGACCAAAATAAAAACGAGAGAAGAGGCGAGGAAGAGTCCACGGAGCGTGGGATGTGTTGCATGAAGAGAAGTGTGTTTATTGAATCTGGAAGGTTGGATGTATGTAACCCACGGTTGCCAAACCCAAAGATTATTTATCATGTGTGTCTGAAAGCATAGCTATCAACTTCTCATTCACCATAAAATGTATTCATATGGATTTTTAACTGCCTCAAAACTGAGTACAGGAGTTTTCCATGCCTTTGCAGCTAGTTGATGCTCCGGACAAAGCAGTACCGCAATTGGTTAGCTTCGTAAGGGTCCCTTTTGAGATTGATATGAAATAAGTTGCTGAGAATAGTGTAGACACGGACCCATGACCTGCATACCTTTTCGGACAAGACCACCAAATACGTGTCATTGTGTCCTCCTGTGAACATCCCTGGAAGCAGAGAGAACAGGTTGGCATAAAACGGGCAAGCTTAGCTGGCATAGAATACCACATGTATAGTACTTTTGTAAGAATTCTCTAATAGAAGAAACATTTTTGAACACTTGGAAAGTGCTATAGTCATGATCTGCCAATCCTCCGGATCTGCCGTTGAAGATAAGGTCTGTGTGTTTTTGGGTTTTTTTTTTTATTTTTTTTTTAAGGAAGATTATCGATGAGTAAATCCCATGATATCAAGCCTGGTGAGTGCAGTCGGGCTCTACAGAGCTTCTCAAAGGGGGTCAAGGTATATGGGGTAGGTCCGCACTTTATAAACTGCTGAAGAAAGTTGAAGGTAGCTATAGTGTTCTTGCAGGGGAATATCATGAGAAGAACGCAGGGCATCAAATGTTAATATCCTAGTATTGAATGAATATTGACAAATCCACCAGGAAACATATTTTTAAGGTTTTCGCAACCTGGTGGGAATAGTGGACAATGAAGAAGGCAAAGTAAGTGGAGATGAGAATTTGACTGAATCCCACAGGTGAAGGGAGTGAGTTGAGCAAGGTCCTTTATGTGGCTGGACGATTTAATAGGGGGAAGCCAGGGCAGAGAGAATAGGTACAGGATAATATGCTTGTAAGTTGGGGGGCCGCAAAACCACCATTGTTTGTTTGTTTGTTTCTATGGGCATACAAAACCTGCTTGAAAATTCTAGGTCCAGTGGATCCCCAAATAAACTTCCCCCAAAGAGTTTGCGTTGATGTATACCTGGAAAAAAAATAAAGCTGTTTCGGAATGTAAGGCATAAGAACTGCAACGATCCTACCAAACAAGGACAACAGGAGATGAGCCCAGGAAGACAATATAGCAGTCAGTTTTCTGAACAAAGGTGGAAAATTGGCCTGATGCAATCCATCATACATCGGCGTAAGACGGATTCCTAAATATGGCAAAGAGGACTCCAGGCCAGATTTTCAACCTACTGCTGCAGTTAGATAAGCCCTTTCCTCCAAAAATGTAGAAAATTCTCATTACCTGCCTCTTGGACTGGGACAAAATCCTGGATGCCCTTTTGTTGCTGAGAATTTGGAAGCCTGCCTTTCCACCAACATTCTGTATCTCAGAGTAGTTTGGTTGTCTCTTGATTAGTTAACGCTGAAAACCTTTTGCGAGGACAACTAACAAGAAACCATGCCCCGGCTGTGACCCACAGGAACTAATCAACAAGGCACCATAAGCCATACCACTCTCCAAAGAAGTTGACATGACCCTCATGTGTAGGAGTGACTTTTGCATCCCAGCCTTGTCCTGTTTTCACATCCCAAGTGTGAAAAATTGGCAAGTTCTTGGCATTTCAAGTTCTTTTCCACAGGTTTGGAACACCAGACCTAGATCTTATGGCTTCAAGATTCAACAAAAAATTTGACAGGTTTTGTTATCTGGTCCAGGGACCCTCACGTTTACATAGAGGATGCTCTGGTAACTCCATGAATCAGTTCACCCTTCCTTCAATATGCCTTTCTCTCTCTCTCTCTCTCTCTCTCTCTCTCTCTCTCTCTCTCTCTCTCTCTCTCTCTCTCTCTCTCTCTCTCTCTCTCTCTCTCTCTCTCTCTCTCTCTCTCTCTCTCTCTCTCTCTCTCTTCCCCCCCCCTTCCGGATCCTTTCACAGCCGATCACTAAATGTCGTCAAACCGCGGTAACGAGATGTTGCCGGGTCCTCCTCCTCATACACCGATCGTGTGTGAGGAGGACATTGCGGTAACATCTCGTTACCGATTTACAGTGTACACCATACTGATTCCCCCCAATAAAGAGGACATGTCACCACCCATCAAAGTACCTGTCACTAGCCCATCAGAGTAACCGAGTACCTGTCTGCAGCTCATCAAGTTACCCGAGTACATATTTGCAGCCCATGCCTCATAGAATATACATTGGGGTGTTTGCTTTCCAAAATGGGGTAATTTTGTGGGTAATTCCCCTGGGCTGGTACTCAAGGACCTTCAAAAGTGTGATGGGTAGGAATGAAATGAGATGTGTAATTTATGCTCCTAGAACGCCTGAAGGTACTACTTCAATGTTGGGCCTCTGTATGTGGCCAGGCTGTGTAAAAGTCTCACATATGTGGTATAGCCATACTCAGGAAGAGTAGCAGAATGTATTTTGGGGTGTAGTTTTTGCTATATACATGCTATGTGTTAGAAATGTAGCGCCGGGCTCCTGATGAGCACGCGCTATGTGTTTTGTAAATTTTAATATTCCTGGAACCACAGTTGGGTTTCGGGGTTAATTGTACCAAATTATGGTTTCAGTACCAGTCTGGCTGGATTGCACTGGGTTCTGCTTGGCCATAGGTGCTGTTGTCACTTATGGCAAGCATGAGAACGCAGTTTGGCTGGGCGCATTGAGTGCCAATCTCTCTCTCGGAAACCAATCAGTGAGAGTGTCGTCTTGCTGTGTGTTCTGGGAGAGGGTACTTAAGGTACGGAAATTACGTGCTTCTGGGTTCCGGTCCAGAAGATCTTTCTGTCCGGTCCTGGTCCTCCTGACCAGCCCTCAGGGCCTGCATGGCCTGGGGTGTGGATCCATCCAATTCCGAGTCTCGGGGCTGGCTAGCCCGAGGCAAAGTAACTGGAAGGAAGATTCCAAGGTGGTCCGGTGCAGTTTCATCTGTGGAGAGGCCAAGCAGCTGACCAAGCAACCAGGGGAGGACTCTTCAGGAGAGGGCCATGCATAAGGCTGGTTCCTCAGCAAGAGCCTGGAAGCTAAGTTGAAAGACACCAAGTGAATCCATGCTCGTATGGTATCGCCGGACCGGCTGCAAGATACTGGTACCGTATGAGGGTTCTCCAAGTTCGTCTATATCCTTCAGTTACAACCAAGTCTGTGGCAGAGACTTTGCTCTATTTGAATAATCTATCGGCTGCTAAGCCTAGTGAGAGGAGGTTTATCCGATAGCTGTGAAAATCCAGTTGTGAATGGCTATTCTCTGCATTCTATAGTGAGAGGGGTCATTTTGTGGGCTATTCCATTGTCCTGGTGCTCCAGGGCCTTCAAAAGTGTAATGGGTGGTTGAGAAATGAGATGTAATTTTTGCTCGTAGAATGCCTGAAGGTGCTACTTCAATGTTGGTCCCTTGTATGTGACCAGGCTGTGTAAAAGCCTCACACGTGTGGTATCGCCATACTTGAGAAGAGTAGCAGAATGTATTTTGATTGGCACCATAGTTTCCATGGCTTCATAACTTTCACAAAGACCAAATAATATACACAATTTTTTTTTTTTTTTACCAAAGATTATATAGAGAATATAAATATATATATATATATATATATATATATATATATATATATATATATATATATATATATATATTTATATATATATATATATATATATATATATATATATATATATATATATATATATATATATATATATATATATTCTCTATCTCAGTATAAATTTTGGCCAAAAATTACTTATTAGCAAAATTTTATGACCGAAACAAAGAGGCCTTTATTTTTTTGCATTTTTTTTATTTATAGCACAAAAACCAAAAAAAACACTAGTGATTAAATACCACCCAAAAGAAAGCTCTATTTGTGTTTTTTAAAAAAAAAAAAAAAAAAAAAAGTTTCATATTGGTACAGTGTTGCATGACTGAGTAATTGTCATTCAAACTGAGAGCGCTGAAAATTTGTCTGGGCAGGAAGGGGGTGTAAGTGCACTGTATTGAGGTGGTTAAGGGTGTTCCTGCCTCAATCTACAAAAGGAGCCTCGTTGCAGACGGGGGCCTTCCTTCTCAGCCCATAAGAAATTCCTATCTCCCTGGCCGGCAGATAAAGGAAACCGATCTCTTAAGTCTTCCCCGGAAAGTTCCATGTAATCTTTGTCTGGTAAGCCTAGAGCAGGCTTTTCTGGATTCACTGACAAGACTTCTTCATCATAAAAGGTCTGCCCTCACCCATTGCTGGGGTGGGGGGACATCTTCACTGGTTTCCAGATTCATGGACCTCCTTCATAAGCATCAAGGGGGTCCACGAATTGAACCTTTTTGGGGGTAGAAAATGAGGGGGACAGAGTTCATCCATTTTGGGGGGCCCTGTGTCTCCTTGTACGGGTATAATTCCTGTAAAGGTTTGGGTGATGTCCGAACTACCCAAGGTCCCCTCTTGCCCCATACAGGAAATTTGGGTTACCTGGGTCTGATTTTGGAGTGAATGTTGACCAGGTTAGTAGTTTTTCTTCCCAAACGTCGACCCCCCCCCCCCCCCCTTTAGCAGGTTCAGTTCAACAGGAATTAACTGAGGCTCGTGGCAATCTTGTGGGTTCCTCTGGTAGATGCCGCAGTCGTCCTAGTGCCACTGTGGGGCCAACACCTTCCTCTTCTGCAGTGCCTGCGAAGGACCGAGGGCAAAAGTCTTCTGGTGGCTGAAAAAATTCCCTTGGAAGATGCCTCTCAAAGAGGACCCGTTATACCAAGGGCTGAGCTTCCATCCTGCTTTACAGTAACTGGTTTTAAGCAGAAGTTGGCTTTGAGTACCATAAAGTACCAGATGTCTACCTTGGCAGTCTTCTTTCAGTGACCCCCCCCCAGCCACTCACTCTTTAGTTCGTACCTTCATTCAAGGAGTCCGGCATGTGGCTCCACCTGTACGGTCTCTTTTGCCGCCATGGGATTTAACCACTTGCCGACCGCGCTATAGTCGAAAGACGTCTACAGCGCGGTCGGGTTTCCCTGAGTGGACGTCCTACGGACGTCCTCCCAGAAACTTGCTCCTGCGCGCCCCCTGGGGCGCGCACTCGGGAACATCCGTGACCGCCGGGTCCCGAGGACCCGGCGCATCACGGATCACGGTAAACAGCCGCTGATAGCGGCCGTTTACCACGTGATCGCTCCGTCAAATGACGGAGCGATCACATGTACACAAACCGGCATCACGTCATGACGCCGGTTCCTCCCTCCCCTCTCTGTACCGATCGGTACAGAGAGGAGAGAAGCGGAGAGGGGAAGAGACGAGACCAGCGCTGTGGGCTGGATGTGTAGTGCCCACAGCGCTGGTCAATACACTGCCACCGCTGTGCAATGCTCTGCAACCAACCACTGTGCAATGCTCTGCAACCAACCAATGTGCAATGCTCTGCAACCAACCAATGTGCAATGCTCTGCAACCAACCAATGTGCAATGCTCTGCCACCACTGCAATGCTCTGCCACCGCTGTGCAATGCTCTGCCACCGCTGTGCAATGCTCTGCCACCAACCACTGTGCAATGCTCTGCAACCAACCACTGTGCAATGCTCTGCAACCAACCACTGTGCAATGCTCTGCCACCACTGTGCAATGCTCTGCCACCACTGTGCAATGCTCTGCCACCAACCACTGTGCAATGCTCTGCAACCAACCACTGCAATGCTCTGCCACCACTGTGCAATGCTCTGCAACCAACCACTGTGCAATGCTCTGCAACCAACCACTGTACAATGCTCTGCAACCAACCACTGTGCAATGCTCTGCAACCAACCACTGTGCAATGCTCTGCAACCAACCACTGTGCAATGCTCTGCAACCAACCACTGTGCAATGCTCTGCAACCAACCACTGTGCAATGCTCTTCCACCAGTGCAATGCTCTGCAACCACTGTGCAATGCTCTGCAACCACTGTGCAACACTGTAATACTCTGCCAATACTCGCCAATACTCGCCAATACTCTGCCAATACTCGCCAATAATTTTTAATAGAAACAAAGATTTTTTTTTTTTTTTTTTTTCTTACCGAATTTTCAGTATTTTTTGATTTATAGCGCAAAAAATAAAAAACCCAGCGGTGATTAAATACCACCAAAAGAAAGCTCTGTTTGTGTGAAAAAAAGGACACAAAATTCATTTGGGTTCAGTGTTGCATGACGGAGTAATTGTCATTCAAAGTGTGAGAGCACCGAAAGCTGAAAATTGGTCTGGTTAGGAAGGGGGTTTAACTGCCCAGTGGTCAAGTGGTTAAACTTGGTACTATCAGTTCTCCAGAAACCTCCATTTGAGAATATTCGGGAGATTCTCTTACCTATGTTGTCCCAGTGGGTGGCATTCTTGGTGGCTATTACTTCGGCCCGCAGGGTTTCGAAGTTGGTGGCATTATCCTGTCGTAGTCCCTATTTAGTACTCCATAGGGATAAAGTGGTTCTTCGTCCCTGGCCATCATTTCTGCCCAAGGTTGTCTCTGACTTCCAGTTTGAATGAGGACATGGTGTTGCCATCCTTGTGTCCCAATCCGGCTCATCCCAAGGAAATTGTGATTCAGGTGTATCTGGCCTTTCCTTACGGAGGTCAGACTCCCTTTTTTTTGGTTACACAGAGACCAAGGAAAGGGCTGGCCGCTTCCTCGGCTACCATCTCCAGATGGATCAGACCGACTGTGACTCAGGCCTATTCTATTAAGGGTTAGGTTCCTTCCTTCCCTGTCATGGCGCATTCTACTGGGACGCTTAGCACTTCTTGGGCCTTCCGTCATCAAGTGTCAATATCACAGGTTTGCAAGGCGGCCACTTGGTCGTCAGTGCATACCATTACTCAATTCTATAAAGTAGATATTTTGGCATCTGCGAATGCTTCTTTTGGTCTCAAGGTTTTGCAGGCTGCTGTTTAAGAGGGGGATTCCCTATTGAGGGGGGTGTTTATTTTTTGTTTGTTTTTTGACACTGAGCCATGAGGAGGTAGAATAGAACAGTCAAAAGACAAGGTAATTTTAAACTTTACAAATAAGGGAAAAGGATATAAAAAAAGATATCCAAAGCCTTGAATATGCCAGTCAGTACTGTTCAATCGCTTAATAAGTGGAAAATTTGTGTATCTCTTGATAACAAGCCAAGGTCGGGTAGATCAATAAAGATTACTGCCACAGGAACTGTTATGGATAAAAAGAAAAACCCATAGGTAACCTCAGAAGTAATACAGGCTGCTCTGGAAAAAGATGGTGTCGTTGTTTTTTTAAAGGAGCACAATATGATGATACAAAAAAGAGCTGCATGGTCAAGTTGCCAGAAGCCTTTACTTTACAATTTCCATTAAAAAAGCCTGGTTTTAATATGCCCAACAACACCTTGACATGCCTCATTGGCTTTTTTGTGGCATTGGCGCAGTAAAGGCTTCCTTCTGGCAGCTCAACCATGCAGCTCCTTTTTTTTTGTTCAAGTTGAATTGTGCTCCTTAACCACTTCAGCCCCGGACCATTTGGCAGCCAAAGGACCAGAGGTCTTTTTTCAATTTCGCACTGCACTACTTTAACTGGTAATTGCGCGGTCATGCAATTTTGTAACCAAACGAAATTTGCGTCCTTTTCTTCCCACAAATAGAGCTTTCTTTTGATGGTATTTGATTGCCTCTGTGATTTTTATTTTTTGCGATATAAACGGAAAAAAAGCGAAAATTTTGAAAAAAAAAGAGATTTTCTACTTTTTGTTATAAAAAAAATCTAATAAACTCAATTTTAGTCAAACATTTGGGCCAAAATGTATTCAGCCACATGTCTTTAGTAAAAAAAATGCCAATAAGCGTATATTTATTGGTTTGCGCAAAAGTTATAGCGTCTACAAACTAGAGTACATTTTCTGGAATTTACACCGCTTTTAATTTATGACTGCCTATTTCATTTCTTGAGGTGCTAAAATGGCAGAGAAGTACAAAACCCCCCCAAATGACCCCATTTTGGAAAGTAGACACCCCAAGCTATTTGCTGAGAGGCATGTTGAGCCCATTGAATATTTTTTTTTTTTTAGTCCCAAGTTATTGAATAAAGACAAAAATAAAAAAGATTTTTTTTTTTTTCAAAAAGTTGTCACTAAATGATATATTGCTCACACATGCCATAGTTATATGTGGAATTGCACCCCAAAATACATTTTGCTGCTTCTCCTGAGTATGGGGATACCACATGTGTGGGACTTTTTGGGAGCCTAGCCGCGTACGGGGCCCGAAACCCAAGCACCGCCTTCAGGATTTCTAAGGGTGCAAATTTTTGATTTCACTCCTCACTACCTATCACCGTTTCGAAGGCCATAAAATGCCAAATAGCACAAAACCCCCCCAAATGACCCATTTTGGAAAGTAGACACCCCAAGCTATTTGTTGAGAGGCATGGTGAGTATTTTACAGCTCTCATTTGTTTTTGAAAATGAAGAAAGTAAAGAAAAAAAAAAAATTTTTTTTTCAATTTTCAAAACTTTGTGACAAAAAGCGAGATCTGCAAAATACTCACAATACCTCTCAGCAAATAGCTTGGGGTGTCTACTTTCCAAAATGGGGTCATTTTGGGGGGTTTTATGCCATCTGGGCATTCCATGGCCTCCGAAACTGTGATTGGCAGTGAGAAGTGAAATAAAAAAATTACACCCTTAGAAAGCCTGAAGGCGGTGATTGGTTTTTGGGGTTCCGTACGCAGCTAGGCTCCCAAAAAGTCCCACACATGTGGTATCCCCGTACTCAGGAGAAGCAACAGAATGTATTTTGGGGTGTATTTCCACATATGCCCATGACATGTTTGAGCAATATATCATTTAGTGACAACTTTTTGTAAAAAAAATATATATATTTTTTTTTTTTCATTATTCAATCTCTTGGGACAAAAAAAAAAAATATTTAATGGGCTCAACATTGCTCTCATCAAATAGCTTGGGGTGTCTACTTTCCAAAATGGGGTCATTTGGGGGGGGTTTGAACTGTCCTGGCATTTTATGCACAACATTTAGAAGCCTATGTCACACGTCACCCACTCTTCTAACCACTTGTAGACAAAGCCCTTTCTGACACTTTTTGTTTACATGAAAACATATTTTTTTTTTGCAAGAAAATTACGTTGAACCCCAAACACTATATATATTGTTAAAGCAAAGGCCCTACAGATTAAAATGGTGGGTGTTGCATTTTTTTTTTCCACACAGTATTTGCGCAGCGATTTTTCAAACGCATTTTTTGTGGAAAAAATACACTTTTTTTTATTTTAATGCACTAAAACACACTATATTGCTCAAATTTTTGATGAAATAAAAAATATGATCTTAGGCCGAGTACATGGATACCAACACGACATGCTTTAAAATTGCGCACAAACACGCAGTGGCGACAAACTACATACATTTTTAAAAGCCTTTAAAAAGCCTTTACATGATACCACATTAGATTCACGGAGGAGGTCTACTGCTAAAATTACTGCCCTCGATCTGACCTTCGCGGTGATACCTCACATGCATGGTGCAATTGCTGTTTACATATGACGCCAGACCAACGCTTGTGTACGCCTTTGCGCAAGAGAAGGGGGGGCAGGGGTGCTTTTTTTTTTTTTTTTTTTTTGTTTTTTTTTTTATTTATTTAGCTTTTTTATTTTATTTTTAAACTGTTCCTTCCATTTTTTTTCTTTGTTATGATTTTTATTGTTATCTCAGGGAATGTAAATATCCCCTATGATAGCAATAGGCAGTGACAGGTACTCTTTTTTTGAAAAAATTGGGGTCTATTAGACCCTAGATCTTTCCTCTGCCCTCAAAGCATCTGACCACACCAAGATTGGTGTGATAAAAATGCTTTCCCAATTTCCCAATGGCGCGGTTTATATCCGGGAGGGGGGACATTCCCTCCCACTGCTTGTAAAAGCAGTCTAGAGGCTAATTACCCGCTAGAATTGCTTTTACATGAAAGCCGATCACTGGCTGAAAAGAATGATACCAAGATGATACCTAAACCTGCAGGCATCATTCTGGTATAACCATTCAAAGTCCAGCAACATACTGGACATATATTGTAATCTTTTTTTTTTCATGCAGCCTCTTGGCTGAACGAAAAAAAGAGATTGATTGGTGGGTATGCCCACCATTAGAATACCTCCCTTCATCCACCCACTTCTAATGATGGGCATACATGCACCATTTATATATGCCGATGCATGGGGGCATCCTCCCGCAAAAGTTATGCCGTGTACACACGGTCGGAATTTCGACCGTATGTACGTGGCATTAGGAGCCAATCGCTCCTCCCCCCCCCTGCTGCCCCCATGCTTCGGCATATATGCTCTTTTTTTTAACTGTGGTGGTGAAATCACCTCCTACAGCGTTGGAGTCGCGGCTTCGGCATATATGCTCTTTTTTTTAACTGTGGTGGTGAAATCACCTCCTACAGCGTTGGAGTCGCGGCGTTGGAGTCGAGATTGTTGTTTTTTCTTTGTTATGATTTTTATTGTTATCTCAGGGAATGTAAATATCCCCTATGATAGCAATAGGCAGTGACAGGTACTCTTTTTTTGAAAAAATTGGGGTCTATTAGACCCTAGATCTTTCCTCTGCCCTCAAAGCATCTGACCACACCAAGATTGGTGTGATAAAATGCTTTCCCAATTTCCCAATGGCGCGGTTTATATCCGGGAGGGGGGACATTCCCTCCCACTGCTTGTAAAAGCAGTCTAGAGGCTAATTACCCGCTAGAATTGCTTTTACATGAAAGCCGATCACTGGCTGAAAAGAATGATACCAAGATGATACCTAAACCTGCAGGCATCATTCTGGTATAACCATTCAAAGTCCAGCAACATACTGGACATATATTGTAATCTTTTTTTTTTCATGCAGCCTCTTGGCTGAACGAAAAAAAAGAGATTGATTGGTGGGTATGCCCACCATTAGAATACCTCCCTTCATCCACCCACTTCTAATGATGGGCATACATGCACCATTTATATATGCCGATGCATGGGGGCATCCTCCCGCAAAAGTTATGCCGTGTACACACGGTCGGAATTTCGACCGTATGTACGTGGCATTAGGAGCCAATCGCTCCTCCCCCCCCTGCTGCCCCCATGCTTCGGCATATATGCTCTTTTTTTTAACTGTGGTGGTGAAATCACCTCCTACAGCGTTGGAGTCGCGGCTTTATGTATCGTGGGAGCAAACGCTGTTGCTGTCAAGATAAATAAATCCGCGTTGCAACTGAATGGCGCACCTGAAAACAAAAAAATGCTCAACACTAAAACACACAGTAAACAAAATTACATACCTGAAAAGCAAGCATGATAAAACATAATAAAACATAATAAAACATACTAAAACATTGCAGAATAGAATGGAGTAAAAAAAGAGCAACAATAGAGAGAGAATAGAGTGAGAGAGAGAACAATAAAACGACAACTATTTTATTTTTTTTTTATTTTTTTGAGATTCACAGGTAAAAAAGCTCCTGACTGAAGCGACTGAATCAAAACGCTACCACAAAAAAAATGTTAGCGATCGCAGGGATCAGGCCTGACTCTGCGAACGCTGCAGTTATGTGTGCTTAGTGTTTTGTAAGTGACAGTGATCGATCGATACTGCACTTGGGTGGGCTGGGCTGGGCTGGGCGGAGGGGGAAAACGCAGGTGCTAGCAGGTATCTGGGCTGATCCCGCTAACAATGCGTTTTTTTTTTGGAACCCTAAACTGCTGGGACGCTAGTATAGATCTGATCAGATCAGATATTGATCTGTTCAGATACTGTGCCACTAAGGGAGGTGTATGCTTTGCGCGTGGGTGTTTGCGGTACTGGCACTAACCTGGGGCGACGCAGACCTTATTTGACCCTAAAACCTAATTGATATCACCCGCCGGGCGATCAGGGGGTTAAACCGTTATTGGGTAATAAATGGCGGGTGCCCTGACAGTATAAAAAACAAGCTAACTAACCAGCGTCACCCGTAACAGTAATACAAAAAAAAAAACTGGTTACCTAGCGACACTAATGCAGCGATCAGAAAAACGATCGCTTAGTGACACTGGCAAAAGGGGGTGAAAGGGTTAACTAGGGGCAATCAGGGGGTTAAAACCTTTATTAGGTAATATATGGGGGTACCTGACGCTATATAAAAACCTGACGGGGAACCTAAATAACGAAATAACTAACTGGCTAACCAGCGTCACCAGTGACAGTTATACAGTGATCACTGGTGAAAGGGTTAACTCTAGGGGCAATCAAGGGGTTTAAAACCTTTATTTAGGTTGTAATATGGGGGTACCTGACCTATAAACCTATTTATGAACCTATATAAACATGGCGGTTACCTAAAAAAAAAAAATGGTTACCTAGCGACAGCAGTGACACTAATACAGCGATCAGAAAAACGATCGCTTAGTGACACTGGCAAAAGGGGGTGAAAGGGTTACCTGGGGGGCAATCAAGGGGTTAAACCTTTATTAGGGGGGGGGTGGGGGGGCTACCTTGGACCTAAAACTAACTGCACTGACAGTTATTACAGTCACACTGACACTAAATGCAGTGATCAGTAAAAAAAATGATCACTGCAATTAGTGACACTGTGACTGGGGGGGGAGGGGGTGATCTGGGGGGTGATCTGGGGGTGACAGGGGGGTGTTTTGTGTGCCTATGTGTACTGGTGTCAGTGTACTGTTGGTGCACTAACCTTTAGATGTTCACAGCTCGGCGTTCCGGTCACATAGACCGGCGCACCGAGCGTGACATCACTTCCTCTGCCTGTGTTTTGATTGACACAGACAGAGGAAGCATCTGATTCGCCAGGAGCGATCGCGAGGGGGTGGCCAGAAACCACGCAGGTCTTTTGACTGTTCTCTTCTACCTCCTCATGGCTCACTGTCTAGTCTGCTTAGTGCATCCATGTGATAGCTAACAAACTCATTGACTATTTATACACAGTCACTAATTGTGATTTAAAAAGCCACAAATGTGGGGAATTAACCTTTTCTAATTGGCATTATGTGATATGTGATGTGATAATAAAAGGCTTCATGTCATTGCTATTCTTAAATAGACAATTTAAGAATGGACGTTGTCAATAGCCGTCGTCCCGGCATCTTAGATCCGCGCTGTAGCCGTCATTCGGCTATAGCGTGGATCTCAGGCGGTTAAAAAAAAATATATTTAAATTGTAAAACTGTCTTTTTTTTTTTTTTTTTTTTTTTTTTTTTTTTACTTTTTTTTTTTTTTTTTTGGTGAATGGGTACCCCATACCCATTCACATGGGGGGGGGGGGACCCCCACAACCACCGGGCCAGGGTTGTGGGGATGGGACCCTCAAAGCACCCTCCCCATTTTGAGTGGCCTGGTATGGTTCAGGAAAGGGGGAGGGGGCAGTGCTCGCCCTTTCCTTCTTCTTCTTTTTTTTTTTTTATTTTATTTTTTAGAAATGTAATTTTACTGCGGCACCGTTGTACACATCTCGCAGATGCACCACTTTACAGGCAGACTACGGGGACCCCCCAGGCACAATATTTAAAGGAATATTTCATTTTTATTGTTTTCACTTTAAGCATTAAGCTCACTCCTCCTGAAAAGTGATTTTAAAAACTTTCCTTTGCATTGATACATGTCCCCTAGGGCAGTATCTGGGTCCCTATAAGCTTTTATTGCCATAAAAAAAAAAACTTGCATATAAGCCTTAAAAAAAAAAAGTCCTAATTTTAATGTTCGTGTCCCATAGACTTTCATAGGGTTTGCATGTTTGCACAAATTTTTTGTATGTTCTGGTGCGAACCAGGGGGTGTTCGGCCCATCCCTAACAATGAGTGTGTTCATTTTAGAAAAGGAAGTTGCTGGTAAATACATATTTTCTACCCTCTTCCCTCACTCTCCATCCTGAAACGTATCCGACAGCAGCTGAGGGGAGAGTTGGAAAGCCAGCAGCACTTCAGGGTCGGGGGGCAACACAGGGAAAGGCCTGACAGTAGAGAGAATTGGCACTGCACATAGTGATTGGGGTTTGTCCAAGCACACCCCCTGCACACGTTTATGGGATCCGGTGTGAAGAGTCCATTAAGCAAATGTCTGACACTGGAGGGACGCATCCAAATTCCCAAGGACTTGTAAGTACAAACCTGAATGCAGGATTTGGTTGACTGTTGCTGCTGTTTAACCCCTTGGAGCATGAATGCCAAGCCTTGCCTGCCCTGGGTCATTGCTTGTTGTGTCCCAGTGCTGTCTATTCCCTGAGCTATTGACTGTTCTAAGAAGTAGCTGCAGAGTGAGAAATGTCCTCTTATCACTGTGGTTCACTGTTTTTAGCGTTCCCTGTGCCCAGTCCAAGTTGTCTAGTAATAAACATTTAAAAGGGCAACCCCTAGACTATTTGAGCCAGAAGAGTGTATGTTGCTAAGTTACTGGCTGCTGTTGCACATACTGGAGAAAGAACCTGGGACAAATTAGTGGCTCCTGCGGTAGTGGTGCTACATTTTGTTTCTAGAAGTACAGTACCAAACACAGGTCCTTCCCCCTCTGTTCTTATGATCTCTCTATTGCTTGTTTCAGAACTGAGCCTAGCTGGAAGTGGGGTTATATACGGGAAAGTTGCCGCAGCCTTCTTTTTTTTTTTTTTTTGGTTTTCATTATAAAGCCGTGTGCATCACATAGTAACTGGATTTGGTATTTTAGACACTCTTACTGGAGCATTTAGTTGTACTCTAAATGAGGCCCATGTAGTGTGTACCAATATCAATATTTGAAATTTGTTATTGTTCATTAGTGTAAATTAATATATTATACCTTGTGGCTTTAGAAACAGCAGTTCATGCTCTAGCACAGGAGTTCCTAACTTGAGGTCTAAATGATGAAGGTATTGGACTGGATCTCTGAATAGTTAGTGTTACTAAACCCAGATTATATTTGGTCTCCCACAGTACACAGAACATGGAAATGCAATTATTTTAGTAAATATAGACTGCTAAATAGCTTTTTCTCATCAGCAGTGTAAAGCAGTCTAGCGATTTTTTTTATTTTTTTTTATTTTTTATTTTTTTTTATTTTTTTTTATCAGTTAGTGATAAAGCTTGTAGTAGGAGTTTTTCATATTGCACTGAGCTGTCCTATAAGGCTGCAGGGCTCCTGACCCTCTGTCTTGACCTGTCTGGACAGTGCTGATTTGGCCCTGTGCTGATCAAATGCACGCTGCCAAAAAAAAAAACAAGCTCTCCAGCAATACACACCAAACGGAGCATACATACCAGGGGGGCGGTGCAGGAAGGGGTGGATCTGTGCATACAAGATCAGACAGCCTTTTTATACAATGCAGATGAATAACCCCTTAGGTTCCACAGTGAGTATAACAAGCATGCTTTACTGTATATACAGACTGATTTTTGTAACACTTAAAAAAAAAATGTAAATTTAACTTTCAGACTATGTGAGCAACATTGTTTGTTACTGTACTTTAATTCTAGGTTTTGATTAGACAAAACAGCAAAAATCACTTGTTGTATCCAGCTTGTGTATTTTTATTTATTTTTGTTTACTTTAGATATGGATAGCTATAAACTGAACAAAAAAAAAAAACACAAACTATTGACATCTTCTTTTTAAGGCATACGGTTATCTAGTAGGACTGGTAATAACCAGTGCTATGACACTTTGCTAAAAAGGTAGTAGGTACTTTGGATTGGGCCTTCAAAGCATCACAGATCTAAAAAAAAAAAATTGTAGTGTCACCTAATGAGTGTAAATGCAGTCCTATCAGGACACGGATGGATGTAATCCTATGATTGATATTGACTTTAAGCCTGAGACCTGTGTATTGAAGTTCCACCCAAAACTGATATTTTTGTGGACATTGGGTTGAATCAGGCACCAAATGCTGAGTCATCAATGGTGCAATTCCCCTTCATCATTTGGCTTTATTGTGACTGAGGCTTTTGATTTGAAAGTGAGATTTGCCAGAATACGCGCAAAACTGAAATATTGGTTTTTGGGTGAAGTTGACCATCAATTACTGTTAGCCTAAACCGTGCTTATTATGGTTTCAAAATAACTACTAATCCGTCATTTCTGTTCCTTTATGTTTAGCTGGTCGCTGGAGGAGTCTTTTTTCCACTCCTGTTTCCATGTCTTTTCCATATAGTCCAGTTGCGAGACTCACTCCATATTTCAACGGTGTTAATTCTCCCAGCATCCTTAAAACCCCAACTAAAGCAATACTAACACCAGAAAAGACAGGTAAACCTACAACCTATTCTATTTTGCACTGAAAATGTTGTGGGTTTTTTCTCCCTTTGCACAGTGTAATTGGCTCCCTCTATATACTGGTTTTTTTATTTTGCCATTTTATGTTTTGTGGTTTTATGCTACTGTACTTTTTCTTTTCTTTTTTTTTTTGTGTGTGTGTGTGTTTGTGTGTGTGTGTGTGTGTGTGTGTGTGTGTGTGTGTGTGTGTGTGTGTGTGTGTGTGTGTGTGTTTGTTTTTTTTTTTTTTTTTTTTTGCTATTTTAAAAGCTGTAATGGATGTTTTGGCAATGTTTTAAGATGTGCTGGTTTCAATTTCTTTTATAACTATACGTGACAGCTGTGTGTGTGTTTATTTTTAGTTTTTTATACCAAATGAAATCTGTGACATTAATTGGTGTTAATACAGTTTTTAATTCTGTGCACAATGCTGTAAAACATCAAAAGTTTACATGTGGGTGCTTGTGGAATGCATAATAGATCTTACCATGCGCTAGTAACAAATTATATTCACATTTGTTTTCCACATGAATTGAAAGTACCGTAATTGCCTTCAGTATTGTCCTCTTCATTTAGGACTTTTTTTTTTTTTTTTTTTCCTGTAAATTATACTGCCAATTTTGCTGCTTTTGAAGCAGTCTGTACTGTGTCCACATCTCTCTTATTTAAAGGAGAAGTATAGCTAAAGCTATTTTGGCTATACTTTTCCTATGGATCATAGGAGTGCAGTTAGTTCTGCACTTCTGTGATCCATTTTCAGCTGACCGCAGGCTGAAGCCCGCAGTCAGCTGTCATCACAGAGCTGGTCCAGGCTCTAAAAAAGATTCTGACCATATAATTGGGATCCACCCAGAAGCATGGACTAGTACCTGGCTCAGCCTCTTAGCGATCCACTAGGAGACAGCCTTTCCCACAGCCACAGTGAGCGCTGGAGGGGAGAGCAGAGAGCCGCTGACTGATGGTCACTGCTCTCTGCTCAGAGTGGAGGGGGAGAACTGAGCTATCAGTGGTCTTTGCTTGCTCAGTTCTCACTGCAGAGCCGGCTGGGGACAGATACAGCATCAGAACGATAATGCATCCACCTAGAGGTGTGTGTGTGCATTTTGTTCTTCCTCTGCTTCTAAACGCTCCTACATCTCCATGCACACTAGGAATTTACAGAAGTTTAGAGCCCCCCACCCCAAAAGTTATGTTCAGGAGAGGAGCTTTTTGAGCATAAATGCATAGTGCAGCTGGCCAGAATAAATTAACAATCTGGCCAATAAAATTAATTTGTGCCATGCTTTTACCACGTTTTTCTGCTGCTAAGCTACTGTAAGAGAAAGGGTGAGACTACAGTGTGTATGTGGCCTAAATCTGTCTTTCAGTGGATTGCAATAACAGAGAAATGGCATCAAAATAATTCTGGACTTGACTTTCATTCAGTCTGTGTTCTTTATTGACCATAAATTAATTGGATATGGCCATACCTACCTTACACTAGACTGCTGCTTTTCAGTATGGATGATGAAACTGATGCACAAAAATGTGCCTGTATGTAAATGTATTTTTCTCTTCTTCTTTTTTTTTTTTTTTAATTAATAGGGATTAAAAGGCAGCAAAGTGCTAATGATGTAGCTAGAGTCAGAGGTCCCTTTGTACTAACTTTTGTATCGGACTTTCTAAAGCTTGCTTGGTTGGGAGAGCTGCTGTAATAGGTACCACAAGAACATTTGTGCAGGGAAGCTACTGATGGGGGGGGGGGGGGGGGGGGGGGGGGGGGGGGGTGCGCGTGCAACTAGGGCCATTAGAAAATGGGTCAGAGCAGTCAGAACTTCATTTAATGTTTTCACGATTGGAAATGTAAACATTTTTTTCATCTTTTTGTTTTATCCTAATATTCTAGTTTGCGGTGCTAACACATATATGTAATGATGATCTTGTTTTTCAGGTTACAATTTGAAGATCTCCCCTTTGAGCCCACAGTCTTCAATAGACAGTGAACTTAGCACTTCAGAAGTGGAAGATGACTCAATTGCTATGGGATACAAATTACAAGACCTCACTGATGTTCAGATCATGGCACGATTACAAGAAGAAAGTAAGCTCTTTTAAATTGTTAGATATTGTTATAGTAGATACGAAGTCTTAAAGCCAAACTCAAGTAGAACCAAAATGTCTCACTTGCAGCAAGGCTGTGTCTGCACTGCAAGAATGAACTACTTGTATCTGTCTACGGGACGGTAAAAATATTTTATCTGCCTGATCCCTGTTCACCTGGCAGATGCCGCTCCCTCATGCTCCATCTGTGGACTGTCCCTCTGTGTCCTTTTATCCAGTGCAGGTCTATGGATCCTGCTTGTCTTGACATCAGAAGACCATACATGGTGTCCCTGGGTACAGTTTTGTTGCCCAGGTTTTAAACCTACTGAATATAGTGCTGTCATATTTGTGCAGGACTTTGCACTATACGGTAATCCTTAACAAAACATAACATAGCAAGAAGCAAAAGGCATAAATGTACAAGTACAGCCTTCTAGCTAACAGGGAGTAATACCATATGGGGGGGGGGGGGGCGGATTTTTTTGAAGTGGAGTTAAAAGTAAGAAGTGATCCTAAAACATCAGAGAAGTCAAGATATGCACAGTTAAGTCTGTAAAGTGGCAGGGCTAGTTAAAGAATGGGGAATGTGATGGGTGTTGCTAAAGAGGGTGTATTCAGGGAACGTTAGAAACCTTAATGTAGACGAACTGTCTAATTGGTGCCTTTTTTTTTTTTTTTTTGCTGACAGCAAGCGATCAGATTCTTGCATTATAAAGAAACAAAAATATGGTCTTATGAGTTTTTTTTTTAATTTTCTTTGTATCCCTGTTGGGACTTTACAGACATTAATGAAATGGCCAGAATTCCTATTGCTCATGAGGGACAGCTTTTAGGTGATCTACAAGCACCAGCTGATAAAATTGTATTTAAATACAACATTTATTTTGTATTTGGGTATGGAAGGGGAAGAAACATTGGAGGAGGTACAAGGGAAATCCTGAAGTTAGGACATCTGTATCATGGACAACTGACCAAGTAGACATTTTGGAGAGGTTTCTCCCAATGAGACACGGAAGGAAAAAAAAAAAAACCCGATGCGGGAGTAAAAGTATATGTAAAGTCTTACTTTGTAAAACAACCTATTCCGTTTTAAAATATACATGAAAGGCAAAACATTTGTGTGTGTGTGTGTGTGTGTGTGTGTGTGTGTATACATACTACATAAAGGGGGGGGCGCCCCAGCAGGGTGGCCTGCTGCAGTGCTCTGAGCTGAGTGTCTCTCTCATACAGCCCAGAGCCTGCACTGGCCATTCCCCCCCCCCCCCTCTCCCTCCTCCCTCACTCGGATGGGACAGGAAAGCCAATCTGCTCCTTCTTTCCACCCCTCTCCTCTTGTGTGCACTGCAGGAAGTGTGAAGCTAAGCCACTGAATTTGATCATTCAGCTTCTGGGTTTCACACTTCCCACAGTATACATACAGGCAGAGAGGGGTGGGAGGAGGAGCAGCCGTTCGACTCTCCCATCTGTGTGAGAGAGGGGAAACTGTCAGTGCAGGCTCTAGGCTGTATGAGAGAGATGCTCTCAGCTCAGAGTCCTGCTGAGCAGGCACTTATGTGTACTGATAGGTGGCACTGATAATCACTACATTGTTTACACTGATAATCGGAGCACTGGTCATCAGTACCCTTACAGTCTTGGCAGTTGACAGCTCTCCTTTCCTCACACAAACACTGTGTGGGAGGAAAGGACTGCCGATATCCATCATGTCTGCTTTACACCAATTACATGGTAAAGGGCCGCTGATATTGGTCCTTTATCGTGATCTGCTGTGTCCGAAGCAGTCGCTGAGTGAGCTGGATGTGCGCCCTAGGGGCCATGCAGGAGGCAGGGTTCTGGGAGGATGTTATGTACATCCTGGGACTCGGATGGAAGGGGGAGGGGGGTTCAGGTGGGCTTCATTGTTTTCTGCACTGGGGCCCTGAATGTTCTAGTTACGCCTCTGCTGTGCAGGGAAAGGGGGTGTCAGGACAGGTTCGATCATTGGAGGAATTGGACCTGTCACAGCTACAGAATTGGCTGGGCTGTGATGCCTAGTGTGGTAAATTTTTGATAGGAAAATAGAGGGCCTAGCATGAATATCGGGTATTTCACACCAAAGGAAGCAATACAAAGAGAACCAATTTTTTTTTCCCATACAAGTACATGTTGCAGCAAGCGAATATCGGGAATATGAAATTTTGGGTTTACATACTCTTTAACTTTCCCCTGTTTTGCACACATGGCAGCAAAAACTTGACAGTGGCTCGAACTGTATCTAAATCTTTAAAAATTGTATTTTGACTTTAGATGCTCTTTAGTGAGTTGGTAAGGGGACATGGTAGATTCTCATCATAACAAGTGTTTTAAGCCCTGGTTCACACTAAAGCGATTTCTAATGCAAGTGCGAATGCATTGAATTGCATGACAAGTGAAATAAGTTTCAGTTTCTATGGATCCCATTCACATACATGCAGTGTAACTGCGATTCGACTCCGAAAAGGTTCTGTGTGAGCTTGGTGCGATGCAGTGCAATTTTGTGGTCAATAGACGTTAATGGACTTGCATTAAAATTGGATCTGCATTCTTTTTTGATCTGTTTTACCGTGCGATTCATGCTGGTTGTTAGGGGCCGGCACCCGCTGGTGTCCTAACAACCAGTGAGTCATCACTGCTGTCAGCACCAGGGATGAATCCTCAGTTGTCTAGGAGAAGGCATCCACCATTTTTCTAACAACGGTGTGTGATCCCTGCTGTCAGCAGGGTTGATGAGAACTAGGGCCTCTTCCCCACAACCCTTGCCCAGTGGTCGTGGGGTGTGGGGGGGGTAGCTTATCAGAATATGGATTTAATTACTTCCCATCCGGGCCAATTCTGACATTTCGCCCCTACATTACTTGGAACCCCCAAACATATTTTTTTTTTTTTTTAGCAGAAACCATATAGAATAAAATGGTGGGTGATGCAATTGTCACAAGGTACTTGTGCAGTGGTTTTTGGGGGGGAAAAAAAAACCTTTTCATGAATTAAACAAAACACTAAAGTTAGCCCAATTTTTATTTTTTTCATATAATGTGAAAGATGTTACGCCGAGTAAATAGATACCCAACATGTTGCGCTTTAAAATTGCATCTGCCCATGGAATGGCGGCAAACTACGTTGCTTAAAATTCTCGGTAGGCGATGAACTGGGTTACCAGTTTGGAGTTACTCTCGCTCTGATGTTCGTGACAATACCTCACATGTGTGGCGCGATCACTGTTTACATAGGCGTGCAGGAGTAACGTATGTAAATCTCTCATTTGGCCTCTCATGCAGCCGATCAGACACAGAATGGTCTGCTTTCTGGGGTGGAACCGGAAGTGACTACTCATCTTTTTACGGGGTTACAGAGCGAGAAATGTCCTCTTTCTCTGTACAAAGCAGCCATTGCCGTCAGCCTACATCGCTCCCGGGCTCCGCGATGGGGCTGGAGAGCCTGGGAAAGGTGGCGGGAGGGGGCTAGGACCTCCGTCCGCCACCCGCAGAAGTGATTGAGTTGCTAATTAGACACTCGGATCACTTCTGCATGAAAGAGAATTGTCAGCTGAAAAAATTGATACAGGGATGATGCCTGTAGGTGCAGGAATCATCCCGGTATAACCACTGAAACCTAAGGATGTTCTACGGATGGAAAATGGTTAAGGGGGCCCCCAAATCCCAGAGCCCCCCTCCCCCATGTGAGTACCCCTACTCATTCACCAAAAAAATGTCATAAGTAAATAAATGCACAGTTCTTCTTCTTCTTCCTTTTTTTTTTTTTTTTTATTAATAAGCATTTACATTGTAAAGTAAATGGCGCTAAACAGTATAAATAAATAAACCCATTGACAGGTGATAGTGATCAATACTAATACATAAATAAACAACCTTAAAGTTTGTGCAAAAATAGTCCATAAATGAGACTGTCTCAAACAAGGAAAGATGAATATATCCTGATGTGAGATCTTCAAAACTTTCACCACACTGCGTGCACTCAATGTCTCCACTCCCCTTTGGTTAAAAACTCACCAAATGATGCCTTGCACTCTCATGCTCGGCAAAACCGCATCAACCCTTACAGGGTTAGATGTCCACCAATATCCAGACGTGATGCCCCATATCATGGACTCCCCATATATAATGAAAGTGCTTCAATAGTACAGTATCGTAAAAAGTTTATTCTATTAAAACTGCTTCAAACATTGCACTCACATGAGCTCAAATCAATGAAACCTAGAGGCATCCACTTGCAGCAGCAAGTACTGGTGTAATGTGGTCTCAGCGGACACAGCATAGGTGAACTGAATCTCACCAACAAAATATCGTGATCCTCTGAGCGTCACTTCCAGTATAGTGTCAATTGTGAAAAACTGCTTGCCGTACAGCCACGTCCCGACGTTTCGTCATAACTTACTCATTTAAAAAAAGAAAAAAGTCTCCCAATGTAAATTCATAGTCAACCCACATGAGAAAAAAAGAAGCCGAACACGATCGCTTCTGTCGCTGGACACTTGAAGAATGACCTCTCCGCTTCCCCTCCGTCACTAAGTAAACAAAGGGATGAAAGTCACCCGATGACCCCACCCTCATGACTTCACTCAGACTCTGCCCCATGACATCATAGGGACGTGGCCAACTGGTGATGGCACAGCTCCCTGTAATGACCCTGCCTGTGTGACGTTTATAGTTGTGGACATGTGGTCTGGTATACTTCAGGGTTCGCGGTGGGCTCTCCTTTGTCCCCCTCCCTTTCATGGCCTGCCAGGCTACATGCTCGAATAAGGGTTTGTTATAGACTTTGGGGACCAATATTTGTGTCCAATATTTCAGCTACTCTAACGCAAGTCAAATGTTTTTTTTTTTTTTTTGAGTAGATTAGAATTTTTGGGAAAACTTTATTTGTGTCTGTCCCCATTGGGGAGTTTTTCCTTTTCTTACTTATGTGACGCCAGTGTGAGAAATTGATCAGAAACAAATGGTTTTGTTTTGCAGGCCTTAGGCAAGATTTTGCATCTACCTCTGCTTGCAGTTCAGTATCACGACATCGCTCTAGCCTTTCGCTATACTCTGGAAAGAAAGAACCATGTGCCAACAGTGACCAGGAATCTGATCGTTACAGTGTTGAAGATGAAGATGAAGACTTTGACCTCTTACCACCACCTCAGCCTCGACTTAGTCGCTGCTCCCCACTACAGAGAGGAATTCCTCATTCGCAGACTTTCTCTAGTATTCGGGAGTGCAGGAGGAGTCCAAGTTCCCAGTATCTTAATTCAAATGGATATCAGCAATATCATTTTTCATCCCAACCTCAGACATCTGAACAAACGCAAAACAGAACTAATGCAGGTAAAGTGACTTCTTTGTAGTAAAAAATATATTTGCCCTTATCCTAAATTAAGATTATATAGATAGATATAGATGTATATCTATATATATACACTATATATCTCTCTCTCTCTCTCAAACACTCTGTGTTCTGCTTCAAATGAAATCAAAGCCGCTTACCAGATCTGTTGGATCTCAAATTGTAGAGATCAATTACGCTCATACAAGGGAATCCAGCATAGAAACACCCTCCTGGGAGTCCTCTGCACACTACACCTCCTCAATGGGAAATGGCTGTTTGGATAAATGATATTTCTTGGATACGATTCATCTGTCTCCAGATCATCTCGGGCAAGAGGGAATTTTGTAAGGAAAAGACTTCATGGTGTAGTACATCATATAAGGATTTATTAAAAAAATATGTAGCCCTCACACTCAAGAAAGCGGTAAAATTCACATAGGTAACACAGCCGTGGCTCTTGTCAACAAGCTGATCGTGGTGATGTCTAAGGAATGCTGCTCCACCTGACGTGTTTCCCCATAAGAGGCATCAGCCCCAGCTGACCGGAGGCAGCTGATGCCTCTTACGGGCCATATCCCATTGAGGAGTGTAGTGTGCAGAGGACTACCAGGAGGGTGTTTCTATGCTGGATTCCCTTGTACAAGAGTAATTGATCTCTACAATTTGAGATCCAACAGATCTGGTAAGCGACTTTGATTTCTATTGAAGCAGAACACATCGAGTGAACATTGATTTTCACCTGTTTGATCCTGAACACTGTTTGGGTTCACTTTATATCTTTTTCAATTGCTATTATTTTTATTGACTTCTTTATTTTTTTTTTTTATCATATACAATTTTATGTATTCACTTTTTTGTTTTTGGATAGCGCTCTTATACCTTTCCGACAAAGTGATTTCTTTGCGTACCATTTGCCATTTTTCGAATCTTCTGTATTTTTTTAAGAATTCGTCAATTTTCTAGCCAACTTGGTAGTTTCAACAAAATTTAAGCCACTTTTTTTTTTTCCTGATTTATTCAGTAGGCTTTAGTTAATCATTAAGACTGGGTTATGTGCAGCTATGATTAGATGATTGGACTCTGGCAAAAAAGCTGATTGGTACATACCCCATTATAACCTCTCTCACTGTCAGCAAGCCTTGGTTTGTTTTGCTTATGTCCTTAGGTGATGGACCTCTTCTCTCTACGGAGAGGCTTCCCTTCTTGCATGGAAGTTTTTTTCTTCCTGGATTGTGTGTGTGTGTGTGTGTGTGGCCTGGAACACTCACTGCGCTCTGTGTGCCCGTACCTTTCCTTTTTGAATGTGGTCGCCGAGCCCGTAACATTATCTCCTCTATTGGGCACATAGGTGATCTGGATCATAATACATGGATTGCTACGGCCTACAGCTAGCTGACACCCAAGGTATTTCCCTCCCTTCATTATTGCTGTGGAGATGTGAGAACCCCCCTAGGGGGGGAAATTCATGAACTTGAACTAGACACAATTTCTGAGGAGGAGGCAGCATATATTGAAGGGGAAGATGCCTCGTTCTCTGGGGCATTAGATTAGGAAGACACCCCTATGCTGAGATTTCAACCAAGCTAAAAAAAATCTAAAGCTACTCTTTACATTGTAGTCTCTTGCTTTGTGTTGAAGACACCTTTAGTCTTCGTCTTAGTCACTTAAATTACTAGCCAAGAACTTTTGGATCCACTAGATTAACATGTCTTGTATGGGAACTGTCCTAAATTTGGGATTTTTCATTTTATTTTTTTCTTGCAAAACATTTTGTCTAACAATATTTTATTGATGACTGTTTCCTTTTAGTGGGTACATCCTGTGATAGATCCTGCTTTTAATAAGACCCTCTTGACCCCTGTGGAAGATAATTCTGTGTTCAAAGATCTAAAAGATTATTAAAAATTAATTAAAAGCACTACCTATTGCTTTCTTTTCCCTGGCAGGCCCTATCGTGCAACCTGCAGTTGATTCTATGGCAGTCTGTCTGACCATTTCTGTCTGGGGAAAAAAAAAATGGCCCATGATCCTAATTCGGTCCTTAGGGTTGTTTTTGTGCCATAACCCCAGTATCCTCTTCAGTGGGGGGTTGGCTTTCAGATAAAAGTGGTCTCTGCAACAGATTCACCACAATATCATTTTTAGCGGTGGCGGGAGAGGGCTCCGGTGCAATCGGATCTTACTCGGTCTGTGGTATGGAGCTGACTGAGGGGAAGATGGCCCCTGCTCGGCTTCATATCATTGCAGGGCGGAAGCGATGTCAAAACGTCACTTCCGCCCAAAGCTCTTAAAGGAACTTATTTTTTTTTTTCCCCCACAAATGGAGCTTTCTTTTTGTGGTATTTAATTACCACTGGGTTTTTTTTTTTTAAAAAAACAAAAAAAGACCAACAATTTTGAAAAAAAATAATAAAAATTTTTACTTTCTGCAAAAAAACATATCCGGTAAAAAAATTCAAATAAAATAAAAAAATTGATGGGACTGTATAGGAGTGCAGGGGATGAGGATGATGGGACTGTATAGGAGTGCAGGGGATGAGGATGATGGGACTGTATAGGAGTACAGGGGATGATGGGACTGTATAGGAGTACAGGGGATGATGGGACTGTATAGGAGTACAGGGGATGATGGGACTGTATAGGAGTACAGGGGATGATGGGACTGTATAGGAGTACAGGGGATGATGGGACTGTATAGGAGTACAGGGGATGATGGGACTGTATAGGAGTACAGGGGATGATAGGACTGTATAGGAGTACAGGGGATGGGGAAAAGGGGATTGTATAGGAGTACACAGGATGGGGAGGATGGGATTGTATAGGAGTACAGGGGATGGTATGACATCAGTGGCAGAGGGATGGTGGTGTGGGGATGGGATCAGTGGCAGAGGGATGGTGGTGTGGAGGATGGGATCAGTGGCAGAGGGATGGTGGTGGGGGATGGAATCAGTGGCAGAGGGATGGTGGTGGGGGATGGAATCAGTGGCAGAGGGATGGTGAGGGGGATGGAATCAGTGGCAGAGGGATGGTGGTGGGGGATGGAATCAGTGGCAGAGGGATGGTGGTGGGGGAGGATGGGATCAGTGGTGGAGGCATGATTTGTATGTACAACTTTTGAACTGAAAAGGAACCATTAGAGGTTGATTCTGGACACTTCAAAAGACTATTCTGCAAAAACTAAAGGGCTGGGGAAAGAATGCAATGCAGGTATGAGGGTAGCATGTACTACCTATGTTTGCATTCCCATACTTCACCTTTAATGAAGGTACAACATTTATCAACTCGCATGGTTGATTAAAACGTTCACATCTACGTATGCAGGCATCTGGGGTAAAGTTCATAGACCATCCTCTGCACCGCCGTCAATGTCATCCCTTCCACGCTGCTCTTCAAGCCTTGCTTTCAGATCGCTCTACTGCAGGGTAGTCTTCCCGGTCACGATTGCAGATGGACAGCGGTGGTAGCCAGCAGTGCGGCGGATGGTCAATGTGGACTGCTTTACGCCAGATGTCTGTATACTTAGATGTGCCTCTTTTAATCATCAACCATGTGAGTTGCTAAATGTTGTACCTTCATTAAATGTAACCATATTACTACACTTAGAGGCGCCGCTCTTCTCTTTTATATTTTGCAGCTCCTGCTGGATTTTGCTTCTAATCCCCTTGTGGAGGCTGCCATTTGTGGATGGACATTTTATGGTTACACAGCCTATCACATTGCTATAATCTTTTTATATGGACTATAAACTGAAGGATTTATGAATAAATGGTTGTGGAACGAATCATCTGAGATTCTATTATTTTGTTATGGGAAAATTTGCTTTGATATAAGAGTGCTTTGGATTACAAGCATGTTTCCGGAATTAATTATGCTCGCAATCCAAGGTTTACTGTATCTAATCACCACTGGGTTTCTAATTTTTTGCTAAATAAGCGAAAAACGACCGGAAATATTTGGAATAAAAAAACACGCTTTTCTTCGTTATAAAATTTTAAAAATAATCTTTCTTTAGGCCAAACTGTATTCGGCTACATTTCTTTGGTAAAAATAACCCAAATCGGTGTTTATTATTTAGTCTGTAGGAAAGGCCACAAAGTATGACATCCACTCGGAAGGGTGAATATCCTGCCCAGCGGTCATTTGACTATAGGACGGGTGGGAACTGGTTAATGTTTGGTTTGTATGTATCCTTTGACTAGAATGCTGTCTTGTCTTCTGTCTACCTAGATAAACTACGGCGGAGCATGCCTAATTTGGCTCGAATGCCAAGCACAACAACAAGCACTGTGGTTTCCCCTGTTACTGTACGAAACAGCCAAAGTTTTGATTCTAACCTCCATGGTGCAGCAAATGGGATGTCTAGGCTGCAGTCAAGTAGTAAGTACAGTGATCATTTTTATATGTCCCAATGTCTTTAACCACTTTGGCACTAAAGCTAAAAAAAAAATGTATTTGCACACCTGTAAAATCCCCAGAATATTATATATTTTCTGAATGAAGGGGGACCTGTAGAATAAAGAGCTGGTTGCTATTTTTTATGTCGCACGATATTTGTGCAAATACACAATATAATACCCAATTTTTTAGAGGTTGCGTTGAGTAAAGATACCAAATATGCCAAGTCTTTAAAATTGCGTGCACCAGTGAGATTGCAAAAGACTACAGTACCCAAAAATCTCCATAAGTGTTATTTTACAATTTACCTGTTTAGAGTTAAAGTGATTTTAAAGGTTTGATGGGCCCCCCTCCCACACAGGATTTGATTAACCAGTGGCTCCCGCTGCTGCCTCTATCCAGTGAGGAGAGAGAGAAAGCACTTCTGTTCTCTGGCACAGTACTTGCACAAATCAGGCTCAGGTAATTTTTTTAGGGAGGAGAGGAGCTGATCAGTGTGGGTGTTTTATTTTTTATTTTTTTATTTTACCTTTAATGCAGAGAATGCATTAACCACTTCAGCTCTGGAAGGTTTCCCCTCTTCATGACCTGGCCATTTTTTGCGATATGGCACTGCGTTACTTTAACTGACAGTAGCATGGTCATGTGATGATGTAGCCAGACAAAATTGTCTTTTTTTTTTTTTTTTTTTATATTTTTTTCTCACAAATAGAGCTTTTATTTGGTGGCACTTGATCACCTCTGCAGTTTTATTTTTTTGCGCTATAAACAAAAAAAGACTGACAATTTTGAAAAGAAAAAAAAAAAAAAAAAAATATATATATATATATATAATCTCAGCAGCTACAAATACTGCAGCTGCTGACTTTTAAAATAAGGACACTTACCTGTCCAGGGCGCCCGCGATGTCGGCACCTGAGGACCGAACCGTCCATCGGTCCTTGGATGCTGCTGCTGCCATCTTCGGTAAGGGAATCAGGAAGTAAAGCCTTTGCGGCTTCACTTCCTGGTTCCCTACTGCACGAGTCGCGCTGCGCAATCCGAATGGTTCCTGCTGTCTCTGGGACCCGTACGTCTCCACTGGACAGGAGACCACAGAGAACCATCCCCCTGAGAGAATCTTCCCCCTGAGAGACCATCTCCCAGTTGTCTGCATTTATGCTTACAGCAGTAAGGTAAGAAGTTAGGACACCCACGGGTGTCGATAGCACCGAAGAAGCACAGCACTTTTAACAACCTGTGCAAGCTAAACCACCACCTTTAGACCCACATCTGGCACCGTGTACCACTGGAATCTCCAGATCTGAACACCTTTGCACCTATCTGCACTACGCTGCACATTTACTATATGAACTGCTATTAATAATTGATTGATTTATCTATGTGTTGATTTTATTATTTTAATAATTGTACTCATAATCACCTGGATTTGCTGTTTCCATTTCCCTCGTTTATATATATATATATATATATATATATATATATATATATATATATATATATATATATATAATATATATTATAATTTTTATATATATATATATATATATATATATATATATATATATATATATATTATAATTTTTGATCCACCCCACAGTTTTTACATACTCATTTGCAGATGAGTGCAGGGCAGTGGAGACATTTTGATTCCGTTTTATTTTTTATTTTTTTTTCAATGCTTTGTTATAACTTTATTTACATGCAATTTTTCATTTTTTTTTTATATCCCATGTGACAGCATGTGATAGGTGACAGACACTCTTTATGGAGACATTAGGAGTGTCCCCCCCCGTCCCCCCCGGCCTATAAAGCATCTAACTGAGCAAAGATCTGCTTGGTTACATGATGCCCTGGCAGCGATAAGTTGACAAGTGAAAGACACCTTGGGGATGATTTACTAAAACTGGTGCACACAGAATCTGATGCAGCTCTGCATAGAAACCAATTAGCTTCTAGGTTTTCTTGTCAAAGCTTAATTGAACAAGGTGAAGTTAGAATTGGGTTACTATGCACAGCTGCACTGGATTCTGTGTGTGCCAGATTTAGTAAATCTCCCTCCTCGTGTGCGCAAAAGGGACTATACAGTCCTTGTTTCTGCACTTTTTATACTGTATATGCAATAATGAAACTGTTGAAGGTGCAGGCCAAGATTATAGTCTGATAAAGGTAATAGGTTGCTCGACTGACCACGTACAGGTCTTGAAACTTTGTGTATTTTTTGTATAAATGGAAATTATGAGTGCTCTGTTTGTTAGGGCAGTGCCTTTTTTTCAGCAATGACTTTTAGATTAACCGGAAACCAGTGTATTTCAGGGATCAGCATCCTCTTCTTCGGGACTAATAATAAACCTATTTTGTGAATTGTAAGATCAGTCCGGTACAGGAGAATCAGAAACAACTTCATGAAGATGTGTTACTTGTTAAGAAATAACGAGCAATCTTACCAGTAGTACATCTATAGCAGCTAAATATGGGGTCAGCGGTTTGTGTAGAGTATGTTTCAAGCTGGGGCAGAGCTTACTTTGACAATAGATAGACTATTTATTTCAGGTACTTGTATACCGCCATCAATTTACGCAGCGCTTTACATATACATTGTACATTCACATCAGTCCCTACCCTCAAGAAGCTTACAACCTAAGGTCCCTAACACACATTAATACATACTAGGGCCAATTTAGACAGGATACGATTAACCTAGCAGCATGTCTTTTAGAATGTGGGAGGAAACGTGTGTATGTGTAAAAAAACATAGCCTACAAACCCAATCTAGTATAAAGTGCCATCATCTACATGCCATAATATATTGCTTAAGGCCCCTTTCACACGAGGCGGATCCGCTTGCATGGAGTCCGCCTCCTGTCTGCCGGCTCAGCGGGAGATCTTTCCGTTGATCTCCACTGAGCCGGCAGATGACAAGTCCCTCTCTGCTCACTGAACGGGGAGCGGCTTGTCGAGTGTCGCTGGTCTCTATGGAGAGATGGGATGAAAACGGAAAGCGTGTCCATTTTCATCAGATCTCACCCGATCCGATCCGCCATCGATTGATCCGGACGTAGGGCCATCCGTCTGCTTTTGGCGGATCGGACCGGGTCGGATGTCAGCGGACATGTCACCATCCATCACGCCGTCAAAACTTTTTTTAACTTTTTTTTTTTTATATGACACTTTAGATCTATATATTACTGCACTTACAGTATCTCGCAAAAGAAAATATCTTCATGTGACAACTGAAGAAATTACACTTTGCTACAATGTAAAGTAGTGAGTGTATAGCTTGTATAACAGTGTAAATTTGCTAGTAACAAAAGTGAGTACACCCCTAAGTGAAAATGTCCAAATTGGGCCCAATTAGCCGTTTTCCCTACCCGGTGTGATGTGATTTGTTAGTGTTACAAGGTCTCAGTTGTGTTTTTTAAATTTGGTGTTATCGCCCTCTCTCTCTCCATACTGGCCACTGGAAGTTCAACATGGCAAAGAACTCTGAGGATCTGAAAAAAATAATTGTTGCTCTACATAATGATGGCCTAGGCTATAAGAAGATTGCCAAGACCCTGAAACTGAGCTGCAGCACTGTGGCCAAGATCATACAGCGGTTTAACAGGACAGGTTCCACTGAGAACAGGCCTTGCTATGGTCGACCAAAGAGGTTGAGTGCACGTGTTCAGCATCCTATCCAGAGGTTGTCTTTGGGAAATGGATGTATGAGTGCTGCCAGTATTGCTGCAGAGGTTGAAGGGGTGGGGGGGGGGGTCAGTCAGCCTGTCAGTGCTCAGACCATACGCCGGACACTGCATCAAATTGGTCTGCATGGCTGTCGTCCCAGAAGGAAGCCTCTTCAAAAGATGATGCACAAGAGAGCCTGAAGACAAACAGATGGATTACTGGAACCATGTCCTGTGGTCTGATGAGACCAAGATAAACTTATTTGGTTCAGATGGCGTCAAGCGTGTGTGGCAGCAATCTGGTGAGGAGTACAAAGACAAGTGCGTCTTGCCTACAGTCAAGCATGGTGGTGGGAGTGTCATAGTCTAGGGCTAGAGTGTCACCGGCACTGGGGAGCTACAGTTCATTGAGGGAACCATGAATGCCAACATGCACTGTGGCATACTGAAGCAGAGCATGAACCCCTCCCTTCGGAGACTGGGCCGCAGGGCATTATTCCAACATAACGACCCCAAACGCACCTCCTGGATGACCACTGCCTTGCTAAAGAAGCTGAGGGTAAAGGTGGACTGGCCAAGCTACGTGATGTCATGGAGGAGTGGAAGAGGACTCCAGTGGCAACCTGTGAAGCTCTAGTGAACTCCATGCCCAAAAGGGTTAAGGCAGTGCTGGAAAATAATGGTGGCCACGACACAATATTGACACTTGGGGCCCAATTTAGACATTTTCACTTAGGGGTGTACTCACTTTTGTTGCTAGCATTTTAGACAATAATGGCTGTGTGTTGCGTTCTTTTCAGGGGACAACAAATTTACACTGTTATACAAGCTGTACACTCACTACTGTACATTATAGCAAAGTGTAATTTCTTCAGTGTTGTCACATGACAAGATATAAAATGTTTACAAAAATGTGAGGGGTGTACTCACTTTTGTGAGATACTGTATATGATACCAACTTGATACTTGTATTGAGATTATCTCCTCCCTCCAGGGGAGCAATCCTTGTGCAGGAAGCTACATTTTATACACCATTATTCTTGTTATACAGTAGTACAGCATCAATTTTATTTTTGGTTTGTGTAAAGTCTCAGAGAGCTGTGGTAGCTTCTAGAAGGCATTCTGGAGATGACAAGTGCTTTGGAGGTGGACTGTCAGTGGAAGGGCCACACGATATTTTCAGACGTGTACAAATGCAATCACACAGTATGCAGATATGCACATCTTTAATTTCATACAGTTCAGCTTACAAATATATGTTCTGATATGCATCTGTGTTTGTCAGTGATGCAAAATCAAAAATAGAGGACAATATGGACATTTTTCTCTTTCTTGCATATGCAGTAAATATTCAAAAATACATTTTTCTGGTTTACGTTGGTGTTATTTGAAATTCTTTTTTTTTTTTTTTTTGTCAAGTTGCTTTCTAAAGGTTAGTTCTACACATAATTCAAACCCCTCCCATGTTCTTGATTCTGAGACTAAAAGACGAGCGAGCGCCCCCCCCCCCCTCCTGAACCATACCAGGCCGCATGCCCTCAACATGGGGGGGGTGGGTGCTTTGGGGAAGGGGGGGCCCTGGGCCCCCCCCCCCAAAGCACCTTGTCCACATGTTAATGAGGACAAGGGCCATCTTCCCGATAACCCTGGCCGTTGGTTGTCGGGGTCTGCGGGTGGGGGGTTTATCGGAATCCTGGATAAGGGGGCCCCCAGATCCCGGCCCCCTACCCTATGTGAATGAGTATGGGGCACATCGTACCCCTAACCATTCACCTGGGGAAAAAAAGTGTCACTAAAAAAACACACTAGACAGGTTTTTAAAGTAATTTATTAGGCAGTTCCGAGGGTCTTCTTCCGACTTTGGAGATCTCTTCCGACTTCTCAGCGCTTTCCGCTTCTTCTTCCGCTCTCCAGCCTCTTCTTCTCCTGGCCTCTTCTCCGGTTCTTCTCAACGCTCTCTGGTATCTTCTGCCGGGCTCCGTCTTATTCTTCCCTCTTCTGTTCTTCCGATGTTGACACAACGCTCTCTCCCGCTGTAATGCTGTGTACACTGTGCGCAACGACTTATATAGGCATGGGGTGGGGTGACCAGCACCGTCCCAGCATGGCCCGGGCGGTGACGTCATAAGGGGTAAGGTCCCGGGGCATGATGGGACTGTGCCGTCATAAGGGGCGACATCACCGTCCCATGCCTATATAAGTCGTTGCGCACCGTGTACACGGCATTACAGCGGAGAGAGCGTTGTGTCCACATCGGAAGAACAGAAAAGGGAAGAAGAAGACGACTAAGGCGAAGACCAGGCCAACGCTAGTAAAAGAGCTAAAAGAAGATAGCGGAGGAGCCCGGCAGAAGATACCGGAGAGTGCGGAGAAGAACCAGAGACTGGGAGAAGAGAGCGGGGAGAAGAAGCGGAAAGCACGGAGAAGTCGGAAGAGACCCCCAAAGTCAGAAGAAGACCCCGGAGCTGCCTAATTACTTTAAACACCTGTCTAGTGTGTTTGTTTGTTTTTTTCCCCCCAGGTGAACGGGTAGGGGTACGATGTACCCCATACTCATTCACAAAGGGTAGGGGGCCGGGATCTCGGGCCCCCTTATTAAAGGGGGCATGTGGCCTGGTACAGTTCAGGAGGGGGGGGGGGGGCGCTCGCTCGTCCCCACCCCCTTTCCTGACTGGCCGGGCTGCGTGCTCGGATAAGGGTCTGGTCTGTTACTTTGGGGGGGCCCCCACACCATTTATTTTTTCGGCGTAGGGGTTCCACTTAAAATCCATACCAGGTGAAGGGTCTCGCAAGGTGTCGATCTCGCCGATAAAAGCGCCGAGATTGACTTCCTTTTCTAATACCGTTGTAACTGTCGAAAGTCTGTCGGGAAGACCGTCGGACCTAGTCTGCCGGAAAGTCTGTTTGTGTGTGTGTGTGTGCAAGTCCGCTCATTTGGAAAGTCCGTCGGAACTCTGTCAAAAGTCTGTCGGGAAGACCGTCGGACCTAGTCTGCTGGAAAGTCCAGTCGTGTGTACGTGGCATGAAAGTTACAACTTTAATCTAACCAGATGTGGGTTCCCTGTATATTTTGTGTGCAAATTTTATAGTACCTGGAAATACTACTGAGCAAGGTTTACCAGAGGCATATTTAACCACTTGCAATCCGCGCTATGGGCGAATGACGGCCACATCGCAGATCTCAATTCCCGGGAGGCCTCCCCTCTGCACGAGCCCTGCGGGGCGCGCTGTGATTACCGAGTCACTGAGGCTCGGGTGATCAGCGATACGAGTAAGGGGCGGGTCGGCCCCTTACCATGTGATCAGCTGTCAGCCAATGACAGCTGATCACATGATAAAAACAAAAGCTCGGTGATCGTTTTTTTTTTTTTTTTTCTCTCACGCTGACAGCGGAGGAGAAAAAAAAAGGTGATCACTGGCTTATCTTAAAGGGACATCGGTGCCACCTTTCCATCCCCATAAGTGCCACCTGTCAATGCCCACCAGTGCCACCAATCAGTGCCACCTAAAAGTGCTGCCTATCAGTGCCCATCACTGCCACCTATCGGTGCCCGTCACTGCCGCCTCATCAGCGTACATCAATGACGGACAAAAATTACCCATTTTATATTTTTATAACAAAATAAAAAAAAAAAACATTTTATTTTTTTATTTTTTTTTACAAAATTTTATTTTTTAACAAAAAAAGACAGAATAAAAAAAAAAAATAAAAAAAAATAATAATCGCAGAGGTGATCAAATACCACCAAAAGAAAGCTCTATTTGGGGGGAAAAAAATTTCATTTGGGTACAGTGTTGTATGACCGTGCAATTTGTCATTCAAAGTGCGACAGCGCTGAAAGCTGAAAATTGGTCTGGAAAGGAGGGGGGTTTAAGTGCCCAGTAAGCAAGTGGTTAAACAATCAGGCATGTGTAAATGACATGGTATAAACATATCCCCCATGGGCCCACTGACTCCTGATTCTTGGATTTTGTTAGATGCCTTTTTAAAAAAAAAAAAGAAAAAAAAAAGCTAAGGCTTGGTCTGTCCAGGTAGACCCAGAAACTGGTTAGCACAAATTTCAGCTCCGATGCACCGACTGCTGCTCTGCCAAATAGCATAATTAATCTCCATATCTTGATCTTTGCTAGAGAAGTTGAAATATTTCTGACCAATCCATTGGTTAGCATTTCACCTTAAACAGAGCTTGGCGATGTAAGGAATAGGTCATCAAAGTCATACTCGTGGTTCTTCTAGATGCTCTGTTAGCAGCCCCTGGGAATCTAAGCTTGAAGTTCGAACAGGAAGTACAACTATTGATCTCTGTAGCTGTCTGTGCGCATACAGCTTGGGGATTCACATAAAGAACAATATAACTTTGCTCTAGACCTATGCTCTTATATGTTTTTATATAAATCTTTAGTGTGGTTTCAAGAAAATACTGCGTCTGCCATTACAATTTTTTTTATAACAGTTCTAAAAACTCCCATAGTTTACCAAAGTAAACTTGTATTGGAAATTGCAATCTGCATTAAACTAGGAGAACTTATAACTAAATAGATCACAACCAAGAGGGAGAGATGGCTTATAGTTTTGTTTCTTGGGTTTTACTTCCAGTGTGCTCTGAAGTAAGGCAGGGCTGTGCAACTCCTGTCCTTAAAGAAGCCATCTCCTTACAAAAAAATAATTTTTGATTTATTCCACCAGGGGAACAAGTTGTCCCTGTTAGGACACAGATTTGTAAGTGATATTCTGGTCTTTGGCAGCAGGGTCTGCTCTGGTGGCCAGCACTGCCACTCACAAAGATCATGCAGTCTGCAAGGCTGTGTAAGCCATCTGCAGCCACTTGTAAAAAAAATACCCAGCCCTAAGTTGAGTGATTAAAAAAAAAAAAAAAAAAAAAATACTGATATATGAATGAAAGATCAGCATTTCCAGGTTATGTCATACATGGAATTGGCTTGACAACTGATCAATCATAAAGTTAAAAACATCACCACAGTGCCGCAGCGTGGCTATGTAAAAGTAGCCAGACAAATTACACCGAGCCACAACGCTAAGTGATCCATCACTATTCTGAATGAACAATCAGCACTGCTTGTTCATTCATGATAGTAAAAGAGCACTGAGAGTTGCAACTTTGTCTGCAGTTGCTTGTACACATACAGGGCACTGGCTGGACCTACACAGAGCCACAGCTCTGAGCGATCCTTTACTATTCTGAATGAGCAAGCGTTTCAGTCGTAAGCTTAGAGAAGGGGCAGGCGCTCTCCTGGCTGTATGTTCCCCACAGGATCACCCATAACTTGGGCTTCGAGATGGGGTGGAGATGCAGCCAGCATTAAAGTGTTTTTATGGGACGCATGGACCCCAACCAGAATGGATCCAAGTGCTATATGCATGGGGGAATTATAAATTACTTTTTCAATCTGCAACACTGTGTTTTTCTGTAAAATTCAATGCAATGGGGCAACCTGGAGGCCTACTGTACATGCAGTGGTGGCAGATGCTTAATATATTGGGGGGACAGGGTGCAAACTAACACCCCTGGGAGACAGACGGGATGGCTGCAATCTGGGCATTGCCTTTGGAGGCAGGGGGGAAGTAAGAGCCGCACTGTTAATTCTCCTCCTGAGCAAACAGGTAGTGTGTCCTGCGACACGATTGGCCAGGGAGTCCTAAGACTCCCTTGCCAATCGGGTCACAGGAACTGCTTTCTGATTGGCAGGGCTGAGAATCGGGAAGACAATAGCAAATATGCGCTATTGTCGCACAACTTAGTGGGCACTGCACCCCGAACATATGCTTTTTTAAGCCAATTGGAGCCTCTCGCGTGCTTCAAAAAAAAAAAAAAACTCCTATTGGAATCCATGCGTCCGGCACCCCGCATGTAGATTAGGGACTGGGCACATGGATTAGGGGGGCAGTGCCGCTGCGCCCCATATGGAAAGGTCATTACTTGCGTGATTGGCTCACTGAACTCCCAGAACTCTGCACTAAGATACAAGATCGATTTTAGGCATGTCCTGTTTGGTCATATGTACCCAGAGGGTTATTCACATCTAAAGGGATGCTGACAAAAAGTTAAAATCCTTGCAATGTACATTGATCGCCCAAAGGGGTTGTTTTGTTGAGAGGGGGGAATAAAAAGTGGAGTTCACTTTTTAAGGGCCAAAAACAGACCTGTTTTATGTAACGGACACACTTGGCTATACATTTTGAAGGTTTACCAAGTAGACTGTCTTGCATTCACCTGCAGCCTAAAAGTCCCAATTTTAACTTTTTTTTTTTTTTACTGTGTTTAACTGAACTAAGCTGCCTTGTGTCGGCAGCATACTGGAAAAAGGGAGCACTGACCTTGCTTAGAGCACAGATTTAAGGGTCTTCAGTGATCTAAGATGCCCCCTTCTTGGTACTCAAGTCAACAACACTCATGCTCTATGAACAGCATTGTTGCTTTAACTACTTTGAAGGGGGTGTACTGAATCACTGGAGACCTGGTCCTCTGTAGTCTTGCTCTGTGAGAGCAGTGGTCTAGCTCCTCTGGCTTTTTAAAATAAAAATAAAAAAATTCTTGTATTTTGCCGTTTGGTCTACACATTGTTAAAAATAATCAGCACTGGCAGGTGTTGATATACAATATCTATCCTGACAACTTTCTCTAGAAAAATACACTGTGGAAGCTTCAGGAGGTAAGGCTGCATTCACACCTGAGCGTATCGACTTTCAGGCATTTTTATTTGAGAGTTTTTGAGTGTTTTTCGAAGTGTATTAAAAGCATTTCAGAAGCGTATTCCAAGCAATTTACAACTTCAGGCATTTCTGTTTAGTCAATAGAAAGCACTAGGGGGATGAGAGAGGAAGGGAGTTTGGGGTAGAGAGCTGCTGTTTGAGCAGAAAACGTGCAACAAAAAGATTGTAAAATGCTCAAGTCACGCGTTTTTCAGGCGTTTCTATTGAAGTCTATGGAGCCAAAAATTCTTGTAACCTGCCAAAAAGAAGCTTGTGTACTTTAAGCAACCAAGTGTTTTGCTTCAAGTAACAGACTGCTTCTATGTGAACAGGGGCCATTGAAATGAATGGGATTTGGCCTGTTGAGCGTTTGAGCTTTAAGCAGAAAATCGCTCGGTGTGAACAGGGCCTAAGGGTAAGAACTATGGAACAATTTAGATTATCTCTCACCTTCTATCTCTTTTCTCTGCCTCTCTACAGTTTCCTTGTGTTTTTATGTCAAGTCCTAAGTATAGAATAAAGACATCTTTAGCATAAAACCATCCTCCTCAGAGTAGTTTGCCTTCCAACGCAGCTTCCAAAGTGGTCTATTTTACCAGCTCCTTGTCCAGTCACTCCTTCCGTAGCCCCACCATCATGCACGGAGGAGTCCCCAGTATTTTTTTTGTTTGTTTTAAAATGTACGATTTTGTTTTTAATGTTCACATGCAGTTCTTACTAATCATTTTTTTGTGTAGTTGTCATATAACCTATTCTCTTTTACAGTACCGTCCCCTGGTCAACTGCAGCAGAGGGTCCACAGTGTGGGTAACTTCCCAGTATCAGTGAGGCCACCTCTAAAAGCCACAGCCTACGTCAGCCCGACTATACAAGGCAGCAGCAGTATTCCACACTCAACTAGTTTACAGTCTTTATCAAGTTCTGGGATCCCTATGCCAAACAAATCTGCAAGTTCGTTGCCTATCAGAAGTGCATTGCCTAGACCATCACTGTCGAGCACAGGGGGAAGCGGTATACCCCGCAGCAAGATTGCTGCTCCACCACGCAGGTAATAAAGCAAACTAAACCTGTTCAATGAAAAAATAAATGAAAGCTTGAAGTTGATGTTAAAGTATGCATATTTTTGCGTTTGTCCAGCTCGGACCAAGATCTAGAGTGTGGAAACATTTCAACAGTGCAATTTCTGCTGAGCGCAAAGCTGCAATTAGGAAAATATTTCTTCCCACAATATTTCCAAACACATCCTTGCATTCCAGAGGTGCCCTAAAAACATAAAAATACTTTTATGGAATGAAATGAGGACCATAATGAAAGTGCAAGTAGCTCTTCCCTCCAGAGTTCATATTCCACAAACACTCTTAGGCCCCTTTCACACTGGGGCGGTTTTCAGGCGGTACAGCGCTAAAAATAGCGCCTGTACACCGCCTGAAAAAACCGGCCCCATTCACTCCAGTGTGAAAGCCGGCGGGCTTTCACACTGGAGCGGTGCGCTAGCAGGACCGCAACAAAAGTCCTGCTAGCTGCATCTTTGGAGCGGTGAGCGGTGTATTTACCGCTCCTATACCGCTCCTTCCCATTGAAATCAATGGAAACCGCGGGGATACCGCCCGCAAACCGCCGCTGCAGCGGCGCTTTGCGGAGGTTTTTAACCCTTTTGCGGCCGCTAGCGGGGGTTAAAACCACCCCGCTAGCGGCCGCATACCGCGGGTAAAACGATGGTAAAGCAGCGCTAAATATAGCGCTGCTTTACCGTCGCCGCCCCGCACCGTCCCAGTGTGAAACCAGCCTTACTGCTGCTTCTGGATCATCAAAAATTTTAAAAAGCAAGTTTAGTTTATTTACTGAATAAGCTGTACTTTTATTTCAAGCATATCACTTTTATATACACTGAATAACACATTCCCAGTGTAACAAAATGACTTTGTTTTTAAAACTACTCCACACTGAATTTTTTATTTTTCAATTTTTTTTCAGGAAAAAAAAAACAGGGCAAAAAAACTTTCCTATGGCTTGAAAATTTTTGGAAATTTTTATATCTCTACACTTTACTACTCTGGCAGGTTTTTTTGCACTGTTATTACTTATAACCGTGATGATCACTGTTATAAGCAATCGTTTTATCTGTCATGAATTGCTTTCATTCATGACTGCTTTCTTACTATTGTTATCTGTAATTGGCTACAGCCAATTACCTGCTACAAGATGCGATTCATGACTGTTTTGTTTACGTTGTAATCATGTGATCGCTATGATTGGTCATAGCAAAAAAACATGATACCCTGGGCGCTCAGACTGGCCGGTTACCCAGTGCCATGATCTGTTTGACACAGCCGTCATGGGATCATGCCACTGCACACCCCAGGGAGCATTTCAGTGCACATATGCTCAGAGAGTATGTCGCTAAGCCTGTAGCTGTTGCCTGTATTCTGTAACAGTACTGTGGGCCGCAAGTGCATGATGCTAGAGAGGGAACCTACTGATCTAATACACAAATAGCATCATGACAAGATATTTGGGTTGAAAAGACACTAGTCCATCTTGTTCAACCATATAGTAAAGAAAACACTAATAGAGCTGCTTGCAGGTAATGCAATGAGTTAAAATGTTTAGTGACTTAAATGTAGTGCAGTCCTAATTATTGTTGTTTTCCATTCCATGCAGTTTTATACAGCCTCCGAAGACGCTATCATCACTGAGCACACTGCGAGATGGAAACTGGAGAGACGGATGCTATTGATCTGTTCAAATGAAGAGCTTACACTTAAAAGCAATTTTAATTAACGTGTTTGTTTGTTTTTCCCAGCGGGCTGGGTAAAAATAGTGTAAGAGGACACATCTCCTGAAGATTTTACTATTTGTAATATATGTGTTATGTGAGAGAACTGTCAAAGACAATGTAGCTCTTAAATGTCTGACTTGAAATGCTTAATGGATTTTCACAACAATAACTATTATTTAATAACACACTGTACAACCAACAGACATATGCAAAAGCAAATACTTGTACATGTTTTATTTATTATTCACTTTCTGTTATCCTGTATAAGCACTTCACTTTTTTTAAATGTATGACACACCATTACAATACTGGACAACGTGTACATTTTGTGTATAGAATAATTAACCACACTTGGAGATGCTGCTTCACTTTTGTGCCACAGAAGGTAGTTTTTAAGTGCATTTTTTTTTTTCAAAACTAATTTTGGTATACTTCATTTGGGAATCACTGGAAACGTACTTTAAAATGTATTTCTTGTTGCAAAGTACAAGGAGAGTCACTGTCACGGTCTATACAACCACGTTAAGGTAGAAGTAAAGGCATTTTTTCCATTTTGGAAAGAGTAGAGCAGAGTTATGGCCCCTGTCAGTTTTTTTTTTTTTTTTTTGTTTGTTTGTTTTTTGTGTCCCATTGGGGAGATTTCCCTTCACTTCCTGCCCCCATAGCAAAAAAGGAGAGTAAATCCTTACAGAGTGAGGGGATTTCTGGTTGTCACCAGGTTCACTCAAATTCGTGTCCCCCATTGGAAGATTTACCCTATGTTTCTGTTCTGATGACAACTTAAAATGTGTGATTTTTTTTTTTTTTTTTTCCCCCCCCCCCCCCCCCCCCCCCCCCCCCCCCCCCCCCCCCCCCCCCCCCCCCCCCCCCCCCCCCCCCCCCCCCCCCCCCCCCCCCCCCCCCCCCCCCCCCCCCCCCCCCCCCCCCCCCTTTTGAACTCTTGATAATGATGGTAAACGGCATTAAAAACTGGCGGGTGTTCTAATCCCTCTCCAGTCTATCCAAAAAAAAAAGAGGGTTTTGCCTTTAGTTATACTTTAATTTTGTCTTGTTGATTTTTTTTTATGTTTCATGTTAATTTATTGTTTAACTGTTGAATGTTTTCTTCTGAATAATTATGGATTTGCTGCATCTCTACAGCAGTGTGGGCTGGTTTTTTTTCTTACTGTCAAAATACTGAAGATCAAAGCTCTTGGACATAACTTTTGATAGGCATTTTACAGAATTAAATTGCACTAATGCTTTAATAAGACAGTATACAATTTCATAATGATGACATCTGTATACTGCTGTTTTTGGAATGTTTCAGTAATAAAGAATATTTTTGAGCCATGTGTGATGGTTATTTCACAAGCTTACACACAAGCCTTATTGCAGGCAGATATGTACTCGATCACTAAAGCGGCCCATACATGGACCAAAATTTGTCTTGTTCAGCAGGGTTCAGTCGAAATGCAATCCATGTACGGGCAGGTTGATTGTAGCCAAGTCGCTCCATCGATCAACTTTGGTACAACCGCCCTGTGGGGTTTTTCCACATGGGATTACAGCAAGCAGCTATAGCCCCTAGCATCATTCTGTTACGCCGGCCGGGAAGGTTGTGCGCCCTCTCCCCTGCACGGCAGAACCCAATGTCGGGAGGCATTCCCCCATCAACGCAGACTGTGCTTGGGAGATTCAAGCAATTTTCAGAATCTTTGGGCTGCTTAAGTGGTAGTTTTATTCCCTTAATCAGCACAGAAATGTAAAGAATAAAAAAAAAAAAAGGAAAAAAACGTTAAAGTTGAACGCTGAAGGATTATTTCACATCACCTCAACATGATATTTGCACTTCCTGTTTGTAAATATTTTTATTCCCTAGATTTTTTTTTTTTTTGGTACAACTAGATAAAAATTGATAAAGGCGTGATGCCCAAATTGTTTCATAACCATTTCAGCTCCAGAAGGTTTACCCCCCCCCCCCCTTGCTATTTAGCACTGTGCTATTTTAACTGGTAACCGCGGTCATGCTAAGCTGTACCCAAATAATATGTATATAAATTTTTTTACACAAATAGAGATTTCTTTTGGTGGTATTTGATCACCACTGTGATTTTTATTTTTTTCGATTTATAGATGAATAAACCCCAAAAATGTTGAGAAAAAAAATGTTTTACTTTCTGCTATAAAATATACCCAATAATAAAAAAATAAAAAAAATCTTAATACATTTTGGCCAAAATGTATTCTGTTACATGTCTTTGGTTAAAAAAAAAAAAAAGTGCTGGTAACATGTATATCCTAATAAGAGGTAGAACATGTGTATTTCCATTGTTTGAGCATCACTGGAGTTGTGGGATCACAGTTTAATTGCTGGAGGAAAATAAGGATTTCTTTATCGGTTTCGTTTTATTTTTTGTTTGATGCCAACTGTGTACTGGTATCCCAATCTAGATACAGTGCCTTGAAAGAATTCATATCCCTTGAAATTTGGAAAATTTTATAAATGGTTTTCAACATTTTTTACTGAAGTGTGACATGCATTTGTATTCAGCCCCCCCCCCCCCGGGTCAATACTTTGTAGAACCACCTTTCGCTGCAATTACAGCTGTAAGTCTTTTTGGGTGTGTCTCTACCAGCTTTGCACATCGAGGGTGACATTTTTGCCCATTCTTTGCAAAATTGCTCGAACTCTGTCAGATTGGATGGAGATTTTCAAGTTGGATATAGGTCTGGACTTTGACTGGGCAATTCTAACACATGAATATGCTTTGTATTGCAGCCGGCCGCAACTTTGTTTTTGTTTTTATATGAATGCCTATATTTGTACGCTGACAAGCGTTTTTTATAATAAATACCCTATGGGTTTTACCCATGGTCGTCCCATTTTTTCTTATCTTTACGAGTTAAAATCTGACATCATCCCACATTATTTCTACACCTGCTGGCAGTGGTGGGTTTCCAGATACAGTTTGATCAGGGCCATCCTGGTGAGGTGAGAACCTGGGAGTCCGCTGTGACATCTGAGGAAATGGTCCTGACTGGGTGTTAGCCACAAGCCTCAAAGCACTTCTGTCTGGTAAGCGCTTAATTCACTCGGTGGTGGGATGCACTGATTATTACACTGTGAAACCATCCTTGGATTTTCCCAGCTATCAAGAGTTTTGGACATTACTCTATCGGGACAACACTGTTTTCCTTTTCCTTGTCTTTTTTTAGGATCTGTTACTACAAAGACACTTGCTATAAATACGGACACTTGTTCATGTATTGCACCATAGGAATGATTATTTCCTTCACAGGATTTTTTCCATTATAGACAGGATTTTTTCCAACTCCTGTGGAATCACTAATAGATTTGCTTCTTTTATATATATCATTTTTTTTTTCTTCACAGCGCAACCTTTATTTGTATTTGTTTATTGTGTGTATCTCACTTGGTGTCGCAGCTAGTACCATTTAATCATACCTATTTTGTCCAGCGCAGTTTTTTTCTTGCTTTTTTAGGAATGATAATAGACCTCGGAAACCACAGTGTAATAATTATTATAGTTATTACAATGATCCAAGAAGAAGTCCAGTACATACTTACAACGGATTTGAACCCTTGAGGAATAATTTTGAAGAAGGACCGTCTCGTCCTTTTATTTATAGATCATTAGAGACACAAGAGATCCTCAACACGAAAGGATGGGAGATCAGAGAAGAAGCTCAAATCCAAGAGGTGCTGCCGAGCAGGACGGAAGGTCCAAAAGAAAAAGACCAATAGGTGAAGGAGTGTACAATTTAAGTGATGTTGAGCTTTCTAGGAATGAAATTAGAGTGTTGGACTAAGGGCTGAAGTTCACTCCAAAACTTAATCTCAATAGATTTGATACCTATATAGACATACGGAGATGTACTAGAAAACTCAATATTCAGAAATATATGTCGAATAAACTAAATGCAAGTAATAGTAGGAGAGTTTATGAAAACAATGATATTATGAACAGCCAATTTAGGAATAAATCAGCTCAGCGAAGCTGGCCCCCCTACAATCAGCACAAATAAAAACTCAAGTGTGTTTCTTTAGTGCTACGTTTGTGCTGTTTTGTGCTGTAAAAATTTACATTTGTGCTGCTTTTATTTTTAAGATATTAGCAATTGTTTTTTCCAGACTATGACATCACCTAGCCCCCCTACAACAGCCAAAAGGCACAAAACTGGTCTCGTTGGTTAGTGGTACGTTTGTGCTGTTTTGTGCTGCTAAAATTTCTGTTCTATCTTTTGTCGTTTTTGCGTTATTAATGATTTTGCTGTTATGGTTTTTAAGTTATAACAGTTTATTTTTTTCAAACCCCACTCACTTTTCCACCCTACAATCAGCACAAATAAAAACTCAAGTGTGCTTCTTTAGTGCTATGTTTGTGCTGTTTTGTGCCATAAAAATTTACATTTGTGCTGCTTTTATTTTTAAGATATTAGCTTTTTTTTTTCCTAGACTATGACATCACCTAGCCCCCCTATAACAGCCAAATGGCACTAAACTGGTCTCATTGGTTAGTGCTACGTTTGTGCTGTTTTGTGCTGCTAAAATTTCTGTTCTATCTTTTGTCGTTTTTGCGTTATTAATGATTTATTAAAGGTCACCAAAGGTCACTTAGCCCCCCTACAACAACCAAATGACACAAAACTGGTCTTGTTGGTTAGTGCTATGTTTTGTGCTGTTTTGTGCTGCTAACATTTTTATTTGTGCTGTTATAACCTAAAAACCATAACAGCTTGTTTTATATTTGATAACACCCCACCCATTTTGCACCCCCATGTTATTAAATCTTAAAAACAAACATACAATTTGTTAGTGCTACGTTTGTGCTTTTTTGTGTCATTAAAAAAAAAATTATGCTGCTTTTATTTTTAAAATAATAGCAATTATTTTTTTTCCAGACGATGACATCACCCCGCCCTCCTGTCACGTACCTAGTTAGCGAGCTCCTGGTTAGACAGCAGCCATGGGAGCACAGCAAGGTATGAGTGCCTGTGATCAGTCCAGTAGACTGCGTGGTGGCAGCAGTCAGCAGGTGGATGTGGCAGCAGAACCGGCTGGTGGCAGATGAGCTGGCACTAGCTGTGTGAAGTTGGCACCCCCATATTCATGTGTGCCGCATTTGTGCCGCAAAAATGAGCGTTTGTGCCGGTTCAGTTTCTGAGATATTGTGCGTTTATAGTTGCTGAAACCCCGCTACTTTACACCCCATGTTGCTGAATTTTAAAAACAAACACGCCATTCGTTTGTGCCGCATTTGTGCTGGTTTGTGCTGCAAAAAAAACACGTTTGTGCCGCTTTGGTTTCGGAGATATTGTGCGTTTATAGTTGCTTAAACCCGCGCACTTTGCAACCCATGTTGTTGAATTTTAAAAACAAACGCACCATTCGTTTGTGCCGCATGTGTGCTGGTTTGTGCCGCAAAAATAAACTTTTGTGCCGCTTTGGTTTCGGAGATATTGTGCGTTATATGTTGCCAAACCACACTGACTTTACACCTTGTTATTAAATCTTACATACAGATCCTATACTCAGCTTGGGTTTCCTTAATGTAATGCTCCTCCCAATGTAACGGGCACTGCACTTCATACTGTACCCTGGTAAAGGCATGACCATTGTAGAGCCAATAATTGCCAGACCAACCCCATACTCCCTCCCGCCCATACCATTAAATCCCATTAATGGAGACCACACCATAAATGGAGTGAAACATTGGCTGTAGGAGCATCTTTATTAACAAATAAACTTAAATGAACATAAACCGTAAAAAGCATTTATTAACGACATTACCACCGCCGCATGTACATATACGTCGGCAGAATGGCACGGACAGGCATATGGGCGTACAGGTACGTCCCTTTGAATTTGCCGTGCCATTCGCGTGCGTGTCCGTCGCAAGCTCCGCGAGGCGGGTCGCGGGTCCCGCGGACTCGATCGCCACAGGGATACCTATACATTTTTGGGAAATATTTATTATAGCAAAAAGTAAAAAATAATGTGTTTTTTGTTTATAGCGCAAAAATAAAAACCACAGAGGTGATCAAATACCACCAAAAGAAAGCTCTATTTGTGGGAAAAAAGGACGCCAATTTTGTTTGGGAACCACGTTGCACGACCGCACAATTGTCAGTTAAAGCGACGCAGTGCCGAATCGCAAAAAGGGGCCTGGTCCTTTGGCTGCAAATTGGTCTGGGGCTTAAGTGGTTAATAAATAATTAATAACACAAAAATTATAAAAGATAGAACGGAAATTTTAGCAGCACAAAACAGCACAAACGTAGCACTAACCAATGAGACCAGTTTTGTGCCATTTGGCTGTTATAGGGGGGCTAGGCGATGTCATAGTCTGGAAAAAAAAAAAAGCTAATATCTTAAAAATAAAAGCAGCACAAATGTAAATTTTTATGGCACAAAACAGCACAAACATAGCACTAAAGAAACACACTTGAGTTTTTATTTGTGCTGATTGTAGGGCGGAAAAGTGAGTGGGGTTTAAAAAAAATAAATAAATAAACTGTTATAACTTAAAAACCATAACAGCAGAAATAAAAATTTTAGCAGCACAAACGTAGCACTGACCAACGAGACCAGTTTTGTGTCATTTGGATGTTGTAGGGGGGCTGAGTGACCTTTGGTGACCTTTAATAAATCATTAATAACGCAAAAACAACAAAAGATAGAACGAAAATTTTAGCAGCACACAACAGCACAAACGTAGCACTAACCAACGAGACCAGTTTCGTGCCTTTTGGCTGTTGTAGGGGGGCTAGGTGATGTCATAGTCTGGAAAAAACAATTGCTAATATCTTAAAAATAAAAGCAGCACAAATGTAAATTTTTACAGCACAAACGTAGCACTAAAGAAACCCACTTGAGTTTTTATTTGTGCTGATTGTAGGGGGGCCAGCTTCGCTGAGCTGCTCAACATTGCTCTCAGCAAATAGCTTGGGGTGTCTACTTTCCAAAATGGGGTCATTTGGGGGGGGGGGGGGTTTGAACTGTCCTGGCATTTTATGCACAACATTTAGAAGCTTATGTCACACATCACCCACTCTTCTAACCAGACAAAGCCCGTTCTGACACTTTTTTTGTTTACATGAAAACATATTTTTTTTTGCAAGAAAATTACGTTGAACCCCCAAACCCTATATATATTGTTAAAGCAAAGGCCCTACAGATTAAAATGGTGGGTGTTGCATTTTTTTTTCCACACAGTATTTGCGCAGCGATTTTTCAAACGCATTTTTGTGGAAAAAATACACTTATTTTTATTTTAATGCACTAAAACACACTATATTGCTCAAATTTTTGATGAAATAAAAAATATGATCTTAGGCCGAGTACATGGATACCAAACATGACATGCTTTAAAATTGCGCACAAACACGCAGTGGAGACAAACTACATACATTTTTAAAAGGTTACAGGTTACCACATTAGATTCACGGAGGAGGTCTACTGCTAAAATGACTGCCCTCGATCTGACCTTCGCGGTGATACCTCACATGCATGGTGCAATTGCTGTTTACATATGACGCCAGACCAACGCTTGTGTTCGCCTTTGCGCAAGAGAAGGGGGGGCAGGGGTGCTTTTTATTTTATTTTATTTTTTTTATTTATTTTTTTTTATTATTTAGCGTTTTTATTTTATTTTTAAACTGTTCCTTTCATTTTTTTTTTCTTATCATTTTTATTGTTATCGCAGGGAATGTAAATATCCCCTATGATAGCAATAGGCAGTGACAGGTACTCTTTTTTTGAAAAAATTGGGGTCTATTAGACCCTAGATCTTACCCTCAAAGCATCTGACCACACCAAGATCGGTGTGATAAAACGCTTTCCCAATTTCCCAATGGCGCGGTTTATATCCGGGAGGGGGGACATTCCCTCCCACTGCTTGTAAAAGCAGTCTAGAGGCTAATTACCCACTAGAATTGCTTTTACATGAAAGCTGGCTGAAAAGAATGATACCAAGATGATACCTAAACCTGCAGGCATCATTCTGGTATAACCATTCAAAGTCCAGCAACATACTGACATATATTGTAATCTTTTTTTTTCATGCAGCCTCTTGGCTGAACGAAAAAAAAAGAGATTGATTGGTGGGTATGCCCACCATTAGAATACCTCCCTTCATCCACCCACTTCTAATGGTGGGCATACATGCACCATTTATATATGCCGAAGCATGGGGGCATCCTCCGGCAAAAAAGTTATGCCACGTACACATGGTCGGACTTTTCCACGGGCAAGCCTCCGTCGGAATTTCGACCGTATGTACGTGGCATTAGGAGCAAAATCGCTCCTCCGCCCCTGCTGCCCCCATGCTTCGGCATATATGCTCTTTTTTTTAACTGTGGTGGTGAAATCACCTCCTACAGCGTTGGAGTCGCGGCTTTATGCATCGTGGGAGCAAACGCTGTTGCTGTCAAGATAAATAAATCCGCGCTGCAACTGAATGGCGTACCTGCTAAGCAAATAATGGTTAACATCAAAACAAAGTAACATTACAGTATAACAGTAAGACCTTACCATACCTGCAAAGCAAATACCAAAAAAAAACATAGTATAAAATAAAACATTTTGTTAACGCAACCGGTGCCTAAAATATATATATGCCGAAGCATGGGGGCATCCTCCCGCAAAAAAGTTATGCCACGTACACCTGGTCGGACTTTTCCAAGGGCAAGCCTCCGTTGGAATTTCGACCGTATGTACGTGGCATTAGGAGCAAAATCGCTCCTCCGCCCCTGCTGCCCCCATGCTTCGGCATATATGCTCTTTTTTTTTTAACTGTGGTGGTGAAATCACCTCCTACAGCGTTGGAGTCGCGGCTTTATGTATCGTGGGAGCAAACGTTGTTGCTGTCAAGATAAATAAATCCGCGCTGCAACTGAATGGCGCACCTGAAAACAAAAAAAAAAATGGTTAACAATAAAACACAGTAAACAAAATTACATACCTGAAAAGCAAGCATGATAAAACATTGCAGAATAGAATAGAGTAAAAAAGAGCAACAATAGAGAGAATAGAGAGAGAGAGAGAGAGAGACAATAAAACGACAACTATTTTTGTTTTTTGTATTATATTTTTTTGGGGGGGGTTTTTTTTTTGTACTTTTTTTTATTTTTGACACTTTTTTTTTAACTTTTAAACTTTTTTTTAAACTATAACTGTAACGGTCGGGTCTCAAAATGCGATGGCATTCTTGAGACCCTGTGAAAGTGTATCCTAGCCTGTGAAATGCTGTACCCTACGCTAATACCTCACTAGTGAGTGGTAGCGTTCAAAACATTCACCAATGCAGAGACCAGGATTGTCAGGACAGCATGGACAATAATAACGGGTGTCATGCCTACATCCGCGCTTGGTACAGACACGACATCTTCTTTGGGGGGCTCGTTGGGTAGGGGTACTCTGGAGGGCATAAGGAAAATGCCTCTCATACAGCAGGCTTACTGCATTTGGTAGGGGATGTTGAGGTGCAGAACCGCCTGGATACAGGAGTTCTGTGACAACCTCTTCCTGGAATTCAAGGAAGGGTGAAGTCCCGCCTGAAGCTCCGTATAGCACATGAGCGTTCAGCAAAGCCAATTGGAACAAATAAATAGACACTTTTTTGTACCAGCGTCTAGCCTTATGGGCAACTAGGTACGGCGCCAACAACTGGTCGTTGAGGTCCACCCCTCCCATATTAAGGTTATACTCGTGGTTATAAGGTTATACTCGTCACCAGTGACACTTATACGGTGATCACTGGTGAAAGGGTTAACTCTAGGGGCAATCAAGGAGTTAAAACCTTTATTTAGGTTGTAATATGGGGGTACCTGACCTATAAACCTATTTATGAACCTATATAAACCTGGCGGTTAACCTAAAAAAAAAAACTGGCTACCTAGCGGCACCAGTGACACTAATGCAGCGATCAGAAAAACGATCGCTTAGTGACACTGGCAAAAGGGGGTGAAAGGGTTACCTAGGGGGCAATCAAGGGGTTAAACCTTTATTAGGGGGGGTAGGGGGCTACCTTAGACCTAAAGGGGCCTAAAACTAACTGCCCTGACAGTTATTGCAGTCACAACTGACACTAAATGCAGTGATCAGTAAATAAATGATCACTGTGACTGGGGGGGCAGGGGGTGATCTGGGGGGTGATCAGGGGGTGACAGGGGGGTGGAATGTGTGCCTATGTGTGACTGGTGTCAGTGTAGTGTTGGTGCACTAACCTGATGTCTTCTCCGCTCGGCGTCCCGGTCAGAAAGACCGGCACGAGGAGCGTGTCATCACTTCCTCTTGCCTGTGTTTACAATACGCAGGCAAGAGGAAGCATCTGATTCGCCAGGAGTGATCGCGAGGGGGTTTCCAGAAACCACTGGCCGGCCCCTCGTCTCTGATCGCTCCTGAAGCGATGCCGACCGTCCCCTGCCTGTGCGTGCCATTCTGCCGACGTATATGTACATGGGGCGGTCGGCAAGTGGTTAAATTGACAAAAATAAGATAGATAGATTAACTAGGAAAGCTACAATTTCTGGGGAAATTGTGTGAAGTGTTCTTGCCTCCACCTACTGGAGTGGCTGGAGTAACTGTGAAAAGTGTTAAAAAGCATATTTAAAAAGGATAAATAGTAGTAAAAAAGTTGAAGTTCCATCATTAGCTGAAAGAGCTGAACATATTTTTCCCAAAAAATTTTTTTTTTCAAACAAACATTTTTTTTTTAAATACATTTTTTTTTTTCAAACAAAAATTTAGTTTTTTTTCAAACAAAAATTTAGTTTTGAGTACTGTCCGTGATACTTTTTTTATTTGCACTAACATCATTTTTCATGGACAAGCTTTCGGGGTGTGTCCCCCTTCTTCAAGGTCTAAGGTCTATGAAAAATGATATGTTAGTGCAAATAAAAAAAAAAAAGTGTCACAGATAGTACTCAATTTTCTCTGTCACAATTGCACTAATACGGCTACAATTACTTCAAGTATTTTTTTTCAAAAATTATTTTTATCATTTTTTTTTTCATGTGGTGGTCATAATGTTTTGGCTGATCATGGGCTAGTCATAATGTTTTGGCTGATCATGATTTTTCTTTTTCAAAATATTTATTTTTTTATTATTATTTTTTTTTCATGGGGTGGTGATAATGTTTTGGCTGAACATTGTTTTTCAAAAATAATTTTTTTAAATTTTTTTTTTCATGAGGTAGTCCTAATGTTTTGGCTGATCGTGGGGTGGTCAAAATGTTTTGGCTGAACATTTTTTTCAAAAATCCCATTTTCTCTGTCACAATTGCACTAATACGGCTACAATTACTTCAAGTATTTTTTTTCAAAAATTATTTTTATCATTATTTTTTTTTTTTATGTGGTGGTCATAATTTTTTGGCTGATCGTGGGCTGGTAATAATGTTTTGGCAGATTTTTCTTTTTCAAAATATTTATTTTTTTATTATTATTTTTTTTTCATGGGGTGGTCATAATGTTTTGGCTGATCGTGGGGTGGTCAAAATGTTTTGGCTGAACATTTTTTTCAAAAATTCTTTTTTTTTTTTAATGGGGGTGGTCATAATGTTTTGGCAGATCATGGGGTGGTCATAATATTTTGTCTGATCATGAGGTGGTGAAAATGTTTTGGCTGATCATGATTTTTCTTTTTCAAAATATTTCTTTTTTATTATTATTTTTATTTCATGGGGTGGTGATAATGTTTTGGCTGAACATTTTTTTTCAAAAATAATTTTTTTTTATTTTTTTTTTTCATGGGGTGGTCATAATATTTCGGCAGATTTTTCTTTTTCAAAATTGTTTTTATTATTATTATTATTTTTTTCATGAGGTGGTCATAATGTTTTGGCTGATCATCGGCTACAGGAAATAGGTATATTTTTAAAGACATGTTGTATATTGCTAAATCATTTTAATAATCTATTGTCATAGGGGTATTTACATTTTTATATGTTTTTCTATTTGGCTTTTGTCTTCTGTCCTCTTCTGTATTCTGTCTTCTGTCCTCTTCTGTCCTCTTCTGTCCTCTTCTGTCCTCTTCTATCCTCTTCTGTCCTGTTCTCTTCTGTCTTCGGTCCTCTTCTGTCTTCTTCTGTCTTCGGTCCTCTTCTGTCTTCGGTCCTCTTCTGTCTTCTTCTGTCTTCTTCTGTCTTCTGTCCTCTTCTGTCCTCTTCTGTCCTCTTCTGTCTTCTGTCCTCTTCTCTCTCGTCTGTCCTCTTCTGTCCTCTTCTGTCTTCTGTCCTCTTCTCTCTCGTCTGTCCTCCTCTGTCCTCTTCGGTCTTCTGTTCTCTTCTGTCCTCTTCTGTCTTCTGTCCTCTTCTGTTCTCTGTGAGGAATGGTGCCTTGTATCAGTTGAAGGAATAGCCCTCCAAGTTCCAGATATAAGACAAGCAAAGGTTTGCCTCTGGCCTGCAGGACACAGTTTGGAGACCAATGAGGTAGAACAATAAAATATGATGGCTGGATTACTTACCAATGTGTGATGCGCTTGCTATGAAGACATTGTACGGCACACAGCACCTCCGCAGCAATATATCTGATAGAAAAAGAAGAAAAGTTTTGTTAGTGATAAACATGCCCTATAGTAACCTAGGTCCCCGATTAATATTATCTGATCCTAATGCTACAGGAAATAGGTATATTTTTAAAGACATGTTGTATATTGCTAAATCATTTTAATAATCTATTGTCATAGGGGTATTTACATTTTTATATGTATTTCTATTTGGCTTTTGTCTTCAGTCCTCTTCTGTCCTCTTCTGTCTTCTGTCCTCTTCTGTCTTCTGTCCTCTTCTGTCTTCTGTCCTCTTCTGTCTTCTTCTGTCTTCTGTCCTCTTCTGTCTTCGGTCCTCTTCTGTCTTCTGTCCTCTTCTGTCTTCTGTCCTCTTCTGTCTTCTGTCCTCTTCTGTCTTCGGTCCTCTTCTGTCTTCTGTCCTCTTCCTTCTTTTGTCCTCTTCGGTCCTCTTCTGTCCTCTTCGGTCCTCTTCTGTCCTCTTCGGTCCTCTTCTGTCTTCTGTCCTCTTCTGTCTTCTGTCCACTTCTGTCTTCTGTCCTCTTCTGTCTTCCGTCCTCTTCTGTCTTCTGTCTTCGGTCCTCTTCCTTCTTCTGTCCTCTTCTGTCTTCTGTCCTCTTCCTTCTTCTGTCCTCTTCGGTCCTCTTCTGTCTTCTGTCCTCTTCTGTCCTCTTCTGTCTTCGGTCCTCTTCGGTCCTCTTTTGTCTTCTGTCCTCTTCGGTCCTCTTTTGTCTTCTGTCCTCTTCAGTCCTCTTCTGTCTTCGGTCCTCTTCTGTCCTCTTCTGTCTTCGGTCCTCTTCTGTCCTCTTCTGTCTTCGGTCCTCTACGGTCCTCTTCTGTCCTCTTCCTTCTTCTGTCCTCTTCGGTCCTCTTCTGTCTTCTGTCCTCTTCTGTCCTCTTCTGTCTTCTGTCCTCTTCTGTCCTCTTCCTTCTTCTGTCCTCTTCTGTCCTCTTCTGTCTTTGGTCCTCTTCTGTCCTCTTCTGTCCTCTTCTGTCTTCGGTCCTCTTCTGTCCTCTTCGGTCCTCTTCTGTCCTCTTCTCTCCTCTTCTGTCCTCTTCTCTCCTCTTCTGTCCTCTTCTGTCCTCTTCTCTCCTCTTCTGTCCTCGGTCCTCTTCTGTCCTCTTCTGTCCTCTTCTGTCTTCGGTCCTCTTCTGTCTTCGGTCCTCTTCTGTCCTCTTCTGTCTTCGGTCCTCTTCTGTCCTCTTCTGTCTTCGGTCCTCTTCTGTCCTCTTCTGTCTTCTGTCCTCTTCGGTCCTCTTCGGTCCTCTTCTGTCCTCTTCTGTCCTCTTCTGTCCTCTTCTGTCTTCGGTCCTCTTCTTTCCTCTTCTGTCCTCTTCTGTCTTCGGTCCTCTTCTGTCCTCTTCGGTCCTCTTCTGTCCTCTTCGGTCCTCTTTTGTCATCTTCTGTCTTCGGTCCTCTTTTGTCCTCTTCTGTCTTCGGTCCTCTTTTGTCCTCTTCTGTCCTCTTCTGTCCTCTTCTGTCTTCTGTCCTCTTCTGTCCTCTTCTGTCTTCGGCCCTCTTTTGTCCTCTTCTGTCCTCTTCTGTCTTCGGTCCTCTTCTGTCCTCTTCTGTCCTCTTCGGTCCTCTTCTGTCCTCTTCGGTCCTCTTCTGTCCTCTTCTGTCTTCTGTCCTCTTCTGTCTTCTGTCCTCTTCTGTCTTCGGTCCTCTTCTGTCCTCTTCTGTCTTCGGTCGTCTTCTGTCCTCCTCTGTCTTCTGTCCTCTTCGGTCCTCTTCTGTCCTCTTCGGTCCTCTTCTGTCTTCGGTCCTCTTCTGTCTTCTGTCCTCTTCTGTCCTCTTCTGTCTACGGTCCTCTTCTGTCCTCTTCCTTCTTCTGTCCTCTTCGGTCCTCTTCTGTCTTCTGTCCTCTTCGGTCCTCTTCTGTCTTCTGTCCTCTTCTGTCCTCTTCTGTCTTCTGTCCTCTTCTGTCCTCTTCTGTCTTCTGTCCTCTTCTGTCCTCTTCTGTCTTCTGTCCTCTTCTGTCCTCTTCCTTCTTCTGTCCTCTTCTGTCCTCTTCTGTCCTCTTCTGTCCTCTTCTGTCCTCCTCTGTCTTCTGTCCTCCTCTGTCTTCTGTCCTCTTCTGTCTTCGGTTCTCTTCTGTCTTCGGTCCTCTTCTGTCTTCGGTCCTCTTTTGTCCTCTTCTGTCCTCTTCTGTCTTCGGTCCTCTTCTGTCCTCTTCTGTCCTCTTCTGTCCTCTTCGGTCCTCTTCTGTCCTCTTCGGTCCTCTTCTGTCCTCTTCTGTCTTCTGTCCTCTTCTGTCTTCTGTCCTCTTCTGTCTTCGGTCCTCTTCTGTCCTCCTCTGTCTTCTGTCCTCTTCGGTCCTCTTCTGTCCTCTTCTGTCCTCTTCTGTCTACGGTCCTCTTCTGTCCTCTTCCTTCTTCTGTCCTCTTCGGTCCTCTTCTGTCTTCTGTCCTCTTCTGTCCTCTTCTGTCTTCTGTCCTCTTCTGTCCTCTTCTGTCTTCTGTCCTCTTCTGTCCTCTTCTGTCTTCTGTCCTCTTCTGTCCTTTTCCTTCTTCTGTCCTCTTCTGTCCTCTTCTGTCCTCTTCTGTCCTCTTCTGTCCTCCTCTGTCTTCTGTCCTCCTCTGTCTTCTGTCCTCTTCTGTCTTCGGTTCTCTTCTGTCTTCGGTCCTCTTCTGTCTTCGGTCCTCTTCTGTCTTCGGTCCTCTTCTGTCTTCGGTCCTCTTCTGTCTTCGGTCCTCTTCTGTCTTCGGTCCTCTTCTGTCTTCGGTCCTCTTCTGTCTTCGGTTCTCTTCTGTCTTCGGTTCTCTTCTGTCCTCTAATGTCTTCGGTCCTCTTCCGTCTTCTGTCCTCTTCCTTCTTTTGTCCTCTTCGGTCCTCTTCTGTCCTCTTCTGTCTTCGGTCCTCTTCTGTCCTCTTCTGTCCTCTTCTGTCTTCGGTCCTCTTCTGTCCTCTTCGGTCCTCTTCTGTCCTCTTCGGTCCTCTTCTGTCCTCTTCTGTCTTCGGTCCTCTTCTGTCCTCTTCTGTCCTCTTCTGTCCTCTTCTGTCCTCTTCTGTCTTCTGTCCTCTTCTGTCTTCGGTCCTCTTCTGTCCTCTTCTGTCTTCGGTCGTCTTCTGTCCTCCTCTGTCTTCTGTCCTCTTCGGTCCTCTTCTGTCCTCTTCGGTCCTCTTCTGTCTTCGGTCCTCTTCTGTCTTCTGTCCTCTTCTGTCCTCTTCTGTCTACGGTCCTCTTCTGTCCTCTTCCTTCTTCTGTCCTCTTCGGTCCTCTTCTGTCTTCTGTCCTCTTCTGTCCTCTTCTGTCTTCTGTCCTCTTCTGTCCTCTTCTGTCTTCTGTCCTCTTCCTTCTTCTGTCCTCTTCTGTCCTCTTCTGTCTTTGGTCCTCTTCTGTCCTCTTCTGTCCTCTTCTGTCTTCGGTCCTCTTCTGTCCTCTTCGGTCCTCTTCTGTCCTCTTCTCTCCTCTTCTGTCCTCTTCTGTCCTCTTCTGTCCTCTTCGGTCCTCTTCGGTCCTCTTCTGTCCTCTTCTGTCCTCTTCTGTCTTCGGTCCTCTTCTGTCTTCGGTCCTCTTCTGTCCTCTTCTGTCTTCGGTCCTCTTCTGTCCTCTTCTGTCTTCGGTCCTCTTCTGTCCTCTTCTGTCTTCTGTCCTCTTCGGTCCTCTTCTGTCCTCTTCTGTCCTCTTCTGTCTTCGGTCCTCTTCTTTCCTCTTCTGTCCTCTTCTGTCTTCGGTCCTCTTCTGTCCTCTTCGGTCCTCTTCGGTCCTCTTCTGTCCTCTTCGGTCCTCTTCTGTCCTCTTCGGTCCTCTTCTGTCCTCTTCTGTCTTCGGTCCTCTTCTTTCCTCTTCTGTCCTCTTCTGTCTTCGGTCCTCTTCTTTCCTCTTCTGTCCTCTTCTGTCTTCGGTCCTCTTCTGTCCTCTTCGGTCCTCTTCGGTCCTCTTCTGTCCTCTTCTGTCCTCTTCGGTCCTCTTCTGTCCTCTTCGGTCCTCTTCTGTCCTCTTCGGTCCTCTTCTGTCTTCTGTCCTCTTTTGTCATCTTCTGTCTTCGGCCCTCTTTTGTCCTCTTCTGTCTTCGGTCCTCTTTTGTCCTCTTCTGTCCTCTTCTGTTTTCGGTCCTCTTCTGTCTTCTGTCCTCTTCTGTCTTCTGTCCTCTTCTGTCCTCTTCTGTCTTCGGTCCTCTTTTGTCCTCTTCTGTCCTCTTCTGTCCTCTTCTGTCCTCTTCTGTCCTCTTCTGTCCTCCTCTGTCCTCCTCTGTCTTCTGTCCTCCTCTGTCTTCGGTCCTCTTCTGTCTTCGGTCCTCTTCTGTCTTCGGTCCTCTTCTGTCTTCGGTCCTCTTCTGTCTTCGGTCCTCTTCTGTCTTCGGTCCTCTTCTGTCTTCGGTTCTCTTCTGTCTTCGGTTCTCTTCTGTCCTCTAATGTCTTCGGTCCTCTTCCGTCTTCTGTCCTCTTCCTTCTTTTGTTTTCTTCGGTCCTCTTCTGTCCTCTTCTGTCTTCGGTCCTCTTCTGTCCTCTTCTGTCGTCGGTCCTCTTCTGTCCTCTTCTGTCCTCTTCTGTCCTCTTCGGTCCTCTTCTGTCTTCTGTCTTCGGTCCTCTTCTGTCCTCTTCTGTCTTCGGTCCTCTTCGGTCCTCTTCTGTCCTCTTCTGTCCTCTTCTGTCTTCGGTCCTCTTCTGTCTTCGGTCCTCTTCTGTCCTCTTCGGTCCTCTTCTGTCCTCTTCGGTCCTCTTCTGTCCTCTGTCCTCTTCTGTCCTCTTCTGTCTTCGGTCCTCTTCTGTCCTCTTTTGTCCTCTTCTGTCCTCTTCTGTCTTCTGTCCTCTTCTGTCTTCTGTCCTCTTCTGTCTTCGGTCCTCTTCTGTCTTCTGTCCTCTTCTGTCTTCGGTCCTCTTCTGTCCTCTTCTGTCCTCTTCTGTCCTCTTCTGTCTTCGGTCCTCTTCTGTCCTCTTCTGTCCTCTTCTGTCCTCTTCTGTCCTCTTCTGTCTTCGGTCCTCTTCTGTCTTCTGTCCTCTTCTTCTGTCCTCTTCTGTCCTCTTCTGTCCTCTTCTGTCTTCTGTCCTCTTCTGTCTTCTGTCCTCTTCTGTCTTCTGTCCTCTTCGGTCCTCTTCTGTCCTCTTCTGTCCTCTTCTGTCTTCGGTCCTCTTCTGTCTTCTGTCCTCTTCTGTCCTCTTTTGTCCTCTTCTGTCTTCGGTCCTCTTCTGTCCTCTTCTGTCCTCTTCTGTCCTCTTCTGTCCTCTTTTGTCCTCTTCTGTCCTCTTCTGTCTTCGGTCCTCGGTCCTCTTCTGTCTTCGGTTCTCTTCTGTCCTCTTCTGTCTTCTGTCCTCTTCTGTCTTCTGTCCTCTTCTGTCCTCTTCTGTCCGCTTCGGTCCTCTTCTGTCCTCTTCTGTCCTCTTCTGTCTTCTGTCCTCTTTTGTCCTCTTCGGTCCTCTTCTGTCTTCTGTCCTCTTCTGTCTTCTGTCTTCTGTCTTCTGTCCTCTTCTGTCTTCTGTCCTCTTCGGTCCTCTTCGGTCCTCTTCTGTCCTCTTCTGTCTTCTGTCTTCTGTCCTCTTCGGTCCTCTTCTGTCCTCCTCTGTCTTCTGTCCTCTCCTGTCTTCTGTCCTCTTCTGTCTTCTGTCCTCTTCTGTCTTCGGTCCTCTTCTGTCTTCGGTCCTCTTCTGTCTTCGGTCCTCTTCTGTCTTTGGTCCTCTTCTGTCTTCGGTCCTCTTCTGTCCTCTTCGGTTCTCTTCTGTCTTCTGTCCTCTTCTGTCTTCTGTCCCCTTCTGTCCTCTTCTGTCCTCTTCTGTCATGACAACGAGTATAGGCGCATATGTTAAAATATCTCGATAAGTTCTTCCAATTGAATTGAGTATTTGGTATATACAATATATACATAGGTTACAAGTCCATAGATTGAAAAGCTCAGTCCATGTGGGAGGTGAAATCTATGAATGGATCTTGGGGTAAGCATACAGGGCAGCCTTCAAGGTAAAACTGAAACCGTGTTCAGGAACTGTGAAAAGAAACAAATGGAGAGGCGCCTCTGGGTGCAATAGTTTTTTAACAGGGATAACAATTTATTAGTAGCTCAATAGTAAAACTCACATTTTTGTGATAAAATCAGGCATGGTATGCAAGTAAGGAAGTGGTATCTCCTCGTGCTGTGCTGTGTCATTCTGTGCTCTGGTTAACTTCCATATAGATGAAAATGCCGGCTCAGGAAGGCGGCCTCAGAACGAGGCTTGAGAAGCAGAAGACAGCTGGCTCAGGGGGATACCGTCATCGGTGTAGGACGCGTTTCTCGAGCATGCGCACTTGGATCTTCTTACAAGTCGCGCTCTTTTCTCAACAAGGCTGACAAACATACTAAGTGGGGGCAATTTAAAGTCAAAGGGGGAGGGAAAGAGGGCGGAATCATTTGTTGAACACACTGAATCCCTGGACTCATGTGATTGAAAGGTATGAGACAGGTGATGTGTATGAATTGCTAATGATGGTCTGGAAATACTATGGGATGCCAAATAAAATTAAATGATGAGATGTGGGGAGAAACAATAGGAAAAAAAAAAAAAAAAAAAAAGGATAAGGAATGGTAAATGAATTTGAAAGTAAATAAATAGAAAGAAAAATAATATTAATGAAGGGAAAAAACTGAGATAAATAAATTAAAATTAATTAATTAAATAAAATTAAATAAATAAATAAATAAATGAAAATGATAGATAAAAGAAAAAAAAAAATAAATAAATAAATAAATATAAATAAATAAAATAAAAATAATAATAATAATAATGATGGAAAAAAAAAAAAATAATAAAAAAGGATAAATGGAAAAATAAAAATAAAAATAATATAAATAAAGAATAAGATAAAAATAGAAACAAAAATTAATAAATATGAAATTGTGTATATACATATACATATACATATACACACACATACATATATATATATATATATATACACATATACACATACATGTATATAAATATACACACAAACAATATAATGAAAAAATATAATATAAAAATATGTGCTAAATATATATATATATAAAAAGGAAAAAGAGTAAGGAATATACATGTATAAAAAACATATACGAAAAAATTATATACACATATATATATATATATATATATATATATACATATATATATATATACATATATACACACATATATATACATACACATGTACAATACAATTCCTGTTTCATTTCCTTATGTAAATATATAAAAAATTGATTAATTAGTGTATATTTATAGATGTGGGATAGAAGAAAGAAGAAAAGGTGGCATATATCTATATATGGGGGGGGGGGGGGAATATAACTAAATGCATTAATAAGTATAATATAAATGTGCACAAAAAGATGCACTGTACTGTACATATGTACATGCACATATACACACATATACATACATATATACATACATATATACACATATACAGACACACACATGCGCAAACACACGTGTGCATAGATATTATACATACATATAGGGACACATAATCACATATATACAAAAAGATGTACATGTAAAAAATGTGTATATATATATATATATATATATAAAAAAAAAAAAATAAAAAAAAAAAAAGGATATTTGTATAAGTCTGGTGGAGTTGGGGATGGAAAATGGAAAGAGGTATATGGTACTTGAGAACCGAGGAAATTAAAAATGGAATCCTGAGGGTGCGTTAATAAATTCACACATACAGATGATCTATATAGAAAAAAAAAATGGATATGCACACCTTATATGTAATAGCATCAATACATGAACACACACAGTTAGGATATAATCAAAGATGTACTATTGAATCCTAAAAAATAATAGAAAAATATATAAATATATTATATATTATATAGTAAGAGTCTGAGAGTATAGGGACCTGAAGTTAAAAAGTATGATAAAAAAGGCTATCTATAATAACTTTAAAGTCTAAAATCACGTGTACATAAAAAGTAGTCTATAACATAGTAATCTATTAAGTGTAACTCTATAAAATGGTGGAAATTTCGATTTCTTCGTTTATCCCACCAGGCGTAAGAACATCTAACGTGTATATCCAGAACGTTTCTCTGGAGCATAGCCTACTGAAACGTTCTGCGGCAGGGAGGGATTTGGAAATTTGCTCAATAATCCACACTTCCAGTCCCTCAGTGGACTGTTGGTGGGCTTGATTGAAGTGTCTAGGTACACTATGTGGATCTTTATCTTTTTCTATAGAACGTCTATGTTCACCGAATCTGGTTCGGAGGGCTCTGATGGTGCGCCCTACGTAGACCAAACCGCATGGGCATGTTAGTCCGTAAACAACATAATCTGAGGAACAATTATAAAAATCCTTCAAGACATAGGTGGTACCTTTGGTTGTGAAGGATTTTTTGCCATGTTTGACGAATTTGCATGTCTTACACTGTGATTTGTGGCAGCGATACATTCCAACCAATGGTATGAGAATAGGTTTTTCTGGGGGGGGGCCTCTAGATCTAAATTTGCTCGGAGCAATTCTTGATTTCAGATTGGGGGCTCTGCGGTATGTTATTCTTGGTCGTTCTGGGATAATGGGTTTTAGAAGTGGATCTTGTAGTAGGATGCCCCAATGGTTCTCCAAGATTTTCTCCATTTTTTTAAAATGAACATTAAAAGTAGTGGTGAAACGTAGCGTGTGATTGTTTTGTTGTTCACTTGATGGTTTGGGCGGTTTACCTTTTTGAAAGTATTCACAAGCTTTATCAATAAAAGCAGTTGGATAGTCTTTCTCCTTAAACTTGTCTTTTAATAGGACACTCTGTTCAAGGTAGTCACTTTCTCTTGTGCAGTTCTGTCGGAGTCTGCAGAATTGGCCTTTAGGGATGTTGTCGATCCATCTGGGCAGATGGCAACTCTTATGGTGAAGGTATGAGTTTCCCGCAGTTGGTTTAATATAGTTCTTTGAAATAATGGCTGCAGTATTAGTATCATGGCCTAACTCTAAATCGAGGAAGGGCAAAGTGTCAGGATTTTTGTCTGAGGTGAAGGATAAGCCAAAAGGATTTTTGTTGCAATGTTCCACAAAGTGGTCAGTTACATCGGGGGGCCCATCCCAAATTATGATGATATCATCGATGTAGCGACCGAAAAATACAATATTGCGTGCAAAAGGGTTGTTTTGGAGCACATACGCATTTTCCCAAAATCCCATCGCCAAATTGGCGTATGAGGGAGCAAAATTTGCTCCCATGGCTGTGCCTTGTGTCTGTATATAAAAATCTCCATCAAAGGTAAAATAATTGTGTGTTAGGCAGAAGGAAACAGAGTCTAAAATGAAAGAAGCCTGACGTGGATTGATAAGGGGCTCCTTTCCCAAGAAGTGCTCAAGTGCCATCAGGCCAAAAGTATGAGGGATAGACGTGTAAAGGGAGTTCACGTCAAGGGAGAGCCAGATGTAGGTTGGCTCCCACTTGTATATTGAGAGGAGCTCCATTACCCTATAGGTATAATCAATACTCTCCCAGCACCCAATCTCGTCCTTTCCAACTCTGACAACATTGCCCTCCCTCCACCAGGTCCCAATTCTTCTTTTTTAGTCCTCAGTCCTCCTCGAACAGCCTCCAAAAAAAGAAAGCACATAGAAGAG